>JAZFAV010000026.1:16445000-17142500 GCA_037954035.1 Rosalia funebris | reverse complement strand
ATAAGCCAAGAACAATTCAAGAGCTAAAGAATGAGATAATTCGGCACATTAACGACATTAAACCTCAATTATGTCTCAGAGTCATTGAAAATATGGATCATCGGATAGAGGTATGCCACCGAAGCCGTGGGGAGCATTTGGCCGATATTTTGTTTCACACATAATTGTCATAGATCCTTATATCATAATAAAAAATATTAAGATAATTCTCTGAAAACTTTTTGTTTTATTTACAATTAACATCGTGCGTTTTGGTTGGACCACCTTTTATTGAAAAGAAAATTTCAAAAACGTGTATACAATAAAATGAATTATTTTTAAAATTATTTTACTTTCCTTTTTTCCACAAAATCAATAGTAACAATCTATGAATATTCATACCAGCGAGTGGTGAAAATTTTGTAACGGCCTGCGGCGTGCATTTCACCTTCACAAAATTGTATGTTTTTATTTGTACCACGTATAAATTGGTGTGAAATTTTAAACAGCATTTCAAATAGTGTAAATGCCCCTTAGGGCTCCTTCACACGGAGAGAAGCTCCCGCTTGCGAGAACGAGCTTTGCGATTCTCCGTGTGAAAAGCCCTTATGATGCGAAGTCTCTTTAGCCTGATGTCATTGGATGAATTTGGAAACCAATCAAGTGTAAAACTTTCTAGCCATCGATATTAATTCCATCTCTTAGACTCTTATTCAAGGATATTTAATGCATTTGGAGAATTCTAAATTAGAACCAGATAGCTGGGGAAAATACGATTTCTTTAGTGTAGCTTTATGAAGCAGTTTAAGTTCGCCCTATACGTTTGTCTATAAACTCCCTAAATAAGGAATTCTCTATATACCTTTATGTTACACTCTATCATAAACGTTCATGAAAAATAATTTTTGTTTAGTTTATCCTGCATCATTGCATCATGATATTACTATTTGTTTTCAAGTTATTATCAGGTGGACGTTACATACAATAAAAAATTAATGGTCATAAAGAGCCAGTTTACTGTATTTGATAATTTCAGACTACGCTGCTTCTGATAGCAGTCCGTATTTCGATATTTGCATTTAATCCTTTTCCTGCATCCAATGACACTTACTAGTATTACTTATTACTATAATGTATTAATGTACTAAAATGTATTAATAATAATACTACAATTCATATTCATATTCGAAATTTAAAGTATACAAACAATAATCAGCGCGGGATCGTCCCGTGACTGCTGAAATCTGCAATGCTATTGGTCAAAGGACTATAAACTGTAGGAAAGGCTCGTGTCAGTTTTGGTACAGGTGCGTGTTATTAGGATGTGCAATTTAGGATGTGCGTGTTTTATATGCATTTTATTGTCTTGTTTAAATTGCGCTTTTTAAATACCGTATCTTGTTGTCCGATTGTTGTATTTTATTTAAATGCATTTTAGTATTTTAAACAATAGTGCGTTTGCTCCTTGGGCATACCAAAGCTTTTGTTTGATAATTTATAAGATTGATAAATAAATTGAAGCAATAATCTGTCCTCATTGTGGTCTCTCGGTTAATGGTAACAAATGCCACACACATGCTTATGTGTACTACACTGCCTTGTATTACTGAACCTTGGATTCGAATCGACTATAATAATAAAGAAATACTGTTGATCACAGTTTTTTAAATCGTTAAGTATACGACGCCTTATTCCAGAAAACGTATATTGTTAAATTTTCGTGGACATTTATAACCCGCTGTGGGTATTCGATCATTACACCGAGGTGTATTATCTTCAGAATTATAGAATATATAAAAAATATTTTTTTATAGTACTCTATAAAAAGTATCTGTTAAGAGATAAACTATTGGTGAAATATATCAGGTGCTACGTCATCGAAAAGTAAATAGGAAAACAAAATAAAGCGTATTTATTACTTCAGCAAACATAATTTATTCTCATTCAATTTTCTTTATTGAATTAAGCCTTGCGTTTCTCTACAACTAATACCGATTGCTTCAATAATAATACCTGAATGACTAAAATTACTTTTTCTTCATTCAAAAGAGTATGTAATTGTTATTTACTTAAGTTGTCATTAGTGGTATAAAAGCATCATTACGGTTATCGATAATTATGTTGTAATAATGAAATTACTAAATCAATGATAATCATGTGAGCGCTATAATATGATCTAGATCTTGTATAATATATATTTAATATACGACGACGATAAAATAAAGTGTAAATTTTTTTTTATGATGAACTATTCAGATATGATGGTTAAAAGTCACATTTTGGAAAATCAAGACTTAGGCATGAAAACGTACTAGGGGTTTCATAAATGATGGAAAAGTGAAGTCAGGTAAATGAAAATAATCTTCCGTAAAAATCCTCCGTATTCTACCAATACTTTGTCTTGCCTGCTAATACTTGCAACAACATTGCTATCTACCTTTTGAATCTTCTCAACGAAGATAGTTATTATACAGTGGACTACGCGGATGACTTGGCCATTCTGAGAAGTCCGTCTAAATTTTTCAAGGGGTATTATGCGGATTAATGCAACATTCTCTGACAATTATTGATAGTTGGTGTAACGAAACAAATTGTATTCAAGTAAGATAGCTTATGTTATTCATCATGAAAATGAAGCTGGACAATCTACGGCTTGCAAGAGCATAGTTGCCAGGTACAACACTTATACTTTTAAGTGAGGTCAGATATTTGGGCGTTGTTTTTGACAGTAACTTGAATGTGCTGCACTGCAGTAATGTTGTCGTACAATTGGGAAGTTGTTTGGATTAAAGCCCAGTGCTAACATATGGAACAATTTCCTCATGGTCCAAAGTCTGACAAAAAATCACGCACTAACGTTACAGTATGTACAAAGATTGGTTTGTTTAACCATTATTAGTGCAATGAGGACCACACCAACAGTATCCTTAGAAGCTGCGGTGGGCGTGACATTCCTGACTTATATATAGAGAAGGAGGCTTGAAGGATGGCTTTGAGACTACGTCTGGAAGATCTATGGAAAATGAGCGGACGGTCTGCGAGTCAGGCGTGTCCTGAAGGAGGTAAATATACAATTTTTTTTCTGAAGGCGAGCGTGGATTGGATCTCCTCTATTTTCTATTTGAAAAGGATTATTAAGTTGAATTCGACCGTTGAATTTTATGCTATCGACTATTAAGTCGATGGCTTCCTATCGGACGTCTGGGTTTATACTGATGAAATTTTCAACTGAAAATCTGGATATGGAACTTTCTCTGAAGATTTAAACCTTGAAACCAGTGAGTCACTGATATTATGGGAGTATATGACTAGAGAAATAGCTAATCTGGGGATTAGCGGTAACACTATCGAGATATTTAGAGATAGTAATGCAACGTTGTTGGCCCTAAATAATAGCAGGATTAATTCCGGACTCATACTGCAACTTAAGAAGTCTTTAGGATCAAACTAATGATTGTCCCTTTATATTGGCTAATATAACACGTAGGAAATCGTAGGAATGAAGAGGTGACTATCCTCGCATGCCAAGTTTCTAGATAGCGCCAAGATTATCTACAATCTACAATCAACAATAGCCCTTTGCAAAGCCTCTCGAAATGTTCTACTACAATATGAAATACAGCACGCTCCATAAAGACAAGTGGGCTAAAACTGGTATTTTAGACAAAAAAAAAAAAAAAATTAACTACACTTTGCAGTAAACTAGAAAACTACTGTTTGAATCTCATACAAACGAATCCTAATAGGAATGCTGACGGGACATTGCATGTCAAACAAGTATCTCCATATTATGGGTTATACTGGTAGTCTTATGTGTAGAGGATGTATGATAATATGAAGGTTGAGACTACGAAACATAACTTAAAGACTCACTCCGCACTTTTAACAAAATAAGAAGTTATATTGACGAATTATCAATAGAAAACGGTCGATATTGATCGACCATTACCGACTATCCTTCTTCAATACATAAACATTGTGGTATGACCAAAGGAGTGAGGTCGAGGTTTGGTGACTCTAAAGAAGGTAGCACGGTCAGCCTGATATGATTGTTTAAGTGCTCTGTCTACCCTCCCCCCTTATTTAATCTGAAATGACACAATTTTGACACATACTTCATCAATTTTTCGAAAAAGTAGAAATTCCTTATGCAGTACATATTTATGAAAGTAGATATCTTTTATGAAGATATGCTTAAAATATGTCTCTACTAATCGATAAATTTATGTTAATTGAGGAAATAATATAAATAATTTCTTTAATCTAAACCTTCTTGTGATTTTTCTTCATCAAAAAAATTGTATATAAAAATTCGGATAACTTAAAAGAAAGGTATACGGTATGTATAATACATATTGGGAACATTTTTCTTCATCTAGTGGCATTAAACAATGATAATGAAAATAAAAATACTCTTAATGAAAGATAAGACAATTTTACGAAGAGTTTCGAACAAACCACAATAGAAATGCGGCACAACTAATCAAATCTGCAATTGCAGAAATGTGATAAATGAAATAAGTAACTTGTATTAAACCCTTAGAGAAAATTAACGCATCGGTGTAACTTTACATAATTAGTTTTATTTTTTTGAAAATTTAAATTATAGTACGTACATGATATTATAATTCAATGATTTCAACAAATGTTTAACAAATTAGAATTATATTGAAGGGGAAAACAAAAATAAATAACAGAAAGGAATGCAATGAAAACGGTGTTAATGAAAACTTTGGAAAAAAATTGCAATTAAATCGTAATTCAGTAGCGTGTAGATCCTCCTCTAACTCTTATCACTGCCGACATTCGTTTAAATATGCTATTGATTAATTGGTGAATGGTTTTCTGAGGAATATTCTCCCACCCAACAAGAACGACATGTTCGAGTTCTTTAAGAGTCATAGGGGAAGGTATGTGGCGTCTAATTGATCGTTTTAGTGCATCCCATAAATGCTCTATGGGGTTCATATTAGGGTTTCCTCGTGGCTAGTGCATAGTTGGAATAGTCACAAATCGAAGGTAGTCCATCATGTAGGCGTTATCCTTCATAAAAATGAAACAGACCCCGGCAAACTGGACCAATCCCCATCATATCCTGTTTTAAGCCATTACATGTTCTTCTATGATTTTTTACGTAAAGTTTTTTACGTAGAAATATGCAGTCATGAGTTTACCCCGTATGGGAACTAAGTCTGTGCAACCATAGAATCAAATTCCTCTCCGGAGCATTATTGATCCACCAAAAAATAGGATCCTCGGAGAGATATTTCAGACAGAAAACTTCTCTCCTGGACTTCGCCAGACTCGTTGACGTTAATCTGGTGAATTAAAACTATTGTTTCATATGAAAACAAAATTCGATTCTAGCCATCAATGGTCCAATTTACATATTTTCTTGCAAAACACAGTCTAGTAACACTATATTCTTTGGTCAGCACTGATGCAATAGCTGCTCTTCTACTACCCATTCTTCCTTCATTAAGCCTTCTATTGATCGTTTGTCCAGAAATTGCTACATTTCGAGCTGCTACTAGGGCTTTGCTATCTAAACTGGTAGAATGCAGGTTTCTTAAGGCAACTTGCATGAGATATCTCTCATTTATTGCATCTGTAGACTTCCTACGACCTTGTATTGAAGTTATACTGTAACTTCCAAGTTCATTGACGATATTAGCCACAAATCGTGGCTAATTTGACTAATAAGAGTACTGGACAAAGTGTTTTATTATATTAAATAGAAAAAAAAATAGCGTAACTGAATTTATGGCCTTTCATATATGACTCTGAACAGCGTTAAATATATTATTAATAAATAATTACAAAATATTACTTTACATCTGTCAAACAATTGCAGTTGTTTATCAGTAGCGACATAAGGTATTTTAGACTATGTACATAAACTGTCTAAGGATTTTAAACTTCCAAAAATTACAAGAGATAATGAAAATTTTTGTTGATGCGTTATTTTGCCCAAGAGTGTATTCATAACTTGAATAAATCCCCTTCTCTCTATCTTTAATTTTTTAAAGTGCATAAAGTATAAGAATAAGTTAATATACATTAATAATTGTCATTATACTACTCATAGTGTAACAGAGATCATATTAAAATAGTCATTAATGAACGACACACAAAAAATAATTATTAAAAAAAATCACAGATACAAATACCAGAAGGATAATATTGTAAATTAGATCAGAAGAAATCATACGCCTATCATAAATATACTTTTCTCATTGTTCGGACACACATTTTCCCATTCCTTTTTAATATTGCCAAGGTTCATAGTATAATTCATACACGTACTCAATTTTACTGCTCTTAAGTCTCTCACGCACAGCTGAAATCGTATTATACGCTGACCTCTATTAGATGTGTAAAAGCAGATCTAAGATTGGGGTAATTTTGTTTTGGATGATAAATGAGTGGGGATTAGCACATATGTAGCTTTGGCAGGTAGCTCAAATCTTTGGTACAATGAGTCTTGTTAAAGAAACAAACGAAGTAACCTTTTTTTAACGAAGTAACTTTTGTTGACGATATTACTAGTTTTCGTTATTTATGACTACAGTGATTTTCGACATTTTTGAAATGCTCTAACGCTAGGGCAAATGGGAAATAGAAAAATTCGGTTTTTAAATATTATATAGTTATTGAAAACAAATACAATTTACCCATATGATAAGTTTTTTTGTACAAAATCCTCTCATAACATAATATTTAAATAAAAATACATAAATAGAAATACAATACCTACCAATAACTATTGGTATTGTATTTCTGTGAAGTATATTAAAACACTTTACTTATTACTAGAGCACATCAGAAATAATTTCCTAAATTATATAAAACGTTTTATTGAATCCAAAATACGCTTTACAAAATAAAAAAATGTCAGAAATTTTATTTATATTACCAAAGAAGACGATTAGAAAAATAATCAATTAATCCAGCAGTTAGTACTGCGGATGATGAGGCATCCAAGTCGGTAGCTCTACTAATGTCGGTTGTTCCAACGAATAGCTGTATAACTAAACTTTTTTTTAAGAAAAAAATAGAGCCACCATGCATCGGATTTTAAAGAAAGATCTGTTGCATCTGTGATTCTACATCTGAATCTGCATTCTGACATCAATTGACATGCAAAATCATGTTATTTAACACAAGTGGACTTTTTTATTTGGGGTTATGTTAAGGGAAAAGTGAACGTCACCCCGTCAGCAACAATCAATGACCTCAAAGCAAACATTCAACAATATATTCAGAAAAAAGTCAGTTTTATGTGTAATGGACAATCTTGCTGAACGAATGACGTCATGTCACATGAGTTGAGGTGGCCATATGAACGTACTCTTTTCCATTTGCAGCCGTATAGGTCTCATTTTTCTCATTATTCACAAATCATATCCTATAGTTCCAAAATGAGGGCATGATGACGTTGTATGGTTTGTACATGACAGTCGTTAAATATTAACGCCCTTTCTTTGACAGAATACAAATGACACGCAATTCAAATCCCATAGTTCCAACTGAGACACCCTGAACTATATATAACCATTTTTTAATTACTAATAGGATAATTATAAACTCGTATACCTAAAATTATTAAACCACTCTATTTTTAATATGACGAGCTCTGTGGGATAGATATGAACAAAAATCAGAGCATGACTTTTATGTAATGACAAATACACTGACATCTGTTATCTACATTTAGTTTACTTGTCAACACATGCTGTTTTCTTTATGGTTCCTATGCAATTGTATAGAGAACAATCTTCAAGTAGACACACCAACCCACCAATTATGATATATATTATGATAGACGTAGGGAACTCATTGAAAATGTTTTGTTATAAAGCCGCTTCAATATTAGACATAAATGAAATCTGGGAAATTAAATATAAAACCTTCAAAGTTTGTTACGATTTCCCTTTGACATAAACCTTGTATCGAAACCAATAAATAAGTTGTATCGAGACAAAAACGGTTAACGCATTTTAAAGTTATGAAATAAATTTGTGGACTTGTGTCAATAAGGAACCTAACTTTCTGATAATTTTCTAAACCTATCTAAAAGTTCTACTAGCGTGATAAAAAGTAAAACCGTAGTAGTTTTAGACAATAATCCGGTTGAGATGTAAGTCGAGATATTGAGGCAATCAGCGTCAGTGGAATGTCCCGAACGATTTCCTCCTGCATATTGGATGAATTAAATTTTTTAACACGTAATAAGCTATAATACTTTTGCTTACGATGCCTTTATAATAACAAATAATTACAATTTTTAATTGTGTGTATATAATTTAAATGATTAAGGCATAAGTGTGCATTTTTGACAAACTGATAGCGTTATGTAGGCGTATAGGCGTAGGCATTTTTATAGGATGTTTTTTACATAAACTATAAGATAAATTATTTGTACTTACAAAAAATGAACTTGGAGAACACTGAGGGAGTATTTTTTCTTTATATACTTGTTTTGGTTATAGAATATAGTGGGCATTCAGATCAGTGGCCCACCGCGGAGTAAGGAGTGTAAAGCACCTTGCTCTGCAGACACTATATGGATGCGTAACATATCAAAATATTTAGTTAGACAGCTGTTCGTTCGAACAGCCGACATTACTATCGACTTGGGTATTTCATCATCGGCAGTACTAACTGCTGAATTAATTGATTAAATTTGTCTAATCATCTTTGGTAACATAACACACAGAAATATATAATATATTCACAGCATAACACATATATTAACAACATAACACAAAGAAATATATAATATATTCATAGAAATACAATACCAACGGTAAATATTAAGTTATGAGAGGATCATTTACAAAAATATTTGTAACAATACGTAAGCTATGACAAATACAATATCAAAAATGATATAATATTCTATATACAACATTTCTTTTTAAGCAGCAGCATCTCTCGGAAATTAGGTATATCCTATTCATTTGAAATAACAATGTATTATTTTTTTAAACCGAAATTTCCTATTTATAATTTGCTTTAACGTTAGGGCGTTCCAAAAATATCGAGAATTATGTAGGGAACATGGTAACTGTAGCCACGGTAAAGAGTATAAATCAGTAATATCGGAGTAAATCAGTAATATCGTTTATTACAAAAAAGGCTACTTCGTTTGTTTCCTTAACTAGACCCGTTGTACTTTAGATCTGAATTACGTGTTAAAGCCTTCGTATAAATCCAGAGTGTATTATATTACGTAATATATGTATGTTTTTAATTATCCCTTAGAAGCAAATCTCTTATTACCAAAACAACTCTAAATAAAATTCACTTTTGAATTACTTAATATTCCATGAACGTGGGAGTATATATAAAAAAAACAACTTTAAATTTAGTCAAAATAAAAACATCTAATGAAAAAACGCGTATTCATGTTCATCTAAAGAAAATAACAGCCCACATTTAATCCCCAGACTGCTATTGTCACTTTATAGAGGTGGTGGATTTTTTACATATACTCGTACGTCATAAAACATCAAAAACTACTTGTTTTACATTTTACTTTTCTGCACTCCACTATACGCGGAAAAGTAATGTAAGCTTGTAAAAATTTATTTTTTTCTAGGGCTTATTTTTCGTTTTTCGGCCCAAAAACAAAATAAGAAATAAACAGTTTTAAAACCTTTTCCGCACGTAGAACATCTATATCTTGAAACTGAGTGGCTGAGGCAAAATAAACCAACACATAAATGCAGAATATGTGTTTTATGCGACAGTTTTACTTTTTTCAAATAGTCCACCATCGTGCTTTCTCATGACCCATGGACAGGGGTCCATGGGGTATGTCCTATCTACCTCAAAATCAATAGGTGTCATCTGGAAGACGTTCTCGATCAGAATCAGTCTAAATTCGATCGATCAGACACGATTTAGTTGAGTTATCGTGCTAACAGAGAAAATTTGCGTAAATTAAAATATATACAGCAGCATAATATATGACCCTATTAAGAAAACGTAACCAAAATAAAGTTTTAAAGTTTTATCCTTAAAACAGACTTTTCCGCGCGTAGAACATCTCGATCTCGAAATTGAGTGGCCGAGAAAAAATAAACCAACACATAAATGCAGAATATGTGTTTTATGCGACAGTTTTACTGTTTTCAATTTTTCTCAAATAGTCCACAGTTGTGCTTTCTCATAACCCATGGACAGGATGGGGTGCGTCCTATCCACCTCAAAATCAATAGGTGCCATCTGGGAGAGACGTCCTCGATCAGAATCAGTCAAAACCCGAGCTATACTAGCGGAAAAGTAATGAAATCGTGTAAAGAAAAATGGAAAAAAATAGAAAAATTTTTTTCGTTTATTTTTCGTTTTTCGGTCTAAAAACCACAAAAAATGGTTTTTAAAAAAATTTGTCTGTGTGTGTGTCATTGCCGTCGTTGTCGTCGGCATTAGAATTTCTTCTTAGCACGATAACTCAACTAAATCGTGTCGGATCGATTGGGTTTTGACTGATTATGATCGGGGACGTCTCCCAGACGACACCTATTGATTTTGAGGTAGATAAAACACACTCTACCATATTCATGCGTCATGAGAAAGCACAATGGTGGACTATTTGAGAAATTGTTTTTGTTAGCACGATCACTCAATTAAATCGTATCGGATCGATCGGATTTTGACTGATTCTGGTTAGTGACGTCTACCAGACGACATCTATTGATTTTGAGGTGGATAGGACACACCCCACCTTGTTCATGGGTCATGAGAAAGCATGAAGGTGCAAAACTGGAAAAAAGTAAAACTGTCGCATAAAACACATATTCTGCATTTATGTGTTGGGTTCTTTTTTCTTGGCCACTGAATTTCGAGATAGAGATGTTCTACGTGCGGAAAAGTCCTTCTTAAGGTTTTAAAACTGTTAATTTTTCTTGGTTAATATTAACGGAGCGGTTATGATTGAATTTTGAAAAAGCAGCCTCGCTGGTGAAGTATTATCGTTATAAATCTTTTACCACTTGTTTAAATTGCTTCAGAGTACTGCATACTCTTAAAGGTTTATGCAGTCAAGTCTATCTATGATCTCTACTTTGCTGGGAGGTGTGAAAGTTAGGGTTAGTTGTAGTAGGGATAGTATCAATAATTTCTATGAGTGTTGTCTCACTCTTATTTGTAAACTTGTGAAACAATCACCCATTATTTTATAACTTAACTTCAATTAGTGCATAAATAATTACTGTGCACTGATACGCATAAGTGGCCAGAAAAGCATATTGTGAATATGATCATTCGCAATGGAAAGATGTATCATAAGTGGCACAAAGTAATATTTTAAATCTGTCGATAATTATATTTATAAAATGTTGATTCCTGTATATATATATATATATATATATATATATATATATATATATATATATATATATATATATATATATATATATATATATATGTAAACAAAAATCTTTATTGTAAGTATTGATTTCTATGTTCTAGCATTAGGGTTGATAGTGAAACATTCCATACCCCCACTCTCTTTGTATTTTATAAAATATATCCCCACTATAGAATCCTGGTCACTACGGCACCAGGGAAACACCCCATACCCCCACTATTTTACTTTATCTTATGGAACTGCAAACTAAATACGTCCTCTAGCGAGAACGTTCCCCCCTCAGAGGTTATATTGATATCACACCTGCAGAATATGATACGAACGAACCCCTGATACCCCTGGTGGACCCCCCCCCAGAGAGTGGATGTACGGGTTCGAAGATTTGGCCTGATCGTTTAATTTTGTCTAGTGGTAGGAACCTTGCTACGTTGTGTTTTAATACTTACTCCTCAGATTCTTTATATAAAGTTTGGTATTACTTGTTTTAATTTTCTTATTTATGATCTGCTCAGGTTAATTTAATTTAGGGGTTAACGAATTCAATTTAGGATTTTACTTATTTGAATTTATGTCTGGTTTATTTTATATGATTTAATATTAGAAGAGGGCGATGAAAAGGAAAATCAAAATCCACTTTAATTTACATTTATTATCCAAACTTGGATAAGTGGGCGTAGTGTTCTTGACAAACAACAGAACTCTGTTATTTGTAACGGAAACTTCCGTTTAATTTATACAGTGACGGGCATATGCAGAACTCTGCAATATGCCGAGTAGGACTCGTCTGTTAAACCTTGATATGATGGATTGGCATACTCAGAACTCTGTAATATACCGAGAGGAACTCCTCCCTTTGTTATTTGTTAATATTGGCTGGCATACGCAGACTCTGCAATATACCGAGAGGGACTCCTCTCGCCAACGTTTGTATGATGAATTGGCACACACGGAACTCCGTACTATGCCGAGAGGAACTCCTCCCTGTATTTATCGTTGATATTGGCTGGCATACGCAGACTCTGCAATATACCGAGAGGTACTCCTCTCGCCAACGTTGATAGGATGAGACGACCCCCTCTGATCTACAGGATGCAGTAAATTACGAACAGAGGGTTGTTGCCTTGTCAAGAACGTCATAGTACAAATGAATTTACATTTACGAGAAATAGCTGAATACTGGGAATTAAGTTCCCGGTAAAAGATATGATTACAAATATGAATGAAAAACAAGTACATATATTCAGTGGCTAGCCTGCATTGAAACCAGAACCGTGGATTATTATTATTGCAGAAATTATCTAGAAAGTATTGAATTCTAATTGAGTACCACAGTGAAGTAACAACGCAGATATAGTCATTAATTAAGTAGATCCCCCCCCCCCTTTTCCGATAATGCGTGTCGCGATAATTTGACTATTACTGGAAATACGAATGATTAAATACCCTCACCTAGTAAGAGGCCGATAGGTACGGCGTAGGAGACTTCTCCCCCAGGTTCGCAACCCCCGCTCCCTGTGACGCCCATGACGGAGGGCCCTAGACGGCTCGGTGGACGACGGAATAATCTTCCAGAGCCTATGAAAAGCCGGCCCTGTACTTCCCTAGTGTACTGCGTAGTTCGGACGGCGAGACCCTTCCGAGGCGGTGAGGTAGTGGATACGAAATATGAATTTCAGATTGGTGGTCTTCTATGCTCCGGCACTTCAGCTACTGGCGTCTTCGGATCTTCCCGGCCCCCTGTCTTCGGTTCTTCTGGTCTTCTTCGGCATCCTCTTCCCGGATTACTTCCAGCGTCCTCTTCCCGGATTACTTCCAGCTTCCTCTTCCCTGATTACTTCCAGCAGCATCTTCTTGAGTTGATTTTAAATTGTCTTATTACCTCGATTCCCTCCGTATTTAAGTAAAATCTCGGCGTCATGTGAGCGAGAACGCATATTCCCGAAAACCCCGGTATGACGAAAACAGCTAGCACGCGTCGTACCAGTGTATGCGATTTCGCTAAGTCGACATTGTCTTTAGTTTCGTAAACATATGGTCCCATCCTCTGGACTCCGCTCCCATATGAAACCTTAACGCATAAGGGCGATAGTCGTTTCTCGGACTACCTGGATCGCTTGCCTGAATATCCGGTAAGGGCTTGAAGTTTGTAGCCGAGATGCATTTTTACTCAAATATTCTGCCTTTATGATCTGGATATTTTGTATTGAATATTTTAAAACTCAACTTTCGTTATGAAAATTAATTTAAAATGTGCATAAATCCGTTTACTACTTAATAAATGAAATGAAAATAATTTAGAGAAAATTTTAGAATATAAATTAATGAACCGAAAAATAATTTCGGTAATATTTTATATGTCAAATTAATTTAATAATGTTAAAAAAAAAGTGGAAAATACCGCGTGATCTTATAGCCCGGGTACGGGACGTTTCAATAGTCTGCACAAATATGGAAGTTATCAAAAAAGGAAGTCATCATCATTACGCTCCATTTGGTTGTCATGATTCGATAGGTCAATAATTATGACAGGTTGATAGGAGACAGACGAGAGTTAGTAAAAATCGAATCTACACAATACAACAACGCGTCCTTATTGTTAAATATTACTACCAAAATGGTGAAAGCTTGGTTGCTACGATTAGTAAAATGTATCCAATTTGTGAAAGCACTGGTTCAGTTATATATGTAAAATACACTATATGAGCTCGTAGTGGTCGTTCAGAACAAAATATCGCGACAATTCGCGAGAATTTGGCCGAGAATCCAGGAACCTCGATTCGTCATCGTGCACAAGAAATGGACATTTCTACAGCTAATTTTCACCGTAGTCTCTCTAAATATTTATATTTTCATGCTTACAAAGTCCAATTGACTCAATAACTTCTGCCAAGAGGCTCTACATAGCTAGTTCACTAATTATCAAGATATATAGCAAGATAGTTCACTAATTGGATCATTCGACAACAAGAAGTGAATGTCAATTTTGTAGTCAAAATCATCTTCAGCGACGAGGCCCATTTTCATGATTCCGTTAATAGGCAGAATTATCGCATATAGGGCTCAAAAAATCCACGAATTATTCATGAGAAAAAAATGCAACGTGTCACTGTTTGGTATGCATTGTGTTCTAAGGGAATCACTGGACCATTATTCCTTGAAAGCGAGGTAGGTAATGCATTAACGGTAAATAGCGAATGTTATCGTGACATGATAACCCAGTCCTATGTGCCTAAATTGGAAGATATTGCTCTTGAAGACATGCGGTGTCAGCAGAACGGTGCCATTTGCCATATCACCCGTGAAACATTGACAGACTTGCACGAGTCCATAGGTGGAGTGGAGAGAAATGGTGTCCAAGCCCACGACCACCCAAGGCATTGAAGACCGAAATTGAACGCTGTATCAATGAAATATCGCCACGTTTATACAAAATCATTATTGAAAATTTCGCCAGAAGAGTACTTGTGTGCCACCAGAGCCGTAGAGACCATTCACCGGATATGTTGTTCCATACATAATTTCCAAATATCTACATTATAAATCAATAAATATTTGAATATTTTGCTACAGAAAACCATGTTTTATTTAAAATTTACATCTTACCCTCTCACTGTAATACCTCTTATTATGGGCGATGCTCTACATATATTGCGAAGTGCGAGCTCCGTCTTGTTGAAGGATAAATCCACTGGTACTTCAAATGTTGTTGGATATATAGCGTAATAATGATACATGATATGGTAGTAAAATTTATAATTAAAAAAATATAAGACGGAAAATTTTACCAATTATATGTATAGACTTATAGGAACTCGTAAGATACCTATAGTATTTTTCCAATTATGTAGATGGTAATAGTGGAAATAGTGTGCTTTATTTCATTTTATCCATATTATTCTACTAGAAGTGGTATATTTTTACTACGAAAAAATTTTATAGTGTATTACCCTATACTTAAAGTTTTGGTTCGTTTCATAATATTTAATGATTCGTACAGCAAGAAAAGGTAACATTTTCATGTTACCGTATTATGCTTGTTAAACGTGTTTATTATTTTTAGATCTATGATTTCCTATATGGTAAATAAAATCTTGGGTCAACTGATCGGTAACGGATTATATAAGTTTTTGTTTGTACGGGTAGTAAACTGCGAATTTCGATAAAAAGCAAAATACTGTTCTGGTTAAGTTATTGAAAAAATCTGTAATAAATACAAAATTATTATTTCACGTTATAGTTTAGTATAACGATAGAATATAATGTGTTTATTGCACAAGTAACTAAAAGAAAAAGAGACAAGTATTAGCAGTGCTTATAATTATATACAATTATAAGTAGTGTGCTTGGATTCGAGTTCTAACGGGAAGAGTTTGACACCTGTCTATATGTGGAACCTTTCTTCATTCAGACTTAGTGGGAGAAAGTCGATTATGTGTCCAGAGTTAAAAAAATCGGGGTATACTAGTAAACTACTTATAAGAATAATAACAATTTAATAAACAGAATGGTCATTTATAGGACAAGAACATAGGCCTTTCATGCCATTAACAATTGATTGTGGATAATTGAAAGTGTTCTTATTAAATACAATGTTGGTAGGAATTCGGAGAGTTTTTATTCCATGTAAAGGTCCAAAAATATTTTGATTTATTAGAAAAACTACCTGTCGCATTAGTGCATCATCAGGTGACCCGTATGTAACCCCACTGATGCAGCTTAGTATTGCATCGAGATGCCATTGCGTAGACTTGAAATATTTACTTCAATAAAGGTACAAGCAATTCAGTTTAAATTTGCCATCGCGTTTGAGTACGTCTTGTCTGTTGTGGAAGGACATATTATATAAATAATTATAACTTGTGTAGTTATTTATATATGGCATCGCCACTGATATTTACATATAGTATAAATAATAGTAATAAAACAACGAAACACCTTTACAATCAATTAAAAAAGTTAAATATTTATTTCAGACGTAAATAAACACAACAGTCCGATCAGTCTTTTGATCTGAACTCTATCAGTCATTATTTCATCAACTCATTTTAGGTAAATAATCCACCAGATGCCGAACTTCACATAACTTGTCAAATAATATAAAATAACGTATTACAACATTTAAATTTAATTTTGTATATTATGATAGGGTTAATAAGGCATTACTGTTCATTAAATCTAATGCTGTTGGAGTCGACAAAATTAATCTAAAAATGCTTCTTTATCGTTGTCCCCACATAACTAAACTATAAATTACTCTATCTACTATCATATTTACGCAAGTTGTTGGAAAATTTCTTAATTAATTCCAACACCTAAATTTAAAATTTGCTCTGAATATAAAGATTTACGCGCCATAAGTGTACCTTCACTCTCTAAGATTTTCAGAGAAGCTGAAAATCATGTTAATGACAACCAAATATCTCCTATTAATCAATCGGATTTCCATAAAAATCACAGCTATGCTGTAGCGTTGGTTGGGGTAACTGAGTATATTCTGTCTGTAGTGGATGTTGGACAGTTAACCACATTAGTTTTACTTGATTATCTCAAAACTTTTAATAGAATTAATCATCAGTTGCTCCTAGTAACGTTGTATAACATCGGATTCGACAATAATTCTGTGAAGCTAATGAGGAGCTACATCTGTGAATGGTCTCAATTGTTGAAACATGTCAATCATATATAAAATATTTTGTATTGTACTAGTGATGGTCCTCAAGGTTTACTTTGGGATTATTGATGTTGTGTATATATATTTCCACATTTAAATTATAAATGAAAGAGTGCCAATGTGAGTTTTACGTTAATGATATTCTCTCTATTTCTCTTTTTACGCATCTGATTTTCTTAATAGAAGTTAATAATACCATAAATAGTGATCTAAGTGCCTTACTTATCTTATTGTCATATTATTGACTAACCGCCAATCCGGGGTACATAAGTCAAAAGTAATGCTTTTTGGTTCTAATTTTATTCGAGATAATTATTGGGAGTTGGCGACCATACATTTAAGTAATGTGAAATTTTGATTTACTGATATAATCTCAATTTTCAGAGGTTACAACGTGATCTAAATTCATGCACATGTCTTATATTTGGTATAAGAAGACGCCAACCAGTGTCTCGTAAAATAAAGTTAAACTGGCTGCCCTTTTCAAAGAGAAGATAACGAAACAGGAGAATAATTTTTCCATGAACACCGAAAGATTACACATTTCCCGACGCGCGCTTCACTAACCAAGTTGGTATCATCAGCGGATGATTAAATCTTTAACTTTCAATCAATTCTGGATGATGTTAACGTGTTGGCAAAACGTGTCTCGAGAAACTTGTAATCTTTCGGTGTTCATGGAAACTGGTCTCTTGTTTTTGTTGCTGCATCTAAGGTTACAGCCCTTCTCCAGGACAAAGCGAAGATATTTGCACTGCAGTAGACTTATTCCATTATAGGATTTATTTTAGGAATTATAGGATTTTGAACAGTATTATCCTAATATTACTCAAATCAATTAATGGATTTAATTATTTGCATTGAATAAACGGTAGAGCAATTTAATATATTATAGCTATTGCCCTAATTTTAATTCACCAGTGGATAACAGGTAATTATTCAGACCAATACCAATATTATATTAATCAGGTTAATGTGGTAGTCAATTTAAAATAGATAAATTATCTTTATATTCAATTTTCTCAAGATGAATTACTGGATTTGTCCCGAGTTTATATCTGGAATGTTAAGGTATTCGATTAAGGCAAAGAAACGTTTAATCCTTTTCGCTTCTTAAAAGTAATGAAATAATTGTTCCTAAATTGAGTGGTTGGAATGTGAGATTAGCGATCATGTTATCTGTGTTGTCACATGATTATATTATTATGTATACTGGGTGTACAGCACATGGCATTTTCATTGCAACATTTAGTCACTACAGCTGTACTAAATATCACGAATAAATTAAATCCTTCACCTAATGTATTAATTCCGGGGTTTAAAAAAAATTGATTGCAGGTTAGTACAATAACCCATTATAATGTGACGAAAATGCCTCACATTGTTGTTTCTATTTTGGATTGCTAAATTATTGAAGGTTATATTTATTCTAAAGTTGAAATATTTTAATGTGTCATTAAGAAAGAATATAATAAGACACTTTTGATGCATTTCCCTGAAATATTATGAATTTTAATATTATGATTGCCTCAATATTTGAGTTAGTCATGCCTTTGGTGAACAGAAGACGTCACCATTTTCAAACCAAAAGCATAATTAACTCAACATTAAATAATTGCCACCTATATTTCAGGGGTAATGTAATAATTAAACGTATCGAAAATTTCCCATCAAACTTTTTCTTATCATCATGGTGAAATGAATAATTCACAATGAATGATATGTAAGTAGTGACCGATGATGATATTTATACTCGTAATACTAAAAATAAATTTTTAGAAGCAGTAATGATCTTTATGAATAGTTTAAAAAACTATTCAAGTTTAACTTAAATATAAAGCATGGAACAAATCCTAGCGATATTTTCCAGTTGTTTACATAATGGTGTATTATGTGTGGATATTTGATGTAATCAAAGAATGTATTAAGCAATGGCGTCCATATTAAAGGAGAAAAGTCCCTGTATTTTCCATTGGAAAAAATCTGTTTTCGATCACAAAGTTTTTTCTAATTGATAGTTATATTCTTTGAATGCTTTGGGAGCGAATAAGAACAATGTTTATTAGTCATTAATTACAATAATTTTTTGATAAAATCAATATTGCCAAATAGTGTGCATATAAAAAAATATATATGTTCGATCTACATAATTGAAGGTGAAAGAATTACTTTATTAATAATTGCTAATGTTGGACAAAGATCTTTATAGCATGTATGATATTTTGATATGATTCATATATTAAATTAAATAGTACTTAAATAATGAAAATTAAACTATTAATTGCTCTATTCAGTGCGTATATCGCACTGAACAGCAAAATATCATACAGTATGTATGATATTTTGATATAATTCATATTTTAAATTAAATAGTACTTAAATAATGAAAATTAAGCTATTAATTGCTCTATTCAGTACGTATATCGCTCTGAACAGTGCAAAGAAAGTTTTATTTGAGGAAGTTTTAGTTCGACTAGTTTAGGTAGAAAGTAGATGTCGGAATCAATCGCAAACATAATGAGTTATTCACGCAACAACTTTTCAAATGTGTCCCAACAGTGTCTAAAGATAAAATTAATCTTATTTGATATTAATAAAGTAATCAAAATTAAATGTTCATTTAAAGAAAGTTAGTCTAGTGGTTTAATTTATCGCTTTTCAGATTTCATTCACTTCTCAATAATCATACTTATTTCTTATGTCTAATATTCCAAGTTAATATTTTATATAATTCATATTGAGTAAGTATATTATCCTATGCATTCTGTGCTCCATAATTACATTTTGTTATCAATATTTTTTCATTCTGTAATGTATTTATAGACAAATTAAAAAAATATGTGATTTAGTTGATATTCATGAGACACCCCATGACAATAAACTCTTCGCATTACAGTTTGTTATAGGTAAGAAAATGAATTTTCGTAGCAGAATGTATATTTACCATTTCATTATTAATTAATTTACCCGTTGTATATCAGTATGGACTCCCATAGAAATATGCGGAATTATTAAAAAAAAGTTTCGCTTCTGTAAAGTTAGGGGCTTGGCTCCTCTAAAAGGATTTTGTTGCTCTCAAAAAGTACTCCTAAATGGTTTATAACTTTTATTAGGTTAGAAACTGGGTCTTTGAAACTCCAACTTTTAATATTTGAACTGTGCTTATGCTGGTTGAAGACTGTATTTAAAATATAATGTTTTCGCTATTTTAAGATTTGTTTCAAGCGTCTATTGCAACTGTAATCATATGGAACTAAATATAATTGGGCATCTTAAATAAAACTTATTTCTGAGAATATTTAATGTCTTGAGGTATGGATGGGGTTAACTTTAGGTAGTTTCTAGCCTAATGAAAATGACACCTATATTTAATTAAATACAAATATTTAACAATGTTTCAGTGAGATATTTTGTCTTATATCTTTTATACTTAGTATTCCTATTTGTTATTATAATATTAGCTTAACTGCATATGTCCTTTAAATATATTTTGACGTCACTTATAATCGCATTCTTCATACAAGTAATCAAAGTGAGCAATGCACATTTCGCAGTTTGTGTAAACCGGAAATAAACTGTTGTGCACCATTCAGAATTGACCGTTTTACATTCCTCTAAAGGCACTATTGCCACATGACCAGTTTTTCCGAAAATATAGGCGACCATTTGTTTGTGTTTTGAGTGCAAATAACTTTTGTTGGATTTGGTTCATCTTGAAACACCTATACAGTCGACTGCTGTTTATTTTCCAGCTCATACGTATAGACCCATGATTCGTCACCTGTTACAATATTATATACGTCTCTTGAAGCACTGCCATTGTATTTCTTGAGCATTTGTTTGCACCAATCGACATTAGCATCTTTTTGAGATAATTTCAAATTATGTGGAATTCAACGAGAACAAAACCCTGAAAAATGAAATGATCATACAATATTTTATATATGTCAGTCGAACTAATGCCTAAGGTTGCCTCAATCTTACAGTATGTCGCATGATGATCTTGCATTATCAGTTATTGCACAGCATCAATGCTTCCTGGCACAACAACTGATTTTGGACGACCTTCACGACTTTCGGCGGTGAGCGAATCGCAGCCACGATTAAACTCCTTATATCAGAGTTTCACAGTGGAAAAGGATGGGGCCATCATCGCCAAAAGTAGAAGTAAGTCGATCGATGCACTCTTGTCTTGATAATCCACGTCGAAAGTCGTAATAAATCATCGCACGAAGATTTTTAGGAGTTAATTCCATTTTTTCACCAATTTTCAAATCACTATAAACAACACAAATCACGCTTAAATGATAAAATGTTCTCAAGAAGGTTATGGTCAAAAATGTCAAAATTTTCACTGGAGATGGCATCTGACAACACTTAGTGTTACCAAGGCTCAAAATATAAACAATGCCCCTCATATTACAGTTATTGATCAGTGCAGACTGAACAATGTTGATATTCCTACATTCTGATTTCCTGTATACCTACCCAATTTTTTGTAAACACATTTTGTAAAACATAAACACTGCATTTCAATTTTGAATGTGCGAAATGGTGCCGAGGTATCATAAAGGTATAATATCCGTTAAAGTGATTAATTTCGATCCACATTTATAATATTTTAGTATTATTTTAAGACCACCAATAGTGTTATACCATTATTTTATTAATCTTGTACTAAGTATCGAACTTTTTAAAGTTCACTTATTAATTTACCATAACATTAATGTTATAAAATACTTTTTAATTATCACTTATTTTAGCAACAAAAAGTTGGTTTTAAATAAACTCGGTCAGAACCAAAGATAGCTTTGGTTGATAATTTTAAAATACATATCCAATTTTAATATAAAATCCAATTTTAAAATTTTAAAATAAATATCCCATAGATATCCAGTGTCGCGTTTGTTGTTCGGTGCAGATTTGAAATTATTATTACCTATGTATCTATACCTATATATCGAGTGTAAACTCTAATAGTTAGTTTACTGGTATATTTAGGTTATTAAGAGACTCATGTATATTAAAAATTGCATATCCTAAAGTTTATGAAATTTATAAAATTAATAAAGATAATAAGTAAAAAAAAATAATATAAAAAAAACATAATAATGTAACAAAACTATACTATCAAAAGCAATACTATCAAACTAAACTAGAGGATTAAAAAAATCCAGCTGGGTCTACATGGAAAATTGTATCAGAATTGTTACATAAAGCTCTTCTTAATTCACACAAAAATTCTCTAAAAAATGATAAAAATATTGTAATCAATTCACAATATATTGCCTCATTATTTGAGAATACACCACAAGATGTTGTTAAACTATTTCGAAAACAACATTTCGTAGAAGATATATAAAGTACCATTTTTTTACAAAAATATAATTATATGTTGAAACTGACATTTATTTATTCTGTTCATCGTTAATAACACCCTTGTTATTTACCATTCCCTTGACGAATTTTCACTGTTACTTTATAAACGTTGCTAAATTTATTTTAGTCTGTTGAATATGTACTTTGTGAATGTGTCTATTTATTTAAGAATAAATTACGTGCTGTTACTATTCTCAAACATACGTAGGCCGAGCTCTTGATTTGCATAAAACGTCACAACGCCGACGGTAATTAGATTATTAAGCAAATATATTGTGAAATTTATCGTCTTTATCTTATGGAGTAACATACCGGTGTTGTATTAGGGCAGTAAGTAGTATTTGTGTGCAAACATAAGTTTCATCATGGTGAATGATACTATCGATATGGTTAGAGATGTGAGCATGAATGTTATTCAAAATTATTAAATTCAAAGTATCGCTATTTTATTATTTAAGCGTTGGGCAACTGTCCATTATCTCTGGCTATGTTATATTAAAAATAGTGGTGAAATACTAAGATTCAAAGGTACTGGATGTTAAAAACACATTACAGCTTCACGATCACTATCTCAGATTGTTGACTGTAATGGGCCAATTTACATCTATTCGAGGTATTACGAATTAACGGTTTAATAAGGTGGGTAGAACTAATACTGATACTAATGCGAACAGTATATCGATGAGTAAGGTGTTTTTAATTTTTTCCGTTTCTCTTACATTTTGTTTCCCATTTACTGCCTACAATCGACATCAACGATTGCAGATTAATAGGAAAATGGTCCACTGGAATTTGGACTGGGCAGTATTGCATTTAGTGAAGAATCTGATTTTTTCTATTTTGGAAATAAATGACGGATGCGTGGTAGTATGGAAACATGCGAAGAAAGACAACATATTCTGTATTCCATAGGGCCACGTTTATGGATATCACATTGTTATGGAGGATCTTGTCGTAGTAATAAGTCGTGGTTGATTTTTATTTGAGGAAACATGAACTCCCAACATTAGGGAGTTCAAAATGCTCTACAATCAACTCTTCCATTTCCTAGAATATATCTAATTCATCGGTAATACACGATTAGATATAACAAGGGTAACGTTAGGCGCTTTAAAAGCTTTGCATGGCAGTTTTATTCAATGGCTACCATAATTCCTTAACGACTATCCTAATGGTTTTCAACCTTTTTCAACCCACGTACCCCTTTTTGTGTATCATTAACTATGCGTACCCCGAACAAAACACTTTAGTTTTATTAAAATGTGTTATATTGGTTAAGTTAAAGTTTAACTGTTAAACTGCTAAAGTTTAATTACGAATAGGTAATTTAAATTAAAAACAAGAAATTTTATTAACCAAATACAGTAGTAACGAGCGACGTGTTTGCTTGCTGCTTTACTGACAGTTTTCAGTTTTAAATCGTTACTCAAACTTTTGTTACAATTAAACTCTAGCATGTATCAATATAATTTTGTATACTTTTTGGTAGTTAACTGCGTACCCCTTATATATATTCGCGTATCTCCAAGGGGTATGCGTACCACCGGTTGAGAACCATTGGTCTATTCAATTGAACATATAAGCAATATTATGGAAAGAAGACGTAGTATACCCTCCTCTTCACAAAATCCAGAGGTTCTTCGAGATGAACTTCAGTTTACATGGGACGATATCTTCAATTTATTATTGAATTTTATTTGGTTATTCTTAAGTTCTTTTTGCAATCATTGCAATGGCTAAAATCAGCGAATTTAAGTTCCAATTGTTCTTCCACCAGCTTATTTAGCCTCCAGAGACTATCATTTGTTTCCTAACCTCAAAACATAGTTCCTTCTAAAAAAATCCTTCTGAAAATGGTATCACTGTCTATATAGCACTGTTATGAAAAATGTATTAGACATGATGAAGATTTTGTTGAGAAATAAGATAACATAAAATAAAAGAAAACACATTTTTCTTCATCAGACCGGAAACTTTTCACCCCACCCTCATATAGTGCTACCCATTGATTTGAACCACCGGCTGCAGTTTGTCGCTCCAATTCGAGTTACAATGTGGGATCCAGAAATTACCAGAAATACTTTCATTGGTGTCATAAATAAACATAACGTCCATTATTGGTTAAACGAAAACCCTCGCTGGATTTAATAAAATATGTTTCCAAATATTTTGGAGTATAAATATTCTGTGTGAATTATTTAAGGGTCACTTAATTGGGCTACATTCTTATGAATTAACTTGAACACGGCAAATATACATGGATTTTCTTATAAATATATTGGCGGCACTTATGATAGATGTTCCTATGGAAGAAGGGAATTTAACGATCTTGCAACAAGATCGTCCTCTTCCCCATATTGTACAAATTGTCACTAATCATTTAAATAACGGATTTCAATATATATGGATTGGTAATAGGGATTTAATGAATTGGCTGTAAGGTCCTTAGACTTTGCACCATTAGATTCATTCCTGTGTGGTTATACAAAAAAATCTCTTGTAGTAATCTGAACTCTCGAATTTGAACGAAAAACATTTGAGGGGCTTGTCGACATATCATATCAACTGTGATTCGAGCTGTGTGTACCAGAGAATTATATAGAATTATATATGTATAAGTTTTTGCTTGCATCCAACTTTCATATTGGGTATTAATAAAGTGTTATTCATTATGAATACGTCAATTTTAAGTGACATTTATAGAAATTAACTTTATAGAGTCCCATATTCGATTCGCGATATGTGACATCGTGTAGAATAGTTTTATCGCACAGTTATGATTTATTATGAAACTAACTATTAAAATATCTATTAGAAAATTGTCTGGTCTAATTTATTCTCGATGGGCACATCGGGCGATAGTGAAGTATCTAAATGGTGTAGCAATAAGAGAGCTAGATGTAAATTTTACATAAAAATTGGGATTCTGTAGCAGAGTATTGAAATATTTATTGATTTATAATGTAGATATTTGAAAATTATGTATGGAATAGCAAATATAGTAAATGCTGCCACGGTATTGGTGGCACATGGGTACTCTTCTTGTGGCGAAATTTTCATTAACAGTTTTGCATGAATCTGGCCGTATTTCGTTGATACAGCGTTCAATTGCCGCCTTAGATGCTTGAATGGTTGTGGGCTTGTTGGCGTAAACCTGAGACTTTAGAAAACTCACAAAAAAATCTAAAGGTGTTAAATCGCAAGGTCATGGCGGCCAATTCTGGTCACCAAAGCGGGAGATGACACGATTAGACAAAGACTCGTGCAAGATCGTCAACGTTTCATGGGTGGTATGTCAATGTTTTACGGCAAGTAGCACCGTATTTCTGAAACAACATGTCTTCGAGAGCAATATCTTCTCATTCAGGCAGAAAGAACTGGGCTATCATGTCACGATACCATTCGCCATTTACTGTTTATGAATAATCTGCCTCAATTTAAAAAAAAATGGCCCAATGATTCTTTCAGACCACAATGCACACCAAACAGTGACACGCGGAGATTCACTCGTTTCTCATGAATCATTCGTGGATTTCTTCGTGTCGCCCCAAAAGCGACAATTTTGCCTATTAACGAAGACATCAACGTTTTCACCTTGATGGTGAAAATGGGCCTCGTTGCTGAAAATAATTTTGACCTCAAAATCGGCATTCATCTCTTGTAGTTCAATGATCCAATTGATGAACTCTCTTCGCTGTGCATGGTCTTTTGGCAGAACGTGTTGAGTCAATTGGACTTTGTAAGCAAGGAGATGCAAATCCTTAATGAGAATACTGTGAGGAATGGCTATTAAAATGTCCAATTCTTGTGCACGATGACGAATAGAAGGTCCCTGGACTCTCGGCCACACTCTCGCGAACTACCGTGATGTTTTGTTCTGAATGACCATTATGAGCTTGTGTCGTGTGTTTCACATCAATAAATAAAACAGTACTTTTGATTATTCTTTTCACAGTCGATACATTTGAAACATTATTTCTACCGAAAATTGGACGCACTTTACGAATCGTTGCAACCAAACTTCACTATTTTGATGGCAATGTTTAAAAATAAGGACGCGTTATTGCATCGTGTAGTGCTCCATGTTTACTAACTCTTATCTGTCTCCTATCGACCTGTCATAATTATTGACCTATCGAATCATGACAGCTAAAATAGAGCGCAATTCAAATCTTATGCCCTTATTGTAACACCCTTTATATTAGAGTATAAAACCGCTAACCAAGTTGGCATCATGAGCAGATGAAACAATTGGCCGACATCAAGATGACTTGGTTAGCGAAACGCGCGTCGAGTAACGTGTGATATTTAGGTGTTCGTGAAAAATTGGTCTCCTTCTTTTGTCTCCTGCTTCATCGAAGCTCCTTTCCAAGATACTAGAGTATGCTCAAAATAATATAGTGCTGTCTACAAACTAGTCTTACATAATTAATTACATGAGCAAATAAATATAAACTTAAAACACGTAACTTTGAAATAAATAAAAAGTAACATTTATTAGTAGACATAACGTTGAACAGATTTTGGATAAATATATTTAGAAATGTTTACGAGTACTTCCTTTATCGCGTGGAAATTTTATCCGGACGTCGATTTCATATATTTAATATTAAAAAAACATTAAAACTTTTGTTATATATATTTTGAGGTATATTAAATATTTCTGGCCGATATTATGAATTTATAAATCAACCCGATGCGTGGCTTTATAAATGAACTAGAAAAGCAATTTAAAAAATTCACGTGAAATTTATCTTAAGTTCAAATAGATAGGGTGTTTAAAAATACTGTGTTACTAGGAGTAAAATTCTTATATACTGAATCTTTGTAATGTAGAAAACATAAATGGTATGCAACTTCAATTCGTGAATAATACTTTAATTCTTTTGATAAATTTTATTATTTTCTTATCATCTTCTTATGTCTTATTAATCATGCAAAAACATAAAACCAAAATAGGATTACAAGGTAGACAGGATTGACTTTCTTTTCTTTCCCTGCATTTAATTTTGAAAGATGCATCCCTATGATAACATTTCTTATCGCCGATTTATTCGCTCAGTATCAATTTTATACAAATAACTAATTATTTAATATTATTAATGCTCTTAATAACGTAATAGTAGATAAATTACAATTTTAAACAAGGTACTCTTAGATGTTTCAACGAATAATTCTTTTGAAGTAATTAATTTTTTAAAGTGCTTCATAAAATATCAAGTATGTAACAAATGGAGAAGGTAGAAAAGATTTATTTTTGCACTAATAGATAAGTTCTTTTCGTATGATCACTGAAAACAAGAAAAGATCATGTTTGGCAGTCATTTTGTACCACGTACTATGATTGATACGTACTATGTTTAATAATAAATATTCAATCTGGCACTACTGATTGTACAATATTTATCTCGAATCTTGTCGTATGCAAATAATACTTGGTAAATTTCCTCCATCTTGACATAAAAATGCAGGACTAACAGTAAAGAATTGGCCTAGTGGCTTGCTACTAGCTGTATAATTATTCATGAAAATAGGCACGAAAAGACATGAACGATTAGAAGTTTCGTGACATTTGACACGAAGCTCCATGTATCATGTCACATATGACTATATAACATGATCCATTATCAATTCCTTCAGCTTATCAAATATGTATTAAATTGATGCTTTTATATTCTAATTTTATATAATGAAATTTTGCTAGTTTTACACTTCGATATTTTAACATCGAAGTCTGTTCGAAGTTCTAATAAGATAAGACTATTAGATAAATTCCTAATGCAGCACAAGGAGTAAGTTAGGTTTTTGTTTCATTGCACTCGTTGCTACATCTCTGGAATATTAAGTGATTCACAAGACGTGTTTCACTTAAGCATATCAATCGATTGTTAATCAATCTTTGTTTACTTTTAATGTATTTCCCTTGTGCAATTTCGCTTTTCTGTCTTTATTCTGTGACCATAATATATAGAATAATTCAGACTCTTATATTGGATTTTGCTGAATTAATGCTGAGTGTTTTTTTTTTATTAGATATCAAGAAGTAATAAAATATTTGATCTGATTGAATTATCATTCTATAAAAATATAAAAATCATTTAAATAATTCTAAAAAATAAGATATTGTTCAGGATAATTTCAATTTAAATTGACAGCGTTTATTTATTTTTTATAAATATCTTAGTAACAAATTGAGGAAACGAGATGTATCTACACATGTGACATGTTAGTGGAAAGTAGCTCGAAATGGTTCGCGTAATATTTCACACTGCCAGTGTTTCACCTTTTTCTCTTCGGAACTTGCGGACACATTGCCGTATGTCTAGATAAACAATAACAGAGATTTACCGATATAATGGCCGTACAATTTTGCTGGTCTAATAGAACCCTCTTGAATACCTAGAATCCTAAATTTGAATAAACTTATTACAGTTCTTGAGCTGTTAATGTGTAAAAAGTGCTATTCTCATCATTCAATGACTGGCTCACTCATAAAAAACCTAGATCACTCTTAGTTGAGTTAGAAACTTGAAATTTAGCATCAAAGTAGATTATATTAATCAATTAGTTTCATGTAGTAAGTATCAATCAATCCAACAAAAACAGATGGCGCCACTACATTACGTGATTTGTTAAATTATTTTCTTCTTACCAAAACCCAAGCATAAGTAACATAAATATTCATCACTAATTATAATAAAATAGGCAATTTATATTTAGGTATAACCACAACAATCACATTGCGTTATATTAAATATGTGACATCAATTTCTTACTTACTACTTGTCAATATATGTCAAGAGCGCAAAATAATATCGCTTGTTTATTGAAGTGTTCTCTTCAAAACAGTGTATTTTTTATACTATATAAGTGCATTATAACGTTAATAGAGATTATTTAAGACGGGCGTATCTCATGTTTTTCATTGACCGATAATAAAGCACAGCCTACTTGAGGCGTGAAAAAGTGATAAAACTTCAAAAATTAATGATATCTCAGCAAAAACATAAATGTGAAAATGGGACCAAGTTCGGTACAAACGACGTTCGGGGTTGTCGCCTTCGTCGATAAATGAGTTGAGATCTGAACTGGTGCCAAGTTCCATAGGAACTTACAACAGGAACTTACAATAGGGATGTACAACGATTTTCAGTTGATCTAAAAGAAAATTTGTTACGTTCTTTGATATTGAATTTATGACTTAGCAAGTTTTATATCCAACTAAATAGTTTGTAGCATAAAATAGAACAATCAGCAAAGTTAAATTTTAAGCTTGTATTAAATATCATCACGTTAAACGTAATTTATTGACTATTAAAACTTGCCAAGTTATAAATTCAATGTCAAAGAACATAACGAATTTTTTTTTCTAACAATTGAAGACGGTTGTACATTCCTATTGTAAGTTCGTGTTGTAAGTTCCTATGGAACTTGCACCTATTCAGATCTCAATTCTTTTATCAGCGAAGCCGACAACCCCGAACGTCGTTTGCATCGAACTTGGCCCCCCTTCACATTTATGTTTTTGTTGAGATCTATATATCACTTGGATGTAATAAAAAACAATTTATTTCTTTACTTGTCTGAAAATCACGCTTCAAGACACGACAAGAAAGTTAGCTCGCACGAGTAGTTGCGTATTTTGAAAATAAATACAACAGAGTTTAATGATGTAATACAAAGCCTAAATGACAAGAGACACAAAAGGGTCTTTTGACAGAATGATGTAGTATCGATAAAGCAACTTGTCTCCTTTGTTAATGCACCCTAGATATTCAAATATTAAATAATTGCTTGACTTATTATATTATATTCATACAATATCTTTACAGAAAGGTAATACTGAAAATTACTAATAAATAATATAGCATGATATAAAAGTAAAATAAAATAATTCGCTGACAACTACCCACAGGATCGATTTGTTTATTTGCATATTAGGACAACTTTAGAACTGCATAGCTATAAATATTTTGTATATGAAATTCATACAGCTTTTTCACAAAGGGCTTGGAAAACCTTAAAATCTTATATTTATTGACAGAGATTACATGTAAATTTTTATTTTTGTTTAAGACTCCATTTACTTAATCCATCTACTTAAAGGCTGCCTCATATTAAGAAAAGGATTTTATGTGGGATGTGGGAGAACACTTTATACGATCTGATTATAAGTAATCAAAATGTGCTCTTTTATAGCGTAGGTATTTTCGGGCATAATAATACAGGGACGGCCATAATCAAGTACCCGATTTGAAGCGCTCGCAATTGTTTTATTTGACAGCTTTCTTTAGTTTACTTTTGACATTTCTCCAGTGCACATATTCAAGTTTTATTATGAATCGATACATACTAGAGGAACGTGCAGAAATAGTAATTTTATTTATTAAAAACAATGAATCGGTTATTTCAACAGCGAAATTTTCGCCGAAAATATCCTCACCGTCCTGCTCCAACTGGAAAGACAATACGCCGCTTATGTCAACAATTTCGGCTTAGTGGGACAATGGCTGATGCAAGGCATATTGGACGGCCACGAACAGGACGCTCAATTGAAAATATCCGGTGTGTAAGAGAAAAAATTGTAGAAGATCCAAGAACGTCAACAGAAAGATGCGCCACACAATTGGGCATGTCTCGGACGTCCCTGAGGCGAATTTTGAAGTTAGATTTGCTCGCATTTCCATACAAAATCCAGGTGGCACAGCAGCTTCTTCCCAGAGACCATCAATAACGCCTGCAATACTGTCACAGTCTCTTAAACCTTAACGACAATATTGACGATTTTCCACATAAATTTATTATGACCGACGAAGCTCATTTTCACTTAAATGGATTTGTAAATAAGCAGAATTACCGCTACTGGGGTACAGAAAACCCTCGTATTCTTCAGGAAAGACCACTACACCCTTCACGAGTCACTGTATGGTGCGGCGCCTTTGCCCAAGGTGTAATTGGTCCATATTTCTTTGAGGACGATGAAGGCACTGCTGTTACGGTCAACGGAGAGCGCTATAGAGCAATGCTGAATAACTTTTTGTCACCTCAGTTGGAAGTCCTAGGACTGGAGGATATGTGGTTGCAACAGGACGGTGCGACTGCGCACACATCCAGAGAGACAATGGTCATGTTGCGCAACATGTTCCCTGCGCGATTAATTTCTCGATTTGGCGACTTAGCGTGGCCTTCGAGATCGCCAGATCTTTCGGCTCCTGATTTCTTCTTATGGGGCTACCTCAAAGGAAATATATACGCCAATAACCCTCAGACGCTACAGCAGCTGAAACATAATATCCATCAAGAAATTGAGGATCTAACGCCAAATATCTTGACTCGAGTTATGGAACATGCCATAAAAAGAGCTCAGATGTGCATCGCAGTTAGAGGCGGTCATTTGACTGACACCATCTTTAATTGAGTTTAGGCTTAAACTTTAAATACAAATAAATGTCCTACCTATATTTTTTTGCTTTTTATTTCCTTGCATTGTACACGGCCGCTACTTAAAATCGGGTACTTGATTATGGCCGTCCCTGTACATGTATGCATGTATTATTATGCCCGTATACTATGTAGTATGTCTACAATAAGTATGCATGTCTGAAACGAATGTAATGTATAGATAAAAATAGAATACACTATACAATTTAGACAATCCTTAAATGCAAAACGGAAGCTGTTTGGATGAAGGATACACATTGAAAAATCGCGGAAACAGACATTCCCACTGACATTTCTAGTGGCAGCGCTTAGAATCGAACCAAGATCACAAAAGTCAGTAGCTAGTCGCATTTTCCACATAACTCGCTTCATCCACCTCGGCTACATTGACGGCTACTTTAACAACATTTGGTTAATGGGGCAATGGTCTTAATTTGGAATAGAACTCTGGATTTGCAGACGTTACATCAGTTAACCATAATCCTCTCATTACGAGGAGGACAGTATCTGCATTATCTCCGCTGCATCTTCGCATAGTGCAAAGTTAAGGATGCAGTCTTCAATATCGTATCCAATATGTAATAAGATTGGGCAACCATGTTATCGAGTGCCTGTTTTTAATTTAGGGAAATAACATTTTGTTCATTATTAAACATATCTAATATACATCGTATATTTTTTAAGCAACCTTTATTGTTTTGAAACCGACTGACTTTATCAGGATATTGACTTACTAAAAATAATTGTCCCAAGTTCGTAAACAATTGATATATTATTCATCACTCATCACATCTTACATAATATGAGTAACTTTCAACACGAAACCTTTTATGTCGTGTATACACGTATTTGATTTATTTTTAGTGTCAAGTAGGTTAGAAAATGGTGGTTGATAAAATACAATTTAGTTATTCGAATTGTTGTTATTTCCACTCCATACCTAACTTAAGCTTGATTATTTATTTTCGCACCACTTTAAGCTATTACTTTTTTCGCACCAACCACTTTATTATTTACTTTAACTTTCCACACTTACAGTCTCCCTTATACAGCTTACTTACGCTGTTTAGAAGGAGGACTTATAATTTTAGGACGTATTAATTTTATACGGGAAATATGAGCGTTCGGTGGATTTTTATGCGCATGTTAAAAACTTGGCAATCTTGAGACTTATTTTTTACTAAAATGAGTACTTCTTAATTAATACTGGTACCCTGGTGTTTAAGATACAAATAATTTATTTCTCAAAAATATATTGAACCTCCTTGTATTTAGGTTTGTGTCATATTGACGATTATTTATCAACGTTAGCTTTCATTACTGTACATGGAAAATATTTATTACTTGCTAATGTTTGATTAATCCTACGCTCTTACACGCGATAAATGTGTGATCTACCAAAAATATGAAAGAGATTGGATAATTCATGTTTCTTAAAATACAAGGTGTTACGTAAATTATTCGTAAGGGTACAATATATTGTCGATATAATTAAATTAGTGGGATGGCGAAAATATGGTGACTTGTTTTACCCAACTAGCAAGATCACTCTGTACACAATATTTTTATTTTATTTAAGCTTATTTTTAAATCCTTTATACCCTGTGAAGGGTATATCCTCTGGTGGGCAAAATTCGTTTCTCTGGTTTTCAACATGGCTTGGCGTCTAAATAAAAACTACAATATTACCTTGAATTTGTAGGTAGTGGATCAGTTGCAGAATTGACTATTCTAAGGGATCTATGAAGGTGTGGTCTAATAGGGCTTGTAAATATCTCAATGAATCATAACGGTGAGAGTGAAACTGGCTTAGATGAGATAAATATGAGAGTCGCTTTTTTTCAAAAATTTTAACGTCATCCAAATAGAATACAGTTTTGTTTAGTATATTCGTATGTTAGTAGATATAGGCAGTGATCAGCTATCATAGTTGTTATCATTTGAGAACATAGTTCCCACATCTTTTTCTTGGTTTGTTTTTAGTCAATATCCGGAAGAAGAAAATTTCGGATAATTGAAACTTCTTTAAAAATAAGAAACGATACACGGAATGAATATTGTAGCAATTTATAACATTGTCACTGCCTAAAATATATAAAATGTAAAAACTTCATATAACTCATTATTATATTGCGCATTGTCACAAAATTCGTAATATAGACGATACACTTAATTCAACGCCATTTTTTTCAACCCACTGTATGCAGGTTTCTCTTTTGGTTCAATTCTCTCTACTTCCTCTTCCAGATCACTCTGATTAGTTGGTTATTTGCAACGTGTTGCTAATTTCAGCAATGTTTCCTCAATTTGTACTATGAGGTTTAGGCCTTTCTTTAAACAGATACGATGAAATGAGTTGAAACCATAAATTGAGTCTGACTATCGTCGCGGAAAAATTATTGTCCCAATTAAAGCTATTTTTCGTCAACACTGTTGAATAGAATCTGTAATTATTTTGCTCTAAGAATTGGCTAACAAAAACACTCAAAAATAGGCTCCTTATAGTACTGGAAATGTATTCCTTGATATCTTCCAGGCATACGACAAAGTATAACCAGGCCTGCTCTTTAAACTATAAAGTAATTTGTCTTCTAACTATTACTTTATGCTAAAGTCATACCTATATGGTACGACTTGATAGAAAATTTTCAGTTAAATCAATGCAATGAGAAGTCTAATTATTACCCTGTTGAATCAGGCGTTCCTCAAGGCAACGTTCTTGGACCCTTACTCTTTGTGATATAAACAGCTGATATCCCTGAAACAAATACTACCACAATAGCATCTTGTGCTGATGATGTAGCTGTGTTATCTACCAAGGAAAGTACAGAAGTAGCTTCTGAAAACCTTTAAATACACTTAAACCTACTTCCTGAATGTTATGACAAATGGAGATCGAAAATTAATACAATCAAATCTACTCTAATCACATTTACTAATCAACACAGCATTTGTCCACCTGTAACAATGAATAACTCACAGATACCAATAGAAACTGAAATTAAATATCTAGGATTGCACCTCGATCAACAACTTATCTGGAAGAATAATATCGACACTAAACGAAGACAGCTAAACCTCAAGTTCTCACATGTGTACTGATCCCTTAAATGAAAATCCAAACTTTCACTGGAAAATAAACTTTTACTATATAAATCCATATTAATATCTATATGGTCTTACAGACCTCAGCTGTGAGGGTGTGCCAAACCTACAAGATTAAAAACTATCCAAGGGTTCCAATTAAATACACTCAGAATAATAGCCGACGAATCCTGGTATATAAGCAATCAGACCCTCCACAACTAACTACAAGTACCATTGATAAAGGACGAAATCCAGAGAATGGCAACCAAATATAGTGATCAAATAATAAGACACGTACTAGTACAAGAGCTATATAATAATGGTTCTGACGAAAGAAGGCGATATGAAACATGGCCACAAGACTAGTACTTTGAACACAGAATTCCATAAGTAGAGCAAAGCAAAATACATACGCCATATTTACTTAATACTATTGGAAGTAGATTATAAATTCCAATTGTTAAAAAAAATAGCACAGGAAATGCTTTTTCTTCAAAAGATAAGACACGGACCAAAAAACTCTTGCAGTAATGCCCATTACTGATGTTTGATAATGGCATGAGATAAATGGCCATTGGAATGGGCAGTGTGAATTGCTCGTCTTTTCCGTCGCTAGTCTTGCCCCCTCGCCAAAGGCAAAAATATGCCCTTCGCGCGACGGGAGCACGACACACAGCGAAAGGTCCAGAATGTCCTTCCGTGGTCCTGACACATTGGACCTAGACTGCTGGAGCCTCTTCGAAGGATTTTTTTGTCTTTTACGTTTCTTCTGTCTTTGCCGGCTGTCAATCACCCGGGGCATCTCATCTGTGGCTTGGAACGGGTATAGAAGACCTCTGAGTATAGGGGTGTTGGTCAGTTCGACGAACTACGCCTTCGCGATGTTTAACGTCGTTCCAATTTCGATCGTTAGGATGGAATTAGAGCTGTGCAAGTCGGGACGACGCACGGCCTGTTCCATCTGGTGACGGACAATACTGGACCCATGGTATCAAGAAATCGGGAGAGCGAATCAGTTTGCTCTTCCTGAGTGGGTGTAAGGTCAGTTTTGGTGTGTCTTTATCAGTCCCCTGAAAATCTGAGAGAGATTAAGTTTTGGTGTTGTCGGACTTGGTCCATCTGAAACAAAAAATCACAGGTATTTACTGTTTTTTAAACTCATCCTGGATCAATCGCTAGTTGAAGTCTCGGTTGTTTATGAGGTCTGACTCTTCCGGGTCGTAAACCGTCGGCGCTTTTATCAACGGGTTTGAATGATGTTCCGCTTGGTTGTAAGTTCTCTTAGCTTTTTGTATTGATCTTCTCTCGTACTATCGTATATTAAGGATTCCTCCGAATATTTATATGCGCTTCTCATGAACCAAGGGGATCCTAACGCTCATCGCAATGCTATGTTTTCAGCGGCCTGAAGTTTCTGGAGGTGACTCTTGGCTGCATATATTCAAGCTGTATATATTAGTTAAAGCGGGAGGATCCGCTTCACAAGTAATAATTCTTCAAGTAAATATTCTTCATATTAAGGACGTCTACCCCTAGTAACATAGGAATTATCCTGGCTAGGCTATTCTTGGCACGTTCCGCTGTCTTCCTGATATGCTCCTGCTACATTGCTGATCAAGGACGACTCCAAGATATGCTACGGAGTCGTACCAGTACTATCCTTTCGCCGTTAATTTCCACATGTTCCACGAATCTCTATCTAATCCTTCTGACTAGGATGAGTATGTCCGCGTTGATGGCTACCTTCCATCTTTTTCTTCCTCGTTCTGTCATAAGGTCTCTACGCAGGAACTGTCGATTTGCCATTCTGAAGTCCATCCCTTATTGTATGATATAAGTTTGCTTACTCAGTTCTCAAGCCTTGCAATAATAAAGTGTAATCAAATAAATACATTCTGGTCATTTGGATTAGAGGGATGCAATTAAGTGCAACAAACATTATGAGGTTATGATTATCCTATAATCGCTGGTCAATTGAAAAACATCAACCGAACAGTTGAAACACATTATTTAATAGATTCGTATACAAAAGGTTCTTTTTGTTGGGTACACATAAATGTAGAATACGATTATGTTAGTAAGATAGAAATTATCACATTAATCTAAATTACTGTGACAGTGATATAAAATGTAAATACATAGAAATTGAGATTTATTTGAGTACGTTATATGAAATATATCTAATCCTAAACGTGACCAACCTAATTGGGTCGCCTTCATGACCGTTATAAAAATCGAAAAGAGTTCAGCAACGAATTGATACTACGCCAATTTGCTAGCGCCTATTACGTACACGTGTTACTGTTCATATTTATTGTAAACCTACAACGTGAGATTATCCTTGACATAATGGACCAATTTAGTGGTTTGCTTTATTCTATTTTGAGTTTCATACAACCATCTAAAAATCTCTAAGTTATACACTTCAACAGGGGCGGACCGTGAGTTTGTGGGGCCCTATGCTAATACATCTTGGGGGCCTGCCTAATTAATAATTTAATTGCCATTTTGTCAAAAAACTGTTTTAGATAATGATGTTCTAGGTACATGATATAGGAAAAAAAACAGAGGACAATAAAATATTGTATTTATTTAATATGACAGACACACAAACAGCAACTGTAAGACATCATTGCAAAATAAATGAACAGGTTATGTGTAGTTATGTTATATAAATTCTACAGCAACCTTTATGCATATTTGTGCTGCAAATTCCTATATTTGCTCGTCACATTGTAAGTCCTTTGTTAAATCACAATTTATGGAAACAACTGATAAATGATTTAGTCGATAGTTTGACATTGTTGTCCTATATTTGTTTACTATATACGACATCCTGAAGAAAGAGCGCCCCGCTTCACAGCTAGTGATTGGCAATGTTAAAAAATCTTTAAGACAGTATAGAAATTTAGAAAAACATCAACAAGTTTATTTTCATAAATTAGCATAAAAATTTTATTACAAAAGGTGTAAGACTGTGGTTTAGACTGTAGTAAGTAAGATTTTAACTGAATTCACTCATTTACTAAATGTTCGTCTACGTCATCTGACCTAATAATCAATAATATTACGTACACTTTCCAGATCTATGTTTTCCATATTTTTGTCTTTCAAATACATTAAAAATTTGAATTTCTTGCTATATGTCTCACAGATTTGGTTTCTTCTATTTAAATCCATAATCAGCTTATCCAACGCAACGTTTCGCGTGTCTCTTTTAATTTTTTCTGCCGTATACTGAGACAGTATCTGTAGATTTATCTATTTAAATATTTAAATTTTGAAGTAACGCATCTCTTGTTTATGTCACTGTATGCTGTGTTAAAATTAACTGGTGTACAGAGGTAAATATTATTAATACGAATTAAATGAATACGTTTATTCTTCAACTGAGACAAATGTTTTTACACAGAGAAAAAACAAAACTTACGAACTTACTAACTAGAGTATATAAAAGGAAATTCTGTGGTTGATTCTAACTGCATAGGTAGCGACATCTTACATAAAATAAACAAATCAAAAAGTACATTGTGTTAGGGGCGATAGGTATCGCTCTGACTAATTTAAATTTGAACATAACAAGTTTCGTTATTTTATTAGGGCGATAGCAATTTAACTATATTTAAAACGACCCCTCAATTTGACTGTATTGACACTATCAAATATAATCACAGAATATATTTAAATTGCTAGATCGAAGAAATGTATATGAATGTATGAATAGGCTCGTGAATTCTTTAGTCAATAACGTGCTGATAAACCACCTATTTTAAGATTAACCGTAAGTAGACTAGTTCAAAAATGTATTCACCCATCAGATCACTAAATTAGGTATTTAGTGTTTGGTAGTTGCCAAAATTACTATCAGACATCTACCAGGCGTGTAGGTGTAAACAATCAAGACCAAAATACAAATGAGAAATTGTTAAAAAACATTAGTTTCACCCTTATAAAGTGCATTTAGTACAAGAGTTGAATGAGAATTGTCTAGATAGTCGCATACAATTTTGCGAAAATATTTTACGTTGTAATGAACATCTATTACATTCAAAATGTTTTTTTCTAATGTATCAACTTTTTCCTCGAATGGAACAGTACATCGCCATCACTGCAGATATTAGTCCCAAGAGAATCCTCATTGAATTAGAGAATCGTATAGCAAGTCTCAAGATAAAGTTGTGGCATATAGAATGATATGAAGTTGTCTTACTTCTTTCAGGAAAATTTATGTTTGAAATTTGAGGATATTTAAAATTTTTCCATTTCGATTTCGTTCGAAGTATTTACAGTTATTTATCCAAGCAATGAGGATATCGATGTCACCCACCAAAGAATTTTAATTCAACAAACTGAATTTTCTTCTCATTTTGTATTGATTTTTGCATTGTGGTCATTTCTTAACGAATCTTTTCCTGGCAGATGGACCAAGTCGACGAGGATCAATTGAATGGCCATCACGTTCGTCTGATTTGACTCCCTTGGATTTCTTATTTTGATATTCTAAATAGCTTAGAGGATCTGATTAGAATGCTGGACATATTTAACAACTATACAATTTCTGTTAAAAGTGGAGTCATATTTGTTTTATTTATATTTTTCTCATAGAATACAGTTAGTTACGTATTATATATAAAAGGTTATATATAAAAGGTTAATATAAAACTCCTACTGCTGAATACTGTTGTACTCGGAAATGCTAGTAAGATTCACGTGCTTCAAACTTTTTAAAGAAATCATTTAATAACAAATTTATGAATATTGTGTAAACTTTATTAGTACATGGGAATTATTTTGGTTAAGGAGGGAGGATTAAGGCAGAATGTATATATAAACATGTATATGTAGACGGAAGGATGGAAACCGAGGATAAAAATTTTCAGGGGCATTTTCAGTTAACGACATTGACGTACTTTGTACCGTTAGGGACAAAAATAATTTAGGCTGATTAAATTTACTATTTTATTTGAATAAATAGAACCATAATATTATATATTCACAGATAAAATTACGATTTTATTTGTAAATTATTTGGAAAACATTTCCATTGATACATATTTTAATATAGATTAAACAGCCAGGAAAATCTGCATAACAGACGCGGAAAATTACATTCCTTTACTAAAAATCTAATTTGCAAAATAAATAAAAAGTATTTCTTATACCCTAGGTAACATACTATAATTATTATTGAGTCGCTCTAATACAATCTTTGTTTGATTTAGATTTATTTTGTTGCAATTAATTAGGAACAGTGAAATTACTATTTATTTCTGAACATAAATAACTATTTCAACAACTTTCAAATGTTTATAATTAATATTAAAAAATAAACTGAGTTTCAAGACTGACTACATAACCGATAATAAGATTCTTAAGTATGGGTCTAAAAAATTAAGGAAAAAGAAAACGAAACGATTTTGAAATACAGAAACCACCTATAAATACAGAAAAATGCCACCTCCATTAATTTTAAAAATATTATTAAAATTATGGATGGTGCAGAATCTGCGTTAAAATATTTATTACCACTTAGTTTCAACATACAATTTTAAAAGGTTGATCACAATATATCACCCCATAAATTATTATACTAGGAAGTTAATATATGCGAGAACTTAATATACTAAATAAATTTATAAAACCCATTTATAAAAACTATATAAATTTTTCCAAAAAACAATTACCAATGTTATATAAGTCAGGGAGAAAATTATATAAGCAATATAGACAAAAAATGCTGAGAAATTACACGAAACTTATCGATTTTTACTGAATATTTTTGTGTGCGTTCATTCACATGCACCAGTTAACAACTTTGTCTTCTATTTATGTTTTGAAATAATTGTTTACAGTCAAAAGTTTGTTGGCTGGAATTAAATATATTTTAAATCGGATCTAGTAAATACATGAGATTGGAGGGTTAAACAAGTTCGATATGACTTTATACATGGATCACAGTCTTAACAAATCAATCCTCCTACGAATTATCGAGTTTAAAGCCGATCATTTATCCTTTGCATCCTCTGCTTTTCATTAAATTTATATTATTTATTTTACAATACGAATGGACCATAATTGTGGTATAATCCGTAAATTCTATACCTCTATAGATAAATTGAATGAGTCATTGAAATAAAATAATTATTAAAATACTGGATCATATATTAATTAATATACATGCTTCAGATTAGTATACATGCTTCATATTTGTATATTCTACAAATATTAATATCAACAGTTAATATTGTCATTAGATTTTGTTTCGTGGATTAAGCAATAATCATATATTTTTACAAGGCGTATAATTTAGATTTACTGGATGATGGATGTATATGTGTATACGTATAAGGGATTAAATGTAAGTGATTGAATGATAGGCCCTCTCATTCAAATATGTATATGTACGACGGAGACTTATCTTTTGTGTATGCATCAGTTTACGGAATCAATGAAGAATTATTTAAATGAAAAAGAGTTGCAGCTTTAATTAATCGCAATGATTAATGCAATTATATTGAACTCATTTATTATGGATTTTAAGCAAACAAATATAAAAACTTAAGTACTAGAAAACATTAATAAAACAAATGATATTACCATGAAATAGGATATACAGTACCTTTTTATTTAGGGGTATCCCTAATAAGCTTAATCCACAAGAACAGCAGCAACAACAAAATAAAAATTTAATCAAAAGAAATTGCTAGAAAGGGACTACATTTCTAGCAATTTCTTCGAATTAAATTTTTATTTTATTGTTGCTGCTTTTCTATCAATACCTCAATAAATTTTTTATACCGTCGAAATAATTCATTTACTATAGCAGAACTTACCGTATGCAGGTTTGCTGGATCCTTAAAACTAAATCATCATTTGTTCATACCTAAAATTTGCCTTTCACAATTCCTCAAACGTAAAAGTCCAGTGGATTATCATGTGGTGACCTGGGTGGTCACTGGCTACTGGCCCAATATAATGAATCACATTATGATTTATGCTATTTTTCTCTAGCCGACGAATTCAACGTTATACTCATAGATAGTTAGTATTTACCCAAATAGCTCTTACTGATATTCCAAAATATGGGGAAGCTTCATTCTGTTGTATCCAACTTTTAAGCCTTAAGTTAACGGTTAAATCTTCGATACAGTCCTACATGTTATACAAGAAATAGTTGTAAGTTGCGAGAAAGTTTGGGGGTAGAAATTCTGGATTTTTCTATTTACTAAACGCCTGCTTTCGTGTGTCTGTCACGAAATCTTTAGGTCGACGTCCGAAATGGTTTTCGTTCGAATTTCGGCATTTTGACAAAATCAATATAGTAAATCGACCCTTGCGAACAACGTGGTAACTATTGTTTTTTGAATCGAAGCCCCTAGAGGTATGCTCTGGAGGTACCTTCGATATGAGCGAGGGGGCGGCTTTGCTTACTCGTTATTATTAAAAAAAATATATTATTATTGAAAAACGCCGAATTTCTCGAGGGTTTTCGTATCCCCAATCAAGAATATTATGAGCCTACGGAGTTAGTGATGTGTTCTAATGAAGACACAAGTATCTGGAATTCTTCTATTTGGATACCTTCTTCGGTATTCATAAACTGCCGCCTCCGCCTTTTTTTATCATAAAATCCGTAATAAAAATGAATATCTGCGTATTCTTTATTACTAAAGAGCATTGTTTAGAGTAATAGACTATTAGTAACAAGAACGTTAACAATTACACTAATACAACACAAATCATTACACAACTAACTAAATTAGACATGATTACTAGTTGCTTGTATTTGACATCTAATCATTTGTTGTTGTCATACTTGCTGATTTGTATTTCATTAATTTAACAATAGGTTGCACAAAATTTTGCTAATAAAGTTGATCCTTTGGTTTCACTTATGATGGTCGAGATGATTTCCGATTCTACTTATGAAGTGGTAGGAGGTTTAGATAAACAAATTAAGGAAATTAAAGAAGTTAATGAGTTACCTGTAAAACACCCTGAACTATTCCATGCTTTATATATTGCTCAGCCTAAGGGCGTTCTTTTATATGATGCATCAGGGACAGGTAAAATATGATTAGCATGTGCGTTCATCATACAGAATGTACATTTATTTGTGTTTTAGGTTCTGAACTAATTGCAAAAATTAATAGGGGAAGGATCTCCTGTGATTCGAGAATTATCTGTGATGACCAGAGAACATGCGCTTTCCATTATATTTGTGGACGAAACTGACTGCACTGTATCATCCCGTATAGAATCATGTTCAGAAGGTGATTCCAAAGTACAGAAAACTATGATTGAATTCATTATGACAAAGTCATTATGACGAAAAACAGCGTTACTTCTCATACTGGTCGAATTTACCCTAAAATAAAATTTTCCAGAAAGAAATATGAATCTTACCAGAGGAACAAATTTTAGAAAGCTTGCAGAACTAAGCACTTGTCTAATACTCTCTTTTAAAGTCGGCACCAAAAATTTTACCAAAAAGTTCACCAGGCTTTCTTATGACTAATGTTGATTTTATTGTTATTATATATTTTTGGTCTTATGGAGGATTAAGATTACTAAGGATATCATTAAAGAAACGTGCTGCATACTATACTTTACGCCAGTGTGGAATTTCTTGCTAAAAAATAAAAAAAAAAATGGAATATGAGGCAAGGCCTTAACTTAAAACCTTAAACGAAGGTTTAAGATTTATTTTTTTTAACATTCATCCTCAACTGTGTCTCAAAAATTATTTAAAACATTAATATCTTTACATGTCAATAGCTCAGGAATGGTGTGTTGTACGAAAGAATATAAGATATGTTTATTGAAAACTTTTGTAATAGGGAAATATTAGTGTTCCATGGAATAATTTTACTTTATAAATTGTTTTTTAATATTTTATTGTAATCGTTGGAGAGGTATTTATAAAGATCTTTTAAAAAATAAACACTTCAACACCAAGTATCTGAAAAGCGGCGCGTTTTAGGACAATGTTTATGGAGCAAACTAATGTTGCTTCTGGATATTCTATCGTTCCCTGAAGTTACCGCTGTGAGAACTGGACCTGTGAGACCCTATATAAATAAGTCTCTCGCATACTTTAAGAGAAGAACAAACAACACAAACTAACGAAATTGATAATACCAAACATACTGCATACTGAAAATAAAATTCCTGCAGGAAGAAATTAACAAATAGAGGGTTATTTAAAAAAATAACTGTATTTTGTCGTTATCTGCCGACTATTCTAATTTCGGGTATTAAATGTGAATCACAAAAGCACAATCTTTTATCTACCGTATTATTTTTTTATCATCGCTGTGTTATATTATCGCTATCATTTTTGCCTATATCATAAATGTCACATCAAGTATTTATTAATTCTAATACTGTTATTATTAGGTTCATGAAATATTAGTAATTAAAAATATTATGTAGTAAAATAATGTTGTTATTAGTTGAATAGAAAATACGGATCATTAATATAATATTTGATATTTGAATATATTTAATCGTTTAATAAAACTTTGTTAAACATTTGCAAACGATTTAGGATTTGTAAAACGATAGGATTACGAGTATATAAGTATTATCATTTTACTGGATTCGAGGAGTAAACATGACACATCCGTGTTAAAACATCTCACTCATACTCACAAACTCATAAATTTTATTTTTAAGTGTATTGGTGTAGTGTTTCTTTTTCCATCTAATGAGAATTTTCATCTGCATAATATCGAGAAATTTGTCGATTTACAAAACCATTTAGGTAAAAAGGCAATTCATCAGAAAATTCAGTATTCAGAAAGTTACCATTAGTCTCAATAGTATCCATCATTTCCTGACAAAACTGTATCGTTTATCAGGATCAACGTCAATTAATTCTTGTACTAACTTTATATGGATATTTTTTCTTGGAAAATATTTCTGTTACCGATCTTTTGTTAATATTGTGATATAAAATTAGTTTTTGGGTCTCCTTGCAGATTTAGAAAAACATCAAGTGTTTTTATTATCTTCGGTTGTTATCGATTTCCTTCCATAGAATTTTGGGTGATATTAAGTCTTTCTTATTTTGTGATACTCTTACACAATCCTAGAAACGTTTATTTTTTATTTTAGAAGAATTCTTATCACGTAATGTTCTATTAGAAATATTTGATGCATCTTGTAGAGATTTTTGCTTGTATTCAAACATAACCATCAATAGTAACGTAATTATTTCACGTTTAGTTAGTGAGTCAACTCCATGGGTGATTAAACAACAATGTTAATATTTCAAGCGTAAACTGTCTAACAGTATAGTCTATTACTAATAGTAATATGCTTAAATTAATGCAGTAAAAATATACGATGTAAATTGTTTATTTAATGTAAAAGTGATAATATAATATAAATACAATAAACTTATATAATGTTAAAATATAAATTTTTAGATTACGAGTATGCGGAAACATATAATCATCATCATGAGGTCATCAGTCCTAAGACTGGTTGGACGCTAACCTCCAGCTTCTCCTATCATCTGCTAACCTACGCATTTCGCTAATTGTGCTACAACCTACATCCCTTACTATTTGCGAGCAGTAGTCTAATCTCGGCCTACCTCTGCCTTTCTTCACTCCTATTTCTGCCTCCAAAATATCGCGGACTATTCCCTCATGTCTCAGCAAGTGGCCTACCATTCTATCTCTTCTCTTTTTTATGTTTTTCCACATACTTCTTTTCTCGCTGACTTTCTCTAATACTTCTTCGTTTCTAACCCTATCAGTCCACGGTATTTTCATCATTCTTCGGTAACACCACATCTCAAAAGCTTCTAATTTCTTCCTACTTGCTTCCCCTAGCGTCCAGGTTTCGCAACCGTATAGTGCCGTGCTCTATACATACGTTTGCAAAAATTTCTTTTTTGTTTCTAAGTTTATTACCCCCGAGCATAAAAGTACTTTCTTTTTCTTAAAAGTTACTCGACCCTGCGCTATTCTTTGTTTTATATCTTTATCGCTTCTTCCATCCCAATTTATTTTACTTCCTAAATAAGTGAAGTCTTTAACTTCCTCCAATCTTTCATTATTAATTTGTACTTTTGTTATCGCGTCCTCTGCACACTAACACTTTAGTTTTTTTTTTATTCACCCTCATTCCGTATTCCTCTGTCAACACTGCCTCCATTTCGTTCAACGCTGATTCCAATTCCCCTTTACTAGATGTTAATACTGCTATATCATCCGCGAATCTCAGCATTTTTAGTTTCTGTCCCTGTACTTTAATCCCGAAATCCACTCTATCTCTTATCACATTAATCGCCTCTTCGATGTACAGATTAAAAATTAGTGGTGATAGCGTACATCCTTGTCTTACTCCTTTCCTAATACCTACTTCCCTTCTTTCCCCTTCTACTTCTACGAGTATAACAGCAGTTTGCTCTTTGTATAGATTGTGTACTACTCTCCTATCTCTATACTTCATTCCCGCGCTCTTTAATATCTCGAAAATTTTTTCCCATCTTACATTATCAAAAGCTTTTTCTAAATCTACAAATCCTATACAAGCGTTCTTTCCTTTTTCTATTGTTTTCTCTAACATGACTCTTAGCGCCAGAATAGCTTCGCGAGTTCCCCTATTTCGCCTAAATCCGAATTGGTCTTCTCCTAGTATTTCCTCCGCTCTATTTTCCACCCTCTTCTGCACTATTCTGGTTAAGATTTTTGACGTGTGGGAAGTTAGGCTAATCGTTCTAAAGTTTCTCGCATTTGTCGGCTCCTCTCTTTTTCGGCATAGTAACAATAATGTTTCTCTTATAATCCTCCGGCATCTCGCCCGTTTCATATATGTATTTTACCAGTTCAAACATCCTATTTACTACTTTCTGTCCCGCACATTTCAAAATTTTGGCCTGTATTTTATCTACACCCGGCGCTTTATTATTCTTTAGCCCCCTTAGTGATATTTCAAATTCCTCTCTCAATATAGGTTTTCCTACATCTACCCTATCGATGCTAGATTCTTCCTCTAATATCTCTCCTAATTCCTGACCCTCGTATAAATTTCCTAAGTACTGCTTTCCATCTATCCGCTTCCTCCTCTCTTCCGATCAATATGTCCCCCGATTGACTCCTAACGTTTCTACTTATTGGTCCTATATCCCTGAAGTTCCTCTTAATTATTTTGTAAGCCTCATCGGTCTTACCTACCTATATACCTAAACATATAATATGAGTATATAATTATAATTTAATAGACATATCTATATGCTAATGAATCACACATTTAGTTATAATAACCATTGTAAAAATATCGATTTAATGAATTATTAAATTTATTATATCTATCTATCTATCTATCTATACATCTATCTATCTATATATCTATATATCTATACATTAAACCGAAATACATTATTGTTGGTAATAGCACCTTTGTAAATAGATAACTTTAAATAATAATTTGTAATCGATTGGGTAGTTTAAAATATATGTGTTTACCTAGTAGAATGTAATGTAGAGTGGAATGGTACCAGGCTGAAAGAAGCAGGCAGCATTTTTTTTGTATAGAAAATATTTGTATTTTTTCTTGTATAGAAAATATTTGTATTTTTTCTTGTATAGAAAATACACGTTTATTGTATGAAAATGATAAAAGATATTTTATTCGAAGTATTGCTCGTTGCTAGCTATACATTTTCCCATCTCTCTGACAATTTGTGGATTTCATGCCAAAATAAATCTTGCTCTTTTGACGCAAATTAGTCATCGAGCCATTGTCGTACATTTTCGTAAGAAGTGAAGCCCTGCTCAGTAAGTGCGTGTCCCATTAATACAAATAAGTAGTAATCAGACGGAGCTAAGTCTGGTGAGTAAGTCGCATGTGAAAGTATTTTCGAACTAAATGCCTCAATCGTTTCCTTGACCGGTTTTGCTGTGTGTGATGGCGCATTATTATGAACAAAATAACTTTTTGTTGCCTTCTTTGATATTCTGGTCGTTTTTAACGCAAAGCTTGATTTAAATCATTTCACTAATCACTTCGATCATTTGTTGTCGGTAGCGTTTAATTATAATGGTTTGGCTAGGTTTTAGCAGCTCATAATAGATCATATCCTTCTAATCCCATCAAACACAGAGCATTGTCTTCCGTCCATAGCGATTTGACCTTGCAGTCGATGTCGATGGTTCGCCTGGAGTTACCCATGGTCTATTACGTTTAGGATTCTCGAAATACATCCACTTTTCATCGGTAGTTACAATTCGATAGAGAAATAACTTTCTATTGTACCTGGCGAGCAGCATTTCGCAAATGGTTTTTCGGTTTTCCTGCTGTCTTTCATTCAGTTCATATGGAACCCATTTTTCCATTTCTTGGATCTTTACCATGGCTTTAAAACGTATGGAGACGGTTTCTTGTGTCACATTTAATTCCTTCCTTCATGCCGTATTTTCTCAAGGTGCGACCAAAAATTTGCGATTACTCACCGATATAATGCTGGGGTTCAATTCTTTGAATTTTCTCGCGTATTCCGGCTTTTAACCGAAGCAAAATCCTAGGAGCATCAGGGTACATTTCACATTTTAAATAATCCCATAGGAAGAAATCCATCGGTGTTAAATCGGGACTTCTGGGCGGCCAATTAATTGATGTTCCCGCTCGCTTAGAGATCACTTTTCCATGGAACATCACTCTAATGGCTTCCATTCACAAATTTTCAGTATGGGCTGTAGCCGAATCTTGCTGAAACTTTTTAAAAATTATTTTAGATGTATTTATTATCGCCCATACCATTAATTTAGTAGATTGTCAGGGATTCTGTCTGGTACTTCTCTCGGTTTCTGCTTTTCTGTCTGGTTTCTATAGACCAGTAACGGAAATTTTGTTTATTTACATACTTATGTAAACGGAAATGTGGCTTGTCGGTGAATGGGATGTTATCAAAAATTTAAAAGTTTTCGAATAATTCTTGCCCAAAAGCGGATTTAATTGCATAATTTTTAACCTTCAAAGCTTGCATTAGTAGAATATTGTAAAGACGAAAGTTCAAATTTTTTGTCAAAATGTCGTGGAGTGGTCTTCAATTGGCTGTTCACAATTCAGAGTGGCAATTCAGGCGGCTGCTTGCTTTCACATAAAATGCCGAGGTATACGTATCACTGCTGCGTGAACACGCTCGACGTTTTTGACACTTCTTGTTCATCTGGGCGACCTGTTGGTTTTCTGGTAATGGTAATACTTTCTCTTTTAAATGTTGCGACCCATCATTTTGTTGAAGGAGGTTGATTAATGTGGTGATGGAGGTAGTGAACGCGATGCAGGCTACTAACTATTATAAGGGAACGATGGTTCTCGTAAAAGCTTCTTACACACATGGTACGTTGCTCACAGGTGAAATGATGCACTGCAACCGAGTTTATAAGGCGTGGTGTCTAACAAACACATACGTGCGAATATTTACCACTACTACTTTCCAAGATGTTCAACAAACAAATGAGGAAAACATTTCAGGACACTCCGTATTATGCAAAATATAAATTAAGATTTCTTTGATTTTCAATAAAATTGTTTTGTATAAGAATATTTTTATGGTACTAATTAAAATTTATTGTTCCAGAAACGTGTCATGGGCTCTCTGGTGATGGAATTTCTGTACCTAATAATGCTTCAGAATTAGAACTACGGACATTAATTGCCATCAGGAAATACTATTTATGCGAAATGATCATCGTTCCAAACATCACAGCGTTCAAAATTTACATTTACAAATATCTACAGAATACTACTCTCAACATCACTGATGATGACATTAACAGAGTTCTGGAGTATAATAACATAACGGAGATGACATCGTAAGAATTAATTAGCATTATAAAAGTGACATTTAAAAGAAAACTTATATCTGAATTTTCATTAATATTATACGAATGGCGTAGTTAAGCGTATTGTGGCATAGTTAAGATTCTCGGCATTGGTATTCGTAAAGAAATTATTAACATCATAAATTATTATCATAATTTATATGTAATTTACTTAGAATCACTTTAAATTCTATACACGTTAACTTACTACCACTAAATTAAGCAGTATTTTTAAACATTTTTGTTGTTCATGTATAATAACAAAATGCAAATAACTAATATAACCTTTCGTCATTATCCGAGTATAATTGATGTAAAATATCGACAACCTCCAACTTTGCCCTTTGCGTTCGCATTATTTCGCATTATATAGACATATTTAATATCACGATATATTTGACTTTGAAATACGAAAATTTTTGTTAAAACTTTCTTAAATATATGTGCATAAAATAAGTAGGTAAGTACTAGTAGATAAATTTGTCCCACAAAAAAACGTAAATATACTGTAGGTACAGTAAAATAATGAAAAGTAAATTGTACCAGTTTACTATAAAAGTATCTAGGTAAATTTCACAAATAAATTGGTAAATGGACTTGAGAAAAATCAGGAGTTATTAGAGAAATCAAAGATTAGTACCATATTATTTTCATATATATATCAATGTTCCTTGCATACAAAGTTTTGACACTTTGAGTGAGCAGGTGGCAGTGGTGTAATTGTTTCTGGCTTTCCCACAAAGATTGCACCGTCCACTTTTTTTGTTTTGACATCCAGTTTTTAGGAGTGTTTCCTGTAAGGGTAAAAATTTCCGTAAAAATGAGATATCTGCTTTCTGAAGAAATATTTGTCGTCTGCAAGCGTTGTGGAAGTTGGTACTTTATGAGTGCAATTGCCAGATTTTTCAAGAAAATTCTTCTATATTTAGGAGATAAATCGGGTTGATTAAAATTTATCAAAACTTGGGAATTTATGCTCCCAACATTTAAAAGTGCATAAAAATCACCATTGACCATCTGTTTGTTTTTCTGGCCACTATGTAAGCGGCACCAAGTTGGTCTACAACATCCACTTCTCCTTTGGTTTTGTTGTAGTCCATGATGATCAGGTTCTTGAGTCTCTGTATTGATATTATCGTCATCAAGTGCAGTGCTTAATAGTATGACACACTTGTTTTCTTTAATCATGTGGGAAAATAAGGTGCAACCCTGTTGGAATCCAAATAGAGAGGAACCCACAGCTCTTTTTCGTGACGGAAGAAATTTTCTTGGGATTTATTTTTTGTTTTTTTTTTTGATAGTTCCGATTAGTGTAAGACCGTTGCTGAGAAGTTGGAATCCAAATAGAGAGGAACTAATCCACAGCTCTTTCTCGTGACGGAAGAAATTCTCTTGGGATTTCTTTTTTGTTTTTTTCTGATAGTTCCGACCAGTGTTAGACCGTTGATGAGAACTTTTTGAGCTAATGAATAAGTAGTGCACCAGTTATTAGTGGTCAGGATCCGATTTGAATTTTTTTAAGGTGTAACAAGTTGATCTACAATAGCGTTAAAAACTTGGTACGATCTGATCGGTTGAGTTCCGAAATAAATTTCAAGATCCAACGTATAATACACCCGAGAATCGACAATGGCAAATATTTTGATGCCATATTTGGCGGGTTTCAGTAGAATGTATTGGATGAAAGGACATCATGGACGAAAATCGAATGTGAATTGTTCCCCGGGTATGAAATATTTTTTGCAATTTTCACGGAAATACTCAAAAAACTCCCTTACAGGTGCTAATTTGTTTATTTTCGACTTTGCCTTGTTACCTTGACGTCAAGTCTTACTGAATACCTTTAAAACTTGAACCGAGTCAAACTAACTGAGGCACATTCAATTCCTGTACCATCGTTGGTCTAAACTTGCAGGAGGTTCACTTTATCCATTTTCTTCTGTCCCCATCATTAGGTCATCAGTCCTAAGACTGGTTGGACGCTAACCTCCAGCTTCTCCTATCTTCTGTCCCAATAAATACAAAATTCCGATGAGAGCTAATAATTCTACTCTGGACGTTTCAGTTTTGCTTTCTGTTGAACACTGTTTGGGATCTAGTGAAGACATTTTTTCTCGAATGTGCATATTTGTGTATTTCATAATTCCACCTATTATTTCTTGATATATAATTTTTTGGAGTGCAGTAATTTCATCTCGTACATTCTCACAGTCTCGAGTAGACGAAAGAATTTTTTCGTTATATTTCTTTAGGAGTTCTAACACTCCGAACTAGTGTTTTTCCCATTCGTACTCTTCTTCGAGTGCTTTCACTTTTTTCCCTTTTCCCTCCTTTCTTGTCTTATAGATTCTTTTTGTGAAAAAATCATCCTCTCCTGATTCTTCCTTTGTGTCTGAACTTGAGTAAATATCCTCTTCGTGAACTAGATTTTCCTCTTCTTCAATTGCAGAATCTTGTGAGAATTGTGGTCACTGAATTGAGTCTCTTCAGCTTCATCAACGTCTGATGCATCCGCATTATCCTCAGCATCCTTGTCTTCACAGCCCAGTTGCGCCAAAGCTGCCCCATAAGACTTGGGTGGAATGATTTCTCGTCGTTTCATAATGCACAGGTTGGCGTACAAAATGCGTTAAATCACGATTTATATTCGTCAGTGACAAGACCGAATTGAGGCCAACTCTGCTTGTTGTACCAGGCAGGGGGTTGTCGATACGAGGGTAGAAGGGGGAGCAGGACTTTGTAGTCTTCATTCATGTTTTTTTATCTTCAGCGTTTTTTTACTAAAATCATTAATAAATACATAAAGTCGAAAGTATAACACAGGGATAATAAACAATATAGGCTTTTTTGAGAATGTGTTAAATTTACGGTGGACTTATTTATTTCTAATATTTTACAACTAAAATATCATACAATTCAGTTAAGATGACTAACACATATATAAAATTATTGTTTTAAAAGATTATCCCTTAATTTTATCTCGATAATTCTAGAATATGAAGTGATTCGATTCTTTTTTTAAATAATTGTCTTAACATAATAATTGTCGTACATAATAATTAGTTCTTCATGCACTACAATACCTTAGAAAAAAACTCAATATTCATTAAAACAGTACAAGACCAGATTTTTCCACGCCCGAGAATATTATAAAGCAATCAAATTTACAAAAGGCGGAATCGACTAAAACTAACTTTTTAACTACCTTTACTCTCTATTTATATTTAAGGTAGTTTTCCCGGTATATTCCGGTCCAAAAATACATGCCCGAGTAAACGTATAATAGTTGGAATATCAGTAGTCTAGTGCTCATTATTTTTGTTCAGAGACTGTACTCTATACTCACACTGAATATATTATGTACGTATAAACACAACTACATGTTTATTAGTTGAAACTAAATATATGGCAACGTTGCGTTGTGTCGTATTTTAATCTGTCGTGATTATGTATGTCTTATACTTAACTTGACATTGTAAACTTTTTCGGAGCGTGATAGAAAATTTATAGAAAAATTAAAAATTAATTTTTGTCGTGATCAGTTGCGGGACAATAAAGGAAAATTTTCAAAGCGGAAAGTAATACAGAAACGTTTAAGTAAAAATGAATCTTACTAAAAGTAAACAGAGTAACTAAGCATTGGACGATGTATTGTTGAGTTGAGCGAGCTTGGCAAAAATTTGAGATATTGTGAATGTTCTTTCACTTGAAATGTTCTTTCACTTGAAAAAAAAAATAAAAAAGGAAAGTCGCTTAAGACTAAGTTCAATTTCAGATATTGTTTGTGTTAAATGTGCAGTAATAACATATGTGGCGACTGGTATAATACATGTCGCTGCTTTGCCAAACGCTAATTGACAAGTTCTCGACTTACCGAACAAGGCTTAAACTGACATATTTTAAAAATGTTTATCTTTTCAACAAGTCGAGCAGCAACCGATTTTCTTAATTCAAAATATTCGTTATAAACTAATGTATAGATAAGCTGATTTTGGAAAAAAATGTATAAAAAGGTTTTCAAGCTATACTATAAAATATGTAACCCTTAGTCAACTGGTATATTGGAACCATGCAAAAAGTTTGATAGTGAATATTCTCTTTATTGTACGGGTAAATTTTTTTTATTTAAGTAATTTCCTTCGGGAAGTTTACTAGTTATATGTACCCAAAATTTGATGAAATTCTGTAGAAAAGTGGGTTTCCGGAGAAACTACCTTAAGTTTTGTTTAACTAAATTACTTCACGGTTAGTGAGTAGTGAGGACAATATGAGCCGGCTTACTACGCCACTACTTCTAATACCTAATCTCTTATAAATATTGTCTCTGATGGTTGGTAAACTGTAAAAATTTAAACTTTCAGTTTACTGATCTATGTCCTCATTCACTGTGTCAACGACAACGGTTTGTTACGCATAGAGCCCTTTTCTTTGGTATTATCATGGTATTATGGTATCATAGTATTATTACACTTATCTATCTTGATGCTCTCAAGACACCCAATAAACAGTCTGTTATTAGATATAATTTTAATTAACTTGAAGTTATTTGAATGTATTCTATGATTATTTTCGAAAACATGCTGCACATTAGAAAATTTTTCTAATCCGTCTAATCCTGCTTATCTGTTTTTACGACATAGAAAATTGTACAGCATCATTACTTGAACCATATTTTAGTAAAATATTCGAATTTTTCTTTAGCCTGTGATTTAAATCTACTGAGCACATTTTCTAATTTTCTGAATAAAATTGAGACTGTTCTGAAAGGTCTCTGAAAACATACAAGATAGCTGAATGTCATATTAACATGAATAAAGATGATAGCTCTATACTTAACAGTTGGTTTGCTATTATAGTTGATACTAGAGTTGATGATGCTAGAGAGTTATCGGTAGAATTAGAGGTAGTTAAGCTAGAATTTATTTTCATGTTTTTCCTATGTAGGACGCCAAAGCCGGATGCAAACTGTGGCGGAGAAACTTTGGAGAGGTTAGCTGTAATCTACGGAGAATACTATCACCCTTATTTGGCAATATTTATTTGTGTATTTGGCACGATTGCCAACATATTCAACATAATGGTGTTAACGAGGAAGGATATGGTTGGCGCGCCAATTAATCGTATCTTAACAGCTCTGGCAGTTGCAGATATGCTGCTTATGATAGAATACATTCCATTTGCTTATTATTATCATCTAGAATTATTGGGAAAGAGAGATTTTCCATATTATGGCGCTGTGTTTATGCTGTTCCACAATTATATCACACAAGTTCTCCATACCATTTCCATTTGCTTGACGCTGACGTTAGCCATTTGGAGATATTTAGCTATAGGGTAAGTTCAGTTTGTTTAGAGAAATTAACAATGTCTACATATAATATTTTCTTAGAGACGGACACGGGTAATTTTTGTCCAAAATTGTAGAACAACAAAATATATCTTGTTTAAATTTAAACTAGTACACCCACATAACCCCAGTAAAGGAGGTCGAGGTGTACTATCATAAACAAGTAGTTTTAGAGAAAAAAGGATACGGCAAATCTTATTATGTGTGAAGATTTTTTTGCAAAATATACCTTATTTAAATTTAGATTGGTACATCCACATAACCCTAGTAAAGGAGGTCGAGGTATACTATAATGAACAAGAAGTTTTAGAGAAAAAAATATGTGTCATACAAACAGTGTACATACAAACAATGTGTCATATTTAATTAGAGGTTTATTATTTATTTATAATGATTAAAAATATGAATTACATCCGATAATGGCTGATGGAAATACAAAACACGCTTATAAAGCCTAGGAAGAAAAATGCTAAATTGTAGCTAACGTCATGGAATTTTACCATAAAATGATCGCGCAAATATGAGTCAGCAATATATTCTTTGTTAAGGGTAATTTTCTATATCAGAAATATATCTGTCTAATGTAGAATTACAGTTTATTGTAATTATTATTTTTTGTATAATTTTATAATCTATTCTTATGCATATATCTTTGGAAGCACAAAATATAATATTACATTTAACAAATTCTGTTGATACTAATTTGGTTTTAGTAATAATCTGTACTTCTTATATGTTATATACTTAACTTATCAAGTCTATTGGGAGTACCTATTAAATCATTGAAATATATTATGACAGGTGGTTTTATATTGCGCTGTCACGGGGCAGTCGAACATCGGTATGAACATTCAACAAAATATATTTCATTAAAAGAGTTTTATTTTTGTTCCTTTTAACGAGAAGCACGGTAGAACTGAAATAATGATACATTATTGATTTAGTAATATAGTAACTATAGTTTTATTTAATATCGATTAAAATTATTAGGCATCCATACTTGATACGTTAAAGATTAACCAACAGTTTTATTTGGAAGATAACTTTTATTTAACATAAGAAATGAGTTTCTTATATAATAAATTATGTCTAATATATTTTCAATAACTAGAGTTCAATTACATTTATACAATTCATTTATAATTAAATCAGTTATATTTACACCAATTTAAGGCTGAAATTCCAACGATTCCTATAAGGAAAGAACGAATAGGAGATATTTGAAAAAAATAGTATTTGTGGCCAAAGTATCAACAAAATTATTTAGTAACAGTATTTATTTTAGCAACAGTGACAGTAACAGTAACAGTAAAATAAATATTAATTAGTTTAGCTATCTGATATTTCTTCAACAGTTTTGATATAGAATATTTTTTGTTTTTTTTCTATGAGCAAAACATGCTTTGTTAGACATTATTTTACGTTTTTCATTCTGAAAACTGATTGTATTCATATTTTCAGTTTTTAAAATAGGGTATATAAGTAGGGTACGGTATGAAACTAATATTTAGTCAAAATGTCTACTAAATTCCCGATAAAGGGACACCTCTGTACTTGACAAATATTTCATTTTTCAATGTAACCGTATTTTACGATTTTAAGTTAACATCCTCTATATTATAAACGACAAATAGGAAACTTTAACAAATCAATTTATTTGTATTAAAACTACGATGGTATAGCAATTAAAGAAAAATATTATTATGGCATCACGGCTCAAACGCAAAAAAAAAAATAAAAGTGTACACCAGTCAATAACAAAATTATGGATAATGTACACAACGTTATCACTATGTTGTATATATTATGACATGATATATATTTGATACATCGGTAAAAAGTTTTAAAATGGTTATAGAAGAGGTGATTTCGACTCTTTTCAACTTATATACATGTATATCAAGTATATTGATTTCGAGATATTTGTATATCTTGCCCTCCTCCCCGTTTCGCCTTATTCTAAATATTAATAATAAATTGGTAATCGATTTTATTAACCCCATTAAATTTTTATTTATTTATAATGTTTAATATTTTAAAATATGCCATCAAGAAGCTGTAGGTATTCGGCAATAAAGCAAGAGAACCAAATAAAGTGCTTAGGTATATGACGGAAAAATAAAATTTCGAACCATTCCTTCTTTGAAAAAGACGATTTTATATAATTCTATAAGTAATATTAAACCAGGAGGAGCTCAAAATTTTTACGTATTCTTCGTCTTTTGACATTTCTAATGGTATATACAGTTTGTCACTATTTCTGTATACTTGGCGAAATTTAATACAAATTTCACTTTCTCGCATTCTCTTACAGGAATATGAAAATGCTGTGAAGAATGTTTGAAATTTGTGAATATTACTTTGCGAGACTAGAACGATCATTCTCCAACATAATTAATATTTCAATAAAGTCATTGCTTGTCAGTTCTGGTATATATAACTAAATTTCGCTGAATATCTTTACGTATAATATCGTTTCCAGATCGTGTATATCATGCTAATATACTAGTTATTAATTCTTGAAGTACCAAATAGTTATTATTTCTTTAAGAAGACCTAATTGTATGGTCATATCCAAAATTAGCATTTATTTGTCATAAATGTAATTTATTAACAACAAATAAACTGTTCTTCCAATGTTAGTATGTGGTTTTTTGACTGAACATACACTCATTGAGAGTTTCCATGAAAGCGACTAATCCTGTTACAAGTCGATGCCGTAATGTTTTAATACCCTACTAATTAAGCCAGATTGGACAGACGACGAAAAGTGGATTACTTCGTAATATATTGGATGATACTTGGAATTATATAGGAGTATGAAAATTTCCACCCATACCATAATAGAATAAAGAAATTTTTTTGTTATATCATAAACACCTTTAAGTTTTTGTATAGGAGTAGAATACAAAATAATTTTCAGAGTGCAGATCGATGTCACAGATAGTTTTTCCGTACTCATTAAAACTAGTTAATTTTTATTTAGTAAATCAAAAGACAATTAATATAATGGATGCGTATCGTTTACTATATTAAACGCTCTAAGAGACGTTGGTCCTAACTGCAGAACGGACTAAATTATAATATTATTAACTTTATCCAGGCGAGATACAATAAACGTAAGAAATTATTCAAGCAAAGTTATTCGCCGTAGAATGGTTTCCATATATTGAATGTCATAAACAATTTTTAAATTTTGAATAATGATCTATAGAAGAGAGTTTCTGAGTACATTCTGCTTCATGTTGCATTTAATTTTTATGTCGTCGTGTGAGTTATGCATTTTTTTTTTGTTTTGTAATTGTAGCAATCTGGAATATTTACCTATTTCAGGCCTTATCCGAAGTAGTATCGCCATAAAGGGACTATAACAAAATACAATAAACGATAAACTTGAGCAATATGACGCTCTATTTTTAAAATTTAACTCTGTTGACTGAACTGTACAACCGTATCTATGTACAAAATTATGAAACCTATTTGCTATTAGGTGTAAGTTTTTATGATGACTGCGACAAGATAGGATTCGAGCAAAAAGTTTCGAAGCCTGTGAAAAAATTGGCACTTTTCTCATTGTTCCTGAGATGCAGTAAGAAAAACGTGAGACTAGTTCTTTACCAAAACCGAAATATTTCACGTTTTCGACGCGCATTTGGCAACTAAGTTACATCTAATTTCTATTTATACGAACATTTTTTTTGTTCAGACTCAGTAAACCGTTACAAATATTTTCCGGCTTCTTGCACTGTTCGCTAGTAATTCACTTAATTTTACTGTTTTCCTCCATGGTCAGTGAACGGTAAATAAATAATTTGTTTCAGTTTATTGGGGCACTGTTATTTGTTATACTTATTACTTACATTAACCAACAATTTTATTTCAAACATAATATTTATTTCACAAAAAATGTGTTTCTCACATAATAAATGAGTATATTAAATTCTGTCTAATATATTTTCATCGATCAGAGTTTTCTTACTTTGTTAAGAGAAATTTATATTTGATTCGCCGATATCCAAAATTAGCATTTATTTGTCATAAATGCAATTTATTAGTAATATATAAATTGTTCTTTCGGTGTAGCTGTGATCCTTTGTCTACATAGTACATTCCTACTTTGAGAGTTTCTGTGATAGCGACTACACCTACTGCAAGCCGATTCCGTAAAGTATTAATTCCCTGATTAAACTAATTAAATTAGCTTGTGCGAACGATGAAAAGCTACTTCATAATATATTAACTTATACTTGGAACCCTACAAGTATGAAAATTTATTGAAATAATAAAAAGTATTTTATTTATTATATCAAAAAACACCTACAAGTCTCTTTATGAGGGTAAAACATAAAATAACTTGCAGAACGGAGATCGATGTCGTATCTAGTTTTTCAGTACTCATTAAAACTGGAGTTAATTTTTATTCTGTAAATAAAAACAAAATTAATATGATGTTTTTAACATATTTTTTTGTTCAGGTTCACTAAACTGTTCTGAATATTTTCTAGCTTCATGCACTGTTCACTAATAAATTCACCTAACTATTAACTGTATAACTACATTGACTATTTCTAATGCCTAATCTCTTATAACTCCTATTTCCATTAATGGTTAGTGAACCGTAATGGGGTAAACATTCGGTTCACTGATACTCTGATGTCATCATTCACCATATCAACCAAAATAAGAGGTTGTTAAGTATCGTGTTCTTCTCTCTGTTCATACTATTATCGCATTTAGCTATCTCAATACTTTCCATGGAATTTAACAGTCTGCTGTTGGTTATAGTTTTTACTAACTTAAAATTACTGGAATCTATTTTATCATTGTTTTCGAAAGCATGTTGGGCAACCAAACATTTTTCTAATCTTCCATATTCTAAATGGACCATGTGCTCCTTAAAACTAATTACAATTGCTGTTTTTGTTCACCTAATATACTTTTGACTATAATCTTATTTCATAAATCTCGAACCTTTCGTTGTCTTCAATTTTACTTTTGGAATTTTTCAAAAGTTGTTTCCAGGAGAATGTACTAATGTCGTTTCTCTAAATATTTGAAAACTCTTTTGAGGCCTCTGGTAAATTGTGACTCATATGGAATTGACATAATTTTACGATTGTTAGAATATTCTCGATAGGTCGTGAACTTAAGAGTAGTTGACTTAAGAACTAAATCTACGTTTTCTAATTAATGTATCTACCGATACTCTTCTACGATGTAGAAGGATATCTGTTACTTTTAGATACATCCTTAATGATTTTTTTTCTTCAGAACCGATCATTACTAAGTAGAAAACTTAACAAGCGGTGGACCAGAAAATTTAAACTTGTCATTTTATGTTGATAACAACAACGGAAGCCATTAGGAATGTATCTAAATTCTAAAATATTGTAGAATTTTAAAATACTTTAGAATAATTAGTTTTAAATTATCTCTAATTTCTATTTATACCAGTTTTTTTGTTCAGGTTCAGTAAACCGTTATACATATTTTCCGGCTTCTTGAAGTAGCCATTAATAATTCATCCAATTTGACCATTTTCTTCATGGTCAGTGAACAGTAAAGAATAATTTGTTTCAGTATTGCGACACTCTCTTATTGGTTATGCTTTTTACTAACTTTAAGTTACTAGAGTCTATTCTATGATTGCTTTCGAAAGCATGTTGGACCACGATAGATCATTATTTTAAATAGGCTACATGCTCCATAAATCTAGTTACAAGTGCTATTTTTCTCTGCCCAATGTATTTTTGACTAAAATCTTGGCAACTTATTACGTAAATCCCGCACATTCGTTATTTTCAATGTTGTCGTTGGGATTCTCAAAAGCTGTTGCAATTTGTTTCCAGAAGAGTCCATTAATATCATTCGTAAATATTTCAGCCTCTATTAAATTGCAATTCATAGGGAATTGACGATTTTACGATTCTTAGAATCTTCCCGGAGGGTCGTGGAGTTAGGAAGAGTTGCCCCAAAATCTACGCTTTCTAATTAATTTATCTACTGTGAGAAGGATATCCTTTACTTCTTTACTATTACCGTTAAGAATATCCTTTACTTTTACCGTTAAGGATATCCATTAGCTACATCCTTACATCAATAAAATGTATTTGTTTATCATTATCGATTTAATATATTCGATCAAATTTATCGCTTTGTTTAATTTTGAAACAAAACTATGTGTATGTTTTTGTAATATGTAAAATCTGTAAACATTTCATTCACATATCTGAATCATACTTCAGAGGAATATTAAAATTTTTCTTTCGATTCTATCTCAAACCTATTCATAAAGAGGTTTGCAATAAAAGGGGACAGGGAGTTACCCATTGCAGTACCTTCATGCTGTTCAAAATATTCATTATTAAATATGAAACAATTTTGATTCATACAATAGTTAGATTAATATATTCGTTGATGGTTTCTTGAACGAAGCCATTTAATTGGAGTAGTTCCCGGAGAGAGAGAGAGAGAGAGAGAGAGACATCAAAGGAAACCAAAATGTCGCCTTAGTTTAATAGAATGTCTTTGATATTATTAAGTTTTAATTAGCATTTAATTTTGTTTTGAAATTAATCAACTCAACTGAAATTAATCAAGAGATTAAAAATAACGTATAAATACCTTTCGATATGTATTAATAATCAGAAACAGGGCAAATATATTAGAGTTTGATGTATACAGGAAGGAAACTAACACTCTTAAATACATTCCTAATGGCTCCTATCGTTGTTATCAATATAAAATGGCTAGTTTAAGTTTTCTGGTTCATCATTTGCTTAAGTTTTTCGCTTAGTAATGACAGGTTCGAAAAAGAAAAGATCATAAGGTTAGAAAACGTAGATTTAGGGCAATTTTTTTTAAGTCAACGACTTTTTGGGAAGATTCTAAAAATCAAAAATTGTGTTAATTCTATATGAATCACAATTTACCAGAGGCTTCAAAAGAGTCTTCAAAGACTAGGTTCAAGGGGCACATGCCCAAATTAAAATATAGAAGATTAGAAAAATATTTGGTTGCTCAACATACATTCGAAAGCAGTTATAGAATAGACTAGTAACTTAAAGTTAGTAGAAGGTAGAACCAACGATACACTATTAGAAAGTATTAACATAGCTAAATGCAACAATAATAATATGAACAAAGATAAGGACTCGATACTTAACAGCTGCTTATTTTGGTTAATATGGTGAATGACGACATCAATGGATCAGTGAACCTAATGTTTACCCCATTAAGGTTTACTAACCACGACGGAAATAGTTATAAGAGATTAAGTATAAGAAATAGTCAAGTTAAGTGAGTCTATTAGTGAACTGTGCATGAAGCTGGAAGATACTAGGAACGGTTTACTGAATCTGAAAAAAGAAATTAATGTAAATAGAAATTAGAGGTCGCTTAAAACCAGTTTTGAATGATGTCATCGACATTTTTCTTTAAATGGCAAGACCCTTATAATGATAATTAATAGAACGATTTTGTCATGTACAATACATGATTTTATGGTAGTTTACATAACAATTTGTTTGAGAAGCATTAAATATGTCAGAAAATTAATCAAGATAGTGTTCTGTAATAATGAATGAACAGTATTATGAACAAATAATAACTAATACAAACAGAAACCATTAATTTAGATTTTTAATTTGTCTGTCATTCACTTCTTGACAATCTGCAAGGAATTATTTAAACGGTTATTTAGTTTTTCAGTATGAATTAATCTTACTTCGTTCAGAATTATATAATTTTAAACCTCAATAGTATTTGATCTGTTCACGCTTTCATTATTTGGAAATAAGTAAGGGAACTATGTGCTCTTGTAGCAACTCCAAATAACAATAATAAAATAACAAACAACAATAAAACAAAAACGTAAGACAAAATAATAAAACTTAAGAACAACAAAAAGTAAAATTCCCAATAATTCAGCTAAAAGTATCTAGTATCGAGACGAATGGATAGAAATGTGTACACGCTATTAAAAATTAAGTTAAATTATGTGATACGTTACATACCACCTATTTCAAGAAATTTAAAATAATTTTCTTCAAATAGGGTATGTAACCTGCCACAAAATTTAAATACATAATAACATAAATGACATAATCAGATAAGAGTATTGGCATTTAAAAAACTACCGATGACGTCATAATTCCAACCGTGAAATTATCAACAAAATTATACCAAAAAATGGGCATCTAAAAAACAAAATCGGCCTATGCGAACATTTTTTTTTCTACTTGCCCGGTAACGATTTTATTGAATTTGTTCCAATCTTTACCTGTTTATTTTATAAAAAACTGACGTTGGACCGTTTTATTTTCTGAAAGAACTGCTTCAACAGGAATAATCTTAATGAAACAATAGGCTGTTTCATTTATATATATGCCCCCAAACAGATAGTCGCATAACCGCGATTGCATTAGATATGTGATAAAACTATATACACACACCACACATGTAATTACAAGTCTTGTCTCTACTGTCGATGGTCATCTCATTACCTCTCCCCAGTCTAATGTGGCACAGACATCTAGTTAGTTTAATAACCAATAGCTACTTAAAGAGTGGAAACAGCCTACGTTCAGGGATATAACAATATGGAAAATAACGTTAGTTCTCCATAGAATCATAGGGAAAAGGGACGTTGTTGATCTACTTCTATGTTCTGAAAAACTGTATCATGTCAGTCAAAAATATCGTTTCTTTCTAACATTTACCTTTAATTGTATTAGTGCCAGTTATAACATCATCAAAACCCATCATTTCGATTAATATGGGCTTATGCTCTATGCTTTTTCAGTGAGTAATTTGTGGCGGTTATTCTCCAATCCCTAGCGAGCCTAGTCTCGCCACTTGGATCGATACAGGAACATTCAATCTTGATTCACCAAAAATGTTCGGTGCAGATATTGTAAATGTTTTCTTAAGAAAGACATTACTATGGAGCTCCACATCACTGCCTGACTATGTTTTTCGTAAGAGAGCAGGGTACTCATCTACTCAAAAATGTGAATACTGCATATTGAGGTGTTATAATGCAGTGTACCGTCGAAGTAGCAATTTACAGTTTGAGAGAAATTTGAGTAAGAGACCAGTTCTTGTAGATGATATTTCACTGCACTATGGATTCATTATATTGCGCCACATTGTATGGACCACATGACTCCTCACTAGTGCCTATCCTGCTCTCATAGAGTTCTTCATCCATTTCTGCACTGTTATTAAGAATTATGCAGAACTGTCTAAGACTTTCACAAACTCCTTGCAAATAAAGGATACAATATTATGAAAAGTAGCAGGTCAATTTTATGAAATTGCGTTAATAATTTCAAAATTCTCGTCGATTCATGTTTTTGATGCCGAAAAAATACAAAGTCTATTGTTATGCGGAACACTCGTATCACTATTCAACCAGTGTCTATATAAACTGATGCGTACTTACGTGTTACATGCAGGTGACAATGAGTATTTTAGGTGAAATGTATGAAATATTTAGATATCAAGCTTAATAATCTATGCTTTGTATTGGATTTTAATAACTGCAAGAGTACAAGGTATGTTGGTATTTATATTTAAGTATAGGTATACTAAAACAAATCTGATCTATGACTATGAAATTCGTCAACCATTTATTTTTAAAAACATTGAATGACATAAAAATTGTGATGTTTGTTTACGTGTTTGTGTGAAATTTTTTGTTCAGATTCTGGGCTTGAGCTGTGACGTTAGCCACCTTTTTAAATTGCATTCCCTTTTATTTTCAACAACAATGAATTCCTTAAAATTTTCCAACATTTTGTCGAGTTTAACTGTACTCAATATTAGGGGTTTCATATTTGCCGTTTATAAGATAGAGGGCATGTTTTGAGAAAAATACAAATAAAGCAAATACGACTTTGTTTTTGATCGACATTTTAAATTGTTAAAAATATCCCTTATTAAAAATCGGACGTTGGGTGACACAGAATGGTTTGTATTGAACATTCAATAATTCGAAGGTTAATATTTTCCATTTAGGTTCAAATCCTTAAAATTATTTGGCTTGTTAAAATAGACCCATGATTTTAAGTTACCTCAAAAGAAGGAATTCAAGGGACTCAAATCAAGGACACATAGTTGTCATTGAGTTGATCCTCTCGTTTTATAATTCCTCCAGAGAAATTATCATGAAGAAATGAAACATCAACATTAAAATAAGGCTGATATCAACTACAAAATGAGGGGGAATTCCGTCTTATAAGAAATTCTTTAATGGGAAACATCATCATCCTTATGGTTTGAATAAAGAACTGCTAAACCTGGAACTCTGTAGATACCTAGTAATTTTAAATGAAAATATTTAGCAGCAGTCTAATTTTCTTCGAAGAAGTATTCCAGGTCCTAAAAAACCATCATTCCAGCTCAAAAACTTATTTTATCTTGAATGGATACACACTTCTTCAATCTAATGAGAATTCTCTTGAGGCCAATATCTGCAATTTTAGTGTACTGTTTTGAAGGAAAAAGTTACATTATCAGAAAGATAGTTGGGATTTTCACCACATGATATGTCATACAAAATTGCATGCGATGGTTTGGATTATCCTCATTCAACAATTGTACTGAATGTACTTTATAAAGGTGAAACTTTTCTTTTTATAACAATTTTCTAATTGTGATTTGTTGATATTGTTTAAATCCAGTTGCCTTGGTCACATATTGACTTCTAATCTTAGTAAGCTTACAGGACGGTTATCTAAGTGTAGTCTTGCACAAACTTATTTGAAACGGAGTTCTACACAATTTAGTTTATCACTGCCGTTGTTACGTGAAAGGAAGTTCCATAAATTACCTTTTACAATTATTACTACATGAGTTCTATCGTGAGCCCTACTTAAGATTAAAAAAGGAAAAATTGTTTCTTACCCTACATCTGTCTCCCATCACCTGCATTGACTGTGCTGGCTCTATAGTGGAATAAATTCACACTTGGTTATACCTCACCTTAATTGCTCTTTGATATTCGAGTTACCTCAGAAATACTTGTAATGAAATTGAAGCCAATCTGGAACGACAGAAAATCGTCGATTTAATAAACAAGGGAAAACACTTAATTTAACAATAACTATAACCATTAACAAATTTATAAAAATAAATGAAAAATAATAATATGAAAACAGTTTAAGTTAATGAATAAAAATTTAGAAACGTAATTTCTCCAGTAACCTGTTATACCAGTTTCGTACTGAACTACAGAGGTAACCGGAAATAATAATAAATTTGGAAAGTAATTATAATAATTAAAATTTTTACTCAAAGATGACTGAAATATAATGAATTTCAAGCGTCCATGGGGGTAGTTTAGTCATACTGGGATTCATTGACATCAAAGCATCAGTGCTTCGACTAATAATATTGATTTGTTAGTTTACCGTCTGTGCAAGCTTCAAATAGGTACCTCTCTTTATTGAATTCATAAGCTTTGAATAATAAAACAATGGAAATTATCGATTCAACTGATAATAATATATACCATTAATACCTTTCCTCCAAACATCCTCCACGACGTATCACTCCGTTTATATAGTCAATTTATGATTGGTCTATGCTTGTTGATTAATACAGAGAAATGCGACAAAACTCTCCATGGACCAATCGGCGGATATTTACTGAAATAATACGGTATATATCTTTATTTATTTGTACCAGTTATAACGTATAACAATAACAATATTCCAACTAAACCAAAGTACAGCTTGTCAAGAATAGGAAAAAGTGTGAGATTTCTATGTCTGCGTAGAAGAAAGAGTGAGGCAGCATTCAGAGTGAAAAGGATGCACTTTACGCGCAGCCAGATCGAACTTTGTGTACATTCATACGTACTCGATATTCACTCTGCAAAGGTTTCAATGCAATTGAGTCAAGACCAGGCTATTTACTACGTACCTTGTAGGCGGTCTGACATCGCAGTTTTGAGACTTGTTCCTATTATTGACAATCTATAAACAAACTATGTACAAATAGAGAGTAAATACACTAAAATATTACAATAATGCTTGTATGTGCAGAAATATATAATTATTTGAACTTAGTGGTTCCTCTAATTCAATTAACTTCATATCCAATACCATTCAATCTGACAAACTTACATTTCTTCAGACATTCTTTACGATACCTAATTGAATATTTATCTAACTGACCCTCGCTATAAGAATTTGGGAAAAGGTTCTACACATGTTAGCAGTCTACAACCCACATTTAGGCAAGTATTAGGGCATTTATACCACAAAATACTGTCACCAGCTTTCTAATGAATTTAAATAAACACCACTTTGAGTTATTAATTTTGAAAAAGGTTATTTAGAATACAGGTTAAAAAGGTTATTTGTAATTTAATGGCAATCGTATATTTACCATGCGTCTATGCGTTTGCCTAAAGGCACCAGGCAGAGTGTTTCAACGATAAGAAGAATGCACACTTACCGTCTTGTTACACCTGGTAGAAGTGTGAGTGTGATATTCTTAAACTTGAAGTCTGCTTTGTGGAGATAAATATTTTACACTAACAGTTTCCGAAAATTTTTAAACTAATATACCTGTTGATCTTAAAATAGGTGGTCTAGTATGACGTTCGCAATTAAACAACAGTGAGTCTCACAAGTTTCCTTGTGAGATTTTTATCTGTAACCATATTAAACCATTAATGCTTCATATTTCTCACTATATTACTTACTAAATATTAAATATAACTTTAAACACTCTGCATGACAAAGTAAACTTAGCAATAACAGTAACAGAATAATTAATTAGTTTAGTAAACTGAAAAAATTGATTTAGAATAGAGTGTTATTTTTTTTAGTTATGAAAAAATCTTTTATTACATTTATTCAGTTTTTTGCTACAGCTATTTTTTATTTAAATTTACAATGTGGGGAAAGTTATGTATGAAAAATAACATCGTCAATGTGCCTTGACGATGTATCTCCTGAAGGTACAACCTAAAATTTGCGATAACTCGTCTACATAATGCTAGTTCAATTCTCTTAATCTCGTCGCCTACTCTGGCATTTAACTGAAGCAAAGTCCTTGGAGTATCAGCGTAAACCTTTGATTTTAATTAACCCTATAAGAAGAAATCCGTCGGTTTTAAATCAGGACTTTTGGGCGGCCATTTAATCTCTCCCTGTTTAGAGATCACTTTTCCAGGGAACATCGCTAACGGCTTCCATTGATATAGCAGCATGGGATGTAGTCCCATCTTGTCTGGTGTCTAAAAAACACATTTATCACTATCACTTTCCATGATGTTCAACAAATAAATGAGGAAAACATTTCAGGACACCTTATACTATGTTCATGTCTTAACTGAAACATAACATTAGAAAAAATGAAACATGTACGTCAGTCAATGTCTTTCAAAAATAAATTTAGCATGTATATTCCCAAAAATAATTTAATAACAAAATTATGAATATTATACGAAACTTTATAAATTCTCTATAACATGCTACATGTATCATGCCATTTTCTGGCATAACATATGTATGTAGCAAAAGTTAGAGGGAAAGCCAAAAGGTTTCGTCCTTTGGGTTCTTTATTGCGATCTTCTGTAGGTCGTCTTTCACTTCTTCTATCTAAGTTGACCTTAGTCTACCTCTGTGATCTTGCTTGCTGGTTCCCATTCCATTATTACACCGATCACATCTTCTCTGTTCTCTCTCCACACATGTCCCAGCCATCTTAGTTTTTGTTCCTTAAATATTCCTCATATCCTGTGCCTTTAATTCTTCTTCTATTTCCAAATTGGTTCTTCTGTTTTCTTCATCTGCTGACGTATTGGGTCTAATATTTCCATGACTTTCTTTTCAGCAACTTTTATTTTTTCCTATTATTTTCTTGTCATGGTTATTGTCTCTGCCGCATCGGTGAATATGGGTCTTATTAACGTTTTATATATTCTCATCTCGGTTTTTCGGGTTAATGTCTTATTTTTAGTAGTTTCTTATTTTCTTGCAGAGCTTTATTGCATATAATTTTTTCCTTAATTCCAGTTGATCTTCTCTCCATTGGTGGACAGTATGACTCCCAGATATCTTAATCTATCGACCTCCTCGAATTAATGGTTCCTACTTTAATTTGCCTACTTCCTAGTTCCTTTTCTATCCTCTTTATTTTAGTTTCGCTCTTATTTATTTTCAGTCTAATCTCCTTATCTTCATCCACTATTTCTTTTAACATGCTGATATATTGATATCTACCAAGTATTACGTGAATGATATGATCATAAGTTTTGTTCTGTAATAATTTAAACAGAACTTGATTTTATTCACAATTTACAATATTTCTTTATATATATTTCAATATTACTAAAGCTGCCGAACCACACTTTATACTGATTTTAATTATTTTTTAACATAATTATGAGAATCTGACTTAATTCATTAACACATTTTTATATCATAATGGCAACGTGATATTTTGACAGCCTTATGCTATTATAATTTCCTGCTCTGTTTTAACTTTACGCGTAACGTGACTACGAAAGCGGCTCATTAAAGAGTTCATGCGACAATCCCACGTTATAATTCATTATAATTTTTGAGACGATATCAGCCAATTTAAACTTACTTAATAGGCTGTTACATGTATTAGAGATTTCAATCAGAATGTATTTTGAACAAAAACCATAGCAGACCTGTTTAATTTCGCTGATGAGGCCCATACCATCAGTTTAGAACAACTTTTTAATCATAGAAATAAAAACGGAAGCCTCTAAAGTTCTTTCGTTAAACAATGAAATACTCTACTCCAATATTATAGGCAACATAGCTACCATGGAAGTAATTATGTAATTAGTTATTTGGTGGAAGGAAGTAGTAGGGGAGATCCGTAATGAAACGGACAGTCAACTTGTATGTAAGTCACTTCTTGTGCTATTAAGTCGACTTATTTTCAGTTTTAATTATATAATATGAAAGACTAACGATTACATTGTTAAATAAAAACATTAAAATTTATAAATTGTTGAAAAATATTATTGTTGAAAAATATTATTATTGTTGAAAAATAATGTTGCGAATTCTAGCTAATTTGGAAAAAAAAATTGCAACAGGACAGTTGGTGTTGTGAATCGGACATCACTATTAAAATACACTAATTCTAATTCTAAAGATTTATTAGGTATGAAAAATATATTACTTGTTACAGTAAAAATTGCGCAATCCTGTCATGTCGCAGGTTTCGTGTGCCCATTTGTCACAAATGTAACATTTTAGCCAATCTGCGTCACTAGAATGATATTCAGCCGTACAGACGATGCATTTACTTTCTTCAGAGGCATCAGTTGTTTCTTTAGTTTGGTCTGGAGTTATTTCTTTATTTGTTTTCATTTGGCAATAATAACTGAAAGAGTGCTTGTCATCACTAGAATCGTGCAGTGATATGTTGTCATTAGCTTCATCTGAGCTAGACTCTTGAAGTGAAGCTGTTCGCTTTTTTGTTATAGTAGATATTGCCTTTTGTGTTCGCTTTCTTGAAGTAGATGATTTATTTTCTTCTATAAGCTTATCTTTCTCAGGAGTGTCGGTAATCACTGTTGTGTTGCCTTTTGAGGACCTCCTTGCATTGTCTTTTTAGCACCTGCTTTCGGGTATGGCCTAATTTGTTCGGGAAGTACGATTTCTGAGGAGTGCGATGTAGTCAGCATGGTATCCGTACATGTCGATGGCAATGCCGCTGGCTGTAGTGGGTTTGCGCATGATTGAACCAAAGCCGGATCTGGTCTGTCTGACACATGGGAAGATAAAAAATCATCATCGTTAAAAATATTTCTATTAAATGGATGAATACCCGTTGTCAGAAAACTTTAATAATGTTTTCCATTGAAAATCCATGAATAAATGCTTTCTTTGCAAATAATGCGACGTCATATATTATGGTGACAGGTTTTCTGGGATATGATAACATCCAAGCGTTCATTGTAGCTTTAGAGCGTGTTTTGAAAGGTCCGAATACACATACATCGACTGACTGAAAACGATGGCCACAGTGTGGAGGAAAAGTCAGGATAACAGTGTTGTTCTGCCTTGCTAGCATCACTACCTCCAGCGTAATGTGAGTTTTATGGTTGTCCATTAAAACTAAACACGGCTTATTTTCTGTGTGTATAAACAAATTTTATAAAATATTTCATAGCTTGCAAGAATGCCTCTTCAGTCATCCAACCACTGGGATTAGCCAAACCAAGAGTCCCTGTTGGTTCTTCTTTCAGCTTCATATATTTATAATGCACCCTCGGAAATATAAATACTGGAGGAATAGTACCTTCTGAAGCATTAAGGAATCCCAACATTGTTACCAAGGTTCCCCTCTCGGCAGACGTAACTTGTCCCACCTGCTTGGAACCCCGAAGTGCTAGTAGAACTTTTGGAGGATTAATTACAGTTTGACAAGCCGTTTCATCCAGGTTACAGATCATGTGAGGTTCAAAGCTGTGTTTAGCTAAAACGCATTCCAAGTCGTTGTAAAAGTCATTGACATTGGCACGGTTAAACGACATGGCTGTAAAAAGAGAAGTTTCTCTTTCTAGAGCAATGAATTCTCAGATTTTCTTAAGGACAAAATATTACTTATCTGTAGGAAGCCGCGTAACCAGTTTTTTGTAGCCATTTCTTTTTAGTTCCATACCGTTGGGGATATACCATACCCATACCATACTTTGACAAACTGCCATGCTAGTTCTTGGACCTGTATTGTAGTTAATCCAAAATACATCTTTGAATACTTCTTTAAATACTCGGTCAACATTTTCTGTTGTTCACAGGTAAATATTCATTTATTGCCTATATTGGGTTGGTGATGGTAATCTCCATCCTGCTTCTTGGCTTTTTACAAAGGGTGGCCAAATATGACTTAGCGATATTATGTGCTCGGGCGACCGATCGTATTAACTAGTTTCTCTCAAGCACTTTTTTGACTGCAAGTTCAAGTATATCCTTAGTAGGTCGTATACGTTTCTTACGTGTTGGAGTAATTGCCTGCAAACAAAATTTAAAAAAATAATTTTTTTCATTATTAGATAAACACATCATTTATGATTTACAAATGCCGTATATTCAATAATATCTGCAGAAACTCCGATATTAAAGTATTCTATATATGACTGCAGAGAATATACCTATGTTCCATCTACATTTTACATTCCAATGAGTTATTAAAATAAAAGTTTGTTGGTTAGATGTAAAAACAATTTTGAATACCTTCTGAGTGAAATTGTCATTTTATTACATATTACATAATAATGTTATATTTACTACAACTTACCATAAGAAAAGGATAACGTAAATTGTTCAACTCTGAAAGGACTTGGTAAGATCTGAAAAGAACTGAAAAATTACGCAAATATGTAATAAACTGTCATAGGAAATAACCAATGGAAAATATGTTAGAAAGAGCCAATGAAAAATTACACTATTATCAAACAAGTAAAACATTATGATGCTTTTACAGTATTTTTCTGCGTTACAGCGGCACACCATCTAATTGGCTATATTCGTGTGATTTTTTTAGCTAATCAAAGGATTACAGCTAAGCAGACTAGATGAAGGGCAACCAATCTACAAATAATAATATAAATATCTAGAAGGAACCAAGTCACATGGTTAGTGAAAATTCAAATTTATATTTGAATAAGAAACAACACATCCTACTGATAATGCTACTCTATTGCCATTGAAATATTTATATATTCATATATACATATATGTTGTAAAGGCCAGAAGTATATACAATTTTTAAGGGAAATATTGACTAATTACAATGTTTATTAGTTTTCAGTGAATTTCGCATTTAGTTGTATTAAGTGACTACAGATGCAGTTAAATCATGTTACAATCGAATCCAGTCGAGTTACAAACCCATCTTATTCATAGTACACTTTCTTGTATTTTTATTTCAGTATTTAATATTTTTGTCCATCTGGATATTTTGCATATATTTAATTGCACACATTTATTGAGGGTACTAAACCCCGGGCATTTATACTTTTATCTTATCGTTATCTTTATTAAATAAATTAATATTTAGGTTATTTTGCAATTATCTTAATCAGTGAAATAGTAGTCACTGATGTTCCTTTTCTCAGTTGTTTCATAATTTTTTATGCAGCTACTGTTCGTATTTTGTACTTTTAGGAAAATTGACGGAACAGAAAACATAAGGAGTAAATAAATACTGATAAATCTTGAACTTTATACAGGATGGAGAATCTGGCAAGACGATTATTTCATGGTGTACTATATTTCCTGTGCCTTTGTTTTTACGGGAGGTTTAGTTTAGTACGGTTCTTCCACCTAATACTCAATATTCACTCGGACACACACAGGCACACTCAACCGACTTAAGTGAAAATTGAAATTATGCGCGGATTACTCACAGACGGCAATCTGCGCCAGCTCCATACAATTGGCATCATATCGTTACTCATGGAAGTTAGAGACTTTCTATGAAGTACGAGCCCAGGCTCATAATAGTTCGGCCAGGCATAATTTTACAACTAATATATTTAAATAAAAGTAATAATAACGTTCTCAAAACTATATTTTAAAGAAATATATTGATAACAGAAACAAAGTATAAACTTTTAACTTAAATACGATGAAATGTTACTACGTTATGTGTCAATGACAAGTTTGTTAATAAAAAACACATTAAGATTCGCGGTTTAGAATAGTTCGGCCATTTGCTGAAATGCATAGTACGCTAAACGTTTGTAGCGCTTTAAAGCAAAATAGAATCTCAATTGTTGTCAAAGTGAAACGGATATTATAATAAGTGTGTTTTTTTTGGACGCATTTGCCAAAATTTTCTAAAAAAAGAAATGGCACATGGCATGGCATTAAGTGACGATATGCGAAAATCAATTGTTAATGCTCATAAATAGGGAATTTCGGCTCGGAAAATATTTGCTACGTATTCGCTGCCTAAATTTACAGTGCAAAGCATTATCAACTTGTATAACAAAATTGGATGCACAACCCAAAGGAAGAATTTCACGCTTAAATTAACATGCTCTGAAGAGGACTGTAACAAGAAACCGACGATCCAGTATAAAAGAAGATGAAGAGAAATTATGGTACTATGGAGGCAAGCAATTGGAAAAAATATTTCTGTATCCACAACTATACGCTCAATAAAGAAAAGAGTATAAAAATTTTACAAGATAAAGCTTGATTCTTTACATTTTACTTTTGAACTTCAGACAAAAGAAAAGCAATTATTAACTAAACGACAGAAAATTAATCGGTTACGATGGGCTAGAGAACATAGGCACTGAACTCTACAACAATAGCATCAAATAACTTGGAGTGACGAATCCAAATTTGAAATCTGTTTGTAACACCAGAAAACCTGTGCTATGAACCACACATGAAATTTATCCTGACTGTTTGCTTAGGAAGTGAAGTTCCCTGCGTCTCTTATGATCTGGGGGTGTATAAGTGGTATGGGCGTAGGAAAATTGCATTTCGTAGATGGTACTGTGATAGCAGAAACATACATTGTATAAACAAATTTTGACAGACAGTTTATTGCCGTCAATATCAATATGTTAAGGCACTGGCGCGCAGTATACTTTCCAGCAGGATGTGCTGCATGGTCCACAGCAAAAACTGTCAAAGCTTGGTTTGTAAAAAAAAAAAAACATCCAGCCCGTTCAGTTTCAACGATCTGCGCACCAAATTGCAAGAACTTTGGGATAGCATGCTTCCTGAAGTGTGCGCTAAGCTGGTATAGTAGAATTATTTTATGAAGACCAAGTCGGCAATAAATCGTGCGACAAAGACAGATGCATGTCTGACTGAATAAGAGACACAGATCTGCCTATAAATCATTTACGCGTTTAAAATTCTTTTACTGCATTCGCATGGGAGAAAATAAGCAATAGTAAGCTATACATTGCTCTTTGTCGCACGGTTTATTGCCGACTTGCTCTTCATAGAATAATTCTACTATAGATACAATGCCTGTCAGAATTAAAGCTGTTGTTGTTAATAAAGGTGATGTAACACAGTTTTGTTGAAGTGGCCGAACTATTCTGAACTGTGAATCTTAATGTTTTTTTAACAAACTTGTCACTGACACATCATAACGTAGTAATATTTCATCTTATTTAAATGAAAAGTGTATATTTTGTTTCTGTTATCAATATTTTTCTTTAATAAAACAGTTTTGAGACAGTTCTATTACTTTTATTTAAATATATTAGTTGTAAAATTATGTCTGGCTGAACTACTATGAGCCTCGGCTCGTAATTATGGGATAATTTACTCTCAAAAGACTGGCCACATAAACCATGGTTCAAATCCATGGTTTATATGTGGTGGAATCAAAACCATTCATGGTTTTGATTCGACCCATTCGAATTCGAACTAAAAGTCGAGTGGTTATGTGAAAGAATACCCGAAATTCTTGCTGTTGCTTGGGGTTGAACCATTTCATCCATTTAATTTATTTCCTATTTGACTATAAAATAAATTTTTATTAATATTGTATAATTTGGTTATTTACATGTGATATATGGTATAAACAATATACATATAAAATTGTAAATATACGGGATAATTGATGTCGTAGGAATCTTCCTTAAAACAGAGAGAAGGGAGCAGCAAGGCAGCCTAATCTTTGTCTTGACCTCCCAATTACTATCGAATTTGCGTGAAAATCCAGAGCGTGGTCCACCAGACCACCTGATAGACGACCTTACTTGAAGAAATTTGTCCTGAAATTCGAACAAATTTCTTCAAGTGACGTCGTCTATCAAGTGGTCTCCGCTCCGGATTTTCACGCAAATTCAATTTCGAATTTTTCAGTCCTAATTAGAATTCGGTAAGTAAAATTTACCGTTTTTTAAGATAGTTATGTAATTTGTCTGAAAGTTCATTTATTAAGTTAGTAATTAGCAAATTTACGATTCTAATTTAATCTCAGTCAAGGTAGTTCCTACTGAACTCGTTATACGTGTAAACATATCCATGGCTTCTCCATCGGTAGGGTTTCGGACAAATATGTAATATTGACGTGATCAATTCGCTTTACTAAGCCCATTATATTGGCAGAGTTTACAGAAGAAACTTAGTTCAAGTTACTAACCGTTCAATTTTTTGTTCAATCAGCTGATCCATGAATGTTATTGAACATTTAAGATATTTTACTTGATAATTTAAAAATAAATAGCATAAATAAATTTGGTTGTAGTTTCATTATAAAGTTTGGTTTGTTCAAAAATGATTTTATCACCAGTGGAAAAGTTATATTCAACCACCTCAGAACTGTCATAATTACGAGAATTATTAACATGCTCATGCTCATTTAACGGAATCACCTATATAGATATCACCTATATAGATAATATAAAAATATTTAAACATCTTCTGTATTCAATGGACCTCTTCCTCTAATCTATCTCCAGATGCATTAATGTAAATAGCAGATGGCCTACTGTCGAGAAAATCTATTACAGACTAAACAACGAGAAAAGTATTCTTGTTAGAAAAAAAATTAGATTTATCTACATAAACATTACTTATAAAAACAGCACTAACAAGTTCATTAAATAATTTCAGAGATTACTTTAATTATACAAATATTACATCTTTAACTTATGAACGGTCGCTTTCTTTATAATAATAATAATAATAATAATTAATAAATTTATTCTGATTTAAAAAATGCTATCTTTTGAAAGAATGGGGTCTTACATTGACCCCATTCTTAGCAGCTGAGAATTTTGATAGGGTTGATATAAGGTTAATTACAAAATTTAAATGTAAAATTTATAGTATTTTATACATATTGAATATAAGCTATGGTTAATAGACGATTCTGCTATATTATAAAAAAACATTAGCCACTTTCAATGGACTAGTTTGATGTCTCTCTTAAATAAAAATATGTATGACATGTGAAGATCAAGTTAGATAATATATTAGATGAACAAATCTAGATCCTCTTATTCATTTTATTTTTGTTTTGTTGAACTGATTAAAAGGTTAGGCTAGTTTATTATCTACTCGGGTTCCAGTAATCAGTCGCAATGTTTTGAAATAGTTCCATGAATTATTTATTTATTATTCCCTTGCTATTTTGTTACTGTTTTATGAAATACTTTCGTTTTATATTTCGTATAATTATTATTTTTTTCTATGAAAGTGGGCAAAAAATATTTTTCTCGGAACTTTTCTAAAATCCTGTAAAAAACCAAGTATATGTGTAAAATATCCCCAATTTAATGTACAATATATAGAACATTACATGAAAGTTGTATACGTCAAGTATGCAACTTAACGTATATTCGAAAATATTAATCAATGTTTTCACTCGGTTTTTTATACTTTTTTATTTTCTCATTTCCTCGGTATCTTTGCCTCCTCGTTCAGTTCATCTGCAATTTTTGCATTTTTACGATTTTTGTTTTCGTAACTTCCGAAAGATTCTTGTCTTATTTATTCGGTTCATCAGTAATTCATATGTACTTCCAATTCATTTAGAAAGATGTAAAATTTATGGAAATGAAAAAGTTAAAAGGATTTTACACATCCTTTTAGTTTTAAATTAACATTGTAAAATATTTATTTAATGAGTATATGAAATTTGATAATGGATAAAAGATCTAAAAATAAGAACATTGTACACGATATTTCTTTTCATAGAGTTTGCATTCGACCATAGGATGTTAATGTTTTTAAAGCATAATATCAAAATGGTTTAATTTATTTTGGACGTAGATATTTTATATGAAGATATGCCAGTCTTTAATAAAGTAAAGCAAAGTAAATACTTCTTATACATAAATACAATTACTTATTTTATATATTTTTATTACCTCTCCAATATATTTAATATATATATATATATATATATATATATATATATATATATATATATATATATATATATATATATATATATATTTTTTTTTTTTTGTAAATATATTCACCATTTTTCCACATAATCACAATTAACTGATGATTGTTAATACCGAATGAGTTTGTTATTCGCGCCCCTGTATCTTTCAACATAAAAGTACAACAAACCCTATACCGATCATAAAACAATTTAAAGTTATTTTTGATTCCAGCATAGTTAGTCATAGATACAACTAAATTATGTTTATGTTAGTTATGTTACTTTACTAACATAACTATTGTCGCCTAGGCTGATGGAATGTCGTCAGGGATAGGGAATCATCTACGATACTAATTGGAAATTAATATTTTAAAAGTTTTGAATGAAGCTTGTCTTTTTAACCAAATGAAATTTTTTTTTATATAAATATGTATTGTTTTTATTAAACTGAAGTGTAGAAGATACTGAAACAAGCTAATATCTTATTTTTAGTTTATTAATGATAACAATACTTTAACAATAACAAATAAATAACTTGTACCAATGATGAATTACTTACGTTTAAGTAAATCACATAATTTAAATTAAAATTAGAAGAAAGTAAAAGAAAATATTTACTACATTCGAAAATACCTTTATGTGCTTTCAAACATAAATAATTTGCCCCTATTTATCATATCTTAACTACATTTACGTGGGAGAACTTTTACATTTAATCTACGACATTCGACTTGTTTTCTATTTTAAGATATTTGATATCGTTTAGGGATATAGAGTAAGCTTTTTCTTTTAGATAAGGTCAAAATAAAAAAATTAGCGGTGTAAGACTCAATCATCTGGTAGCCCACTTAATTCCTTCACTAAAACTTCTGATCCATCTACCTGGGTAAGTCGCGACATAAATTTTGGGCCGAGCGAGTTTGGTTTTAAAAAAATTATTTTTAACTTACAAAATTTTTAATGCCCGAAATTTAACGTGAGAACGCAATTAAATTACAAAAGTATGTAATTGAAGCTTAAGTATGAACTAAGTCTAACAATAGCAAGCACATCTATTTAAACACTTTTAAATATCTTGCCATAATTTTACTATTATGTGGCGGTGTAATAATTGTCAACAATACTACAAACTTTAGACATATTTGATAATATTCAGGAGTAAGGTACTTCGTAATTTATTGTCTTTCATAATCTTTGATATTATGAATTGATCATAATTGAATTAATGAATATAAAATATCACTTTTTAACTGATGAACAGAAATGGGAGGTTTCATAAAATACGGGCTAAAACTGCATCCGAATGTTCTTTATCTCGTGCAGTTCTGGGTTCAAAAACATTTCATTTTATCGCGAAAGTTCCATTTGTGCCAATTTAACACAAGAGAATGTATTGCCAATTGAACAAAAATGTTTCTAATAGAACTGACCTATTTGGAAAGCGCTCATGACAAGAGTTTGTCTGATTTACAGCTTTTTGGTCCTCTTCATAAAGTAATACTATGTCCAATTTTTCTTCATTAGTATAAGATACCATTTCGTAAACTATAATATAGTCACCAATAACTAATGAAGATATCAATATTTTTATTTCAGCGTTCCTTACAATATCAAAATTCAGTTGTTTTCATGGTTACCTATGCTGATAAAAGAAAACATTAATGGTTTCATCATATTCTATTAATTTCTACGAAATTTTTCTTAAGGAAGTAATGCTTTCCTTTGGCAGATGTAAGCACAAAGATGATGTTAGGACGTCATTTTAAAGAGGCATATTAGTTGTAAATATATAGGGTTTGTTATACTTTTGTGTTGGAAGTAGATTGAAACCTTTGGTGTGAAAATAACTAACTGAGTTTTCCACAAAACACCAAAACACATGATTAAAATTCCAGTTATAATCATCTCCAGATGATGCCAACTTTGTTGGCGAAACGCGCGTCGAGTGTAGTGTATGGTGTTTTGTGAAAAACTCAGTTAGTGTTTTTGTAATGAAAAACATACAAGAACGCGAATAGCAAACTGAATCACTCGGTATATTATATTTAGAAACCATCAACTATAATAAATAGTTTATTCTTATATCGACTTACTGTAATTGTCTTTATTTGCACTACAAACATTTAAGTCTGCTATGTAATGTTAACGACAATGGTAATTTATTGTTTATAAATTAAGTTCTTGTAACTATGTATCTTAAAATTTCAACGTTACAAGATAAAATTTCATGTACTTGCAGCATCACTCTATACATGATTACTCCTTTCTTTCCTTTAAAACAACATCTCTATATAGATACTTCAACTTGACCTTCACCCAAAGAGAAAACGAAAGACATTTTATCAAAGTAACGACAATGTCTTTGACATCTAGTAGCCATTATACGATCGTGTTTGTACTAAATCTTTATAAATGGGTTTATGGGAATAAACTAAGAGTATTTTTATGCAAAAAAAAGTAGGAATATGAAGTGAGAAAAATAATAGATTGAGCTGTGGGAAGACGATAATAAACTGCGACCTATATAGTTCACGTTCTGTTGGTCATTTTACAGTTAATATTAATTTTATACTATGGTAGTATCAACCAAAGGTCATATATCTCTTTTAAAGGAATAACAATAAATATTTTTATTGTTTGTTAGACAATAATTCACATATTTTTTACTCAATTAATTACAATTTAAATATGAATGTTTACGTTAGCACATATCATATGTTGTAAACTGAATAAACAAAGACATAATGACATAAAAAGGTGTTTAAAATAATATTATCATTCCCAGTTTCTTACAGAAGCTGTTGAATTTTTCTATTAGCTAAAATCAATATAATCGAAGATGACAGATGGCGTCTGAGCTTTACTATGCACTGTTCATCTAAAGTCCATTCACGCCGCCTTTAATTTTGAAACTGAGAGACATAAGAGAATGAAACTCGACGTAGGTACATTAAAGTGTAAAAGTAATATTTTAGTTAATAAACAGTGATATGATCGTCAAAGATGGCATTGTGGAGCCATTTTGAAAATTATTTTAAAATAACAACATAGTGTGAAAGTACGAGCACTTCATGTGGAAGCTGCTTCAAATATGTGTTCAAACATCATTTTTAGTTTGACATTTATCTTCAGATTTTTCAAAAAAATCGATTAAATGTAATATCGGCATACCATCATACTTTTTAGTCAGGTGTAAGTTTTTTTCTGAGAAAAATCACGCAAAAAGTCACCTAGAGGTTTTCACAAGAATTGTATTTTCTGTTTACATTAAAAATAAATTCCAAGTTAATTGAACACAATAAATGTAATTCACAAATAACAATATATCAATTATCGTTAAAGAATGTTAAAACCAATGCTGACAATGTACACCTCCTTCTTGCTAACAGTACAACATTCTGTTTTAAAACTATTTTATTATCCGTTCAAGTGTGTCTGCGGAAATTTACATACTTTAGTAACTCTCGACTTCAAAACATCGATATTAGCGGGTTGAGTAGCATATATCTTAAATTAAGCAGCCTCATAAAGTAAATCTAAGGGTGTTAGTTCTGGCGACTGAGCAGACCACTCTATTGTACCTTGCGTCCAATACACGTATTGGAATATTGTTCACTGAGATAAACTCTTATTGCGCTATAACAGTTTGGAAGAGCATCGTTCTGTTGAAATGTTATTTTCATATTTCGAAATTCATCAGAATTGTCCTCTAGAATCTTTAAAATTAGCGGCTCAATAGCATTCTGCAACATGTCCAAATACACTTATTTCGTTAAATTGCGATTAATAAAACTACCTGTCGAACTATATGAGTACCCAAGATCACTCCTGTCGACTGTTTTCTTTCTGGAAATGATGTATGATTCTCACAAAAGATGTGACGACTCATATTACTACAGTACCTTATACTCTGAGTATTCACATTAGGAAAAAGTGGTTTAAACGGTAAAGAGTGGTTTGCGGGCTATATTTTCTGATATGATTTCACAAAATTGAACTGCGATCAGGATCATATTCTGTGAGCTGCTAAACCATTTCTAACTTTTAGCGGTGAAATTTTTGTATTTAAAACCTTTTACACAGTTTTTGCAGATGCTTCACGAACAGATGCAGATTGAGATGTAGATTTTATGGGATTCACGATTGTTTCAGCGACAATATTTATTTGTTGGTTTTCAGCAATGCTTGGGCGTCTTTTTTCATTCGGAATACTATTGGTTCTCTGAAACTGCTGCAGTATCTATCTTAAGTATGCTCCAAAGACAGATCGATCGATATATCTCTCACTGGAAATTCTTTTAGCTGCATGTATATTTATTCCAGTGTCGCCAATAATTAGAATCTCATTATCAATCAGAAGACACTAAGGCAAATTTCTGAAGACAGTAACATAAGATCAAATTCGGATATGTAAAAAGTAACTTTTTGTGTATTTTCTGTCAGAATAAACCTGAATAAACCTTAGCTTTTATAACAAGGAATTTTCTAAAAAGATGATGCTGATGGTATAATATGTTGATGGTATGCCAATATTACCTTTAATTGATTTTTTGAAAAATCAAGAAATAGATACCAAAATAAAAGTATGCCTTGAATACATAATTGAAACAGATTCAAAATGAGGTATTATTCACGCACTGCTGTCATTTAAAAATAATTTTAAAAAATACCGCAACGCTATTTTTGATGATTATATCACTATTTATTATCTACAATATTATTTTCAAAATATTTATTTTATATTCTTATAATTTGATTTATTTATTTATTCTTGTTAAAATTCTGGTATTAAAGTATTATCGGTGCAACTATAGTATTAGATAGCGTATACAGGGTTGGGCAAATGTGGTTAGAGAAAACTGGGTTTAAGAAATACTCTTAACAAAAATTGTTTTAATTTATTCGGTGATATACGTTGAATTTTAAGAGCTACCTTATTTGGGGAGATATTACGTCATATGTAGTTGTTAACTCGATAACTATATATGTTTTTACAATGAAGTAGTAATTAAAGTAATAAAATAAAGAGTTTAAATAATTATTAATACTTATTAAAATAAAGTACATTTACACTAATATTAATGTACATTTATTGTATGACGATGTTTGTATCACATATTAAAGTTAATACTGCTAGATAGTTTCCGTTTGTAATGTTAACAATATTTAATCATGAACGAAGTAACTAAACGTTAAATAATAATGTTGTAATGATGGCCGATTTTACAGATAAGCAAAGATAGATATAAAGATATTTATATCTATACAATAGTATTTACATAACATTTCTTAAACGAAATTCTTCTATTTTAAAATCAAAAGTTGCACGAAATGGTAAGTCGATCAAAATCCAGTAGAAGTTAATTCGAAGAAGAACAATAAAGGTAATAATGCACTTGCTGTTCCTAATTTGCAAGATACTCAAGAAGTCAATCAACAGAATAGTAAGCAAAACCAGAAACTTCTGTATCAAAATTAGCATATCACTGTTAACAAAATATCAGTAAGGATGATACTATCCGAAAATAATTCGTATAAAAGTACCGTATAAAGTACGCTTAGTACAAACTTAAACAAAAATGTTTCTGAAAGAGGTATGCAGTTTTATCGGAAACTGATGGATAATATTGATTGAGATTAATATTAGCTTTCTCAACAATATAGTATTTTCCCATAAATCAACCTGTTGCCTGAGTAGTTTTGTAAATAGTACCAATAGTACTAGTATAAATATATCTATTGATACTTGGCACATGATAATTTACTGGATGGAAGAAAGTCTTACCCAATACTCTCAAAAAGTATACATATGTATGGGCGGGAATAATAAAAGGAAACATTATCGGAAGATTCTTTCTTAGAGAAAATTTCAACTTGAATCGTTAGTCAACTTCTGCGCCAGTAAATAGTTTCAGAATTAAACTATTTATTTCCAAACCAGGCAAATCTTGAACGACTGTTAGATGAAATCTGGTATCAGCAAGATGTAGTTCTACCCCATTATGGGGTTGGGCGTGGGACAATACCTAAATAAAATATTTCCAAAGAGATTAAAGAGGATATGTTGAATGGCCACTAGATTTAAATCCTTTAGACTATCGGGTCATTTAAATTTACGATTTGTATTTTGCATATACAAATATGAATTGTAGTTGAATATCACAAACGTTGATATCTTTCGTTACATTCAGAGATCCTCCTGTATTTGTTTATGAGCTACACGATTTCTCAAATAAAGAATCAAGTTTGAAAGTAATGTTTAAAGAGTAACCCAAACTTATTTTCCAGTAGTTTATAAAACGTCTCTACAGATCAATAATTTGATACTAGCCATTAAAGAAACTGGCCATCAATATCTTCAAATTGAAATTGTGTATAGAAGAGATCTTTCATATTTCATTTATACTAATGCGCCTTTTACAGGATATGATATTTAATTTTATTTTAATTTTCTATTTGTAGTGATATAATAGTATTAAAAATATGATTTTAATAAAAGTTTATGGTAAATTTTATGGATTGGTAAATAGTCAACTAATTTTCACATAACTTCTATAAATATTATCATTTGTTTCAATTTGTCATTAAAAACAACGTTTAGGGATACCAGTGAGATATAATCCGATATAGTAGGAAATAAAACATTTTAGATACAAAAAGTAGTAATAAAATATGTGCCTTGGCGGCGTAGATATCGAAATAAATAATTTTAAAGGGAAATTAGTTATAATCAGTATAAACATGGTATAAATAATATCACGGTATCTATTTTTAATCACATTTTGTTTACACAAATAATTTATTTAATGAACCAAACGATGGGTAGAGGTAAATATAGAAATATGTATATATGTATATGTTTATTTCGGCAAGTGTACCCAAACCACTATCTGTCTTTATAATCTAAACTTCGTGCATAAAGTAAATTCAAGACCAAACCAGATGTATATAATGTATACAGTAAGCTTCTGGCAATAATTATTATTAGCTGTTAGAGAAAATAAATAATAAAAATATTTTGGTTTATCGAATTGCACTCCAAAATAATTTTTAGCGGCTATTATCCCTAATATTCGCCTTTGTATTAGAATAAGATAATAATACAATATTTACTGAAGAAAATAAAAGGCGGTAAATGTGGAAAAAGCCGTAGTTTAGTATACATAAAAATGTACACTAAATGTACACCCCTGTGCCTTATTAAAAAATTACAGAATTATTCAGTTTTTCAATTCACGTATATAACAGTGGGAATCATAATGACGTTATTAGGAAGAAAACTATCAAATTCAAACCGCAGACTAAGATACTTAATTAAGCGTTGTAATTAAAAGTTGGAACAATTGTTTTTTATATTAAATAACGAAGAAGGTATTTTAGGTTTGATACATGCTGAATATTGGTGAATAGTTTGTGAGATATATCTCGAATAAAATTTGATGATTGATCCTTTATTTTTGTATCCTACTACTATACTCTTACAAATTCTCTTTCCAAGTCAGTTTTCAAACAAACTAGGCATCTATCCTATTTTATTGACCCTTAAATGTCGATTAACACACTTTCAACGACTTGTGGTATATAGCGGACCTAGAGCTATGTATATCTTAATACATCCCGAATTTTAAACAGTAAAAGTTGTTTAACAATGAATTTTAGAATGGGGTACTTTAACAATTAGTATAATTCCCAAATTATCAATATCATCCAACTTATTTTTACAAGTTATTCACGATGACAAGAGCCACTTATACTCAAAGTTAGCACAACCTACAATAAAAATAATATGAAACATACTCGAATAATTTATTAAAATTATTTAAATCAGTACTTTCCAAAGTAAATGAATCTCAAAATTGGCATATTTAATAAACAAATCAATCTTCTTGTTTGTAACGTTTTAGTATTACTAATTTAGTTATTTGTGTTATTTTTATTTCGCTAGTAAAAGATTTGATATCTACTGCTCTATGCGCGCGCAGTGTCTACTATCTCGGATGGTGTACATATTGCTATCACTACTACCCATCGTGAAACACTATTATTAGAATTGTTAATCTTAGAATATAAAATAAATGGTCTTTCAATAAGTACGCTCGATTTTTAAACGTAAATAAAACAAGTTGTGTGTGAAATATCCACTCAATTCTTTTTTATTTGAAAGAATATTTTGTGACATTAAGTAAGGAATATAGCGTCGTTCAAATATCCGCCGTGGATTTGCTTGGTGGTACGTATTCGGGAGGTAAAATGGCTGAATCTGCTAGATGGCGTTCGTTATGAACCCCGAGTTACGGCGTTGACTTTGAGGACATCAATGGTTTGCGGTTTATTCGCACAGACCTGCAATTTAAGATAGCTTCAAAGGAAGAAGTCTAAAGGTGCTAAATCGCACGATTGCGGTGGACAGTTCACGTCGCCACTGTGCGAGATAACCGTGCCCTCAAATCGCTCGTGCAGTGGCGTCAAATGTCGTCGGTATTCATATCTCGCGCTTGTCGTTGACAGTTATGGCAATGCCAGTTTCGTTTTAGAAGAAGTATGGACCGATGATTCCTTCCGCACCGAACAATGACTTTCTCTGGATGCATTTGGTACTGGTGCATCTCATGTGGATTGGTATCGTCCCAAATCTGAGAATTTTGTTTATTCACATATCCATTCATTCAAAATTGAGCCTAGTCGCTAAAGATGATTTTTTGGCGAAATTTGGGTCAACTTCCAGCTGTTCTAGAGCCCAATCAGCGAATACACGGCATTGTCTATGATCGGTTTTGAGTTTTTGGGTTAGTTATATTTTATACGGGTGCAGACCCACATCCCGACTCAAAATTCGCCAAGTTGAAGTCGCAGAAAGATCAAGTTCTTGTGAACGATGAGAAATTGACTGCCTCGAGTTTTCTCGCACACTCTCATGCACAGCAGCAATGTTTTCAGCGGACCTTGCGTTTAGGTGACGTACGGGTGTTGGCTGATTATTTATCAAACCGGTTGACTCAAGTTTGGCCACCAAAGGTCGAATAATCGACTCGGCTGGACGGTTGGAACGAGGACAAAAATCATGTAATGCGCGGAAAGTTTTTCAAACGGAGCACTGATTTTGAAAATAAAATTTGATAATATGCACACGTTGAATGCTATAACCTTTCATAGTGATTTGCCATACACTACTGAACAATTCAGTATTCAATTCAATAAGTAACATTTAATTGTATAACCTATATACATTTTAAAGTAAATAGTAAACTCGGAGTAAAATAAAAAAAATTTTTTGGTTTTATTTTATATAAATTGCTAGTTTTAGATAGTACCCGGGTAATATCTGATATACTCGTATAACGTCTGGGTCAATATTTTCTTTTATTAAGATAATTTAAACGCAATTAGTTCAAAGCTGATGGAGGATAAATATAGAATTAATAGTAAATACACTTTACATGCGTTTTTTTTCGATATGTCGTTTCAATCTTATGGTGTAGTGTTAAACACTTTTATCCTTCATTTATCAAAATACCGCTTTGAGAAGGGTCCTTTAAAATCATCTATTTTTATACGAAGTATTTTGTAAGAAATTTGAAAATGTGATATAAAATCGTGAAAGTAGTTTATGATGTAGTAGTTTGTGGAACTTATATTAAAAATTTTACCACCCTTTATATATGCCATCTCTATATGTATTTCCTGATTCATCAAGCCGGTCCAACTGAATATTTTAAGGATGATGTTGCATATCTCATGAAATTGTTGTTGCATAATTTATAATAAAGTCGTAACCATAAAAAATTTATGCAGCGGAATATAACATTGTCCCAACGTCATCGGCAGTGCTGAACAAATACATTTTCTATATAGTAATAATTTCCGAGTATGATACATGCATTTTCTGAACCGACGATGTTGATTTAAATATAAGTTTAAATAAAAGATAAGCACAGCGTTTGGTTTATGTTATTAAATGACCTGACAAATAATTAGAAAATATATTTACAATGAAGTACTCCATTTCAAAAATATTTATGAAAATATAAATATTCGACAACAAATAATAAAAACGGTATGTTTCTTTTAGATATTCTCACCCTATATTGTTTCCTTTAAGCAACGAATAATTCAATGTAAAAATGATTCTTCATCTTTGATAATATATTCTCACCCTATTTTATTTTACTAGAATAAATAAATTCAATAAGTTTATCTAATGAAGTTCTCATTCTAAACACGCTTCCAGTAATATTATTAATCGACAAGTAATTACAAAAATATAAATTTTTTGAAGTATTCTCACATTATTTCAATCTCTTTAAGCGACCTAATAAATAACTTAAAGATGTATTTTTTTAAATTAAAATCCCTATTCATAACATATATTTAGAAATACGAAAGATTATCAACGAATAACGAAAATATTTAAATTTATTTAACTATTCTTACCCGATTTTAACCGATATTGCATGATTTATTTTGTGGTTAAAAATTTTTTTTTTGTACTTTTTCTTCAAATTAAATGGCATTAGAAATAAGTCACCTGTATGTAATTCTGCAAAATTTATTTTTCAAACAAAACAATTGTTTTATTGTTCCCAAATGGGAATATTATGAACACAAAGAACACTTTTTTGAATTCACAACTTTTTAAACAAAAATGTTTATACAATTTAATTACAAGGAAATTGTTTTAAACAATTATTATGTTTATAGAAACACAGATGTACTTTACATTTTTCATACATTATACTAGATTTTCCTTTGCAGTTACAACTTTTACATCTTTCTCTGTTGTCAGTATGCAGATGCCAATGCCCAATATTGTCGGATATAATGCTGTTTGTTGGACGTAGCTCTAAACATCTTTTAGGTGTAAAGAGTATAGGCGAATTAGTCGGCGTTCTGGAACTGGGCCGGCCCTTTTCTTCCAATGTCTTTCCATTCAAACATAAGTTCTGCGCTATTGCTGTTTTGAACTCCAAAAGAGACAAATTATGGTTTTTAGTTGCCTGTTAATCCCTCGTAAAAGCAGCCAAACATTGACCACCATAACGTCAATCATATGAAAACATATGCACATCTACCATTTACAAATCTTTAATTTGATAGGATATAATCTAAAAAAAGAATCTTGTAAATCCACACCATCCATATGCATATTATAAATAGAAACAATATCTGGGCGATCAATGTCATTCTTGCAATTCTGTGATTTAAAAATCGTGTTACTTTGGTAAGTGGTTCTGTTCCAGAAAATATGAAAATTGAAGAAACTGAACGATTGTCATATCACTGTACTGCATGAACATTTACACAAATTACAAAAAACAACATTAAACTTTGTATGCACACTGTTCCCAGTCGGCAACATGGAGGTTGTGCCATTTTGTGTTAACAGGAATAAACCAAATTAAATATATTATACACAAGTCTACTCCTAACAGTTAAAGCTTTGTATAAATAAATTGAAACTTACTTAAAAACTACTAAAAAACTATTATTTAAAACATTAAAACTGCTAGAATAAAAAAAGACGAGTCGCCGTTTTGACAGTATGTCTGAAGATGATTCACAAATACAGCAAAAGTCATTTGTGTGAAAAGTATACCGAAAAAAATAGAAAACTATATCAGGAAATAATGTATCCCATATCAATTCCATTACAAAATGTCATATGACGCCACTATACATGTTTAAAATGTGGTGTTCCCATTTGGGGACACTATAGAGGGTTAAATGTCTTGTACGCTGAAATAAATAGAGGGAATGTATACTTTTAATGAGGGTGCTCACTTTGAACATATTTCGGATACAAATGATCAAGTTATTATGTTTTTTAACATTATTTTTAACATTCGCAGTCTACACTGTTTGTAACGTAGTGTAACATTTTTCAACAAATTCATACCAAGCGGGGTATATATCGGGAATACGCTACAGGTATGGTGTGAAATGAGCACTACTAGGTTGTGATAGAACTAGTCGATCTGCTGATGTGAATTTTCATCCCAGTAATTCAAAAACATTAATACAATGTGTTGATGTTCATCTAAATTTTACCAATTGGTGTTGTTTTGAAGATAAATCTTCATAAAACATTATTCCATCAATACTGGAAAATAGGAGTTTTACCTACTAAAACTCTTCTATCTTACCCCATTTGACACTTGGTATCATCACATCGTGATATATGTCAGATTCTTGGTGGATTATTTTTATACACCCTAGTCACTTGTTCCCCTTCCCCTTTCTATATGTTGCCTCTTGTCTTATCAGCCAATATAGTCATTATCATAATGTAGATCGCCCGTCACTTGTCATGTGTCTCAGTTCACTATTAGCGCCACTATATTCTCTCTTTCTATATTTTGCCCCATTCTCTCACACGCAATTCTCCTTGGGATATCCCACCTACCACATCGAAAGATTATGTGCTCTAGTGTTTACCTAGTAAATCTAGTAATGCACCTTTCCACTCAACATACATTTATGTTCTGTCGACTTTTCAGTCTCTTTGTGTATGTACTAAATCACCCGTGTCTAGTTGCTACTTGGGTTAAGTAGTAATCGACTACATTGTGTTTACCCAGAAATATATCCGGTAAGTTCATTCATCGAACATTCTCATAGTTCAATCGGCACTCCCCTCACCAATTCTGTTGACTATTTTGCATGGTTTCTTATTTCGGAACTGTTACATCTTCGTCAGAATGTATAAGTATATATTGCCTTTTATGTACTATTATTTAATTAGTATTATTTCTATTATATTAATTAGTTATTACTTGTAGTATTAAAGCTGATACTGTTCTATATACTGAGGTCATCCTTAGCATTTTCCTCTGTATCTTAATCAGAAGGTTTAAATTATCTCTCGGTAAAAATGTATTCTCTCGGTACTTCACCACATATATTCATTTTTCTGTCACTGAATAGGCCCATATCGTAAAATGTATAACAGCTGATAAAAGTAATAAATGTAACAGCATATGTTAACCTTGATTAACCTTAACACAATTTAACCTTGGCTATTAGAAAGTAAAAGGCAGTTGAATATTTGCCTCATTCGCTGGTTGACTTCGCATAAAAATTATCTTTTCCATATTAAATTTACCAAAATTGTATAATTTTACTAAAGCTTAAAACAAACAGAGATATTGCTACTTTTGTGATGTAAGAACCAAGCAATTGATATGGATAGAACATTTTCATTTTATATTGGAGACCGATGTGCCATACCTTGTTGAACGCTCAAGAGACGTCTAAAAAAGTAGCGGTTCAGTACCTTTTCAAGTTGAAGATGAACCAATTCAGTTAAATGAGCTAATTGTATTTATACTATATTGCTCATTAAATGAGATCTTAAAAAGAGACTGTGTAACAAAGCAAATTTTACAGTAACACAGTAATTAATTAGTTATCACTCTAATGATCTAATATTACTTCAACAGTTTTGATTTATTTAGACAGTTTTTGTCACTTTTTTGCCTATGAACAAAAATACTTTATCGGACATTAATTTACATCTTTTTCAGTCCTAAGTTGATTTAATTTACATTTTAAATTTTTAAAATAACATTAGTGTATAGTACGAAACTAATATTTGGGAAAATGATCTGCCAAATCCTTGATATATATCTTTGCCGTTGGAAAATTTTAAATTTTACAATTTTAAATGTAACCAATTCTACCTTATAAACGGTAAATAGAAAACGATTAATATATATGTAGTACCGTTGTATTTGTAAAACTTTCAGGAATTAATTGTTATTGCAAAAAGAGGGGGTTTATATTAAACAAAAAGCATATGATGATGTTACTAACTTTTCATATCTTGTGTTAGACTAAATCTAACACAAGATATGAAAAATTGTAAGTAGTCAATGTGTTTTCAAAAAATAAGGTAATAAATTTCAGATATTTTTCAGATATATTTAAAAAAATACATTTAATATCAATACCTATTATAATTTTTGTACGAAATTTTGTTGCTACGGTGTATATTATTGGAATGTAAATTTTGGCCCTTTACTTCTTAAACGACTTTAAGAACAGAAGAAATAAATATATGCTCCTTATTTTTAGTACCTCTATCACACGTGATCATTATTTTGAAATTGGGGGTGGTCATCTGGTGCCGTTTCCTTCTGTGACATTTACCCATTAGTGTTACCTCTAGATTATATATCTTTCATAATGTAATTTTGGATATTAATAATATGTATTAAAATGTGATAAGTAATAGTGAATACCCAATATACAACATTTTTTATGAAGAAGGTTATAGATATATTAAACCATGTGCTGTCAATCAAATCATCTGCTGCAAACGCTGTCAAGTCAATAGTTATCTTAAAAAGATTATGGTCCTTTGGAAATAGCAGAAATATTATTAACCATCACATAAAATCAAACGAATTTACATGGAAGAGTGTTATAAATAGATGTTACTTTTTTATAAGAAATATTCTAATACACTCAATTTGTTACGTTTGTATTGGGAGTAGTGTTAATTTTAACAGTTATTTCATCAATAAAAATATGGGCTAATTAAATTTCAACTTGAATTATGACTCTGTAATATTACTTTACATTCTATTTGTAAACATCTTGTTCCAGGTATCCGGAAAGAAACCACATTCTATGCACCCAGCGTCGCTGTACATATGCTATAACAGTGTGCTACATCCTACCACTCATACTATGTTTTCCTAGCTACACTATTTTTGAAATTACTACCACGCAAATCATAGAGGATGGAGTAAATTACACACTTTATCATACCACCCTCAATGAGAATGTAGAAAACGACAAGACTCTTCTAAAAGTAAACTTCTGGTTATTTGCAGTTTTCATAAAACTGTTGCCATGCATAATTCTGACCATCATCAGCTGTTGGTTGATCAGAACTCTCTTCAAAGCCAAGAAAAGGAAACAAATATTGAGAGGTTACGACTCCTATCTATTGACGGCCGATGGAAAAGACATGAAAGTATCTAAATCGGAGAGGAGGGCTGACCGAACAACTAAAATGCTTATCGCCGTTCTCTTGCTATTTCTTATTACCGAATTTCCGCAAGGTCTGTTTGCATTTTTTATCGGACTAAAAGGGAAGGATCTCTTTTTAGTGTGTTATCAACAGTACGGAGAAGTTATGGACATAATGGCATTATTAAACGGCTCAATAAATTTCATCTTATATTGTTGTATGAATAGAATGTTCAGGACAACTTTTGGGCAGTTATTTAAACAGAATATATTGACCAGATGGACCACCGCTCAGCCATCTGAGCTACATACCACGTATGTATTATTTTTTATTATTAATAATAGTAAGTGTTCTAAATGCTATAAGTAGAGCCACTCATTTCAGTATCACCTTAGTGACTTCATAATAATTCAAATAAAATAAAATAAGTAATGTTAAGTAATAAAATAATAATGAACACCCGGTTATATGTTATAATTTATATAATACTGTAAAACAGTTACTATCCAAAATAGCTTTACCAGCTGGATTAGTTCGATCGTATTAGGTATGTTTCTACAGTTGTTTCAACGAGTGATGTACGCTGTGGTCAAAAAATGTTCTTATATGAAGATAACGACCGTTCGTCATCTAGTGATGTAATATTGGTATAATTAAATTAACCGTTCCAATTATATAATAGATGTTTTTTAAATCAGTGTCAAACTTTGCTTTAACTATTATTTTTTGCATCCCTTAAAGCATATATCTGTGTGTATACACTATCATTATTTCAGTATTCACTATTTCAGGCTTATTTGTGTGTACATACTTCACTAATAATAAGTATAGTTTTTATATGTTTTTATTTTCTTCACTGGTTCCTTGTACTTGTTACGATTAGTTCAAATTGCTTGATTTTCCTGGATAGCAGCTGCCTCTTCAGGATTAAGTTATAATTCTACATATTTTTTTGTGTGAACATGCTCAGAATAATAAAATACTAACAGTAACTATGTTCTTCAATAAGTAAGAATCGTCTGTGGTGGTTCAGAGATGTCAGGATACTGTCTGTGAAATTCTCGAATACATTTAGGATATTTGATAAACACTTTTGTATATAATGTTAATTCATTTACGCTTGGATAACATCATCGATCTTCTTCAGCCGCAAGGTATAACGCATGAATTTTACACATAATGTGTAAACGCCTTAGTCACAAACATGAATACTCGGTTTCTTAAAAGTTGACATTTTCCTAATGAATTTAGCATCATCCTCCTAATTATTTCACTATTACGAGGGAGATGCCAAATTCATAAGAAAAGTGATTACATTTGTATTAATTTACTAGCTAGTAAGAATGAACGTGATAGCTTACGATGGTCCAGTGTACGTACTATAACATTCATAACATAATTTCTTTAACAATCAATCGTTTCGTCAACACATAACCGCAATATTTTATAATGCAATTTATATTGTTTTCGATTTGGTCCATCAAAGATGGTACATATGCCTGCAATGATGAATTCATGGTGGGATTATATTTATTCAAGTGGCGAAATGCTTGTTGATTAAGTAAAATAAAAGGTAAATTGCACAATATTAACACAAAAATTAAGTGAAACATAAATTCAGTCCTCGGTCTATGGCCACTTCTTTATTTTTGTGTTGTGCACTGTTTACATGTTTCCTACAATCGGTTTTTTTGCCAGTACAACAAATATTTATTATGAAAATATTAAAATAAATATGCAAAATATTATAATAATATTGAAATATTATTGCGGTGCAAACATAATATTAAAATATTATTTTTGCACCGCTATATATTATGTCTGTAAATGTCTATATAAACTTATTTACTTGATCAACAAGACAAGTGGCAGTCCTTTAGTCCTATGTCATTCGATAGAATGAATGCACAGTGCACCACTAAACGTCGCTGCCCCCAGGTCTGTGCACATATACGACGACAATGCCCCGTTGACAAAATCGAGCGGCTCTAGTTATAAGTTACATTTCATTGTATATTTTTAGAAAATATTCAAATAGACAAATTTTATTCCACAAAGACAATTATAAAAAATTATCATTTCTGTTATACATTGCCTTCATTAATATTCACAGTATTACGTTATTGATATTAATTGATTGGAAAATTCTCCAGATGTAGTACACACCAAGCTATAGGGTAATAAACCATAATATTAGAACTAGAAAATGGTTGTTATGTAAAAATGAAAATAATATACCGACTACCGACCCTTTTTTAAATGAGTTTAATGTGTTTAAAACGATATAATATTAATAAACTGGTTATGTGGTCAATTTTAACTCTACAAGGAAACATTTTACTCTTTCGCAACCCGAAAAAGTAAATGTAATCGTGTAAAGAAAAATTGAAAAAAAATTTTTCAAATAAAAACAAAGAAACGGTTTTTAAAAATGTTGCTGTGTGTGTGTGTCATTATCGTCATTGTCGGAATTTAAATCTTGTTAGCACGATAACTCAACTAAATCGTTTTTATTAATTCTGATCTGAGGCATCTCCTAGACAACGCCTATTGATTTTGAGGTGGATAGGACACACTCTATCATATTCATGGGTCCTGAGAAATCACAATGGTGGACTATTTCAGAATTTTTCGTTTATTAGCATGATCACTCAATTAAATCGTGTCGTATCGATCGGGTTTCGACTGATTCTGATTAGGGACGTCTACCAGACGACATCTATTGATTTTGAGGTGGATAGGACACACCCCACCCTGTCCATGGATCATGAGAAAGCCCGATGGTGGACTATTTGAGAAAAATTTAAAAATGTAAAACTGTCGCATAAAATACATATTCTGCATTTATGTGTTGATTTATATTTTCTCGGCCACTCAATTTCGAGATAGAGATGTTCTACATGCAGAAAAGTCCATTTTAAGGTTCTAAAACTATTCATTTTTAGTTTTGTGATAAGAATGGTTTTAAACTTACACAGGGTACATCGTACTTATAGGGTAGTCATTCTAAACTTAAACTATAATTGATCTTCATTTAAATGATTAAATGCCTATCTTTTATAATAAATGTTTTGTATTATGATGAGATATCTTGATATAGGTATGGTATTTTAACATGTTTATGATATTAGATTGAAATTAATATTGGTATTTTGTGGATCAATAATATTTTGAAGAAAATGGAATGGCGGAATGGAAAAGTGGAAACGATACAATCATATGATGTTATTATAATATTACCAACAACTAATATTCAGAGAATGTGCATGAACTGAAGTTATTGCTAGTACATGTTGATGCTAGATGAGGGTATTTATTTTATATTAAAAAGATATACAAACAATACTTAAGCGTACTTATCTTATTAGTATTACTTAAATATCAAGTCAATCTTGAACTCGGTTAATTAGCCATTGAATATCATATTATAGAAATACTCCGATTTAATAAAATATAAGTTTATATTGAGCGAAGACAGACATATCTTAGTTTAAGCCCTTGTTTTAATACCCTCCTAAGGCAATTTTTGAAATTAAACTATATGTTTCATACATTTACTATTTTTTTCATCGTGAATCTATTTGTTACGTTAGATATGCATCATATACTGACCATAATATGAAGATATAATATATGCCTACATAAATGTATAATAACATAATATATGATAATAACTACAGTTCCTCAGCATTGAAGTAAACAAAACAGTTCTTAGCCTTTTCTGTAGCATCTTTTTACATTTACATACTGAAAATTATCCTTCTAATGTTTACATTTTGAATATACATATTTGTTAATACTCTGAAGAATAGTCATTAAATCAGATATATTTTATCAATAATAGGCATTAACTGTTCTGATACACAATTCCTTATTACTAGAGCTGTATAATCGGTGCCGCGTACATGTGGCTTGCGTATGGAAAGGTGTAGCAGGGGCCCAGGGCACGTAACGCGGAGTTACTCTTTCACGAACATAGTTGCGCACTGTTGCTCTAGTCGGTAATGGGAACTTAGGATTGTATTTATTCCAAAAGTTGTTAAATGCTGCTGTGTCAAGTAATGTAAATGGTAAGTGACAGGTAATTAACATGAGAAGTAGATCAAAAATGAACTCCGTTTTCCGTGGCAGGCCCTTCTTTATACTAATACGTTCCGTACTATTTATATGTATTTTGCAGTCTCTCTTGTCCCAATACAATAAAACTTTTTCACAAATTTTACACACTATTTTTGCCCATTATACATCAAATTTAGAAAGTCCCGAATAAACTTATTCACATTATCGGTAAGCGGCTACTTTTTCGTCTTTGGCACTGTGGACATTTTTTTGTAACGCACGCACGCTGTACAAATTATGTATGTAATTACCAAAGTGATTTAGTTCTTTCGCGAAGCAGACGCACATAGTCTCAATGTTAAACAGTAACTAGATACCTAGCACAAATCGAGTGTTTTGTGATACCTAGTTTATTTACAGCGCGAATTCAACTCCGCGTCACGTGCTAGAGGCTCTCGCTACACCTTCCCATATGTACGCGGCAAGCCAAATGTACGCGGCACCGATTATACATCTCTACTTATTACTTACATATATCCAGCTATTAAAACAATATATCACAAACAGTTATAGTGATACCGGGAATTTTGACATAAAAACAACTATTAAATAATAAGAGAAATTAATTACAAAAGTATAGAGATATAGCAAAACCTATATTATTATTATTATAGGCATATTATACGTATATATATATATATATATATATATATATATATATATATATATATATATATATATATATATATATATATATATATATATCCGTAATACGTTACCGATGTATCCAAAATCGTATCCTAGGGTAGCACAAGTGATTGTTTAAATTATCTAAAACCACTCCGACCAACCTTGAGGTCTTCACGTAAACAAATCAGCTTCTATTATTATCTAGCGTCGATTTTATATTCTTTTACAAAATTTAAAACAACTCTATAAATTTTCATATTTTTAGGATACATTTTCATTTTCAGGTAATTATCGGGTACAGCGTGAAGATCCTACATACAACATGTATTCATTGTTTTGATAAATAATGTCCACTTAAGAGCCAAAGATGGATTTCAGCATAATTTTAAGAATGTCGTTAAGAATATTAACAAAAGTATGGTTAAAATGTGAACATTGGGAGGATTATTCTCAAATTATGTAATTGTAAAAGACTATTCTAAATAACTCTAAGAACTGGTTTGTTTATTTCAACTACTAACGGGTTAGAATCCTCTTAATTTTTACATTCTTCTAATGCATTTCTTTTGCACTATTCTCGGTAATATTTCTTTACTCACTAAGTCTTAAAATAATTAAATGGGTACATGATACACATGTATGTGAACAATCAACCGTATACCTCCAGTTATTGGAATTTAAGACGGTCAGGGATATTACTAATCATTACAGTATTTCCTGATATTATTGAAAAGTATTTACTGATTGTCTTGATAAAAAACTTCAGAGTTCAAAATAAATACGTTAAAGATTTTGTATGTAATAATATAATTTAATTGTTGTTGAGGGGTTCCAAATGAAGGTATTTTCCGGTAATTTTATAAAGAATATCCGTTTTAATATAATACAATGCAACACATATATGGAATGTTATTTTAGTATCTATTGCATATTACGCACTTAAGGCATCTTGCATGTGTGACCTGATGTACGTTTGCCAACTGGTTCCTTCATGAGGTATTTCTCTTGGAATAAAAGTGGACACATAAGTACAAAGTTTGATGTGAATATTAAGTAAGGGTAATTGAAGGTAAGTACTCATAGGAAGTAAATTCTGAAATGCAATAGGAGATATCGATGTTAGAATACAGGGACTAATGAACTAACTGTTACTTCAGTATCATGAAATTACGAAACAGGTAGGTTTCGTACTTTCATTATAATAGTGGTAATTGTAGAACAGAGATAATTCCTACATTTTTGAACTTACTTTTAAGGATAGAAATTAGAACTATCTGATACCCGAAACAAAAAATTCTCAAGTAACAAATAAGGTAAGAATAATTTGTGTATTTTTTATAATGTATTTTTATGTATAAATTTTGATACAATTCCAAATTCTAAGGGACATGTGACATACTTTTAAAAGAAATGTTCATTTTGTTTAATATATCGAACATCATAGGAAAAATAATAACTATTAATGCTAATGATAATATGAGAGTATAAACAATATTTTTCCTTACCAAAAATGTACATAAATGAAATAAGAATTATTTAACAAATTGATATGAAATCTAGATTGAGACATTTATGAATATATTTAATTCAAATGCTACGCTATCTGCAATTGACCATTTTTTATTCATTTTAATATATTACACTCAATACTATTATGTATTGAATGTTATGTATATGTTAAAATATACTAAAATTGTCCTTAAAATCAGAATAGTTTTACTATACTCTGGTTTAACTACATATTCTCATAGAAATTATTTATTTTTATATTTACAGCTTTGAATGCATGTAAACGTGGACCTCAATAATAAAAAATAACAATAAAAAATATTAAGCCAAGAAATTATCTTGGGATGTAACAAATTTTCAACAATAAGAAGTCTAAATAAAAGTAGAACAAATTACTAATTCCATATAAATATTCTTAATTTAAGAATTTTCCGAATACATACACATATCACTTTAGCATACACATATGAAATTGGTATACGGTATTTAGCAAAATTATATACAAAATATATAATATTTACTGCTCTTCACATACTTTGTCATAATTTTAGGAATAGACTATTAAAAAAATATTGTTCTATACCATTCATTCAGAAACACATATTAACTTAATTCTCAAAAAACATACTGTTCTTGTTAAAATTATGGAGTGGAATCATTACAATACTGCAAAACTATATTACATTGCAAAATAAATTAAATACATGACTATCAGATGATATTGCCCATACTTTTAAATATAATTTTCATAAAACTAATTTATGAAAACTCTGTATCAGATATAACTATTTTGTGTGAAATCAAAATTACTACTAGAGATGAATGCTCTAAATTATAAAATATATATTTTTTAATTCTAGAACATATCGTATATTGCTTTCCATATTCCTAAATAAATTAATAAAATCACTGACACCTTCGCCATAATTCCAAATAGATTTTAATATTTCTTTTTATTTATTTTAAAAAGATATAATATAATTATATATCTTTAGAATAATTTACCTGTATGTTATATTTTATTAATATTAATGCATTCGAAACAAATTAAAACCATGTATACCTTATTTCATTTGCTCCCAGTCTACATACACTATTTCCTTTATATTTTTACGATCAAATATAACCGCGGGAGTCTTCGTATTTATTACACACTAGCTGTACCTTGCCACGCATTGCTGTGGCTTTTTACCTGTCACACGTGTGACATCTATATAATGGTAGATATATAAAAACACGCGCATATTCGAATGCAACGTTTTATCAATATTTCAAAGCAATTGCTGAATAACTTACGAAGATTTAAGATTTTGAGCAAAGGAACATTTACATTTTTATTTATATAGTTAGATTTCGGGCAATCAACAAAAAATAAATTAACTAACCAAAATACTACTTTGATCTATTCTATTATAATATACATGTGGCTATGAAACTTTACTATAGCGTTATCTCATACTCGTATATATATATATATATATATATATATATATATATATATATATATATATATATATATATATATATATATATATATATATATATATATATATATTGGTCATATTAATAACTCACATGTACATACATATACAGACGTTTTTCATGTTTATCCATATGTCTGTAAACATATGGACTCATCGTTGAGTCGTTGAATGATGCTTTAACGTAATACAGGAAACTGCGAAAATTATTCTTATTGAAATCAAAATTCTTACGCTAGAGGCCATTAAATATAAGCTGTATTTTTCCATATTCATACCTTGATAAACATATACTAATTTAATTAACAAGAAGTACTTCGATTACTACACCTATAATAGTTTTTCTCTGTGTAATCCTTATTTCTATAATTGTAATTCTTCCCCCACTGGCGCTAACATAGTGGACGAAATTTTTCTTCAAATGAATTAATCAGTATAGTGTATCGTTTTTTTAATGACGAATGCTAAGGAAATATAAATATTATGGTTTTATGTTGTAGAAAGCTAGTCACAGAGGAAATTAGTTTTTAATCATTTTCGATTAAGTTACTGGCTTAGAATGGTTTGCGAAATACGATTCTGGTGAAACATATAATTTGTGTCTGTAAGATTTATCGAACATTGGTTATCTGCCTTGTTTTTTCTAGGAAATTTAAATAACAGCGTATTGATAATATTAATATTAGTGCATCGAGTACAATATAATGTTTATTTGTGAAAAACGCGTTTATAAATATTTTTTCTAAAATCTCATATAAAGCAAAAACAGTATTTTTAATCATCCATCCATGATGTTAACTTGAACGCAATGTAAAACACATGGCAGGTTTAATGTAGCGTTTCATGGAATGCACGATTTTCTGTTTCTGTTCTAAAGAAGACTCATAAGTATATTGGCAAATACCCTTTGTCAATTCCCAGTGACAATATAATTGATGAAACATTTCGAAATTTTGCTTCTTAATATGTTTTCTCTATATTATACTTCTATCTTCATGAACTTAAATATGGCCATACTTTTCTTATATATAATGTTACGTATTATCTATATAAATAATTATTTCATTCCTTATTTTATAATTTACTGTTTAATATGATAGATTATTAGGGTTATATAGGCGGTAAAGATTTGTATGGCATGGGAGAAAGCATGTACAGATTATCATAAATAGGAATAAGTCTCAAAACTGCTATATAGGATCGCCCACGAGGCGGGCAGTAAATAGCCTGGTTATACTCTGTCGCATTGGCACCTGTTCAGAGTGAATTGAATTATATAGAGTTCGATCTGGCCGCGCATAAAGTGCAACCTTCTCCCTCTGAATGCTGCCTACTCTTTCTTCTACGCATACATTAGAATCTCACACTTTCCTATTCTTGACAAGCTTGTACCTGTATGATTATTTTACGATCTCTATGGGGTTTACAACTGTGAGTCGTAGAACTTTTTGTATGTCTTTTTGGAAAATTTTCGAAAGCAATAAGTTGAATATTAAAGCGATCGCGCGGTGTCAATTTTGTAAACATATTGATGTATATTCGAGGAAATACTAGAAAATATTAGAAAAGAGTCACTTGGTCATTGCAGTCTGTTATAAAGAGCACGTAAACGTTTTTCTAAGATATAAGATCCTCGTTGGTTCTTTTATGGATAATTATTATATTAATAAAAACTAAATGTAAATATCCAAACCATCGGTGCCTAATAAGTACCTTATCATCGCAAAAGATTCTTATGAAATTCCACGATTATGATTCTTTACCATGCGATTGTTAAAAATAAATCATTAACGGTGGTACGACGACGGGTGGAAAGAGTAATTATTATAGAACATTCTTCTGCATAATTTATATTTTAATTGCTTTCTCTGCGAAGGTATCAGTTGTCCATTTTTTTCGTTATATATTTGTTGTACTTTAAAAAATTCCAAGGTATTTACCTTATTCGAACTACGTGTATATTCACAGCCAGGTTCGTGTTTTTACTATAAGCCCCACGGCAACTGATAACAGTCTGTTCTCCCAACTCCAGTATAAAGATCGCCATCGCTTTTTCATATAAGGCATGAAAAAGATATGTTTCTTTATATGTGCAAAAAACTGAACGTTAAGATTTGCCGGACGTTTTATTGAATAGTAGTTAAAAGATGTGACTTGGTGAAGGTGAAAGTGAATTGCGGTAGTGATTTTTGTTTGTTCATGCGACTGAATTTGTGTTTTAATTAAATCGAAAACATATGCAGTGTAAATATATAGTGGTGTGCATAAACAATATTCTGACAAGACATATTTGTGATTTGTGTGTGATGGGAACTGGTCTAGATGACTGGAATTAGGGAAGGAGTTGAATAGGTCAGTTAAGTATTTAAGAACTTTAGTTTTAATTAAAATTGAAATGGTTTTTAAAGAAAAATTAGCAGTCGAATGGGATGTTTCTAAATTGGGGATAACATATATCAATCAATACATGTATTGCGTATACAATTTCATGGAGAATAAATATAATGCTTTTCTTTATTACTAAAAAGTTATGACTGACTTTGTTGTAAGAAAAGAATACTTAGATTTAGTTAGACATAATACCAGTATACGGATAAAAAAATGTCAATAATATAAACAACAAATTGTATTAGTAATAATGTCTATAAAATAACTATATATATATATATATATATATATATATATATATATATATATATATATATATATATATATATATATATATATATAGATGTATAATTGTTAATTAAGTAAAAATATGTTTCTTTGCAGGTAGGTTCCGAACGAGCTGGACACCGTTTTGTACAAGGTAACAATAACTAATATAATTTTGTAACAATAAATAATAAAAAAATACATAGAAAAGCTACTATAGCTATAGTAGTTTTATAGTACTACAAAACTACTATAATGTAGTTGTTATACTTTTTGTTAATTAAGTTAGTATCTGTATATGAAAAATGAAAGTATGGATATGAAAGAATACAGCTTATATTTAATGATCCAACACCATTGACACCAACGTAATATGTGGATCCGTGACCTCTATAAGAACAATTTTCGCAGTTTCCTGTATTAAGTTACTAAACGTCATTTAGTAACTCAGCTATGAGGCTGTTTATAAATATATGGATAAAAATGAAAAACAAATGAAAAATATAATTTACCCATGTACATGTGAGTTATTAAAATCATTGATCCATCTCGTTCTAGTCTGATATATTGCAACGACTTGTTATTTTTAAATCACTTAAATGCTATATGTGGCATATTATATGAGCTAAGGTTATAATAAACGTTTATAGCCACAGGTATATTATGATAGAATAAGATGAAACGTAGTATTTTTTTCGGGAAGTTATTTATCGTTGATCGCCCGAAATCTATATAAATAAAACGGTAAACGTTCATTTGTTCACAATCTTAAATCTCCGAACGGTATTTATCAAGGTATGAATATGAAAAAATAGAGATCAATTTTCATAGTTTCCTGTACTATGTTAAAACGTCATTCAACGACTCGACGATGAATTTATTTGAAAACAAATGGATAAACATTAAAAACACAAGAATATGTGAGTTATTAATATGACCAATATATATATATATATATATATATATATATATATATATATATATATATATATATATATATATATATGAGATAACGTTATAATAAAGTTTCATAGCCACAGGTATATTATAATGGAGTGCATCAAACGTAGTGTTTTAGATAGTTAATTTATTTATTGTTAATCGCCCGAAATCTATCTTATCATCATTAGGTCATCAGTCCTAAGACTGGTTGGACGCTAACCTCCAGCTTCTCCTATCTTGTGCTAACCTACGCATTTCGCTAATTGTGCTACAACCTACATCCCTTACTACTTACTAGGCCTACCTCTGCCTTTCTTCACTCCTATTTCTGCCTCCAAAATATCGCGGACTATTCCCCCATGTCTCAGCAAGTGGCCTACCATTCTATCTCTTCTCTTCTTTAAGTTTTTCCACATACTTCTTTTTTCGCCGACTTTCTCCAATACTTCTTCGTTTCTAACCCTATCAGTCCATGGTATTTTCATCATTCTTCGGTAACACCACATCTCAAAAGCTTCTAATTTCTTCCTACTTGCTTCCCCTACCGTCCAGGTTTCGCAGCCGTATAGTGCCGTGCTCCATATATATGTTTTCAAAAATCTCTTCCTTGTTTCTATGTTTATTACCCCCGAACATAAAAGTGCTTTCTTTTTGTTAAAAGCTACTCGACTCTGCGCTATTCTTTGTTTTATGTCTTTATCGCTTCTTCCATCCCAATTTATTTTACTTCCTAAATAAGTGAAGTCTTTAACTTCCTCCAATCTTTCATTATTAATTTGTACTTTCGTTTTTGCTGTGCTCTCGCGCCCTCTGCACACTAACACTTTAGTTTTGTTTTTATTCACCCTCATTCCGTATTCCTCTGTCAACACTGCCTCCATTTCGTTCAATGCTGATTCTAGTTCCTCCTTACTAGATGCTAATACTGCTATATCATCCGCGAATCTCAGCATTTTTAGTTTCTGTCCCTGTACTTTAATCCCGAAATCCACTCTATCTTTTACCACATTAAGCGCCTCTTCGATGTACAGATTAAAAATTAGTGGTGATAGCGTACATCCTTGTCTTACTCCTTTCCTAATACCTACTTCCCTTTTCTCCCCTTCTACTTCTATAACAGCAGTTTGCTCTATGTATAGATTGTGTACTACTCTCCTATCTCTATACTTCATTCCCGCGCTCTTTAGTATCTCGAACATTTTTTCCCATCTTACGTTATCAAAAGCTTTTTCTAAATCTACAAATCCTATATAAGCGTTCTTTCCTTTTTCTATTGTTTTCTCTAACATCACTCTTAGCGCCAGAATAGCTTCGCGAGTTCCCCTATTTCGCCTAAACCCGAATTGGTCTTCTCCTAGTATTTCCTCCGCTCTATTTTCCATCCTCTTCTGCACTATTCTAGTTAAGATTTTTGATGCATGAGAAGTTAGGCTAATCGTTCTAAAATTCTCGCATTTTTCGGCTCCTCTCTTTTTCGGTATAGTAACGATAATGTTCCTCTTATAATCCTCCGGCATCTCGTCCGTTTCGTATATGTATTTTACCAGTTCAAACATCCTATTTACTACTTTCTGTCCCGCACATTTCAAAATTTCCGCCTGTATTTTATCTACACCCGGCGCTCTATTATTCTTTAGCCCCCTTAGTGCTATTTCAAATTCCTCTCTCAATATAGGTTTTCCTACATCTTCCCTATCGATGCTAGATTCTTCCTCTAATATCTCTCCTAATTCCTGACCCTCGTATAAATTTCCTAAGTACTGCTTCCATCTATCCGCTTTCTCCTCTCTTCCTATCAGTAAGTCCCCCGATTGACTCCTAACGTTTCTACTTATTGTTCCTATATCCCTGAAGTTCCTCTTAATTATTTTGTAAGCCTCATCGGTCTTACCTACTTGCAACTTATCTTCTACTTCTTTGCATTTATCCTCTATCCATTGTTCTTTCGCTTTTCTACATTTTCTAATGATTTCCCACTTTATTGACTTATACGTTTTCAGTCCTTCTTCGTCTCGTCTGTTTTTGTAGCCTCGTCTCTTTTGCATTAAGTTTAAGATTTCGTCCGTTATCCAGGGCTTCCTAGCTTCCCTTTTATCGTGTCCTAAAACGTCCGTAGCCGCGGAAGCTAGACTATTCTTGATACCCTCTCACTCAGTTTCTGCGTTCTTGATTTCGTCCTTACTCGTTTTATTTATTAATTGATCTGTTTTCTCCTGGAACTTATCTTTCATATTCTTATCCCTCAATATGTCTACATTTATACGTTTCTTATCCTTCCGGATTTTCAGATTTTTGAACTTTAATCTAGCTATATAAATAAAAATGTAAATGTTGGTTTGTTTAAAATCTAAAATCTCCGAAAGTTCTTTTGAAATAACGTTGCATTCCAATACGCGCGTGTTTTTATATACCTACTATTATATAAATCTCACACCCGTGAAAGGTAAAAAGCCACACCAACGCGTGACGGGGTACAGCTAGTAGATAGGTAATAAAAACGAAGGCGATAACAATAGACTGCCGGGGTCTATTAGGTTGGATAGCAGCACTTTGCAGTCTCTAAAACAATAATCGTGAATCTTTATTAACAATAACATCAGTAATGATTTACCAATATCATATAATCTTATTTTGAGAGTATAATTTTTGTTAAATATTTATTAAATAGAGAGAAGTCCATGAAGTACCATAGAAAATATATTTCTTCAATATAGAACCGATTTGCAACCCCTACAATATACACAGTAGTGTGATATCAATAGTAGTATAAATAATATTTTAAACATCTATAATAATAGAGATGGGGAAATAGTATGTCGTACATATGTATATATATATATATATATATATATATATATATATATATATATATATATATATATATATATATATATATATATATATTCCGTGAGTACTGTGCCCAAGGGAACAGAGATGACATCTTTATGTATCTAATATACAATGGATAATAAAATAAATTTCCTAATATGTGTCTAATATTAGTATAGGAAATAGTTTAAAAAGTGTGTATCTTTGTAGAATGATTAATGTAATTTTTAAAACCAAAATAAAATATGAATCTGTTCGAAAAGATTCTAATTTCATGATGTTTAAATATTTAGTAATATTCGACAACTTTATAATTAATGGCAAGTTATTTGTGACATTTCCTGTGTAAGTGAGCTAACGATACTTTCAGGATTAATTGTTGATGAATTAATTATTTTAGGCGTTGAAAAGTGATTGAGTTTATGATATTAATCAACTGATCTTCGATATATAAATAACTTTCTATGAAAAATTCACATTGTCCTAAAAATCTTAACTCAGCTTCGATAACTTTTGTTTTATGGGCAGTTTTATAAATCACATCTGAGATTATTTTTATGTCTCTATTAAAAGCGTTTTCGTCAATTTATAGCTTTTGTATTGTAGCACTGAATTTTTTAATACCATAGGTCGTTACTGAGATTTAATTTTTTATTAAATTTGCCAATTGATACTTTGCCAATTTGTTAATACAATTTGTGTAATATTCTCCAACTACAGAATTTAATTTCCTGTAATAATTTTAAATGTTGAGTCAATACCGCTAATAAGTCCTTATCCGTAATATTTAGTATCAATATGAATTGCATTTAGTTGAATGTATTGAGTTTCCTGAATTGATTTAGAAATTTGTGTAAACAAACTCCCATGAGGTTTGACTTTTCCGGGAAGTAAATTAATGTTTTCGAAGGTAGGATTGACTGCGTGTACAATTTTTCATTGTGTTCGGAAGCGTTTTTTAGTGACGATATATTCTTGTGAACTAATCTTCTTTATGGAAATATATTCCGATGGTGTTATTTATAGGTGATATGGTGTACTGTGATGCTATTATTTCGATCAGCAGCAGATATATTTCAAAATAAAGTTTCATTCTATCACAGTTTAATTATGTTGTTTGATTAGTTTGGAGATTTAGTAAAATCACTGAATTTTGGAATATTTGTTTTATTTCAAATGTACCATTAAATTTGTTGTAAAATTTATCTTTTATTTGTGATTCTTATACATAAACATTATAGCCGATATTAATTTTTGGAATATTTTCTGACAATTTTTTGTCAAATCGTGTCCTTTCTTTATTATATTTAGATATTAGTTTCTTCTGATTATATCATGTTTCAGGAGGTTGACTTGATGTATTTGCAAATATGAGTTCATATGGTGTGAAATTATGGGTTTTGTTACAGGATGTTAATTTAGGTCCTTGGCTCTATTTACCTATTTATATTTCTCTATTTATCTTTTCCAATAGTTTTGAGTGAAATTGTTCAACAGATCCGATTGATTGTGGATGATTGACACTAGATATACTTAGTTTAATATTACATATATAGACATAGGTATTTGAGTAGAGAAGGTGTTAAATGTTGATTTCGCTGATTTATCTTGGGGAGGGTTGACTGTAAATTTTGTTAATTAATTTCTAATTGTTAAGCCGTAAGTCTTAGTTGTAATTTCTAGAATATCTATATTGATCCTCTGAACGGGTGTTCCTGTGGTTTCCGTCACTACTAAGGGATTGCTTAGGTTTTTTCTTAATGTTTTCATTTTTTGGCATATTTCACAATATTTAAAGTATTTTTTACACCTGTTGTTCATTTATACCGTGGTGTAATTAACTTTTTCATTGTGATATTGATCCAAGATTATTGAGATCTGATCTTCATCCGGTACTTTAGTTAAATGTTGGCGATTGTTAAATTTAGAATTTTCTAGAATTGGAAGGTCTGAGTTATTTTCGACAAAGTATATTTTTGAAGGATCAAGTGACTTTTATCTGTATATAGAGTAATGAAAATAGTTTCTATTACCTCCTTAGCGTTAAAGGGTAGTAATATTGTGTAGTATTTGCGATTTTTCAAAGTTTTGCTGGATATTATGTTCATTTTGTGGTCGAATTGAATTTTGAGTTTTCATCAAAAATGTCTTCCGTTATTTTATAATGAAGTTCTTTTAAATTATATTTTCGAAATAATGTATAATATTTTTGTGTTTTTCTCTAGTGATGATTCATCGTTACTGAATACCATTTTATTATAGTCGATTAGTAATAGTGTTGTTTTGTAAAGGTGAACGAAAGAATGTTTCTAAGTCTCACATGCATGTGTCAGGTGATGTTTCGATAATTTCGGAATGGACTGATTCATTGTATGAATTTGAAAATAAAATTTTGTTAAAAAAATCTGAGAATTTTTTGAAATGATTAATTTTTATGCGGGATAAGGCGTCTGTATTTTTATTAATTGTTCCTGGTTAAATTGAATTTCATAATCGTATTCTTTTCATTTTAATCTCCAACGCGCTAGGTGACTTCTTGGATCTTTTATTAATAGTAACCAGGTTAGTTGTCTTACCAGTTACCCGTTTTATTAACTTAAATTTTCGTTCAAAAATATATGCTCTGGCCAATCAATAGCGAGAAGGGAGCGTCTCGCTATTGATTGGCTAGAGTTTTCATTGTTGATTATTTAGTTTCGGCATGACGTAATATTTTTGAAGTAAACGCTATAGGTAAATCTTTTCCTATTAGTTACACAATTTTGTTTGGATTTGGTTTTACTTCATCGGGTGTAATCATATTTCTTAATAACAGGCCCCTTTCTATTCGAGAAATTCATATTTGTCCTTTTGTATTTTTAAGTTTGTATTTCTTAATCTTTTGAAAACTTTGATTAGTCTACTAATACTGAACTGTGTCTACTAATACTTTCGTGAACTGTGTTATATTATATATTGTCCATTTATGCAATATATACGAGGCATCTTTCATTTTTTATGCCTAAGAGTATGTTATTCATGACTTTTTGAAATATTGCAGGAGCACTTTTTAAACCAAATGGGAGATGAGTAAACTCATCTAGTAGAGAGTAGTATGCGTTTTGGAATGATAAAGTGGGTTTTGCAATATCTTTGGGGTCATTTTCGATTTAGTGAAATTCTCATTCGTGAAGTTAATTCGTCAACATTTTGTAACTAAAATACTGGATGAAGATCAGATTCCAGTAATCTTGAATCAACATCACAATGCATTAGTGAAGTCTAATTTTGTTTATAATTGCATTTACCTACTTGTTAAATTGGAAATATTAGGGAGAGGATATTTATCTCCTACAAAATTTTCATTAAGTTTTCGGTAGTCAACTAGAACTCGCCATATTTTATTTTGCAGAAGCGTTAACTTTTTTTCTTTTTTGGATAACCCAGACTGGTTATGACCATGGTGAAATAGAGGATCTGGTAATTCCTTGTTCTAATATTTGGATATTTGTGTTTTAAATTTATCTTAATAAAAATGTGAGGGTAACGATGCGATTTTATGAAAATGGGCTTTGAGTCTACTGTGTCAGTAGTGTATTTAATTTAATAGTGTGTAAATCTTAAGTTATCATCTTCTACTAGTCTATAGACAATATAAAAAAATTCTAAACAGTTCGTTGATTAACTTTTCTTTTCCATTTAAATATTTATTCCAAGTTGATTTTGAATTTCGAAATTTCCATCAGTATAGTTTTTGTATTTAACAAAGTTGAACTTTGAATGGCTTCTAGTTTTAAATCCTCAAAATCTACATTTTTAGGAATTTTCGTTAATTATTGTTGTGAAAAATTTTTCCTTTTTCGTTGTTCTTAACAAGAATATTAGGTATGCGGAATATTTCATTTTAACTTAAATATAGCATTCGTATTAGTAAGGTTACAACGAATTTTAAATATTTGCTCTGTACGAGGGGAGCTCGAAATATTACTTTTGATAATTTGGTTCTTTAAATTTGGTTGATATTTTTTTTTGTGATCTATTATCGTCAGTTACCGTGAACAGTGAGACAGTTTTGAAATCCATTATAAAATTATTTTTGATGTCGATTATACAACTTTAACGTTCTAGAAAATGGGAATCTAATAGTCCGTTTTAGATTTGAATATAGAAAATCCTGTGTCTATTAAAATTTTAAATATGTTTTAAACTTGTAATGTCTTTGATATAGTATCAGTTTTTTGAATTTGCAGTTAAGAGACTGTTATTTACATAAATATTTGGTTTTTTATTTTCTGGTAATTTCTCAAGTTTATCGATAGAATATGTGTTTGAATTTTTGTTACTTTCGAATCTGGTCGATAGTTTTGAAAATTCATAATTCTAAAATCTTTATTTGTACTCGGTTCTGTTAGATAGTTATTTCCATCGAATTGGTGATTGGTATCATCCTCCATTGATATTCCTCATAGTTTTGAGATGTAGATTGTTCGTAATTTTGATTTTTATAATTTAATGGATGAGCGGTAATATCTACATAGTATTGTGAACTTCAGATTGATAAACGGTAGAATCACATTCTGAATTCTGATTCATATGGCGCTTTCTCTATTGCTTAAAATTTGGGTTTGGTCTAATTATTGATTTTCTTGGTTGTAAATAGTTGGGAATTTATTATTAGAATTATCGCCGAAGGTCTACCTTATTGGAATAATTGATTTTCGGGCGTCTAATATCGTTTCGATTAAATTATGTACGTGGTTGAAAGATTTGATTCACTTGATTACTCAAGAAAGTTTGGTCTTGATTAAAGTTTTATTGGTAATTTATCCTAGCTAAGTTTTGCAATGGGGCGAAATTCTGTTGGGTACTTCTACACTTATTGGAAGTATGGCTAATTCTTTTACGGTTACTACATAATTTATTGTTCGATATATTTTGTAGAGGTCTCTGATCTATGAAACTAGATTATGATTTGTTACCTGGTGGAAATATTTGATTCAAAGTAAGTTCACTTTGACAAAAATTGACATTCTATTTTGTTTTAACACGCTATGAACGTTTAACCTAATATGCATTTCAGTAACTGGCCGAACTATTCTGAAACGCGAATCTTAATGTTTCTTATTAACAAACTTGTCATTGACACATCATAACGTAGCAATATTTTATCGTATTTAAGTTAAAAGTTTATACTTTGTTTCTTTTACGAATATTTTTCTTTAATAAAATAGTTTTGACAGTGTTATTACTTTTATTTAAATATATTAGTTGTAAAATTATGTCTGGCCTAACGATCATGAGCTTAGGCTCGTATATATAATATAACAAATAGATTAACGGTGAAAATGGAATTGTGAATATATGAAACATGTAATTTATTTTCGAAAATGCATTTAAAGCATGCATTAAACCAATGGCTTTTTTTGTGGGCGACATATCCGGTGCTTACGCTAGCCGGACAAATGGCTTCCCAGATCAATGTCCCACCTACCTCGGCATCGCTTTCGCTTATCATCGAGGTAGGGGTCACCCTTCTTATTGTATATTAAAAATTTCCTCTTCACTCTACGTCCCCCTTCCGCTCACGCGATTAGTGGTTCGGGCCAATTTCACGTTCCTCTTCTTCCTTTTTCTTCGTAATCCCACTAATCATTTTCTCCCCATACACCCACTTCGTCTCACATTCAATCATCCCATACACCAGGTCTTTTATACTTTCCGGCCAAACCAAAATAGCCATACATTCTTCCCTTTCGCCCGACCACCTGACCAATGTGTGCTCAGGGTGATCCCTTTTTTCCATAAAACATACATTCCTCTGACTCAACCTTATCAATCCCACGCAGGTACTCCCCGAAGCATCCGTGCTCCGAGAACACTTGCGTGAAATGACCCTATCTCACCATGTTTCCTTTCTAACATACGGTATGATAGACCTTGTCCACCTCACTCCCGTCTCAGCCTCCCATCTCGCTTGCCACCTTTCCCATATGCCCTCTCTCGCCTCCTTTCTCTCCAGATCCCGGTATACCTCCTCCCTCTCCCTCACCACGAGGTCGATTGGAGGCATACCGGCTAAGACTAGTACAGCCGACCCCGAGACAGTCCGATATGCACTGATAATATGTAGTGCCGCTCTCCTTTGCACCTTAACGTCTCTATTTGTCTCTCTCTAAGATCTTGACTCACACCGGAGCTGCATAGAGTATAATAGAGTGTGCATCTCCGGCGAGTACACTTCTCTTCGCCGCTCTGGGACCCCTCAAGTTCGGCATCAAGCGCCCCAGAGCCGACACGGTCTTCTCGGCCTTTTCCAGCGTCCTCGTGACGTGTTCTCTGAACTGTAGGCCCGGGTCCAGCCACACACCTAGGTACTTCAGCACCCTTCCCGGCTTTACTCCGATGCCTCCAACCCGAAACTCCAGCGCGGATGGCTTCCTTTTCCTGGTCAGGAGGATGGCCTCCATTTTCTCATCTGCTAATTCTAGATGCTTCTTTCTCACCCACTTCCCAATGTTTTCTATGGTCCTGTTGCCATCCTCTCTCACATCCACTCCTTTCTTCACCACGACCAATACCGCGAGGTCATCGGCGTATCCGATTATTTTGACCCCTGATGGGACTCTTAGCCGGAACACAACGTCGAACATGATGTTTCACAAGACTGGTCCAAAGACCGAGCCCTGCGGAACACCACACACGATGTTTCTCTAAGCCAAGGGCTTAAACTAAGACATAATAGTTTAAACCAAGACTAAACTTAATAGTAATACGTAGCTTGATCGAAAGTTATATTATATACGTATTTGTCTTTCTTACGATATTGAGTGGTCGTCTAAGGGGAAACTGATTATAATAATATATTCCATTCAATGGAATACATTGAAATACATTGAATATATTTCAATATCCAATGTAAACATGTAAACTCTTACTAAATAATCATTGCTCAATTAGAAAAAGGCTTTTCTCTATGATGTTTTCTATATTCTATAGCATTTATAATTATAGGATCAACTTTAGGTAGTCTCCTAGAACCTGATACGTGTATACGGCTACTCATTGTGTTTAATCCACACGTTGGGTTTAATAATAACATTAACGTGTAAAACAGCTATTTAACCATAAGACTTAACGATGTTAGCATCTCAATACATAATTGAACAAGAGGCATAATTTAAAAGGAATTATTGCCGTCTAATTAATTCTCACTGGAGAACACCAGGCTGTCTCGGAACTGTGTATCGCAATTTACCTATCCTGGTATTCTGAGAATATTAGGTGGGTTTTTGTATTAAGGTGGCTAAGCACATATGTAGAAATATGGTAGAGGCGTGCGGGTAGATAGCTCTTGCCAATTTCCTACTACAGACATAATAAGAACTAAAAGTCAATAAACTGTCGAATCGATTTCGTGGTCAAAGTTCGTATTCCATCTCCGGGAATGACAATGTCGAAGGGAAAGGCTGTTGCCCGAGTTTTATTTTTAATATGTAATCTTTTCCAGGTCCATTTCAACTTTAGATCTCGTATCAGTCTAATTCATTTAATGTGTTTCATATTTGATAATATGGACAAACGCGTATACGCTTAAGTATTTTTCGTATATCTTTTTAATATAGAATAAATACCCTGCTCAATCAAACACATACTACCAATAACTTCAATCACGTACTTTTTTTTTCTGAATATTAATTGTTGGTAATATTGTATTGACAAATATTATTAAAAAGTATATATCAGGATAATAAATGTTATCCTGATTTATCACATCATTGTATCGTTTCCACTTTTTGTATATTTATATTCCATTCCCTTCAAAAATATTATTGATTCATAAAATACCAATATCAATTATAATACAATACCATAGACATTTTAAAATACCATACCTACATCACAATATCTCACCCTAATACCAAACACCTATTATAAAAAAATAGACATTTAATCATTTAAATGTAAATCGATTACAGTGTAAGTTTAGATAGACCACTATCCTTATTACAAAACTAAAATTATGTAAAAAACTACATCTCGTATCTACTTGGTATTATTCAATATTAGTATTATCATTATTCAAAAGGAAATCTTCAAAAATGGAAATCTTGTAAAAGCATACATGCAGATTAATTTAACCAAATAAGGCCACCCATGACAAATGTTATGGATTCGAAATTAAAATGTACTAATATTATAATAATAAAAGTAGCCAATTGATATATTAATGGTAATTTGGTTAATTTTTTTAATCGGCCTATATAATTAAAGTAAAATATATAAACCTGAATGAGTCATACGAGAGGCATGTCGAGATGTCACTCGATCTTGCAGTATACCCCAACAATTGAAGTTAACCTTCTCATCCTTTGTGCTACCAAAGGATGAGTGGTAAGGGGAGGCCGAGCCCCGGTATTTTATACCTACTTGAACGATGATGAACTTCAGTACAGTAAGTTGGGTTTCCTCCAAAGTTTTTTTAATTTACTATTATGGACTATTTTGTTTTCTCTTGCTTAAAAAATAGGATTTTCTAAAATGCTACAAAATACTGCTGAAAGACGTGAAAATGCTCTTATGAGCATAAAGACGAGTAAACTCGGACATTGAACAAGACGGAAGACATTTCCAACGGTTACTTTAATTTGTCTTTTTTTATTAACAAAAATGTTATCAGTCTTAGTTTTTTCTATTTAAATTTTCAAACTTGTACATTCATTGTTATTTATTTATATTATTTTATTATCACTTTTATTATTATTTAATGGCATTAATAACACATTTGCACGTTATTAATAGTGTTTATAAGGAATATAAGTTGACCAAGATAATTGATATTATTTGAATAAATAATATTTTCGGATAAAGCTATATCTCTTAACAATAGGTTTTTTAATCGTTAATGTTTGCCTTATTATGACACCGTAAATTTTTTATAATTTCCTGACCTTTGAATACAACTAAATACTGAATACATTACCAAATAACTGATTTGTAATAAATTCTTTTTTAAACTGCCTGAAAAAGTATTTGTTCAGTTTTTTCCACATACTTGGAAAAATTATTCTTCTATTACGCTTAAAATAATATGGATGAGATATGATAGATGACCTATTAATGCGTTTTCTTTCGGTAGATGAATAGAGAGCAAAACGCTAATATGTTGTGTATTAATATCTAGAGTTAAATTGTGAATCCTTTTTATTAGAATTTATTTTTATTAGACTTCCAGTAATTATTTCAGATTATGAACTACGTATACATTCTGTTGATAGTGAAATTAATGAGTAGTTTTTCTAAAATCGGTTAACTCGGCACAATTTCAGATTCCAAAGTATCCTATTCTAGTATTTTAATCTCTTGCCAAGCGATCATCAAAGAACACTACAAGAAAATTATTTTTTAAAACCAATGCGGGAAAATTATTTTTACTTACCGATTTTTATCTATATTTGAGACAATAGATACCTAAATACACGCAGACAATAGAACTCACCTTAAAAATGAATTTTTTGTAAACCTTCATTTATTTATTGAACACATTGAATGTTTATTATAATAATTTCTTATATATATATATATATATATATATATATATATATATATATATATATATATATATATATATATATATATGTTGCATTTTGTATAAATGTGAAACATTTTTTACTTGAACATGAAATTTACCTGAAAAATCAGCAACATTATTACTATTAATTATTATTTCTTCTTCGAGAATATTATTACTATTATTAGCAGATTTATCTTTCTCTCTTCCCTTTCTGAATATTTTATCTGATATATTTACTTTATCTGTAGAAGATTCCACTATTATATATCATTCGGCATCATTTGAGAATTTCTATCCCCGTGCCTCATTAAACCAATTAAATATAAACACTCATAATATTATATTTAGATTAAAGTTACGTTTATTAGAATTTTACAACAAAATTTGAAGCTACGCCATAGTCGTGTAAGATTTCGAGTATTTCGAAAAAATTTACGTCGTAAAATTTAATTTTATGCGCCATTTTTTTTATCACGCTGAATATTGTGAATTATATTCATTTTTCATTCTAGAAGTCCAGTTTTGTTTATATGGTCAATTTTTAAAAGTGTAGAAAATACTCCCAAACATGTTTGGGAAAGGTTGTGACAAGCGAAGAAATTGATATAAATAACAATATTCTAAAACAAATTTTTATTCATTTAATCTACTGCTGTGCACCAGCATCTATTTTTGTCAGAGAATGCTAATTAGCGAATAATTAAATGTCTCTTTCACATTCAAACGCGTATCATTTGACCGTGGAAATGAAACGTCCGTACCTTATACGAAATTCTGATGTCCATTGTCACCCCTCTATCACGGTACTCGACTATAATAAACATTTAAATCCCACGATTTCAGTTGTCAAACCATCTCGTTTAGGTATTTAATTGGAAATATATTGTTTTTCAGCGTTACCAGAAACAGGCGAAAATATAAAATGTATTTTTTATTTTTTATTATTCTGTTGCGCTTTGTATGCCGTTTGAAAGATAATACTTTTGAGACTGATTTATGTTATTTTGTTGACTTCTTGTAAATATCTATTTCGCCAAATATAAGCAGCTTTTCTAACCTCGATCAAGAATATCTACTTTCTCGGCACAATTTGAGATACTAAAGTACCCCATTTTACTCCGTTGGCAAGCATTCATCAGAAAACAGTACAAGAAAATTACATTTCCCGCCTAGTTCACGAAAGTAATTTTCCCATTTATCTATATTTGAGATAGTAAATAAATACACTCTCGCAAGTAACAACTTTTTAGTAACATTTATTTATTGAACATATTACACATATTGAATGTGTATTATAACAATTTATTTTAATATTGTTTTGTTTATATTGTAATTTGTACAACTATTAAAAATTAATTTAATTTTATCTGAAGTCAGCGACACTATTCCTGTTAAGTGTTATTTCTTCTTTGATAATATTATTATTACTATTAACAGATTTGTCTTTGTCCCTCCGCCTTCTAAATATTTTATCTGTTATGTCTGTCTACTTTATTAGTAAAAGATTCCTTCGTCCTATATATCCTTCGGCAAGGTTTTGAGGTATTCCATGCACCATGTCTCATTTAAGCAATTAAATCTACCCCAGGATTCATCAAAATTGTCCTAGGCTACAAATTTAAATTAGACAAATTTAAAAATTTTGCGAAAATATGAGGCGTTATTCCAAACTGATGTATTCCTACTGTTTGGCTACAACCATTTATGTATATTTGAATATTTAAAGAAAAAGCGGAAAAGCGAAACTTACAAAGTTTCGTTTAAAATTATTTTTTAATAGTACAAACATTGAACTTCCACCTCACGGTACTTTATTATTATTAATTAATACCTTCCGGTATTGTGCGGTTCTGCTAAACTTTTTACATTTAAATATTTAAAGAAGAAGTGACAACTTTTTCTTCTACTATTTTATATCCACTTTTCAATACATATTTTCTATACAATAGCATATGAATTTCGTTTTATAAAAAACTATATAAATATGTAGGTAATTTGAAAATTTCCACATTCTAAATGTACCTTAATCATTAAAGTATAATAATATACGATCTGGTGTTTTGTGTTATTTGTAAGTTGTTTATTTGACAAAACTTTTGACTTCTTTGATTAATAGTTGTCGCCTTGACAGTAGTTGTTGTAGTTTCAGGAAAGCCCGTAATTTGAAATATTTTTATATATCAGTGTCTTCATTTATACTAAGCGTTGCTCTCAACATGAACTAACTTAACTACAACGTAGATATCTTGTGAATACATAGAGAAAGTATGCAATCATGATATTTTTAAATTCAAAATCGTATTCTTCTCGTATCAATAATCCATAAAACATTTATAAGTGGGGTCGAATACATAGATTAATTTGGCAATAAATTTAAAGTCATAATTTTCGCAGGTGCTACTAATTCTGGTGGTATCCCGGACACTTGTACATCATCATCGTCCATTTTAAATCTTTTTTTAGCACTTATAGGTATTAAAGTTAAACGAGCACTGAATCTGACATATGAAAACGATTTCAAAATTAGATTGTATATGTAGTGAAAAAATGCTATGCAGTAATAAGAATTCATTAATTTATAATATTAATTACGATTTCGGAAAATAATAGTATGTATACCTCATACTAAAAACACATTCCCGAACACCCATGGTCTAGAACCCAAAGATTAATTATTCTCGATGTATCATTGAGAAAGAAACACTTTTTCAATGGTACATCAACTCACCTTTTGTAATGAGATACTTTCGAAAATTTTCCTACAATATTCGCTATGTGTAGAGTATTGGGTGGGGATAAAGAAGTCGATGGCAGCGCTTGCAGTGGATACAAATTGCATTAAAGTAGACTGCCAATAGTAAGCTGTCAGGTCATATGTGTATTTACAAAAGTTAATTCGTAAAGGAATCTAAAAATGGGCCATTATAGTTGCTGTGTTGTAAATTGCAATAATACCGGAAGAAATAGTAAATGCAAATTTTATCGATTTCCTACAGCAGTTTGGAATTTATAACAATGCAAGAAATGGATAGAAATGGATAAAGAGGGGCTTACTAAGAAATTGCTTATTGGTATTTCTCCTGGAGGCTTTATATTATTTAACTCTAAGTGTCAGGTGGAAGGAGAAATGATTCACAAATGACTGTATAATTTGGATTAATAAATTATTTGGAACATGACCACATTATTTTAACGGGCAAAGGATTGTCAGAACTAAGACTAGTTTTGGACGAAGCTAGATGCAAGTGAAGATAGTTATGCCACCTTTCCTACAGGACAAAACTGAATTCTCCAAAGAGGAAACTCAAGAAATTTACAATATTGGCCCTGTCAGAATTCATGTCGAGAGAATAATGCAAAGACTAAGAATTTATCAGATTTTAAATAAAATTCTGACTTATCTATGTAACCACGTTGATGCCATTGTATATATTTGTTGTGTATTGATAAATTTACAACTCCCAATAATTAAAGAAATAATAAAAAATGAACATTTATTATGAATAGTCAACATTCACTTTTATATTTTTTTGTTTTTGATAAAAAACAGTCACCCCTTTCTGTGGCTCCGACTCACACAGAAGGTGCGCTTGTGATACCAGTAATCACGTCCGTTCGGTTAGTGATTATTGGGCCGAGTCGTGTGCCCTGAGTAGGCGAAGCCAACCGAGAATTACGGCTTTCTGCATGCGACCGGCTAGGATTTCTGCCGAGTTTCGGTATACCGGTATGCTCTTTAACTCTGAAAACAGTATATCTCTTGCTCCACCAAGAGCTCCTATAATCAGTACCTTAAGTATAACAGAATGGTCTGGATAGAGCCTACGGAGTTCGAAGATTAAATCTCGATATTTTGTCTGTTTCTCCTCCTCTTTCAAAACAATGTTACCGTTACCCGGGTGCCGAGAACTCTATGACGAACATTGTCCTGAGTTGGTGGCCGAGGAGAACTACGTCAGGCTTGTTGGCTTGTATTTGCCTGACGCAACGGTGGGAAACGAATAGATCCAATATATTCGGCACTTATTTTCCACAACGGACTCAATATCCCCCGGAGCGTAAGGCAGCACTGGTGTCTCGTCTATCTGATACGAGTACCTTAAATGATAATAAAGCACCCGTAACGCTGCGTTGTGTCTATGGATATAGGCCGAGACTGCATATACCGGGCAAGCCGACAGTAAGAGCAACAATGTCTCCGGTGCCCTGCGGTGGGCCCTGCAGCTGACATCGGGGACCTCCGTACCCATGACACGACTCCGATAGACGAGCGTGTTAAATACATCATTTTGGCAAACCATGATGAATCCCTCGGTCTCTGAATTTAGCCCGGCTGACCATAAAAAAGCAAACGTCAGCCTTGCGGATAAGCCCCCAGGGCTTCCATATTCCTATAGAAGACCTCGTGCATGGGCTTATCCTTGTGAAGATGCAGAGCTCTTAAATGCTCTGCAGCTTTTACTTTGCCTTTTAATCGAATTGGTTCCAACTCAGTGACAGAATTGCGATTGGCCCGTTTGGTATCGAAGACGAGACCGAGATCATCGGCTGCTCTACGTGCTACCTTAAATAAACATGCTCGTATCCCTGCATGTTCGTGATCTCGCACCATGCAGAGAAGGGGATCCGAACTTCTGATAATTTTAAAGGCTCCGTCCAGAACCATCCTGTTATGGAGACACTCCAAACTCAAGAGTCCACGACCTCCGCGATGTCGTGGGCGATATAACCGTGGAACGGACGATCTGGGATGAAAACTCCTACTTACCCTATGTATCCTTTTTTGGGTTACTACGTCGAGTTGTCACAGCTCCTCCTGTGTCCATTTGACTACTCCGAAGGAATAGACAAGGATCGGAATGGCAAGCATGTTTGTTGCAGACACCTTGTTCTTCCCTGACAGTTCTGAAGACCAGATCTGTCGGAGGCGGTGGTGATACTTGCCGCTGATATTATATTTCATTATTTTTACTTTGAAAGCTTTCGATACTTGGATATTCTTCATAAATATTTGTTCATAGTAATTTATATTTATTATTATTTATTTGGCTTGCTAAGGTTTCTGTCCACAAAATCGATGCAGTACTATTAAATTTAATACGATTATACATGCAATTTTAATATTACCAACTTAGTTAGAATTTCTGACACATATATGACAGCCTACAAAGTTGTGAACGCTACGCGGTGCTGATGTCACTCACATAGCGAATAGGCGTTACTGAAATAATTCTTAAGTTAATTATGCTTTTTATCAATAGAAGGCGTAACCATTTTACAGTTAAGATCAAGAAAGTGTCTCTTTGGCATTCTTCATTGATGGTACATACGCGGAACACCTACCTCATGATTATTTTTTTATTATTAACTAATATTTTCCGGTATAGTATGGTTTTTCTCTCTTACCCAATGACCTATCTCTAGCTATCGTAATCGGCCTATTATATCAATTTACTCATCCGTATCCTAGCTTTGACTTGTTTTATTTTTAACTATTTTATCTTAATCATCTTGGTATATCTTTTATTTTCCTATCGTAGTTATAATGTTTTAGTATAATCGAGTACACATTTTTTTCCTATGGAAGTTTCTGAATAACATTGTATAAGTATATATGATGACCTCTAAATAAATTAGGGATAATTAACCACATTTAGTTCTTTATATCATTAGCGCTACGCACGTGTTGTTTTCAAATAGTTCTCGTTTACATATGTATGAACAAAATCTTACTAGTGATGTTTATTATGAATTTTTACTTCATATTCTAGCAGTTTTCTTAACATTTTTTCATGAAACCTAATAGTTGCTGCTTACTCTATACATACTATTTATTGAAATCATAAACATCGTTTGATCAATTAAGCCTCACATATAAAAATGCTTCTACCGAAGTTTCGGTATCAGAATTCAGAATATGACTAGTTTGCTATCTCAGTGAAGGGGTGGGTTCATGGAAATGTTTATTGATGATTTTGTGTTGTTCATTACAAAATATATGCATGAATATATTTGTATAAGTGTTTGAGAATAAAAATAGTAGGGCGTCAATAGGTTAAATTAATCCAACTAAATATACTAATAATATTACACACGTAGACCAATAATTCGTCTGAATATTAAAAAGTTTGGACACTTAACTGATTGTATTAAATTCTATAGGAAGTATCGTACGCCACTGCGTTTATAAATCCGATAGTGGAATTAGTTGTAAAAAAATACATTAATTAAATTATTAGGAACTTACAAGCTAAAGTTAAGTGGAAACTTATTGGTACGGATCAGAGTGCACTCCAAGCAAATAATAATTGAAGCTGCTTAAAACTAATTACATAAATTCATTATTTACATTTTTAACCGTATAACACTGAACAATAGAATAAATGCGAGTATTATTTTTATTTCGATTTGTTTTAGTTCAATTACGAAACCAATGAGAAATTAAATTATGCTTATGAATATGTAGAGGTTAAAGTTATAGCACAGTCGCTACAGCACTCTACAGCATCTGCTAAGCCCTTCAGAACCGATATAATGTTCCCTTGCTCCTCGTCAATAAAATCTCAGCTCTCAAACACAGCGGTCAAGAAAACTTTGCACTCGCTCATGATAAACAGTAGATGAAAACCAAAATGGGGGCAAAAACCAAAACCAAAAACAAAGAAAAACTCTCCCAATGCCGTTTCCTAACATGTAGAGATGTTTAAAAAGCCAAGCCGTCCGGATAAAACCGTGAATCTAAAGGGTGTCTAATAATCTACTAAATTATACCAAACTCACAAAGCCTCCTTTTACCGGTGGGTATTTATGATTGCAGTAAATTGCATCCATCCATATACCTATATATGCTTCGAATCATTAAACACGTATTCTGTAAATTGGCCGACAAGTCTACATCGCGCGCTACCCATCTCTAGAAAAACGCTGCTACAAAAACTATAGGAAAAACGTTGTCAATATTTACTTGTTATTAACAGGGTGAATAATTACGTCCGAGATTATTTAAATAAACGATACGCAATGCATTGTCACGTTTTTTCTTTGTGTTTCGTTCTTAATGCTTCTTAATGCATTGTCACGTTTTCTTTTAAGAAGCTGGAAAGCATAAACCACACTAAATACTTTTAAATTTTATGAAGCATTTTGTCCATTTAACATTTTGTGTTGTTCAATTTCCACTCTTTATTAAAATTGTTATTAGCAATATTTTAAGTACTTACCTACGATACTATAGGTAATTTCTATAGCTAGTTATTTATGAAGAATTTATAATTGATAAAACCCAAGTTCAGTAATAGGTCTAACATTATACTTCCGGCGATTTGATTTTGTATTAGTTTTGCTCATGTCTTAAAATCTCTCCAGAAACGGGTTAGGTCTTAAATCTAACTCTTTTAAATATACTATTTTAAATATTCTATCCGTATCAATTTTTTTTTCCAAAATGATTCCAATAGAATCATTAAAAATAATACAATATTTTGGAATAACTTCTAACTAATATAAATTTCATTAAATTGAATGATATTGAACATGAAATATATATTGAAATATTTTACTTTGAAATCATTTGATGATACAATATGGTTTGCAAATATGTTTTATTAATAAATTAGTAGAAAGACAGAAACCGCAGGATAATAGTATTATAAACATTTTATGATCGTTCACTACGTTCCCTACTACTATTCATCCAGAAATTAATCAAAGAAATTTAGAGTATTTAGGAGTCGAAACAAAAATTGCTCTATCAAATATATCCACTAACATAGCAGACAAACATTTAACCGCTAATATTATTGAAGAACGTTTTAAAAAAGATAATAGAGTTTTTCACAACCAAGATTGTAACACTACAAAAAAAATTAAAAATAGTAAACAATAATTTAGTTTCTACAAAAGCAGATAAAGGTAATACAGTTATTGCTCTAAACAAAATTGATTACATAGAAAAAAACAAATTCCTTTTTAGAAATAGGACAATATAATAAACTAAATAAATACCCTACAAATCGTTACCAAAGAGAAATTAAATCCATAATTGAGAATTCTGCAGGTATTATTAATCCTTCTGAAAAATATAAATTAATAACAATGAACCCTCAACCATAAAAATTACAATCACTTATAAAATTATATAAAGAAAATTTTCCTATAAGACCAGTAGTCTCGTTTGTAACCGCACCTTCATTTAAAATTTCACATAAATTAATAGACATTATAAAAGAAAACATAAAATTTCGTCCAAAACACAGTGTTGCAAACTTGTGAATTAATTGATAAAATTAAAAATATTACTTTACCAGACAACGCAAAATTAATTTCATTTGACGTCCAAAAGTATGTCCCCAAAAGATGCATTGAAATTAGTAGAAAATCTTTTAGATAAGAATCACACAAATACAGTTATAAGAAATTAAATTCTAATCCTATTAAGCACGTGTCCAAACGAAGATATTTTCAGTTTAATAATGAAATTTATACTTGTAATGAGGGCTTAATTATAGGTAATCTCCTTAGCCCGATCCTTTTGGAAATATTTATGGATACTTAGAAAACATGATACATACACAGAAAGAAAGTGAAAAATTTCTGTATTGGTATAGATATGTAGATGACATTTTAACATGTTTCACTGGCACTATACGACAACTTAATACCTTTTTAAACTTTATAAATTCACTTCACCCCAAAATTAAATTTACTCTAGAAACAGAAACTGACAACTCTGTTAACTTTTTAGATCTACCCATTAAAAAATCCAACAACAAACATGATTTTTCTATTTTTCACAAACCTTCACATACAGACATAACAATACATAACACTTCTACACATTCATTTCAACATAAAACAGCAGCATATAATAGCATGATACATAGACTCCTAAATATTCCAATATCTGACGAAAATTATAATAAAGAATTAAATATAATAAAACAAATAGCGTTAAATAACGGTTACTCTCCAAAAATAATAGATAATATCATAGCTAAAATAGCGTACAATAAAGCTATACAGCAAGTATATCCTAAAATTACAGATGAAAATACACTTAATTTCAAAATTATAACACATAGGGAAACCATCTCAAAAAATCGCATTGTTTTTACAGAAAGGAGGTAATAAAATAGCATACGAAACTAATAATACTCTTGGAAAATGCATAAAAAATGCTAAAGATAAAACCAATACCAAAAATAGTTCAGGAGTCTATAAGCTGACTTACGGTACTTGCCCTGAGGTATATATAGGACAAAGAGGAAAAAACTTCAAGACGTGAATAACAGAACACAAAAGGAGTTTTATTATAATATTTTATTTATAATAAAAGAGATTCAACATATGCAACTCATCTAATTGAAGCAGACCATTTAACGAATAATTCAAAATTGTACATGTAGAGAAGAAAGGCTTAAAATTAAATTTATTAGAATCTTTAGAAATTAATAAAGCAAAGAAATCTGATACTATATTAAATGATCAAATAGAAACAAACTTGTCCCCGATATTAAATTTATTTTAGTTCTTCATGCTATCCAAAAATCGTGTTTAAAATTTACAGATAACATCCGTTGAAATTTGTTTACTTAATTCCAATAGTTTAATAGTAGGAAATCCCATAGTAATAAACCTATAAATAAATATATAAATAAGCGCAGTTCCGCAATGTAATATTTAGTCTATGTACTCAACATCTGAAGAAGCCACTGTGTTGGCGAAACAATTGTTATGTTTAAGAAATAAAAAGTGAAAATATAACCAGCAAAGGTTTTAATTTTGTATGGTCATTCATTTTAAAGAAAAATTGATATACAGATAATGTTATTAATAATTAACTATGAAAGTATTTTAGTAAAATCATCATTTCATTGCCAGACTCTATTTATTTTGGTAACGATTGGCATCACATTCTGTTAAATAAAAAAGGATATTTTCCAAATATGTTTTTCTGATCTATTCATATTTTCTTAAATTTTAACAATGCAAATACACATTTTGCCTCGTCTAGAGAGCATACTCCTTCATAAGAGCAAGGATTCAAACTTGAAATTTCAGTCCGCTTCAGTGACGGGAACTGATTACGAGAGTTTATATTGCCGTTACAATAGGTCTTCGTTATGAACGGTGTTGTTAAAATTGGATGTTATTGACAATGAAATGCGTTAAACGAAAGCTTTTGTGTTTTCTGTCTGTAACTATATAGGTCTTATGATTATCGCATCTATAGGTTGTATTAAGTTTTGCAATAGTTTTTTTAATTTTGATATTAATCATACATTTCTACTTAACGCACTACTTAAAATTAAACATATTTATAGTGTAATAAGTAAATTTGATATAAGATGTTGCCTTGAATGGGTTACCATCCATTGGTGGTAATCCATTTTCATTCACCTAGGTCTTCTGTCCATAGTCTCTTTAGTCGGCGTTTAATCAGCGATTGTTGATTTAAGCCTTATATAAGTGTGTTGGTGTGTTGGTGTGTTCTGTGTTACGAATTTTGTATCTGGTGGAATGTGTATTTATAACGTCTGTAATAAATGGGATCTTCAAGACATTATGAAGGGTATACCCAAGGCCCATTGGATATATGTCAAGGGGCATTTGTTATCATACGGAAAATTTTAGATTGTACTGTTTGTAAGATTTTGATATTAGAGGGTTTGATGCATCCCCACAGTTCTATTCCATATGTCTATGTTGGTTTCAGTATAATTTTGTAGATGAGTAATTTATTTTTAAAAGACAACTGGCTTCCTTCCTATTAGCCAGTATATTTCTCTAATTTTTATGTTGATTTGTTGTTTCTTTGCTTTATTGTATGCAAACCAGTTCAATTTTCTGTCTAAATGAAGTCCCAGATATTTCACTTCTTTTTCTATTGGTATGCTTTTTTATTGGTATTATTATGGGGTGTATGCTGACTTGAGGACACGAGATTTGTTTTGTAGTGAAAGTAATTTGGGTAGATTTTTCAGCATTGACTTTGACTCTCTATTTCTTTACCGAATCTTGTAGGAGATCTAAGTGGTTTTGGAAGTTTTCGGAGACTAGTTCAAGATTTGTGTCTGAAGATAAGATGGCAGTATTGTCCGCAAAGGTTGCAGTTGTCGTGTGTTCTGTCATATTGAAATCTGCTGTGAAGATGATGTACAAATATAATCCTAGTATACTCCCTTGTGGACTCCTGACTTTATGGGGTTACAAGTAGCTAAGCTTATCTAGTTGTAGTTAAAAGTGTCTGTATTCCATATATGATTTTAATAGCAAGTAGACTTGATTAGATAATGCACTTTCAGTTTTTATAATGGGCCCGTATGTCATACCTTATCAAAGGCTTGTTGGACGTCAAGAAAGATAGCTGTACACATCTTCTTCTCTTCTAGGCTTTCTTTAATGCTATTGACTAATCTGTGGCAAAGTTGTATTGTCGAGTGCTCTTCTCGAATTCCGAATTGGTGCTTGGATATTAGATCTTCTATGGGATCTGCTTGTTTGAGTCTGCCAATAAGCAGTATTTTGAATATTTTCAACATAATCGGAAAGAGACTGATTGGTCTATATGATGTAGCTTCCATGGGTGGTTTTCTGGGTTTCAAAATCAAAACAATTTGTGAAAATTACCATTGGATGGGGAAGTAGCATAATCGAAACATATTGTTATATATTGTTGTTACCAGTACCACAGCTCCTTTAGGGAGATGTTTGAGGATTTCTCCAACTATTAAATCATACTGAGGGACCTTGTGGGAGTTTTTATTTAAATTTAAACATTTCAGTCGATGTGAAGGCTTTTATAGAAGGAAAAATTTGGCATGGTGTATTAAGGCAAGCGATAATTTCTGAGTCGTTGTTCTCGGAGAAAATTGGAGTGAACACTTGCGTGAGATGTTGAACAAAGGCTTTTGTTTTACTTGAGGTGATCTCATCCAACTTCCGTTTGGTTGTCGGATAGGTGGGGTTGCGACAGTTGGCATTTTAAATTTTTTTGTTGCTTGCCATATGGAATGATCATCTTGTGATAAATTGGTAATATAAAATTTATTAATATAAGGACTTTGCGAAACTATTTCTATTTAAATATAGTCATCTAAAATCAGTCTATTTAAATTCCTTTTATCCTCAGAATGTTGTGTATTTTTCCATTTGTATTTCTATTCTTGTACTAATTGTTTCATGTGTTGTTTGGGGTTGATCGATAAGCTGCTTCCTGTAGTAAGTTCGTAAAACATTCCACGGCTTTCTCAATTTCGTGGGTATATTTTATATGGCGATTTAATGACTTAAATGAAAAGTATATTTAAAAAATGACAATATTGAGTAGCAATATTACGTAATTGTTTTAAGCTTATCTAATAGATGTCACAAAATAAACTAACATTATTTAAATAACATATTGCATATACAGTTATAACAATGGTGACCGCAAAAGTATGTTAGTCTTAGTTATTGGTAATTGGAAGATGTCCTGTTGTCTACTATGTGTGTTGTCTAAATACTGTGGTATTCGAAAATTTAATTGAAGAATATTATAATCGATTTCATGCTGTGTTAACTTATAGCCAAAACTATTGCTAGATAAGACATGCCTCAAATGTAAGGACAGCATTTGAAAATTATCAAGTGATAACTGATGATTGTAGCCTCTTTCAGGATATATTCCATATCTATCTTAAAATGTAAAAATTTTAGAAATTTTCTCGAAACTTATTCTACTAGATTTTTTCTTTATTGTAGTACCACATATTAGATGAATATTCCAGTTTGAACTGTACAAGCGAATAGTAAGTTATTTTAATCAGATGAACATTTTAAAAACCTTTACAGCTTCCAATTGTGATCCTCAACGTTTTATTTGTTGTTAATGTGATGTGTGCGATATTTTCGTAAATGAGAGCTTATTGCCAAAGATTACACCTAAATCTTTTATAAACTAACAAGGATTTATCTGACATTGATTTATGATGTACGTATGTTCAAATGGCTGTTTCTTCGGAGTAAAAGTCAACGATTTACATTTTACTAAATTTTAATCTAGTCTATTTATCGTATACCAAGTTTCCACTTTCAATAATTGTCTTTGAATAAATAAACAATCGTCAAGAGTTTCAATAGCATAATATATCTTACGGTCACCTGCAAATAATTTATTATTATACGAGTCTAGAACGCTAGTAATATGATCAATAAATATAAATATGTAGTAATGGTCCCAGATTGGTACCTGTGGTAAGCCAGATTTATGACAAAATATTTTAGAATTAAATCCGTTAGACGCTACATATTGTGGCCTACCAGTTAATATTATTTTTCTTAGAATTATTATATGATCAATTCTATCAAAAACTTTGATAAAATTCATGTACATAAAATCTACTTGGTCGTTATTATCGATAATATTTGAAATATATTGAGAAAATACAGACATGACTGTTGAAAATACATATATTGAAAAAATTCAGATTTTCCATTAATCCGAGATAGAGATATCTCAAGAACTTTAGCGAGCTTGCATAATACAGAAATTGTCTATAATTACATAGAAGAGAATTATTTCTAGATTTTTGAACTCCATAAATACGAACTATATCCCATACATTAAGAAAGGTGGAATTTTTTAAAACTAAATTAAACAATACTAGTAGTGATTGTACAAATACATATCGACAATTACTAACTAAAAAATTTTGAATTTGATATTTGGGGCATTTCACGTGAAGCGAACAACGAAAAAAATGTGACAACCTGAAATTCGTTCGTATTCGTTCGGATAATCATACTCCTGGAAGGCATGAATATAAATACATAATCTTTTGTTTGCATGAGCCTTATTTGTCAAGTTAGTGAGTTCTAGAAATTAACGAAATATGAGATACAGATTTTCTGGAAACTGTTGTTCAAATTAACCAATGTATAACAAAATATTTAAAATGGTGTTTTATATAGAAAATTGACTTTTATTTTTAGTTATGGAATTAGATTCGAATTTTGAATTTTTTTTCGTGTAGAAAACCGGAAGTGAATATTTAAAATCCGGATTTTAGTAACTTTGACCATATTTTTTTTAATTGTATAAAATCCAAGATATATTGAGTTAATAGATATTAACAGATATTACACTAAAAGTTTTAAATTGGGGTCTGTATTTGTTTAAGAGATAGAGCACTTAATGTACAAAGGCACGCACTGAGCACCTTGTACATGCTTAGGTTGTCCGGGTTACGCTAGAACTTATTAAAAACACTGTTATATTAATAATAACCTGTTTAAGCATTCTAGTGCTATAATAGTAATACAGACCGGTTTACTATAACCGCTTAAGTGGTTCCCGATGATGATTTTGTTGATAGCTTGTGTAACGCTTTGGACATTTTGATGCTACATGCCTACATTGCAGAACAACAAGCGCTTTATTTCAGAACAGTAAATGAGATCATCTCTGAAAGTGAAATCCTCGTTCAATGTGACTTTACTGAAAATTATAGATTTGTTGTACAAGATGCTGTACAATATCACACAAAAGGTTCAAGGAAAATTTGAACGGTTGTTCTATTTTATACTACAAAGAATTTAGTTGGATATCAAACTTACCAAGTTATAAAATCAATATTAAAAAACGTAAAAAATTTTCTTTTAAATCAATTGACCATTATACATTCCTATTGAACTTGGCACTCGTTCAGATCTCTACTCTTTTATCGGCGAAGCCGACAACTCCTAACGTGTTTGTACCGAACTTGGCCCCTTTTTCATATTTATGTTTTTGGTGAGATATATCTATATTGTATCATATTAAATCCTGAAAATACTAATTTTCAATAAATAAACATAGATCTATTCTTCTTTTTATATTTTTCTAACGTGTTGTAATCGATATTATGACAGTGGAGATCACAGGTTTCTAATAATCAAACTATCATCATAACATTATATTAACAATCAACTATGGCTTTTATTCTGTAAGTTCCTTATTGTTGAAATCAATAAATTTGTAATTCATCGTTATGCGTCTATTCTAAAAAAATCAATAATACATATTTAATATATTTGAGCAGGTATTGTTTCTTGACGTTGAAGTAACTTTTACTATAAAAATAGCTTGTCAACTGGAATCATGGTTCATCTGTAAAAAAGTAAATCCAGTAAGTCATTAATGCTTAAAATTTTCCTGACAATTGAAATACCTTTTTTGAACACTTTTGTAATTAAGAACAAATAATTGTTGCATCGCAACCTTCTTGTATGGTTTGTATGCAAGCTTCTTATAATATCATTCTTTTTATAATACCATAATCACATTCCAATCAAAAGTTTAATAAATATTGTAAATTGACAGGTATGTTGATAAAGATATAGATATGTTGGTACAACTAAACTATAATGCGAAACTATTTATAAAACAATGTTAACTTCAAAAAGCATCATGTTAAGTTTCCAATAAGTAGGTAATTATAAACTTTATGCCTACTTCAAACTAAAATTACCTGCTTGAGCTGATAACATTAATATAGATTTATTAGGACTACAATCCTCCCTTACTAAATATCGTTAACAACATTCTAAATGAAAATAGTTGGTCTATCAGGTGATTTGCAAATGCAATGTTTAGTTTAGAATGTATTTATAATAGTACATTATAAACGAATTACACATTAAATACCTTATTTTTTTGTCAAGGAATCTATTCCTGAGATATATTGTACATATCGAAAATATGTCCATATTTCACCTGCATCTTTTATTCCATTACGAAAATAAGCCATAAAAATAAAAACATCTTGGTCGGACGTAAATGCCATCGTGTTTATCCACCAAAATTGTTAAGTAATACCATACGACAACCTTAAATGGTAATTATTTTTAAACTATGCATGAACATTCGACTCGTGATTCTCCTTACCACGTTATCATCATTAGGAGGTGATCTAAACTAACTTTTAAACTATCTCTGGCCTCAATTCTTATCTAAGTTTTGTTCAGGATCAGCAAAACGTTGTGAATATTTTCCAGATTTCATGCACCATTTACTAATAACCTCGTCTCACTCCTTGTGATTATTTTGCTTCAGAGTTAGTAAATAGTGAAGAGATAGTATGCTCCCTTTTATTGCACCACTGTTTCAAATACCTAATTTGTTATCAATATTTCTGTCATGATTAGTGAACTGGTAGAAAGTATACTTTCAGTTTACTGATCCATTAATGCATCATTCTCCGTGTAAACTAAATCAACGAACTGTTAGATGTAGGGCCATTGTCTTTGTTCATGCTATCATCATGTTTAACTATCTTGAATATTTTAAAGACATCCATCAGTATATTATAACTTGTAGTATTAACTCAATATTAATAGAAGTTACTTTAATAATATTGAGTTAATACTACATAATAGTTAATTATTAATAGAATCCATTTTATGATTATTTAGAAATTCACCTTGGACCACAAAATATTTGGACGATGTGTTCCTTGAACCTAATTATAATTAATTTTTTCATCTACCCAATATACTTTTGACAAAAATGTTTTCAAGTTTTAATCATATCCTAATAATGTCTACTTGATTGGCGAAACAAGTGTCGAATGACATAATCTATCAGTGTGTGGAAAACTGGTCTCCTGTCTTTTGTAGCTGAATCGAAAGTTCCAACCGTCTTCCAGAATCTTATATAAGTAATTCAAATTAAATATTTACAATTATTATTAAAATAATGATAATAGATAAATATAAAAATGTACTTAAATCCTAGAATGAATGAACATAATGTTTGTATTAAAACTTATTACATTCAGTGAATATTTGTCGATGTTCATAATAACAAATCATTAAAATCACACTTTATTTCTCATATGAATATACTAAAAATATTGTCAGAATTTATAAGACTTTAGAAATTACTTTTAAACAATCTCTTTCTACGTTTTATTAAGTCGAAATACATTTAACTTTTGTTTGTTAATTTTACAGGACGGTACCAACTGGAACGAACACTACCGCTATCTAATATATCATTTAACATATATGTGCTTGAATGGAATAACAATATTATGTACGTAAAACAAGGAAAGGCGAATGAAGCGCATGGAATGTAGGATAAAATGGGAGCATTTTGCGAAATATTTCCATATTAACTGAATATACACTAAGTGAGGTGTCCAACGATGGTGGGCCATAAAGGAAAATTTGTTTATTATGACAACATCAACTATCATCAACATAACTTTGAAATTAAATGACAAACTTGAATTTGAAAGAAGAAAAAATGTTATTGTAGAAAATGGATTCGACCGAAAATTTACACTTCCTGTAATTTATAATTATCTTGAAAAATAAATTTATAAATAGGATACCTCTATTTTGAAATTATATACATTTTCACTTCAACCAGGTAAGATTTAGATAATACAGTTTTTTTATTTTGGAGGACTGAACTTGTGTTTAATGCACAAATCGAAAATTGATATTGAAATAGTAAAACAGTATTTCCCTTAGTGGCAATCTGACATCGTGCACCATGTATTTAGTGCATATGCAAACTTTTTATTTATGATTGCAAGCCACATGCTCTGATAATGTATCACTGAGAATTCGGAAACTGTAAGAGATTTAGGATCAACTAGATAAGAGCAAAGTTGCGTATTATAAAACTGAATATTACGGCTGAAAGATTATTTTTAACCATTATCATTTTCTTCGCAAAATATTTATCAAAAGTTATAAACATATTCTTGTGTTATACAGTGTGATTTGTTGTTATATATACTACAGCTTTAGATAATGTAGGCGTTATAATTTTTGTTTAAATTACATGATTATGTTTTACATAAATTTGATATTACATCTTACTAATTATATCTGATATACTGCTTAAGATCGTAGTAGCAAGACAATTTCACTAGATTTTGGCAAATTTTGACAATCAAAAAATAATTAGCAAACGCACAGCTTCAATAATTATTTTAAAATCCACGATCACATTTGAAATTTTTGAAATCTCGGTATCATTTCAGCAAAAATCTTTACCAAAAATTGTTCAAGGTAAAAAAGACGTTCTTAAAAGTAAAAGTAAAAGGTAAAATAGTTCGCGACCCAGCTTGCGGTTGCCCATTTCCTGCTAAACATGATCATCTGAAATCAAAGATAGTAAGCTATCATAAAGTTAAATGCATACGAAACATATTGAAGATCGCCGTTTCCGAAAGTTGTTCTTAAAAAACACGGCATATGAAACTGAAGTATGAAAATTCGGTTAAAAAGCTCAGTTATTATCATAATTTGTTTAAACAATTTTGGTTATTTTTGAAAAATGTGATAGTTGTTCTATTAATAATGACTTAAAGCGTGACGTTGCCAAACAAACGAATCTATGGATCGGTTCTCGAGATATGACGGGCACCGTTTCGGATTCAAAGGCCGTTCCCTTTTTTTAGGATGATAAATTCTTGTGCTTGTTTCATCTTCTTTAGCGTGAGAAATTTTGCGCGTATACATTATTACAATATAGTAGGAAGAAAAATACATGGAATAATGACTCCTCAAGTTTGATGTTGATTAGTTAAGTCTATCATTGTTCCGCGCCCGACGAAGGCGCTGATTGAGGAGCGCAGGTGGCAGCATTAGCCGCGCTCAACCCCGTGACTGAAGAACTCTGTAAATTTTAAAGATATTGCCTTAAAACTTTTAGGATACATTCTTAAGCCTTCGTACTACAATAATATAAAAAAATTATCGAAAATTTTCAAGATTTTAGTTGGATACTTAATACAAAAGTGAAGATGAAACAACGTATTTCTATTCATAGTTAGATATATATTTCTGTAGTCATCATTAAAACCAATATTAAAAAAAAATAATTTCTACTTTAAATTGTCAAGAAGTCGTCTTACTCCTATAGTCGCGTCTTAGCCTTCATTGTATTATCTAGTGAAATCCTAGCTATATTTACTTTCTTGTGCAGTAAAATTCCTAACATTTCCACCGCTATTGCTATAAACCGGTTTGCAATAAGGATGTAGAATATTCCTGTGGCGTTAGTCAGAAATAATTTATTCCAGACATATCATCAACAACCTAATACAAATTGTAAAGCTAATTATATCAACAAAATATTCAACGATGTTTAAAATATCATCATAAAAAATCTAGAATAATGCAGTATATAAGACTGCAAAATTACTTAATAAACAGAAATGATGAGCCTGATTATTCTGTCGAGATATTAATGGCAATCCTATGTGTTATTTCATAATTTTTGGTTATCTTATCGAGGCATATTAATTGCGATACTATGCGTTATTTTATAATCTCATAAAAACTTAAAAAAACCACTTTGACTGACTAAATAAGTACCATTAGAGACCTGTGGCGTAGTATTTCTAAATTTACATATCAGCAAAAACTTACATTTCTGACAGTTAAAAAATTTCTTTGCAAACGTATGCTTTCAGATAATCATTTACTTAATTTACTTAATTAATTTTTACTTAATTTACAGTTAAAGTGGTAATTAATGACTTATACATTTAATAATTTAGAACATACAAAACCTGTAAAATGTTTTTTTTCCAGAAGGTCGTTAAAGACAAAGGGATACAGATATGCAGCTATTGTAGTAATTGACATAAACCTTATACACTTTTTTATTGTTTACTTATGTTTTCAAATACGTATATACGAATATAACGTAAATCTTTCTTATTTCCATAATATTCAGCTTTCTATCACTCAACTTTATGTCTACACTTTTCTATATCCAGTATCCATATAATTAAGACATACATATAAATATAATATATATCTACAATATATATTTTATATATTAAGATATGTTTAATTTAAACATATCTTAATATATAACTCATTAAAAATTGAGTTGTTAGTAATAATAATAAATGACAAACAGGAAAGAACAACATCTAAGTTTTAATATTTATCATATTCATCTTTTTACATCAACACAGAAAATGACAAATATGAGAAATAATGTTTCTGTAATAATTCGTATTGAGTAGTTTCACTATAAAATTCACCAATAGAATAAAAGTGATTGAAATATGGAGGTTACCAAAAACATACTTTTAATTATTTTAATTTTAAGACTTTCAATTTCTTTTGGTGTCCTGGAAGGGCCAGCAGTTCCGATGCAGCAATAAAAACAGGAGACCAGTGTTTCACAAACACAAAAGATTCACGTTTCTTGATGCATGTTCCACCAACTGAGTTGACATTATCAAGAGATGATTAAAACTGAAACTGACTTTGAATCATCTTCCGATGATCCCAACTTGGTTGACGATATGCTCATCGACAAACGTGTAATTGTAGACTAAAGTTCTTGATATGTGTTACATTGTTTTGGGAAAATTTGGCATTATTTGTCATTTGGAAAGTAAATATTCATCAATAGTATAAGTGTAGACAATTTTCACTGAAATGAAATAATTTCCATTGACTGTGTAATTCGGTAAACGGTGGGTAATATTTTGGCATTTATTTCTAATCGACAATGGATTGAATAATAACTAGTAGGCATACGTCGAAGTTTCTTCTGCAAATGGCAACAATTTCTATTCATCTCATTCATCTACAAGTATATGGTCGTAGGATCCAGGATTAAGTATAGAGGGGAAGGTATTATGGCTATGTTTCTTATTGCTAAAGAATTAGTAGGAATAGGAAGAAAGCATTTTGGTTTGTATGTGCATGTGTACAGTATTGATAGTATTATTACTTGATTATTTATTACCTTACTTACTATTTATTGAAAATATGATATCATTATCATATTTTCAATCAGCTGCCATTGAGTATAATTTATTTAATATTACTACTAAAAAGAAATTGTGAATAACAATCAGGTGTCTAAAGGTAATAATATTTTGTAAGCTGTCTAAGAAATTTGTAATATACAGAATGTGGGTGCTATACAAGTTGTATATTAATTGAATACTATTTGATATGGGCCTCTATGGTAGAACCGTTTTAAGTTTGGGCACACGTCTTGCTCACATGATATATTCATACGAATTAAGATAAAATATCATGTTTAAAGCAGCGAGTGTGCTTCCTAATTACTTTAATAGGGAAAAATATGGTAAGGCTGCTAAATAGTGGGTTCTGAATCTGTAAATTTTTTAGTAGTTTTGGGAGGTTTTGGTATAATTGAACACAAATCTGATATTTTCGTTTAGGAAATCACATTTTTGTTATAGATTCACTCATTGACATATACGATACAGATCCCATTTCAATTATTCTAATTAATCATATATATGATAAATTGGAAAATGAGAAAGTTCATGGCACTAATTCACTGAATTTCAAATTCGACTTTTTTGAAAAATATCCGGTATGGAAATAGTTTAAATCGTCTTGAAATGAATCGTCTTGAAATCTTTTGTGATATTTCTATTGAGTTATTAAAGGCTTTTCTTTATTTTGTGTCTTCAGTTCCCAAGGATGATAAAATCGTGTTGATTTCAAAAATATGTAGAATTTTATTGAAACTTGGTGAATTTTGTGACGCTGATTGTCACAAATGTATTCAGCTGATAAAGATAATTGAAATAAAAGCTATACCGTATCTTAATGGTAATGTTTTAGAAAGGAGAACTTCATTATTCAGTGAACAATGACTGAATTTATAGTCAAAAGGAAGATTCTTAAAAAAGTGTGGCTCAGTTTCGTGTTCAGGGATGCTGAAATCCCGAAAACCTATGATAAAGTTAATACTTTCAGAAGTTACTATTATGCAGTTGAGCTAAATATATATTGTCAACATTACAGAAAGTCTCGGAATAATATACCGTGATTTCATTTTAAAATTGTACATAGGTTCCACCGTTCGGTCCTTCTCGGAAAATTAGCCATCGCTGAGGTGGGGAGTCCGGCCGTACGCCGGCCGTGATGATCGACGACTTAGATTTCACATTTACCGTCGCATACGTGTTTGGCATTTAGACGAGTGAACTTCGTAGTAATACGTGTAATTTTAAATAGATTCTTTTAATTCAAAACTTAGTAATTATGACGTACTCACTTGAGGAAGAAATTGATTTGATATCATGGTCTCTTCAAGGACATTCATTACGTGCAATAAGGGACCTTTTCTCAGTCAAATATGTAAATCGTTCGATCCTTGCCTTGAACACAATATCGACAGTAGTGGAAAAGTTTAAGTCAACGGGATGCATTTTAGGTTGTAAATGCCGCAAGACACCTAGAATTAACGAGGATGCTGAAATGCAGGAGTTAATGGTGTGTGCAATGGTAGAAGAAGATTCAAATATTTCTAGCCCAAAAATTTCCGAGGAGACTGGTTTTAGTGTGGGTAAAATTCACAAAATTTTAAAGAAAAATAAATATCATTCCTATAAATACGAAGCCTATCAAGAAATTTTCGATGAAGACCAGTACCGTAAAATGAAATTTTATAACACGGTAATGGAACGTGCAAATGCGGATGACAATTTTATTTATAACATCGTGTTCACCGATGAATCCACGTTTCCGTTACATGGTAGGCACAATCCATCAATTCTACGGTATTGTGCTATTGAAAATCAGTATCGCCTGTTTAATACAAGGACACAATATCCCGAAAAATTGAATGTTTTGGCTGGTATTTATGGGAATGATATTATTAGACCATTCTTTATTGATCGAAATTTAAATGGGGAGACTTATTTGAATCTTCTTCAAAACCAAATTGTTCCTGCATTGGCAAACATTAACCCCAATTTTGACAACGTTTGGTTCTAGCACGGTGGGTGTCCGGCCCATAACTCAAGAATAGTCATTGACTATTTGAATACGATATTCCCCCAAAGAATTATATCTACGAGAGGCGTAATTCAATGGCCACCAAGATCGCCAGACTTGGCCCCTAATGATTTTTTCTTATGGGGGTATATTAAATCAAAGTTATACGGGCATCCTCATGAAAGAGCTAATAATTTAAATCAACTGAGGGCTAATATTGAAAATTTATTTCAAACTATTAGCCCTCTTATGCTGACCAACGTTCGTTCAGAATTTTACGACAGGTTGGGTTATTGTTTGGCTCAAAACGGAGGCATCTTCGAAAATTTTATTTAGTTTTTTTTCTTATTCAAGGTAATATTTTTTAAGTTTTAAGAATTTGTATTTTATTTTTAATTATTTTAAGAGAATCTATTTATTTTTAAACGTTTTATTAGAAGGCACTTTTTTTAATGCAAAACCAATTATAAAAATAATGCAAAAAAGATCATAGTTTGCTGTTAAATATGGCCAAGATATTTTTTCTTTAAATACCTTGATCATCTTTTAACAGTAAACCCATCAACATCACTTTCCACGTAAAAGTTTTTCCCCGTTACAAATACGATGTACACTCCCTCGCGTTGACTGTCGTAGCGCCGCTAATTATCGACACTGGACAACCTGAAGCAGGGCATGTGTAGGGAGAAGGACGGGACGCGGACGTACACGTCCGCGTCTCCTCCCTACACATTATACGAAATCGACCGATTGACTTGCTGTCTAGTAAAAAAATGAAAGAACGGTATAGAGTATTATATTGGATTTCCACTTTTTGAATTTTGACATTTATTATTTAGATACTTTTTTATGTTACTTATTGCTGCATAAGAAGTTTTCTAATTTTAAAACTTACTACCTAATAGAATTTATAAAAGATTTATAAATGATGAAAAGCCATCCGTATTATTTATTAATTCGGAAAATTAAGAAAATTTTCGAGCTCACTTAGGAATAATGTACTTGTATATCAGTAGAAGTTCTTATTACTTCTATCCTAATATCGTCGAAAATTAAAATAGCTTTATCTTAATATAGTGACATGAAGACAGCCAATACATAGTGGAAGTTGGCTAAATTGTCTTAATAATAAATATTAATAAATTCAATTCTAAATAGTGTTACGTCTATGTGAAAGTAATAGGTGTAATAAAATCTACTGATTTTATTTTTCATTTTACAAAAAGACAAGTGTGATTTTTCTATACAGCGATCGACACTAACAAGGAGCTCCAATTATTATTTTAGGATTACTACGAATTTATGGTCTGAAGAAGCGTAAATTATTTATTGAGGTGGTGATTTTGAGACAATTAAATTGTCAATTATTCATTTTTCTTTAAACTAACTCTTTTTTTTGTATATATTGCGTTGCTAACGTATAAGACCTTATGATTTACTTGTCCACTTCTAGGTAAATCACTCGTTTTTGAACATCGACTTCTATATGCAAATTACTTACAATTAGTAAATTGCTTTGTATCTTTGAACTGTTTCATTGACGATACTTTTAGCAATTTATCAATAAAGATGGACTTTACTAAACAAAAGGCAGGAGACAAATAAATTTATAATAAACACGATAAATTATATTAAATCCGCACATCAACTATTCCAATCGTTTTGAGTCAGTAATCAATTCAAACTCTAAATACTTTTTAAATTTCTAACGACACTACATTGTTTCAATATTATTATTAATTATTTTGCTATAGAATCTTCTGTACGCCATTCGACCGCTATTAAGATTCTCTAATGGGATAGCAATACTATTTATTCCTTTATATGGAAATGGAAATTTATTTGTGTACATCAGCCTATTGAGATACTATTTCACTGTATATTTGCGAAATAAATATTTGATTAACAATCTTACGTTTTATTAACTGGAAATTAGATTAAATGAAAGATTATGTATTAAGTGTTAATTACCGAAAGATAATTTGTTTCAAATAAAGGCTTGGCGGCATCGTTTCGTTTGTTTCATCTACTCTGGAATTCACCCTTAAATTTGATATAGAAAAAGGGGCTATGTGAATCATGATGCACTTATTTATCATTAAATGTTATATAGATAGAGGCAATGTTGATAGTCTTGTACTTCAAAAATTTATGTTTAAAAAATAAAAAAGAATGTTACGTGCGTAACATTTGTTCTGTTGTTTAAGAATCTTTTTATTTTCATTTAAACTAATAGTATTCGATAATTGTCTTACTAAAACATAAAGACTTAATATATTAATTCTTTATTTAATAATATTTTATCAATCATATTAACGTTCAGTGAGATTAAAAGATTTAATATATTAATTCTTTATTTAATTATAACTTACCAATCATATTAACGTTCAGTGACATTGTTTACGTTACATTAGTTATGTTTTTAAATTGTTTTTACGTTGATTGTGAAAGTGACAATACGTTATTGTTGATATTATAACAAATAATTCAGCCTGTAGTCAGCACCCTATTGAGATATACTCTCCAACATAATTCTTTTTTAATTCTCTGAATTTCCTAGCGAATTCTAGCTTCTAATTAAAGCAAATTCTAAGAGCATCAGTGTACACCTTAGATTTCAAATAATCCCATAAGAAGAAATCTATCGGCATTAAATCGGGACTTTTGGATGACTAATTAATGTCCCCTCTACTTAGCGATCACTTTTCTGGAGAACATCGCTCTAACGACTGTTATTGATAAGTTTTCAGTATGGACTTTAGTTCCCTTTTCTTGGAGCCATCTGTTCTTATTAAACCCCATGTTCAATAGACTCTTCATGTTCCTCATGTTCAACAAAGGACATCTTGTATATGATCAAATTGGTGCTAGATGAGCAAACTAATCTTTCAGAGATACAAAAAAAATCATTGGGATTGTAATTAGAACGAAAATGATGGCAATAGGGATTCCAACACACGTGAGAAATATATAGAGAGAGTAGTATAATTTGCAGAAACCTGCGAATATGGTAATATAACAGTTCAGTTATTTAACAAACAATATTTTAATTAATTCATCCTGGTTTTTGGATAAATCTCAAGGGGTACTGGAATTAGGTGACAATATTTCGTCATTCGTTGCAGATGACTGGTGACTTTCTATAAAGAGGATGAATTTATGTAGAGAACTTTTACGTATTTCGTATTCAATAATATTTGTACTAATAATGATTTTGGATTGACAAAAAAAAAGATAATTCATTGATTCATGTCCATTTCCAATCAACGTTGTCAAAATACTTCATCAATATACCAGAATATGTAGTATTTCTAACAAAATATTTACCATATTATTACATTTTAGAGATACATTTTGCATCTTATCCTTAGGTAGCGTTAAAATCTAAAACACCTAATAATGTGTTCGCTTTAACAATAACTCAGCATGTCCGTGCATTGTTTTTGTAAATAATCTGCACTTATTATTGAAATTATACCTCTTACCACTTAATTGCAAATATACCTTTTAAAGCTATATTCATCTTGAAAAATTAAGGATATCGTCATATTCTTTATGTATTTGTTTACTGGCGTATTCTTAACCCTTAACTACCGTGGTACTAGTTTTGTTACACAGTAACTGACGTGCGGTCATGGTGACCGCAAATTTGTACAACAATAAAAAAATGTGGATCATTTTAATGTTTTCCTGTTAACAGCTGGGTGCGTTGCTGTATGGTTTTAAGAATATTGTGTACAACATGTATATATACATTATTTTTATTAAGAAAACATACATATATTCTCTTTGCGTTACAATGTCGTATACATATAGTGATATCAGCTAAAGCTTTCAAAAATAAAAACAAAGAACATTTAAAATAAAATGATATTTTCCTTTTCAAGTTAAAGGTATACAGTCACTATTACAATAAGAAAATAATGTCAAAGGAAATTCTGTGATGGAAACCACAATACCTAAATATGTCATAGATGACACTTTCAATTTTGGCATTATTTCGAGGAACAGTCAAGACATATTGGTTTATTGCACATACAACACAGGTGATATGTTTTTCTTTTGATTCTTGAAGGACAATTATAACAAGTTTTTCGCTTCTCTAATTTCTCAGAAGCTACTTGTTCAAAGGGTTATTCAGGAATACCTAATACTCGTCTAATACAAAAGCGAACTTCATGGGGGATTCTAACATTTGCTACTCGCCTTTCAAGATGTGGTTTTACTAACTTATCAGCAAGTAGTTTTATGAAATCTGGCTTTTCTAAGACTGGACTATTGTTATATGCTTGGTGAACAACATATGATGTTATGCTTCTGGGTTCTACTGCGAGAAATAAAACTTTCATCGGACCATTTATATCGATTTTTTCCAAAAGAACTTTTGATCCTATTAAAATCTTGCTGCTTGTATTCTTCACTGGGCTCTTCTGTCTCCCTCTCCTCTGGTTCATTATCTATACTGTGTGCTTCCGAATCTGTCACGTGCTCACTCACTTCACAAATGTTTTCATTGCCATTCTCGCCCTCAATGTTGCTACTCAGTTAATTATATCATCTTAAAGCCACTTAATTGAAGTTTGTATTAGTTACTCGGATCCGCTTTGACGGCCCCGCTCCAGTATCCATCGTAAATATAAATAAGTCTTCCGCCAAAATACAGGTCAACAGAAAGTTAGATTAATAGTGATGTGCGGTCAACGTGACCGCTTTGTTCGAAATTTATAATCTATGGGCAACATAACCCGCAGCTAAATGTGTTGCATCCTTTCCAGGTACGCGTATTACACTGACATGAAGGTATATGTATTCGCAAGCCGATACAATTAAGTGGAGATACAAGATCATGAAATGAATATTTACATCGGTCACGGTGGACGCACAACGGTACTTAAGGGTATAAATATTTTTACTTGGTATAATACATTGAAACTCAGTGTCAATTACTGCATCAAGTTGGCATTATTTGGACGTGCTTAAGTCTAGATAACAGTTTTAATCACCTTACATTAGAAAACGTTTCACTACGATAAATGGAGCCCATCTATAGATATCTTTTTTAAATTTCTAAACTTCATGTGGAAACTTAACTTATTTTTTTTTTAACAATCAGTGTATAATTATACCTTTATATATAACACTGCAATAAGCAGGAGTAACATGGTAAAGTGGTAAAAAAAATGTTTGTTTATCGTCACAAAATAAACAACCGAGAACAAGTGAAAACTGGACCCCTTTCAAGGAAGGAATTCGGAATAGAAACTCATAGTACAGTTAAATTTTGTATTTTTTATTCATCTTTGTATCTTAAGTGGTTTATGAGATATAGCCAAGTTCATATGAATGAAGATATAAATGTGGTGTTGGAAGGGAACTTCGGACATCATTTTCACCCCTTTAAGTTAAATAGCGGTACGTAAAAAAGAATGTATAACCTTACCATTCGATTTCATTTCTCTGTAAAAAATTTATCGGAGACGAACAGTTCTCTAAAATCGCAGAAGGGCAGTTTTGTCACTTTGCTTGTGGGAGGGGCGAAGCTAAACCATCTCCAAGTAAAAATTTTATTTTTTTTATATTTCTTTAACATCAACATAAACATTAAACTAAATAATGTGATTATAGTTTATTTCATCGTTATTTGTCAAATAAAAAATCTCCAAACATACCGTGGCTTGTTTTTATGGATAGACTCACGTAGACTGTTCCGTTTATCGGCAAAATTAGGGAGTTTTTTAATTTGGCAAATAGCGATGAAATCAATATTTGTCTCTGTTTTACGTTATACTATGTGAACGAGATTTTTTCAACATTTCTTGTTCACATAAATAAATCCGCAATTTATCTCTAATTATCATTAACTGAGAGTCGTCATCTGTCGATCAAAGAGTGTAAACTTACGTAAACAGATTAATAAGAATACTTTACTACTTTTTATTAGAAAGTAAATAAAATTGTCCGAAAAGTTTTCTTATGTATTATTCGCAAAAATTCAATATTGATCCAATTAATTAATTCTTTAAGTGGACACTGTGGATTAAAATAGCTTTAGGAAAATCTGGAATTTATTAATAAAACATTGAAACGCTACAACCCACCTAAAACAGTACTTCTCGTACCTGTTACAAGTAATTCTTTATTCTCATTTTTTATTTATCTCAGGAAGAGATAAATAAAATTAAAGAAGGTAAAACGCCCCCGAAAGTATCCATAACACAACCTACAGCTGCTGAAATGCATTTATTAATCATGATTTTATAGAGGAATACAAGAGATCTGAAAATTTTCCAAATGAATTAACGCAACATGAAATAACATGAAACAAAATATTTCCTACTATTTAATGTTGTAATTAAGAATAAGTCCGCTATTACTATACAATGTGTTTACGAAATTGAAGATTTATGTTTACTGAAAGATATACATTTATTTATGTATTTGTTTATATATACCACCTTACAGGTAACTCAAATTGCAGAGTGAGAATAACATTAGTTATTGCATATACAAGATTAAAATACTATACAAAAAGAAAAATAACTAACACTACACATTTGCGCTGACAAATAACTTATTCTAGTGGCCAATAACTAATATATATGAATGAAAACGGTTAGTCAAACAAATAATACATAAATGTATAAAACTAAGGTAAAACTAAGACTAATATGAGAAACACGTAAATATAAAATTTATAGATTTCTTAACTTGATCAGTAGCGCTACTAAATATGTCCAAAGTTATTCTCCAAAGCGGAATAATGTTTAGTCAAGTATTAAATCCGGAACGCTATTAAATTTGTTGATTTAAAAAATGAAAAACATCGTAAAGTGGTTCTAGATATTTTGATATATATATATATATATATATATATATATATATATATATATATATATATATATATATATATATATATATTAGACTAATTGTATGTAGTTCGGAGCAATTGCCAGCTCAAGCATATTCTAATTTGAATCTAATAAAAGTAATATATAGTAATCGATGAATATATTTTAAATTCTCTAGAATTTATAAGAATAAAATCTAAACTACAATAGTTTAGAATTTAGTCTTTAGACTTTGTCTTTATACTTAGACTAGTCTAATGCCAAGATGCAGAATACATTCAGGTTTCTCTTAGAATTATACTGTTCAATCTGTAATTACAGATAATGGTTTCGTTTCTCTTGGTATATGACATGACATTACAAGTGTCAAGCAATCTTCCAAATTAATTGCCTGTGTAAATTTTTATATCATATCTATATATTAAAAACTGTATATATTGACTATCAATTATATGGTTAATAAAAATTATGGAAAGGAGTGACCCTGAACCCTAATGTAGAAACTTCCTTGGGTAACATTGAATAACCTTGAGTACTTTATATTGTAAAGAAGAAAGTAGAAGAAATAATAGTAAACGTTCGTTAGAAAGACCAAAACAGTTTAATTTTTTTATTAAAATGGAGTAATCTAGCTTATCAGTGGTTTTAGAAATGTCCATATAAATTACATTCGCTTGGTTTCTGTGGTAAAATTTTTTAGATACAAGTTGTGTAATACAAAGTAAATTTATAACAGTTGATCGACGCCGACGTTGTATGAAACCGTGCTACTTGACAGATGCTACACGTGACTCATGAGCATACAAGAACTGATAAAAAAGGAGTTATAAAACCTTTACGAAACCACAAATAACTTTTATTGGTCTGTGGTTCTTAATACAATTCCTATCACTTTTTTTCTAACAGGTACCGTATATTACTATATGTTACATAACATATAATAATATGTGGTACCTGTATATACAACTGTGTTGTATATACACGGTTATTTATATAACACGTTTATTAAGTTCTCCATGTTCCTATAAAAATAAAGTTTATAATGTTTGATATAGGAGGTACCTAGTTGCCTACAGTTAATATGCCTACAGTCAGATGTATATAGCCAACTTTATGGTTATACAAGTATAGATTTTTAAATAAAATATTAATTATGTGCGACTTCCAAATATATCGGAACATATCATCAACTTTCGATATTTCAAATGGACTGCTATATTTTTATTAGACTGCTATATTTTTTATTATATTTTTTAATTCCAGATACTTCTATACTTTTACGACTAATTTCTGTTAATATGTTCTTATATGAAGAATTTTTCTAGAGATTTCGATTTTACTGAAAATGTTTACATTACATTATAACCATTTATTAAATTCTGTATCTAACAAATTATAAAGTAGTAAATATCAGTAATTTAGATTCAAACCTTTCAAAAAATGAGCTAGTCGGTAAAATACATAAGGAATTTTTATAATATAGCTAATAAGACAATGTTTAAAATGGTTTGTAAAGATAGTTTGTATAAAATGGAGTACACAATATACTATGAATTTTTTATTTATTATTGCAAGATATTTCACGATCTGTTCGATGTAGAAATTGTTTCACACTAATCAGAAGATACTTTTGTTCTCCATTTATACGTGCTCCATATAGTTAAACTCCTGGGAAAAAATAACGCATCAGTGAAACTTCACATTATTACTTTTACTTTCCTCGAAGATTTAAATCATAGTACCTGCATAATATTATAATTAAATGATTTCAATTAATGTTTAACAAATTATCAGGAAAAACATGAATAAATAACAGAAACAACAATTATGTCAAATGCAATGAAAACTGTGTTATTGAAAAACTTTAGAAAAACAGTTGGAGGTAAAATTAAGTCGTAAAAATTTGAATTCAGTAGCATACAGATCCTCTCCTAGCTTTTACTACTATACTTTCATTTGTCTAAGTATGCTATTAATCAAGCAGTGAATGGTTTTCTGAGGAATATTCTCGAATTCGACAAGAGCGAAATGATGTAGTGCTGACTGACTGATGACTGACATGTAGTGCCTAACTGATAGTTTTATAGGTGCCTGGGCATCCCATAGATACTCCATAGGGTTTATATCTGGTATTCATGATGGCGAGTTCATAGGTGGAGTATTCACAAATCGAGGGTAGTCCAACATCTCCAACAACGTGGGGTCGAACGTTATGCTCCATAAAAAATTGTCCCCGAGAAACGGAGCATATGGCATCACACATTCTTCTACAATATATTTTTACGTAGCAACGTGCATTCATGGATATTCGCTGTATAGGAACAAAATCCATGCGACCATCGAAATAAATTAGTCGTCAAGAGCAATTTATTTGTATGTCATTTAAATTAATTTGCATATAATTTGTTTCTTCGTTGCATATGTAATAGGTAAATTTAGACTATTATGATTTTGTGACGTCTATTGTCAAAATAGGAGGTTTGCTCAAAGTCTGGATATTGGAGTATTGGTGGGTTTGTTAATAGTTATTTATATTTTTCAAATGCTTCAATAATGTCAGGGGTATATGTGTATATAAATTTTTTGTTTTCTTTAAGAACTTGAGATATTACTTTTTATGTATTGGCAAGTACGGCAACAGGAATACAGCCGCGGTGACAGACATTAGCAAGATGCAAATAGGTAGTCATAATACGTTTGCGAATAGAACACACTGAGCTGGCCTCATCTTACATGTTCACTGGAGAATTACAACTTGTCTGCAAAACATGTAACACCAACTTAACTGTCATGCGCATCTCAACAGAATGTCCTAACTAGGTCCGACGAGAATGCAAAATAGGTGACATATATGCTGTTCTAAGACAAAATGTGGAGAAATCAAGCAAATTGATAGTTTTTAAAAATAATGTCCTTATTTAGTAAAATATAATTGAAAATAACATCTCATTCCAAATAAAAATAATTAATCAACTTTTGATTTTCCTCGCTATTTGTTGTGCATGCTGTAAAACTTGTTTATGTAGGTATTTCTCATTATTCTTCAATATTATCTGCAATTATTTTCATAGTCTTGCTAGTCTCATTTATGTACTAACAATATTTTCGAGTATTTTCGAATTATAATTTAAATTAATTTTGATTTTATTTCTAGAGGCACATGTTTTCCTTTTGTTCTGATTTTTCATATCCATTTGGATAGAAACCACCCAAAGGGATATTTTTTTAAGTACAGGGCACTTTTATGAAATTCGAGTGGAATATTTTAAATTCTTGATTCAGAACTCTATAAATATATGCATTATTAATATTCTATAAAACTGTATAAAAATCACATCTATATTGATACTGTGATATAGGATTTAAAATTATTTTATCTGTTTCCATTCACCATTTAATTGGAAGACCATCTAGTTGTCCTAGTAGGTATACATTTTTCTACATTATGACACTTTCATATCAACTCGTATAATACATGTAATTCCCATTTCCATGTCCCCATTGTCATCATTACAATAGGCATTGAACTACCTAATAAGAGACATCAATCTTCCTTCTTTACGCATTAAGGGTAACAGAAAACTTTCGCCTCCTGTCTGATTTATATATTGGTTTTCAATTAACCCTGAGTTTCAGATTTAATTTTCAATCAGGTATTCGCATGTAAATAAATGAGATTAGTTATTTTATAAATATTATGTATTTAAAATTTGCTGTAGCTGTAATAATTTTCTTTCATGATGCAATAATGTATTTTTTAGCAATGCTTCCTTTAGCGATAACTACGGAAAATAATTTAAAGCGTAATAAAATTTGTTGTCTTCTAATGAGCAAACTTCTTACCAAAGGTATTAAGCCAACGTTATTTTGTATAGAAATACAAAAATAAACATTAAGAAAAGGATTTGATTGAGGAAGACTCCCTTGCATTTTATATAAACAAATTTATAATAATATAATAACTATAAATTTGTAATATATTAATAGAACAACTTTTAAAGGGAATAGTTAAAAATAATTATATTGACACATCGAGAACATGGGCCAATATAGTTAATAAGCAATGTCTTTATTAGGAAAAAACGCAAATATAACAACACTTTATCAGGAGAAAAACATGTGCGAGAACTTGGCCATTCAGAAAATTGTTTACAAATAGAGAAAGAACATACCTGTACAACTACAAGGTAGGTAATTTATGTAATGTCCCCACCCATGAAGTATGTCGTTGGCCAAATTATTAGTTAAAGGTTTCCCTTAATTAAATTATTTAAGTTTATATTACTACATATAAAAGTTTGAATTTGTGATATAGGGTTTGGCTACAAATGTTTCAAAAAATGAGGTTGTGTAGATATCCATAAATGGTTATCTTCAAATCAGCCCATTAAAACGTATTTGTATTAAGCATGTTTAAAGTAGAATGAATCTTTACAAATAGCATGACATTATTTAAACAACGCCTACTTCTATCTTTGATATTTTTATAATATTCAAAGGAACAACTTTTGTTTTATATAACAATTGTACAGTAATATGATTTTGATAGAACTATTAACGCACATACCCAAGTTCGAAAGGTAAAAGAGATAAACCGTCACTATAAGAGACATATTGAATTTACAACTCTAATAAGAGTATCTCGATCACTTTGCGTTAACTACAAGTCTTGCATGAACTGTGTTGCATGTTGTGTTTTCATTGTACATAAGGAAATATGAAATGAATAACTTCTCTTAATATGTTTAACAAATTTCTTATAAGTACAATCTGTTTTAAGTTAGGCCAAAACCCAAAATATAAATCCCTTATAGATTAAATCCTTAAATTACAAATACTGGGTGAAAATAAGAGTGGATTGCAGAAAATTTGCTCAATATTTGATTCAAATATTCGACAATGATCATGTTTACTTTGACGTTATGTGATTGAGGTAATATAATGGGTTCTTCCACGTAACTAAAACGTATAGTGTAACTAATATTGCAAGCCATGCAACGTTAAGACTAATATATATTCTATGTATATTGAAAGAGTACTTTAATATATACTTTTCTTTCAGAAGCGGGTTATCCTCAGCAATGAAGAACAGGTTGCCTCTCATTACAGAAACAAACATCGACGCAATTATAGTAGAGACCTAAAAAGAAATCTATATATTCTGACGGTTTATATACTTATTGAAACCAAAACTCATTTCATTAGCCCTATTCGTCGTAGTCGGGTCGTATAAACTCTTAAGAAATGATACATTTTTTAATTTATCTTCTGCAAGTACTCAATAGTTGTACTGCAAATATCTGTTACCCACCATCATAAAGAAATGAGAAGTATATTTAAATATTTTTTTTGTTTTGAAAAAGGACCCGCCACGAGTAGGATTCGACATTTGTCCCAGATAGAATCCGAACGATAGACAGCTGTTTCGACCTTATTAGTTCTCATCAGTGCCCTACACGGTACACCGATCCAGGACAAATGCCGAAACAAATCCGTGGGGTTTTCATATAAATCGATAAGATCTATGTCTGTAACTTATAAGTCGGGAATCGAGAAAGGAACCACCAAACCGCAAAGCGGTTATTAAGTGGTTCCTGAATAGCAAGGCTATTACACAATCGCTGTAGGAAATAACTACTTCTCGGGCTAAAGCCCCGCCAAGCATTGAATTATACCTAACAGCGATCCTCGACCCCTTTCTCGTGTTTCTGCACGACCAGAGTTTTCTTTTTTTTTGAAAAGGGACCCGCCACGGGCAGGATTCGACATTTGTCTCCGATGGAATCCGAACGACAGACAGCTGTTTCGAACTTATTAGTTCTCATCAGTGCCGTACAAGGTATACCGATCCAGGACAAATGCCGAAACAAATCCGTGGGGTTTTCATCTAAATCGATAAGATCTATGTCTGTAACTTATAAGTCGGGAATCGAGAAAGGAACCACAAAACCGTAAATCGGTTATCAAGTTGTTCCCGAATAGCATGGCTATTACATAATCGCTGTAGGACACAACTACTCCTCGGGCTAAAGCCCCGCCAGGCATTGAATTATACCTAACAGCGATCCTCGACCCCTTTGCGGTTTGGTGGTTCCTTTCTCGATTCCCAACTTATAAGTTACAAACAAAGAGTTTAAATATATTAATTTACATAGTAGAACATATATTCCATTCCATCCAAAGAATTCGGTTAAAGTACATAATGTCGAATCTCCCGTATCATATTTGTTGTTGTTAACTTACAGAATCAACGTTGTAAAGATTTACCATCTTGTATTATTGTATCATCAGTATTCATTGTGTTGCGAATATTGAATATATGAAAATATAAATATAATTTGTTGCGTAGATGCACCTGTTCAGTATCAAACTCAATCACTTAATGCGAAATGAACCAGAAAGCTGCGAGTTAATCTTCGTTAAATGATTATAAGCAGCAACGAGACAAGGTATCGCCACAGCTGCACACAGTATTTGTTTAGCTTCACTGTTATGTTCAGCTGTGGTACATAATTCCCTAATATTTTCACAATCGTGTATTCGAGTCCCACACTAGAAAATTACATATCTCTCTCGGCATGGGAGTTTGGTTGTGTCTCTGTTGTATCCTATTTCTATTCTTACACCCGTAGCCTTGACGCTTTACGGGGGAGGTGAATAGTCAAATTCGATGTGTTCCATCTTTAAATATAAGGAAACTGTTGACTGATGTATGTGATTTATTGTAGTAGTAAAACATAGATGATGTTGTATATTTATATTCCATTTAAAAAAAGACATTGTATGTTGTTTCAAATAAAGTATGAACAAAAATATTTTTTTTATTTTCATAATTATAATCAATACATAAATCTAAAGATGTAACAATTACATAACTAAATTGCTCTCAAATTATTTAATGGATCCGTGTCAACATTTTTACTATAAATGTGTCCAAACCTGGCCAAATCTAGATTTTCCTTATTAGACTGTAAAATTTTTCTCTAACACGTATATCTCTCTTGTCATTGAAATTTTGGGACATATTGTGCACGTCATCCACTGTTTGCAATTGTTAACCTAAGGATAATGAAGTATTTTCCAAGCACTTTATTATCAGCTAATTATATAATATATATATATATATATATATATATATATATATATATATATATATATATATATATATATATATATATATATATATATATATATATATATATATATATAATTACTATGCACAGCTTTAAATCCGTTTCCACTTGAGCATTCTGAAACTTTATCTGCCATATTCTAATGGCTGCTGATTCTTTGCCATCCAACTGTAAAATCAATGGCTATATTCTTTAAAAGCATTGCAAATAATAAAACTATGCCTTTAACCATATTCCCCATCCTATAAGAATCGGCTGTGGAGGTTCTGAAATACACGGATACTACTTATGAAATTCCCGAGTGCGCTCTACATCCAGATATACACCTACATCCAGATAAGAATAGCAAGGCTATTACATAATCGCTATAGGAAACAACTACTAGGATTCGACATTTGTTCCGGATTGGAGCCGAACGACATACAGCCGTTTCGAACTTATTAGTTCTCATCAGTACCGTACAGGGTACGCCGATCCAGTACAAATGCCGAATGAAATTGGTCGGGTATATATCTTTATCGATACGATCTATGTCAGTAACATATATAAGTCGCTATGGGCGACTGGTGCTATGTATGCAAATTGGTCGGGGCTATCCCAAATCAACTGCAAGCAGACAGAGGAGGTTCAGTAGCTTGCGAAGGAAGATTCGATTCTCTGGTTTGTTAAACATTGCATCTGTCTGTGTATTCTGATAAATATTTTGTTATCTTAAGAACCCACTAACTATACCCTGAAAACAACAAAATATTAATTAAAACACACAGAAAGATACAATGATTGACGTACAGAATCTTTCTCTGGCTGCGAAGTTCCTCTGACAATAATGATAATAAAACTAAAAATAAAACTTAATTTGGCTGGCTGGTCTACTTCTTCCTAAATATAAGATATAAGAACTATATTAATTGTATAAGAGATTAAAATGATAATTTGTTCACAATAACAGTTCAAATAATGGGACAAATACAAAAGTACAGAAGGTTATAAAAATGATCACGATTTTACTGACATTCCTACGTATGCCTAGAAGAGTGAGATTACGTATAGAAATACAAAACGATGAGGAGGGGGGAGGGGGTCGTTAATATATACATCACTTAAAAGGAAAATCCTCAATTAGGTATTTATGTAGGCGTGGCGAATTGAATTTGGCCATCTGTGGTATGCGGAGCGGACATATTAAAATCTGCGAGATTCTCTGAAAAGTTATTTTCAGTAATACTAAGGACCTTTTCATACATTTTTTTGATTATCGTGCGGCTAGAGTGTTTCGATACCATTTAGCTCGCAACATTCCTCAATCATAATTGTTATCTTTTCTACCCCTCCCATTTTATTTGTCGTATTTAAAATATTATTTAGTACATCCAACACTACCACAACAGTCTTATAGTCTTGGAGTTCAAATGGTTGCACATCGACTTAAGTGTCCCTATCTCACCAAAAGCATAAATGTGAAAAGGGGGCCAAGTTCGCTACAAATGACGTTCGGGGTTCGGAGATAAAAGAATTCAGATCTAAGCGGGTGCCAAGTTCCATAGGAACTTAAAATACGAATGTACAACGGTCTCCGATTGATTTAAAAAAAAATTTACTACCTTTTTTGATATTGAATTTATAACTTGGCAAGTTTTATATTCAACTAAATTATTTGTACTATAAAATATACTACCAAAGTTAAATTTTAAGCTTATATTAAGTATCATCACGTTAAACGTAACTTATTAACTATATGACGTTAAACTTGCCAAATTATATATTCAATATCAATGAATTAAACAAATGTTCTTTTAAATCAATTGAAGACCGTTGTACATTCCAATTGTAAGTTCCTATGGAACTTGGCACCTGTTCAGGTGTCAACTCTTTATCGGCGAAGTCGTCAACTCTGAATGTTGTTTGTACCGAACATGGCCTCGTTTTGCCCTATTTATGTGTTTTGTACGATATAATAAATTTTTTGAAAGTTTTATCCTTTTTGTATGCGTCAAAGAAGCTGTGCTTTATTATCGGCCAATTAAAAACATGGGATACGCCCATCTTAAATCATCTCTATTAACGTTATAATGTACTTATATAGTATAAAAATTGCACTGTTTTAAAGAAAATGCATTTCAATAAAGAAACTGGATATTAGTTTTAGTTTTCTTTTCGAGACTTGAAAGTAATTGATTGATACTTGAAACTAATCGCACCAATAACTTTGTCGACACCGAACATCGAAATTTATAGTTTAAGATTTGTTTCCCTTGTGTACACCTAATGATCTATCTTGATACCAAATTTCGAGTTTCTAAGTCACCTAGAAGTGGTCGACGTCAGCGTTTCCCAAACTGTTTGTTATCCTGGTCCGGTTATTTTTATGCTTCCCCTTCCTGATCCACTAAAAGATATTATAACTATCTTAGTGTATAAATAGTCAAAATAGAACACATTCTAATGTCTACATAGAAGTATATGATATAATTAAAGCGTTAATCTTTAACAATAATATAATAATTATATTGTAATTATATTAGTTGACATCTATTGGGTAGTGAAAAGTATGAAGCTGTTTATTTTTAACTAGGAACAATTTAACAACACGGAGACAATCTTTGTATTTTACCTTCGTGGCCTGGTGCTGGGTCGTGATCCACCAATTGGGAAACACTGATCTAAGTTTTTGATGAACTGATAAAAATATCACTTTTCTGGCCTTTATAATTCGAGAACTATAATAGGTTTATTCGTGAAATTTGGGATTATGGGTATTCAAGAGGATCGTATTAGACATGCAATAATGTCTTATTAGATAATTGCAATTGCAAGAACTAATAGTTTTTGAGTTATGGGGGTCGAAAGTAGCCAGAAATGGTTCGTAATATTACACCCTGCGGTACACTGCCCCTTTCTTTTCTGAATTTGGCTGACATACTGCCGTTCGTCTAAATTTATACTAGTTTGGCTAGTTGAGCAATGGTGCTACCGCTTATATAATTCATGATCACGCAGGTAGCCTCCTTCTGGCTCTTAAAGTCGCTAGTTTTCAGGACGTGCAGTAGAGGCGGCAAGAAGATAAACGTCTCTGTCGTTATAAGACAATGCTTTGGCTAAGATTGGTAGCATAGGCTTAACTAAATTGAAATTAAAGCTTGGGTTTCTTTTCTGCATAAATTAGAAACAGCACAAATAGGATTGCGTATCAATGAAATTGAAGTATCAGGTTTGATCAGGTTTAACAGATCTGACAGTATTCCGCAGGCTGACACCATATCTCGGGTGGCGGCTTCATCACCTGTAATGTCGATAGGGATCAAATATACGTACTATGAGTATATTCGCAAAACCACGAGTTTTGGACCATAAAATGTTCGTCTAATTGATCGTCTCATGTACGACTAACCACAGTATATTTTTGTGTATTTAGGATTCAATATTAACTCTTTCGCACAAAGAAGGCAAAAGTGTTTGTAACGTACTTCGGTAATTATTTACTTTAACGTAAAACTCACAAATTCTCACTAAAATTTGGCTACTCCTCTACTTTTGAGGGTGATAAACAAGAATGTGGCGGTCGGGCACAGTTTTCGAGAAAATGAATTTTCAAATTTTCCGCATGTGACACCACTTTTTCTTATCAAATGACTTTCATATTACATTACGTAGATACCTAATATTAATATATTAAGTAGAAGCGCAAACACTTTCTTTAGATCATACATTAAAATCGTCATAAGACTTATTAATCATTACAATTTTCTTAATTTATTTGTAATGTTTACAATTTTCATGCAGCTGTCCATTTGCTATCCAAATGTCCTCTATTAAACCCGATATCATTTAGTTACTGAACGTGGTTAAGGTTACTACTTCGTCGATCAGTATACAGGGGCTACATAAGTTAACTATTAATAATATGAATGTATGTGTAATATAACTAATTGGAAAATAATTTACGGATAATAATGTATGTAAAAAAGTATAACCAGAACTTATAACATTCCCAAAATATTCTCAAGGGCTCTGAATAAGATTATAAAATATTATACAGTTACAATAATAATAAATATATGAAGCAACACATTTTAAAAATGTAGGTAAGTAGTTTTTATTCAAAATAACTTATTATATTGCGTAAACTAACACTGGTCGTGATAAATACATATTTGTGAAGGGTTATGTTGTATGTATATATTTTTATTTATTTTACTGTATGTATATTATATTATACATACAGTAAAATAAATAAAAAATATTATAGATTTGGGCCTCATCAGCCACTGATCGAATGGGTAGTCACTTGGTGATCCCCTTTAACCGGGGCATTATCCAAAAATGCTATCCCTTAAAAGGAACAATTTAGGCACGTCCCGCGTCTTAAGCCTCGCCTCCTCTGAGATAACAGGGGTCCCTAATATAAGATACCTCTTCTCTTCCAGTGCGGGGCAAGTGTAAAGAAGATGAATTGAGGTTTCCTCGTCTTCTATATAGTATCTGCAGGCTGGGCTATCAGTCAACCTTAGCTTGTACTTATATGCATTCAAAGTATTATGGTGACCCGTTATGATTCCACCAAGGTTCTGGCTTTGTGCCTGTTCAATTTAATGAATTATTGAGCCCACTCATTCTCTGAGTATTCGATGAAGAGTTTGGTTATTCGACAACCCGTTACTCCTCTCCATATTTTATTCTGCTGGTTTCTTGCCCAGCCATTGATGTGGTCTCTGATGAGATTCCGACTTATTCCCACTACAGGTTCTGGTCCATAGAGGTTTTCCTTTGTCCCTAGTCTGACAAGGTTATCTGCAATTAGATTTTCCTTGATGCCATTATGCCCATATCCATATGGTATCCATAAGAGGTCCACCGGTCCCTTCTCTACCAAGTGGTTCAATGCTTCATAGCAATTATAGATCAGCTTCGTCTTTGTCGTTCTGAATTCAAGGCTGCCAACGCCGCATACAACAGATACATACCTTCTGTTGAGTCCGATTTTGGTCGACCACCAGAACACCGTATGTAATTGCAACTAGCTCGGCCTGGAATGCGGTAGTGTATTTGCCCAGGGAAAAGGTTTTACTTATCCCATCGCGTCGCCTATACATCCTCGCACCCACTCTGTTCTCACTCTTGGCTTCATCCGTGTACCAGATGACTCCATTGAGCGGTAATCCAGCTCGACCCTCCATCCAGTCGGTCTTACTGGTGAGGATGATCTTATATTTCTTGTCAAACAGGAAGTGGCCACCCGTACTGTCAGAAGGCATCCATAGGACTCCCTCCTCAGCTAGCTCTCTTGAGAGTTTATTCAGGTCCCTTACCTTCCTATTCATGTTTTCCACCCTGTGCATTGACTTTACGGCTTCCACTTTCAGGGTGACATCAAGAGGTGGTATTCCCGTCAGGATCCCTATCGCCTCGATCGGTGTTGATCTTGGGGCTCCGGTTATACTTCTTAGAATTAATCTTCTTAGCTTGTTAAGTTGGTTGGCTTCCGACTTTAAACAGTCTCTGTATAAGTATTTTAAATCTTACTGTATAAGTATTTTAAATAACTTAGAGGGAGAATATTTTAGAGAGATGAATGGTTTTATACTTTCTCCAAACATTAATATCCATAAATAAATTTCCGATTAGTTTTATTACATATACATTATTTATAACTTACGGAACAACTATATACTGATCGATGAAGTTGCTACTTTAAACATACTCACCAGGGTGGATCGCTAATGTACGGGAAAAATAAAAGTGATTTGATCATATTCTAATAGTGATATTATGTTGTCTTAGGTTTAAAGAAATAATAATTGGCTGTAAAAAATTAAATTAGATCATATCTTTAGCTGGCGCATGTGATTCGAAGTTTCGGTAATTTTCGAGAAAACAACGTTTGGTTAAACATATATATTTTATTAAGAAATAATTATATATTAAAAGAAAATGAAGAAATATTATACAAAATGCATGAACAATCAACAGAGTACAAAAATTTGGTAATAGAAAACATTAATATACTGTAAAAAAATGTTATGTTTTGGCCACAAAATCTCGTTTACTATCAAATCAGGGCATAAGTTTTCTGGATACAAGTTTCGCTTGTATTAAACCTTTTCTTGACTTTTTATCGCATAAGGACATAGATGCTTCGGTGACTATTTTCACAGAATGTTCGACTGCCTGCGTATGACATGGTAGTTTTAAAAAAATTAAGTTTTCGTCGCCCTGAGACTCAATAACCTCATTTATTTCTTGATTAGTGTCGAAGAACTGACGGATCGAAAAAGTTTTCTTGCCAATCTGTGAGGTCAATATATCTATTGGCATTATAATTGATTTGCTACACTTCAAACACACGAGGCAGCTTTCCTGTATGAGGTGAATTTCGTGCTTTAAGTATCCTCCTGCAGCGAGTTCCCTCACTGTATTGTTTTCATCAGACTACATCTATAGAAGCATTTTCAGAGTGAGCAAAATAGTCGTTACCTTGAATTACGGGATCTATTGTTAGTTTAAACTCTGCTGGCAGGTATCGGGAATTTTTAATTAATTTCCACAAATTCTTAGACCCATCTTTGCAAGTCGGATTTATTTTTATTTGAAACCATACTGGGGCGTATACCTTAACACAATATTCAGCTAATAGTTTTAATTTATTTGATGGATTTGATGTAGAAATATATAGTCGCAATATTCTGTTTGCTTTTGTTAACTATCGGGCATGAGACATCTTTCTTGGGGACCTGTTAGTCAAATCATTAGAGCATTTTCAACTACTAACTGACATTGTTATTTCATGTAAATATTTTTAATCTGTACTAATATCTTCAAATTTAACTTCTGGAGGTTCGTTTTGTATTTTTTCATAATTTATGATTTGCCAATAGGACCAGCATCTGAGGATGGGCCAGTGGTAACACCATCTAATTTGTTAAATATATTCGGCAAAAGCAATTCGTTTAAATGTAGCATGCACGTAATCCATTGTAACAATAATAATACGCACAACCGTATTCTTATTATATTTGTGTCGCACTAAAACCAAACTAAAACAATTACGCTACTATGTGATGCAGTACGTGCGCGACCATTTTCGACTACTCTCTCAAAGTTATAAAAACAAAACTATATAAATAATGGTGGGCTTAATAACTCTGTCACTTAATAGCAACACAATAATATGCATTTAGTTTACAAAATAAAATTTCAAGTGGTTTAAGATGTCGTTGCTTAACACCATTATTTTATATGTTTATATCAAACTTGGGAATCGTTGCGCGGGTTGTTACACTGAAAATAAATAAATAATATTTTGCAGGCGTGTAATTGACCTAATAAGACAATATATTTTTACTATTACAAATGGATTTAAGAAAAAAAAATTTGACCCACCCTAATGCTCAGTGACCAAATCACATCGAAATTAATAGAGGGTGCTTGGATAGTAAATGGATGGTAGCATAAAAATTGTAAACAATGTAAGTGAATTAAGAAAATTGTAAAATATAATAAGTTTTATGCCGGTTTTGTCATAATGTATGATATGTATGAAGGAAGTATTGTAGCATGTACTTACATTAATATTAGGTATCTACGTGATGTAAAGTGAAAATTATTTTATAAGAAAAAGTGGTTACACGCGGAATATTTAAAAATTGATTTTCTCTGAAACTGTGTCCGACCATCAAAAACTTAAAATTACCAATTCTTATTTAGCACCCTCCAAAATAGGGGAAAACCAAATTTTGGTGACTGACAACAAGTGGTTAAACGCAATAGCAATGCTAGTCTGAATTGGTTGTAAGTACCTACATCGATTCGGATATTTCTACGCAACCATAGGCAATAGTATTTCGGCTGAGAAGTTATGCGAGTGTAACACCACTGATGCTGTACTTACGATGGACATCTATGCTAATAAATGGTTGATAATAAAAAGGAAAAATAATTATATAATTAAAGCGTAATATTGTATAATACTATAAATATTTTTAATTACCTTAACATAACAACTGAAAAAATTATTTATAATAAAAATAACGTAAAGTTCGAGATGTAGTAAGTATTACACATTTATTAAGCTTAATTATAGAATTAAATAAATTAGAAATATTAACTATTCACGCCTCTAAATAAACATTTATACTTTCTTTTTATTTAATTCTTTTCTCATATTATTTGTCTCCATATGCGAAGAGTGTATGATATTGGTTGTTGGGGGGATGCAACCAGAAACCTCATAGAGAATTGCAAAGCATACAAGCAACCAAAAAAAATTACACCTCAATGTATATCCTGCATGTAATTGAAGTTACAGATTTATTTTCACTACTACCTATAATGATTGTTTAATTCATCCAAATAATCTATTTACCTTGATACTTCAAGTTGATGCATATTTCAGAGGTCCATTTCATGAAAATTTTGGCATATTTTTAATTGAATCGTACCCTTGAACATATTTTGCACAGTCGAAAAAACGGTAATATACTAGTTTGTGTTTCGCCATGACTATGTATCATGGAATACTATTCACTCGATATATCCCAAACGGCCTACATTCTGACGCTTTCACCTGCTGACAAGTCTATCTACTAAAGTAGACACATTTTAAATTTAGGGTTTTACAATTAAAAGTGAGGTTCTGAATATATTTATATATCTATATTTATATACCAGTTTAAATCTGTTTCGGTTATTGTTTGCTTCTAACCCATCATTACAATAGATGTAATCATGTAAAGCATATCAGTTTTACATGGTTATCTTCCTACGATGATTAGAGATTAGAAGATATTAGAAAATAAGTAGTAATAAAAATGTTTAAATTAAATGCATTTTGGAAATATATCTAAATACATGAAACACACACAACTAAATAAGCTAAATATCCACCTTGTTAGAAATTTATTGAGAAATGGCGAATATATAATTATAGTGTTAGTGTTTACGTACTAAGCACTTATATTACAAAAAATGGCCAAGGTACAACAATAATGTTAGAATTTAGTCAGTTTGTTATAATAATATACTTTTAAAAATATAAGTATTTCTTTACCTTCATTGCAATCTTAGTCTATTATCTCTGATAACCGTGGGTAGGAAACCATGTATTGTAGGTAAACAAGTATTACATATCATAATGACATTTATTGACAGAAATAAAGAATGGCAAAAACATATTTAAACAAGCTCAAGTAGAACGAATATACACAGTTTAAAAGTATAGTGGCACCTTCGCCATTTATTTAAAATGATTATCTGGGTAATTTAAAAAAGAGGTTGAATCACAAAGAGCTAAAAGTTTAACAATGCGAAGGTACACATTATTATGGCTAAGTTAACATTTTGTTAAATACTATATATCCGAATTTCCAACTCAATTAAGTTGCAGTACAGGAATGTGGTTGGAGACATCATATTGGTTCAAGAAGTTATCTGTTAGTAGTGAAAGTATATATAGTGAAACTCTAAGGAAACTAAGAAGATAAGATTTTTCGGTAATTTAATTTACTGAATAAGAAGTAATGCTAATAGTACTGTTAGCCAGTGGTAACTCGTCGAGATGGGTAGATGGGGCAGCACCTACATTAGAATTTTTGTACAAATTTTAGATGTAACATACTTATGCCTTATACATAAAATTACTTACAAACCATAATACAATATTCGTAATGTAAATTTCACTGCAAATATTTTTTTAATGCAGAAAGCATCTCATAATTTATTTCTATAGACTTATAGTCCATACGAAAGTACATACTGTACGTTAATTCACTGCATATATTCCAAAGGGTTTACATATCTATGCTTCCATTTACTGGCTTCTATTTAAGTCAATCTATGCCGAAACGACCGCACTTACATTGAGATTTTTATAGTTAAAAGTGACGTTCTGAATATGGGGCCTATATTTATATTGCTATATTTATATACCAGTTTATTTAAATGTTTCGGCTATTGCTTGTTTATAACCCATCATTACATATAGCAATTATACACGGTTCACCTTTCTACGGTGATTAGAGGTTAGGAAGTAAAATTACAGTGGCAGTAAAATAATGTACAGTAATACTGAAATAAACTATATTATATGTAAATACTTGAAACTTACATTGGCACCTTCGCCATTTCCTTATAATATTATAAAGATTCAATTATAGTCGCACCTATAAAATGGTTATCTGAGTAGCTTTAACAAAAATTACAAGCAGGAAGGACAGAAAGTTGACCAATACGAAGGTAAACGTTATTAAGGACAAGTTAACATTTTGTTAAATGTTATAACCTAAATATAAATAATATATCTTTATTGAATGTTCAACTCAATAATGATGTAGTACAGGAGAATGTGGTTGAAGACATCAAGATTGATATTTTTTCTATACCAGCAGGTGCAAAAAGTTATCTATATAGTAGCGAAAGTATCGCTAGTAGATTTTTAAGAAAAGTAAGTACATAAGATTGTTCAATAATATTAAAACTAAGTAGATAAAATTATTCAACAATATCAATTTATTGAATAAGAAATAGTGCTAGTTATACCGTTGGTTAGTGGTAAATCATCGAGGTGGGTAGATGGGCGATTCTTTGCATAAATTTTAGGCTGATATATTAATGAAATTATTAATTATATTATACAATAATTCACTTCATATATCTCAAATGGTTTACCTGCCTACTATTGCTTCTGCTTACAAGTCCATCTCCTCGCAACGACCGCATTTTGCATTGAAAGCTTTAGAATTAAAAGTGGCGTTCTAAACATAGGACCTATATTTATACACCAGTTTCTTTAAATCCGTTTCGGCTATTTTTTATTTCTACCCCATCATTATACATAGCGGTTTTATACATGTTTACATTTATATGATGATTTAAAAGTAACAGTACAGAGACTCCTTAAATTAGATATATTATAACACTACATATTTACATATGTATATAGTTCTCCATTTCATTAAAGATTGTTAATCTGATAACAGAAGTAGAATTAAATAAACTGAATAATCTCTGGCACCTTTGCCATTGCTTTAACCATTTCTAAAATGACAAATAAATAGAAGTAGAAATAAATAAACTAAATATATACCTTGTTACAACATTTTTAAGAAATGACAAAGGTACAACTAAAATGTTAGTATTTAGACATTTTATTGTAACAAGAGCCTTTTCAAATATTTAAATATTTCCTTACCTCTACGGAAATCTTAATTTATTATCTCTAATAACCATGGGAAAGTGGACAAATAAAATAAAATAAAACGAAATACACATACTTTAAGGGGCTACATCCACCTAAAATCGATATTTTTTTATATATTATTATAGTATGAAATGTTTAATAATATATTCTGAAAGTTTCAAGTTGATATCTCTAAAATTTACAGAGATACAACACTCAATCACGGGGTAGAGGGCGCCTAATGCTACTACCTGCGCCTCTCAATGAGCACCCCCGTCGGGTGCGGAACAATGATCGACTTAACTAATCAGCGACAAACTTGAGGAATTATTCTTTCATGCTTTTTTCCTATTATATTATAATAATGTATACGCAAAAAACTCTCGCACTAAGAAAGATGAAACAAGTACGAGAATTCATCGTTATAAAAAAAGGCAACGTCCTTTGAATCGGAAACGGCAACCGTCATATCTCGAGAACCGATAGATAGATTCATTTAAAATTTGGCACAGTCACGATTTAAGCCATTGTTAACAGAATAACGATTCTTCATTCTTCAAAAATTTAATAGCCCTTTTAAGAATTTAACTATTCTTTTAAGAGATCCCTGGTAAGCATTATTATAGACAAGTTAAAGTGTTGTTAAATACTGTATATTTGAATTACCAACTTAATAAAACTGAAGTACAGTAGTTGGAGACATCAAGTTATAGAAATAAAGCGTTCATATTTGATACATTGGAATGATAAATTTCAAAACAGCTTTAACCGAAGGCCAGAAATCTTGGAGAATGGGAGGTAAGAAACAGTTCAAAATTCATAGCTTCAAGAAGTGATCTACTAGCATTGGAATTATCTATAGTAAAATTATAAGGAACCTAAGCAGATAAGATAGCTTGGTAATATTAGTTTACTGAATAGGGAGTAGCTATAATGGCATGGTTAGCCAGTGGCAACTCATCGAAATGAATAGCCTACCTTAGAATATATACACAAATTTTAGGCTGATGTATTAGTAAAAGTAAATATTAATTTGTGTAAAACTGTCCTTAACATAGTATGTAAAATAAGTGTAATAATACTTACAAACCATATAACAATATAGTTGCATTTTAATTTTGGCGGCAAATAGTATGCAGAAAGTACTTGCTAATGTGTTTTTGCAGGCTCGCTTGTACGAGAGTATATTCTGTACATTCATTTGCTGAAAATATTCCAGATAGTCTATATGCCTATGCTTCTATCTTCTGGTAAGTCTAACTCAAAACGGCCGCATTTCATATTAAAAGCTTTAGAGTTAGAAATGATGTTCTGAAAATAGTACATATATTTATATACCAATTTTCTTAAATATATTTTGACTATGGTTTGTTTTAACCCATCATTACATATAGCAATTATACATGGTTACCTTCCTATGGTGATTAGAGGGTGGAAGAAATTAGAAGATTAGTAGTACCAAAAATGCTTCAATTATAACAATATATCTAAATTTACAAATTTAAATAACAATTAAATAAACTAAATAACCAGTTTGTTGGAAATTTATTAAGGGACAGCTAAAGTACAACGATAGTGTAAGTACTTACAGTACGAAAGTACATACTGTAAATTAGTTTACTGCATATATCCTAAGTGGTTTACATGCCTACGCTCTCATGTATTGGTAAGTCTATAATCCCGAAACGGCCACATTTTACATTTAGAGCTTTGCAATTAAAAGTGGTGTTCTAAATATAGCACCTAAATTTATTGTCTGCCGAAAGAACCATATTTTACATTTAGAGCTAGGAATTGCATTCTGAATATAAGCACCTATATTTATATACCAGTTTATTTAAATCTATTCCAGCTGTTGCATATTTCTAACTAATGCTTATATCAATTATATATGTTACGACAATACAAAAATTTGCTTGAAACATACATTGACACATTCTCCATTTCTTTAAATATTGCTAATTTGATAAATAAATAGAAATAAGTAACTTAAACATTCATCTTGTTAGAACGTTTTTAAGAAATGATGAAGGTGCTACTAAAATGTTGGTAGTTAGACAGTTTTTTGTAATAATAACAGACTTTTTAAATATTACAATATTTCTTTACCACTACTGTAATTTTACATTCATATATCTATCACGTATTGTAGATATTAATATTGAGTATGACATGAGAAATAAAGAATTACAAAATTATATTAAAATAAACTAAGTAAAAAGCATACTTTAAAATAATAGTGGTACCTTCGCCATTTCTTTAAAATAGTTATCTCAGGTTTTAAAAAAGTTTGAGAATCCGAATTGGATAAAAGTTCAAGAATGCGATGGTAAACGTTACTATGAACAAATTAACATTTTGCTAAATACCATATATCCAAATTTCTCCCTCAATAAAATGGGAGCAGAGGAAATACGTTGGAGACATTATGTTGGACGTTTCTTCTATGCCCACAGATTCAAGAAGTTACCTATTAGTAGTGAAAGAGCCTATACTGAAATTTAAAGAAAACTAAGTGGCTGAGATTTCTTGATAATATTAATTTACTGAACAAGATGTAGTGTTAATGATACCATTAAGTGATGGTAACTCGTCGAGGTGGATACATGGGGCGGCGCTTACCTTAGAATTTTTTCACAAATTTGAGGTTGATGTAGTAGTGAAATTGATATCAATTTATATAAAAGTATCCCTAATATAGTTGGGAGTTTAAAATAAACATAAGAATGGCTACAAACCATATAACAACATTCCTAATTTAAATTTCGTGGTAAATATTTTTTTAATGTAGGATGTAGTTGCTAATTTGTTTCTACAGGCTTGTCCGTACGAGAGAACATTCTGTTTATTAGTTCACTGCATACATCTCAAAAGGTCTACATGTCTACTACAGTTTATTTAAATCTGTTCCAGCCGTTGCTAATTTTTAACTAATGCTTATATCAATTATGTTATAACAATATATAAATTTGCATGAAACTTACATTGGCACCTTCACCATTTATTTAAATATTGCTAATTTGATAAATAAACAGAACTAATTAAACATCTTGTTAGAATTTCTTTTAAGAAATGCCGAAGGTACAACTAAAATGTTGGTATTTATACAGTTTATTGTAATAATAGATTTTTTAAGTATTTAAATATCTCTTGACAACTACTGCAATTTTACTTTCGTATATCTATTATCTTGGGTAAGTAACCATGTACCTATTGTAGGTAACCAAATAATATATATAATGATGGCGGGTGAAAAAATAAAAAATAGGAAAAACATATTGAAGGAAACTCACGTAGGATGAAAATATCCATACATTAAAATGATAGTGACACTTTTTCACCAATTCTTTAAAATTACTAGATAGGTGATATTACTCTTAAATATATTTTAAACACGCTTACATTTTATTAAGTATTATTATATATCCGAATTGCCAATTCAATAAAGTTTAAAATTGTCCTAAACATAAAGCTATCAACACAATTGGGCGTTTAAAATAAATATAACAACCCTCACAAATATACGTAATTTAATTTTCTCAATTTATAGTATGCAGGAAGTGCGAGTATTTGCTCCTATCTGCTAAGTTTTCTGCCACAAACTCGCTCATACGAAAGTGCGTACTGTACATTAATTCACTTTATACATCCAAAACGGTTTACTTGCCTACGTTTCCATCTGCTTGCAAGTCTATCTGCCCTAAAAGGCACATTGCATTGGGAGCTTTATGATTAAAAGAAACCGGACATAGGATATTATTTATTCTCAACATACAACCAATATTTACATAATAATTAATTTAAATATGTTTCGGGTTTTATTTGTTTCTACCCCATTATTAAATATAGTGGTTGTATATATGTTTAATTTTCTGTGATAATTTGGGGCTAGAAATTAACAGTTCAGTAGTAGTAAAGAAACACTTAAATTATTAATTTCTGTATTATAACAATATATCTAAATATTTTACATTTACAATTCGCCATACCTTTAAAAATTTCTCACCTCATAACAGATGTAGAATTAAATAAACTAAATATTCACCTTGCTACAATTTCTGTTAATAAATGAGGAAAGTACAACGAGTATACATACATACATAATCATGACGAGTTAGAAATAAAGAATAATTAAAACATATTTAAATAAATTCAAGTAGAAAGAAATAACCACACTTAAAATTACACTGGCACCTTCGCCATTTCTTTAAAAATTTAATTTAAGTACTATTTTAAAATATAGATTTCAGAATTTAAAATTCAACAATGCGAAGGTAAATGGTATTATAAAAATGTTAGCATTTTCTTAAATAATGGACATACGAATTGCCAACTCAAAAAATCTGGAGTAGAATGAAGTGATTGGAGACATCAAGTTATAGCATCATTCGTTCGTGCTTGATACTTTGGATTGATAAACTGCAAAAACAGCCTCAACCGAGGGCCAGAAACCTTCATTAATAAAGAATAAGAAAGAATTCAAAATTTATAGCTTCAGGTTTAGGTTCAAATTCAATTTATTCAATAGAAGTGAAAGTGTCTACAGTAATATTCTAAGGAAACTAAGCAGATAATATTGCTGGATAATATTAATTTACTGAATGGGAAGTACTGCTAATAGTACCATTAGCCAGTGGTAACTCGTCGAGATTGGTAGATGGGACAGTGCTAATTTAGAATTTTTGCACACCGTTTAGGCTGATGTATTAGTAAAATTAGTACTTAAAATTAAAATTTAACTTATTAAAACTATCCTTAACATAGTCAAGCATTTAAAATAAAAATACTTAAAAACCACATAACATTATTCATAATTTAATTTCCGCAGTAAATAGTACAGTTATTAGAAACATATATTATTTTTTAAGTTACAGAATTCATGCATCTTTTTTAATACTTTGAAATGACAAACTTCAAAGATACTCTTAACAGAGAGAGAGACTGACAAATGGAGAGTAAGAAACCATTCAAAATTTTCAGTATTAAAATTTCTATTAGTAGTGAATGTGTATATTGTGAAAAACGGAGCAGATTATGCTACTTGGTAATATTAATGTACTGAATAAAAGTGCTGATAGTACTGTTGGTGATTATAAAATGAGTAAATAGATCAGTCCCCATCGTAGAATGTTCTCACAAACTTTAGGCTAATGTATCATTGCAGTTAATATTAATTTATGAAAATTTATGCCTGGCCTAGGTATGGGTAAAATAAATATAAGAATGCTTATAAATCATGTAGTAATATTCGTAATTTAAATGTCACGGTAAATAATATTTTAGTGCCGAAGTACCTACTATTCTTTTTCTACAGGCTCTTTCATATAAGAGTAGATACTGTACGTTAATTCACTGCATACATCCCTAAGAATCTGTATACCTACATATCTATCTATTGAAGCGACCGCATATATACATTTTTTCCAATTAAAAGTGACGTTCTGAATGTAGGACCTATATTTATGTAGATACCAGTTTATTTAAATCTGTTTCGGCTATTGTTTGTTCAGAACCCGCCATTACGTATCACGGTTAAACATGATTCACATTCCTGTTGTGATTATAAGTTAGACAGTAAGAATGCAGTTAAATTAATAGTAAAGTTATAACGATATATGTAAATACTTAAAATTTACGGTGGCGCCTTCTCTATTTCTTTAAATATTATTTACCTGATCAATAAACAGAAGTACAACTAAATAAACTAAATATCCACCTTCGCCAGAAATTACGAGCACACAACTAAAGTAGTATTAGTTATTATGTAGTTAGTATTTAGACATTTTGTTATAATAAGAGACTTTTTAAATATTTAAATGTTCCTTGACCTATACTGTAATCTTAGTTTGATATCTGTAATCACTGTCGGTAGTAGGAAACAACGTATTTTAGATATTAATATTGAGTATGACATGAGAAATAAAGAATTACAAAATTATATTAAAATAAACTAAGTAAAAAGCATACTTTAAAATAATAGTGGTACCTTCGCCATTTCTTTAAAATAGTTATCTCAGGTTTTAAAAAAGTTTGAGAATCCGAATTGGCTAAATGTTCAAGAATGCGATGGTAAGCGTTACTATGAACAAATTAACATTTTATTAAATATCATATATCCAAATTTCTCTCTCAATAAAGAGGCAATAGAGGAAAGATGTTGGAGACATTATGTTGGACGCTTCTTCTATGCCCACGGTTCAATAAGTTATCTATTAGTAGTAATAGAGTCTATACTGAAATTTAAAGGGAACTAAGCGACTGAAATTGCTTTGTAATATTAATTTACTGAACAAGATCGCCGTTTCTTTAAATATTGTTAATCTGATGGTTAATAAGAACTAAATAAACTACACATCCACCTTATTAGAAATTATTTTAAAAATGACTAAGGTATAACTAAAATATTGGTATTTAGACAGTTGTATTAATAGACTTTTTCAGTAAGGTCTCACTTATACGAACGAAACTCTTATACGAAACATTCATTATACGAAGAATTTCTCATTACCCGGCGAAACCCCCATAGGTCCTGTGTTATTCACTCACACGAAATATTCACTTATAAGAATAATCTTTGGTTCGCCCTCATATTCGTATAAGTGAGATTTCACTGTATTTCTTTACAACTATTGTAATTTTACTTTCATGTATCCACTACTTACCCACTATCATCGTGGGTAAGTAACCATGTACTGTAGGTAACCAAGCATTACATGTAATAATGGCGGGCTAAAAATAAAGAGTAGCAAAAACATATTGAAATAAATTTACGTAGAATTAAATATCCACGCCTTAAAATGATAGTAATCCTTTTTCAATAATTCTTTAAAATTATAGACAGGTATTTTTAAAAATATTTTAAACAAGTTTACATTTTACTAAATATTATAGATCCGAATAACCATCTCAATAAAGTTTTCAGCAGAAACCTGCTTGTACCCGTAGGTTCAAGAAATAGTTCCATTGTTACCGTTAGTTAGTGGTAGCTGATCGAGATGTGCAGGTGAGGTAGTGCTCTCTTCAGATTTTTACGCAAATTTTAGATTAATGTACTTCTTTTTGCGGGAGGAAAATTATCCACAAGACATCTGGCCCATTGATGTTATCGATGTTTATGGAGATAGTGTCGGATTTTTGCCGGTTAAACCTTTCTCCCTTTCACAGATCTCGCTCGGAATCCGGGGTAGCAGGGGAAACGCTCTCGCTTACCGTCCCTTCAGGTTGATGTAGCTTACTGTTTCTTCAGGTTGGTGTACTAATGCAATTACACAGTTAGGCATTTAAAATAAATATAAGAGCATTTGGAAATATTCGTAATTTAAATTTTCCAGTAAATAGTACGCAGAAAGTATTAATTCACTCCATATATCCCAAACGGTCTAAGTGCCCTCGCTTCCATGTGCTGGCAAATCTATCCACCTGAAATGACCGCATCTTGGATTGAGAGTTTAACAATTAAGAGAGGCCAGACATAGGACCCATATTCTCAACATAGGACCTATATTTATACACCAATTTGTTTAAATCGGATATTATCTACCCCATTATTGCATAGAGTAGTTTTATATAATCACCTTTCTATGGTGATTTGAGTTTAGAAAATAATAGTACGGTAGTAATCAAGAAATGCTTAAATTAAACATATTATAACACTATATCTAAATACCTTAGATTTACAATTTCCCATTTCATTAAATATTGCTAACCTCATTACAGAAGAAGAATTAAATAAATTAAATATTTACCTTGTTAGAATTTTTTTAAGAAATGATGAAGGTACAACTGAAATATTAGTGTAGACGCTGTATATTCGTCAATTGATAAGCGACATTCCATTTTGTTTTTGGTGGAGTTTTTTTGTGCTGGGTAAGGATGGAAAAAGGCTTTACCCGCGTATGAAACCGACACAATCCAGAATAGATTGGAATTCGAATTAGAACACTTTAGTATTAAAACCGTTAGATTCATACCGATTAGAATGTACCAACTAAATTAGAAAGTACCTATTAAAATTCGAAAGTGCCTAAATTAAAACGATAGATTCAATTCAAATTTAGAAAGTGCCTAGTAGACGATATCTGCGCGTAGAAGTCCTTAGATTTATTGGAACACCCGGAATTTAAGTCCAGAGAGTTTATTTTTTTCCTCTATCCATTTTTCCCTCTGGACATTACCGGAGACCTCCAAAGGAACAAGGGTGAGTTATTCATTTGTTGTTTTTTTATATACAGTCCATTAATGGTATTGCATTTATTGTATGAATAAAATTAAACCAGCGGCCTAAACATACATTTTTTTGGTTGCCTTCGAGCCGGATTAAGGCCGTTTTTACTTTGGGAAACAATTAGTATTTAAACATTTTGTTGTAATAGCTATTTTAAACATTTAAGTATTTCTTTATCTCTACTATAATCTTAATTTTTATCTTTAATTGCCGTGCGTAAATATCTAGGTAAACAAATATTACATGTAGTGATGATGAGTTGGGAATAGAAAATAACATAAACATATTTAAATAAATTAAAGTAGAACGGAATAACCAAACGTAAAATGATACTGGATCCTTCGCCATTTCTTTAAAAAGTTTAGCCAAGTACTTAAAAATATTTTAGAATACAAGTATGAGTTTAAAGCTTAACAATGTGAAAGTAAATGTTATTATTAACGCATTAACATTTTAGTAAATAGTGCACATCCGAATTGCCAATACAATAAAGCTGAAGTAAAGTTAGTTGAAGAAATCACGTTATTGAATTCATGCGCTCATGCTTGATACTTTGGATTAATAAACTGAAAAAACAGCCTTAACTGAGGGCTAAAAATCTTCACCAATGGAAGGTAAGAAACAAATCAAAATTCATAGCTTTAGGAAGTTATTCATTAGTACTGAAATTGTCTATAATAACATTCCAAGGAAACTAAGCAGATAAGATTGCTCGACATCATTAGTTTAATGGTACCGTTAGCCAGGGGTAACTCGTCGAGGTGGGTAGATGGGGCAGTGCTTACCTTAGAATTTTTGTACAAATTTTAGGCTAATGTATTAGGAGAATTAATATTTAATTTACTAAAAGTATCCCCAACATAATTAGACATTTAAAATAAAAATATTTAAAAGCCATATAACATTATTGGTAAATTAAATTCCGCAGTAAATAGTATACGGAATGTACCTGCCAATTTGTTTCTACAAGCTCATCTATACGAAAGTACGTGTTGTACATTAATTAATTTATTACATAGATCCCAAACGGCTTACAGAGTAAAGAGTACAGTGGTAGTAAATCGATGCATGAATTAACTATATTATAGCAATATATATGAATACTTGAAGCTGACAATGGGACATTCAACATTTTTTAAAATGTGAACCTGACAAATAAACAGCAGTGGAACTAAATATATATTCTTTTAATAAATGAAAAAAGTACTAAAATGTTAGTATTTATACATTTTAGTATTTAGACAATATTTAACAATGTCTTTACCTCAATTATAATCCTAATTGGCGTGGGTAAATTACCATGTAGTGTATGTATTTAAACTAAGTATTATGTGTAGTGATGACGAATTAGAAATAAGTAATAACAGAAACGTAATTAAATACATTCAAGTAGAATGAAGTGAAACACGTTAAAATTATAGTGGCGGCTTAGCCATTTCATTAAAATGATTATTTTGGTTACTTTAAAAATATGTTGGAATATTGGAGTGAAAGTTCAACAATCCGTAGGTGGACGGGATCATGACCAAGTTAACGTTTTGTTAAATACTGTACATCTGAATTGCCAACTCAATGAAGTTTCTGTACAGTAAAATTGTTAGAGACATCTATTTTTTTTTTAAATATTAATTCATGCATTTTTTAATACCTTGAAATAATAAGCTGCAAGAATACTCTTAACCGAGACAAAGAGAGAAACTTTGACCAATGGAGAGAAAAAAACCATTCAAAATTTGCAGGTTTGAGATTTATATTAGTAGGGAATGTTTATATAGTAAAACACTGAGCAGATAAGACTATTTGGTAATATTAATTTACTGAATAATAGTGCTGGTAGTACTGTTAGTCAGTGATTATGAAATAAGAAGATGGGTCAGTGTCTACATTAGAATGTTTGCATAAACTTTATGCTGATGTATCATTGAAGTTAATATTAATCTATGAAAAACTATCCCTAGCATAGGTGTTTAAAAATAAATATAAGAATACTTATAAACCATATCATAACACTCTTAATTTAAATAAATTCGAAGTAAGTAATATATTAATGTAAAAAGTATCTACTAATTTCTTTCTATACAGGCCTAAATTTATGCATGCCTACACTTCTATCTGTTGATAAGCCTATCTGTCCAAAACGGCCGCATATATGCATGTTTATAACTAAACATGACGTTGTGAATGTAGGACCTGTATTTTTATATACCAGCTTATTTAAATCTATTTCGGCTATTATTTGTTCATAACTCATCATTACATATCACTGATTCACCGTCATACATGGTTCACCTTCCTAAAGGGATTATAGGTTAGACAGTAAGAGTACAGTGGTAGTAAAGAAATGCATTAAATTAACGGTAAAATTATAACAATATATTATTATGTAAATACCTAAAGTTGTCATTGGCGCCTTCGCCATTTATATAAATATTGATTACCTGATAAATAACCAGAAATAGAACTAACTAAATTAAATATGCACTTTCACCAGAAATGTCGAACACAAAACTAAAATGTTAGTATCTAGATATTGTGTTATATTAATAGACTTTTCAAATGTTTACTTGTTATCTCTAATCACTGTCGATAGGTAACAATGTATTGTTAGTTAATCGAGTATTACATGTAGAAATAAATAATTGCAAAAAAATATTTAAATAAAATGAAATAGAAGGCATACTTTAAAATGACAGTGGCACCCTCGTCATTTCTTTAAAATGGTTATCTGGATAGTTTTAAGAAAAATTTGAGAATCCGAATGGGCTAAAAGTTTTACAAATTAACATTTTATCAAATACCACATATCCAAACTTTCACCTCAATAATGTTGCAGTACAGGAAAGTAGTTCGAGGCATTATGTTGGATGTTTCTTCTGTACCCACAGGTCCAATAAGTTATCTATTAGTAGTGAGGGAGTTTATTGTGTAATCTAAAGGAAACTAAGTAGATGAGATTACTCGGTAATATTAATTTGGTGATATTAATTTACTGAATAAGAAGTAATGTTAATGATATTGTTATAGGTAGTACCTCGGCATGGTGGATAGATGGAGCAGTGCGGTTGGATGGAGACCTTAGAATTTTTGCATACATTTTACGCTGATATATTAGTGAATTTGATATTCATTTATGTAAGACTATCCCTAACATTGTTAGGCATTTAAATTAGGCATAAGAACACTTACAAACCATTTAATAATATTCGTAACTTAAATTTCGCGATAAATATTATTTTAATGCAGAAAGTACCTGCTAATTTGTTCCTACAGGCGTCTCCATACAAGAGTATGTACTATACATTAGTTCACTGGATATGTCCCAAATAGTCTACACGTCTACCTTCGCCATTTATGTAAAGAATGCTAATCTAATAAATACACAGAACTAAATAAAGTTCCACCTCGTTGTATGTTTACTTTGGACTTTTTAAATATTTAAATAGTTTTACTTTTTAATATTTACTTATTTCTTAATATTTATAATTGTGGTTTACCATAACTATAATTTTATTTTCATATTTGTATCACCATTGGTATATGGTATGGTATCGGTATATGGTATATGGATATAGTAACCATTGTACTGTAGGTAACCAAGTATTACATGTAACGATGACGGGTTAAAAATAAAGAATAACAAAACATATTTATAGGAACTCAAGTAGAACAAAATATTCATACTTTAACATGATAGTGACACCTTCACCAAGTCTTTAAAATGATTAGCTAGGTATTTTTTAAAATGTTTTAAAGATGTCAAAATTTTTGTTAAATATTATATATTCAAATTGCCAACCCAATAAAATTGTTGATAGAAATATTCTTATACCTACGGGCTCAGAACATATATTTATATACCAGTTTATTTAAATCTATTTCAGCTATTATTTTCTTCTACTCTATATGTTACTGACAGAGATCGTATCGAAAAAGATGTATACGCCATAGAGTTCATTCGGCATTTGTCCTAAAGCGGCGTACCGTGTACGGCACTGATGAGAACTAATAAGTTTGAAACAGCTGTATGCCGTTCAATTCCGATCCGGGACAAATGTTGAATCCTACCTGTAACGGGTTTTATTTTTTGAAACCTTATCTGATCGTGCAGAAGCACGAGAAAGGGGTCGAGGATCGCTTCTGGGTATAATTCAATGCCTGGCGGGGCTTTAGCCCGAGGAGTAGTTGTTTCCTAGAGCGATTATGTAATAGCCTTGCTATTCGGGAACTACTTTGATAACCGCTTGGAGGTTTGGTGGTTCCTTTCTCGATTTCCGACTTATATGTTACCGAATATTTCACTTGTTATTATTATTGGTAATATCATATAGGTTACCAACTTTCACTTTTATAAAGTAATTATATTCATTTAAATTATAAATCACTGATATTATGTTTACTTATTATCATTACTATTAACTATTATTGTCTGCTATTATCTGGAACATACGTAAAGCTGAGGGAGGATTCTAAAATAAATTCAAAACTTGGATACCATTGGAAGGTACAAAAAAACACTCATTGATAATGTAACAATACAAATAGTGATCACTCCCCTGAACTATAAGGTAAGGGTAAAACTGTCATCACTGTAGTATGATCTTAGTAGTATTAATTCAATCACTGCATGGACAACTACTCACGGACTTAAGTTTAGATTGTGGAATACTGCGAGAAGGAAACCGTTTGTCATTAATTGCTATTCAATCCATATCACATTTTCTTGAGCAGTGAAAACAACCACAATAGATGTAACAACCTAAATTTGTTTTTATATATAATCGAGGAAATAAATTTATCTTCTCATAGTTTATTCTCATAGTTATGGTGGACATCATGCTAGCAGCACTGACAATTTCAGTAGTTATTAAACCATACGTGGGCTATTTTTGGACTAAATACTACACGGGTAGAAATAATTCCCTACCAAAATCCCAGCGAGAGAAACAAAAGTGTATAAACCCTAAAATTAAAAACACTGTAAATTAAGACAAAAAAGGATATTACCACTACAGTTAGCTTTTATATCGAGCTATGAGGAGATTTGTTTACTAAAAACACCATGCAAAACACCATATTAGTACACGAGACTCCAATCAAACAAATAAGTCTAAAAGTACTTCTGGCTGGGAGGGCTACCGTGACCAATAGGTAGTATATTATCACGAACGCCTCAAGCGATCCCGAACGCCGGGAATATTCGAAACCTTGAGAGCGTGCGGTATTTGCTTCCAGTGCCGTTCTATACTAGAAAGTTCGCCAAAATTCTTTATCTAGAAACGCCTGGAGAGACGTTCCACTGCCTATATAAGAATTGTGTCATCCGGCCAGCAGTGAGTTGAATTAGAACCGCGATAGTGAGCGATACAGTGCGAAGAAAGTGATATACAGTGCCAAAATTAGTTTATAAAGTTAAAGTAGAAAGAAAGTTAGTTAGTTAGTTAGTTGGACTTGTGAATAGTTGAGATGTAAATAAGTGTTCGAGAAATAAAGAACTTTCTACTAAATTCGTTACAATATATTGTAGTGTATGTGTTCTATAAGCATTAATTTAGTCGGTTAAACATGCAATTAAGAGGCAATTGAAGTAAATGTAATACATCAAAGTCATAGTGTACTACTATTAAATTAGAACTACATCTTAAATCAGTTTTCTTGATTTAAACTTTTTAAAAACAATTTTTATTTTAAATTGAGACGAACAAGAATTTTGGATTGTGAGTATAATTACAATACGGAATTAAAATTATTCTGCTTGTACAATGGCTCCGCTGCGACTTCATAAGTTCTATTATGCTGACAGAATCAAAAGTACTGTATCAAATATAGTTTGCAAAGATTAATTTAAAGAAATAACGTTATAAAGTTTCAGAAAGTCATCATAAACGTGAGTTTGGTTACAATTTAGTTGTATGATAAGATACATAGATAGCAGTATCAAAATACATATAGCTTTCAGATAACATACTCAGGGTTTTATGTTACCTGGGAATAACAGTTACATAACCGCAAAAGCTATTTTAAATAATAAATGCAATACGATATATTTTATATTTATAAATAACTTCCCTTTTTAACAAAAAGTTGGTGTTATACAACAACTTTTCTAAAATAAGCAAAATTGAAGTTAATTAATAATGAAGCGTTAAGTTGAGTTTAAATTATTCAATTGCTATTTTTAAATTCAATAAATTACAAAATTAAAGTCCATAGAGTGTTTGAACTGATTTATAACTGAAATACATTACTTAGTTCAGTTCGATTTCTTCCTCTGGGGTTACATCTTTGGGTCTGATCGATGGTCTTCTTCTGGGCAGGATGTTTCTGAAAGATTCTCTTAAGTGTTTAGAAGGTCCACGTGGAAGTGGTGGTGAGTTTATTGTTAGGACGATTGCTAATTTGTTCTTCTTTCGACATTTACAGAAAATATACACTAAAGTGGGGGTTATTATTAGTGCAATAATGGAATACGTGAACTAAGAGATGTGTTTGGTGACAAATGGTTCGTTGATTAAGTCTTGTCGTTCTTGTCTTCTTGGGTTTGCTCTTTCATTTCACTTTCGGAATTGGAATTTCATGTTACTAGTGTAGGCGCGGCGCCTACAGTTTTTTAACACTGTATATCCAAATAGCCAACTCAATAAATCTAAAGTAGAATAAAGTAGCTGGGGACATCAAGTTCTGGAATTCATACGTTCATTCTTGATACTTTGAAATCATGAACTGTAAAAATAGCTCAGCCGAGGACCAGGAACCTTGGCCAATAGGAAATAATAATTCAAAATTCACAGCTATCTATTAGCAGTGAAGGTGTCCACAGTAAAATTCTAAGGAAACTAAGCAGATACGATTGTTTGGTAATATTAGTTTACTGAATAGGAAGTAGTGCTAATGGTACCGATAGCTTGTCGAGATGAGTAGATGGGGCAGCATCTATCCTAGAATTTTTACATAAACTTTAGGCTTACGTTTTAGTAAAATTAATATTAATTTATGTAAAACTATCCCTAACATAGATAGTCGCTTAAAATAAATATAAGAATAAATGAAAATAATGAATAAATAAAATAAATACTTATAAACCATATAACAATACTCGTAATTTAAATTTGTCGGTAAATAGTACGCAGAAGGTATCAGCTAATGTGTTTCTACAATCTCGCCTGTACAAGAGTATATACTGTACATTCATTCACTGAATACATTCCATACAGTCTACATGCCTACTTTTCCATCTCTGGGCGAGTTTGTCTGCCCAAAATGGCCGCATTTCACATTAATAACTGATATATTGGCGAGTGAATATAATTAAAAATGGCGTTCTGAATAGAGCACCTATATTTATATGCCAGTTTATTTAAATCTATTTCGGTTATTGTTTGTATCTAACCCATCTTTACATATATCGATTATACATTGTTACGTTCCTACAGTGATTAGAGGTTAGAAAAACTAGAAGATTAGTAGTAATAAAAAATGCTATTATATATTATAATATATTATATATTACTATATACTAAAATATATTATATATTACTATATAGTACTACTAACTATAACAAAACTAACTATTGAACTGCTAAAAATGTTTTGACTACCAAATTTTACTTAAACACTTTGATTTTTCTCTCGTAAGAGAGAAAAAAATTTTAAAATGACACGATATAAAAATTAATAGATATCCCCTACTGGTTAAACGACGAAACTTCTAAAAATTATACAGGACGCGCCAATATTCCGGAGCGACCACACTGTCGGAGTTAAAATATCTTGTTTTCACTAAATGTTAGAGGTACATTTAGTGAAAACAAGATATTTTATAAACTCCGAGAATATGGTCGCTCCGGAATGTTGGCGCGTCCTGTACAATTTTTAGAAACATAGGGTTAATCTGGTAACTAGACAAAGGTTTATATTCTGAAATGAAGACGACCTAGATGATACATAACATTTGGGAATAAAATATAGATGTTTTAATAATCTAAATTTTTACAAAAATCGTTGAAAATTACTATAATTCAGACGTGATAGTGCCTTTTGTTGGTTGAAGTAATTAATTAAAAAGAGATACATACATAAAATATAAATTTTGCAAAAGATAGAAAACAAAATATAGTCTATGAGAAACTTAACATAAACTGTTATGTTTAAAAGTATATTATAATACTATTTGTGTATAAAATATAGATTGTATGACAAAGATTGGTTTTGCTATTTCATTTTTGCGTTCATTTTGCAGTTTGGTTGAACAATCGGTAATGTGTAATAAAGATATTTACGAGTTTAAAAAAGGACGGTTGACTGAATGAGAATATAGTATATTAAATATTAAAAATGATAAGGGACTTTCATTGGTCGAAGACAATATTTGCAGGCTGAGCGAAGCGAATTCTCTAATTCTGTTCAGATCGATAATAACGTTAACGAGATCTTTCTCACGATAGTTATATTGTATTTTTTCCTTAAAATAAATTAAGTGTTAATTAGAAACGTGTCAAAAATGACGTTGAACTTGAAATTATATTAATTGTTCGAGTAGCAGGTCACATGCTCTCTAGACTAGGTTGCTATGGCATGTAATGAAAATTGGTGTTATATTAAGTTTTACGAGATTAGATGACATATAAATATGAAAAAAAAATGTTAGACGGCTCAGACATTACTCAGGAATAAAACAACAACAAAACATAGATTAAACATTATTGTTAGTCGATTTTTTATTTTAATATTTAATTTTAATTGCTCATATTCATAATTCCTATATCCGCCACAATTGATATCCACTATTTAATATCTTAATATTTTATTAACAAACAATTAGTCGAATTAAAATAACCTGGTACAGAAATATTAATAAAATATTCAGTCGTTTTCATTTAAATATTCCTCTATGTTTTACATTCATACATACTATATGTAACGTTAATGGTAAAAAATGAGCAGCGAATTGTAACTTAACCGTTAACTACCGTGGTACTAGTTTTGTTACGCAGTAACTGCCGTGCGGTCATGGTGACCGCAAATTTGTACAACAATTAAAAAAAATGCGAATCATTTTACTGTTTTCCTATTAACAGTTGAGTGCGCTATTATATGGTTTGGAGGAATATAGTGTACAACATGTATACATTCGTTTTATAAAAAAAACATACATATATTCTCTTTGCTTAACAATGTCGTATACATATAATGATATCAGCTAAAGCTTTCAAAAACAAAAACAAAAAACACTTAAAACAAAATGATATTTTATTTTTCAAGTTAAAGGTATACAGTCACTATTACAATAAAAAATAATGCCAAAAGAAATTCTGTGATAGAAACCACAATACCTAAATTTGTCACAGATGACACTTGCAGTTTTCACATAATTTTGAGGAACACTCAAGACATATTGGTTTATTGTACATACAACACAGGTAATATGTTTTTCTTTTGATTCTTGAAGGGTAGGTATAACAAGTTTTTCGCTTCTCTAATTTCTCAGAAGCTACTTGTTCAGAGGGTTCCTCAGGAACATCTAATACTCGTCTAATACAAAACCGAACTTCGCAGGGGATTCTAACATTTGCTACTCGCCTTTCAAGATGTGGTTTTACTAAATCATCCGCAAGTAGTTTTATGAAATCTGCTTTTTCTAAGAGCGGACTATTTTTATATGCTAGGTGGACAACATATGATGTTATGCTTCTGGGTTCTACTGCAAGAAACAAAACTTTCAGAGGACTACTTATATCCATTTTTTTCAAAAAAAAACTTTTGTCCTATTAAAATATTGCTGCTCGTATTCCTCACTGGGCTCTTCTGTCTCCCTCTCCTCTGGTTCATTATCTATACTGTCTTCTTCCGAATCTGTCACGTGCTGACTCACTTCACAAATGTCTTCATTGCCATACTCGTCCTCAATGTTGCTACAAAGTTCATTATATCGTCTTAAAGCTACTTAATCGAAATTTGTATCAGTTACTCGGATCCGCTATGACGGCCCCGCACCATTATCCATCGTAAATATAAGTGTTCCGCCAAAATACAGGTCAACAGAAAGTTACATTAACAGTGATGTGCGGTCAACATGACCGCTTTGTTCGAAATTTATAATCTATGGGCAACAGAACCCGCAGCTAAATGTGTTGCATCCTTTCCAGGTGAGATAACTATTAAGACGCTCATGGCGAGTCACTAAAAGAAGAGATAAAGTCGGGTGTTCCACAAGGTCCCATTACAAGGCCTATTCTACTCCTTATATATACTACAGACATTATACTGACACTATAAGATCAATGGATGTGCATACATAGGCTGATGATACATAGCTGATATACAGTTTCAAATCAAATGATTATCATTAAACCACACATGCCATAAATGAAGATCATCAATAATGCGTTAAAGAAGATGAACTTTCTTGGGAACTATTAATGATAAATAAACATTTTTTTTAAATTGAAGATATATGTCTGTAAATTTTATTATAAATATGGTGAAATAAATATAATTTAAGAATATCTAAAACCGGAAGAGATGCCCGCCGGATGTGCTAAAACTGATCATCTGAAATCAAAGATAGTAATCTATCATGAAGTTAAATACATACGAAACATGTTGACGATCGCTGCTTCCAAAAATTTCTCTTAATAAAAAACGGCACATGGAACTAAAGTACGAAAATTCGGTAAAAATACACAGTTACTATCATAATTTGATTAAATAATTTTGGTTATTTTTTAAAAATGCTATTATTATTATTCTGTTAATAGTGGCTTAAAGTGAGAAATGTTGAGCATATACATTATTACAATATAGTAGAAAAAAAAATGCATGAAACAATGACTCCTCAAGTTTATCGCTGATTAGTTAAGTCGATCATTGTTCCACATCCAACGAGGGCGCTCATTAAGGGACGCAGGTAGTATCACTAGCCGCCCTCAACTATGTGACTGACAGTTTTGGATGTCTGCAAATTTTAAAGAAAAAAAGATAGCAAAGCAACTTGAAACTTTCAGAATATATTCTTAAGCCTTCATACTATAATAGTATACAAGAAATTCATCGAAAATATTGAAGATTTTAGGTGGATGTAGCTCCTTAAAAAGTAATGATATGCTATTTTCCAGAACAAATAAAACAACAGTATACACATTTATCTTAATAGTACTGAAATATAATTTTCCAGCACTATCAGAAATCTAGAACTAATATTTCAAATAACAATTTAAAAGACTAATCATGTTAATATATTAATAAAAGAACACACACACACACACACACACACACACACACACACACATATATATATATATATATATATATATATATATATATATATATATATATATATATATATATATATATATATATATATATATATATATATATATATATATATATATATATATATATATATATATATATATATATATATATATATATTTGTTGACAGAAAATTAAAAAAGAAATTTCATTGAAAATAAATTACTTATTACACGGCCAAACTTATTTACACGGTTTCTAATTAAAATTTAGTATTGCTATTCAAATATTATTTATGCATTGTTATTTACATGAATTACAATTTAATATTATAATACGCTATAACGAAAATTAAAGAATGTCCCATTTTTTTATGAATGTCTGAAGTTTATATATTTTTCTTAGCAACTCTATTTCTATTTTCCCCAGAAAGTTATATTTAAGATAAGTTTGCTACTTTTCTTATGCAAAAAGATTCCATTTGATTTATTACATAACTAACAACAATTTATAGTTTATCTGAAAATAATCTAGGTAATATATTTTTTTAAACTTTATAATAAAACACGTTTTTTTGCAACATTTTATTTAAATCACTGAAATATAATACACAATAATCATGAAACAGCCAATGTCATCTAAACGGTAACAACTAATTTCAAAACCCTAATAAAGATTACTTTTTCTGTTTAGGCCTTAAAGTTGTATTGGTAAATTTGATAGTAATGTCCTGGACTCTCATATTGGGAGTGAGAAATTCCTCTATGTTATCTACATTATCTCTAGCTTGTCTATCGAACGGATAACCCATGGAACGACGATCGGGATACAATTTATCTTTAATTCCACAAAAGCTATCAGCATCATTGCATACTCCGTTGGTGTTTTGATCGACCTGAAATATAAATAATACATTTTTAGCAAAATATTGAAATAAAAACCATATTCATTCTGACATGGTATTTTTCAGATGCAAAGAGAATTCACATGTGTCAATGATGAACTTTAATAAGGCTAACATAATGATCTGTATTCTCTTCATTCTGAAGCTTATATACAAATGCAATTAGACTTATTAATTGCCAGTGTAGATATATGTATGCTAATAAAGAGCCCAGTTAAACAATACATTTTTTATACATCAACCTATAAATTTACAATTTATATTAAAGATCATATTAATTAAACACAGAACAAAAGTTAGAAAGAAAAGTAATCAAAAAAGAAGAATACGATGATTATATGAAGAGGAGAGTGTGCATTCCATAGTGACAAATAAATTCATTTTCGATGGAATTTACTTAAAATTGTAATTTTAATTTAATTTTAAAGATGGCATTATCCCACTTTCTATTTCCGTCGACATTTATCTCTACGTATTTGGGCGCAATAATGATTACTCATCCGCGAAAGTAGATAATTTTAATACATTTGATGCTTTATGATGTTTTACTCATATGATATCCTTGATGATGCACGTATGACATTCTTGGGTTCACTGAAGCTTGGTTAGATTTTCATATTAAAAATAATAAAATATACACACCGTCAAAAGTCTTCGACCCCCTGTATGTTGCAAATTTCGATTATGTTTATTATGTTTTCGTTGTTATGCAACAAAGTGGAGTTGTGTAGCTGTCAAGCAAGATCAAATAAATTGCTAGATAAAATATTGTTGATTAGTTATAATTTCTTTTTAAATATTCGTCAGTATTCAGTATTCAGTCAGTATAAAGCAACTTTGATACTTTTCTTTCGTTATAATGCCAGGACGTGAGGTTTCTACATTTAATAGGGCAATAATTAATGCTTTGCATGATGCTGCACATTCCAATCATCAGATACCGGAGATGTTATACATTTCTAGATCTTCTATTGTGCGAATAGTGCATAGGTGTCAAGAATTAGGGACAGTGTAAAGAAGACCACGTAGTAGTCGGCCTCGAGTATCAAATGAGTGGCAGGATCGTTATTTGGTTCAATATGCCCGTAGACACAGAAATGCTTCAGCTCCAGCCCTCAGATTGCCGATTGAGAACATGTGGGATTTTGTTTCTAGAGCAATTCACAACGCATGAACTCACCCCAATATGCGGAAGAGTTAGCTGCAACAGCAATAGAGGAATGGAATTGACTATTAAGCTATAGTTTACTTTCTTAAACAATATGTTTTGTTAATTTTTGTCATAATAAATTTACTTAAAAAATAAAAATTTTTCCTCATTGTTTTTTAATTTATTAGTTTTATTAGTTTTTAAAGTTTTAAAAATTTTTCCTGTATTACAAAAAAAAAAATACATTTAGGAAAAACATATTTTGAAGAATAAATATAATATTTAAAGAAAAATGATTTACTAATACAAAACATCGGAGGTCCAAGACTTTTGACGGTGTGTATTTACGGCGATGGGTAATTTCAGATAATTACAGTAGATTTAATCTGACTAAGTTATAAGTTAGCTAGTGATCGTAGACGTGGTAGTGGAATAATGTTGGTAGTTTAAATCACCATTTACTGCAGTAAATTTAAATTTAAATGATAACAGTTACTTATAGTCCATCAATTACTGCCTATTGATTTCGTAGGTGTAAAAATAAAAATTGTCACTATTGTTTCTATATAATTATGCTTTATATGGCTCCTTATATGTCTTTGATGGTATTATCCCTTAATTTTCTTTACAAATCAAAAAACATTAAATCTAATAATATTCCATCTACAATTCAGGTAATATTATTTTTTTAATATTTCTTTAATTTAAGACAATTTAACATTAAAAATATAAATAACAGATTGCTTGATCTTGTCGTGTCCGACAATGAATGTAACGTTACAGAAGTTCCATATATTCTTATTGAAGAAGATTTACATTATCACGCTTTGCTAACTAATTATAATGTTCAGTTGTTTCATAACAATCACAAAAATAAATTTATGTCATACATTTAAAACTTCAAAAAAGGCAAATTTTCCTCTGCTTTATACTATATTATATGAAGTTGATTGAAATCAGTTAAAACAGTTTTGTGACATTGATACTGCTTGTGATCACATTTATCAGATATTAGATTCCATAGTTTTCATGTATGTACCTAAAAGATGTATTCCTAACGATACATTTTTTCCATGGCTTCGTAATGATATAATTAGAAATGTTAGGAATTATGCAAATCTGAGGATAGCCTAGAATACTATAATAACTTTAAAACACTACGATGTAAAAAAAGATAGTATAGACAAATTTCATCAAAATTGTAATAAATGTGTGTAGAAATAGATTACGCTTAATCCATCTGCTTTTTGGCAATATGTGAACTATAACAGGAATTTATTTTACCTACCTAATAATATGATACATAATGACGAGATGATTTCCGACCCTTAAATTATAAGCAATAAGTTCGCAGAATTTTTCAGCAATCATGTTCAGCAATCATCAAATTCATAACAGTACCTGCTGTTAATAATGCCTCTCTTACTATCAATAAATATTGTTAATTTAAACATTTGACATAAACTGATCCATATAATTTTTTGCCAATAAAGTTAGGTAATATTAGAGTAATATTTTTCAGAACTGAAAATTCTGTTCACACTGAAGTTACCTTGGATATAGGGTATTATCGTAATTAATTCCTTCAAACAATATCTCCTACAATTAAAGAGTATCCAACAGAATGAAAGTTCAATGATAAAATAAATATCTGATAAAATAAGTTATAATCTGACAAAATCTCATAAGAATAAAACAAGCCATCTTTTAATTTTCATGCAATAAACAAGTGATTTAACGAAAGGCCAAAATTGAAGATAGTCTTGTTCTATAACGACCACCATACTTTTGAATTTGTAACTAAAATCAGTGGGTTATGTATATTCCTTCATTTAAGTAGTCATCTGTAATTTATAAAAATTCTAAAAACAGAAAAAACTAACGTGTCTCGATAGCACCAAAGATATTAGACAGTATTATTCATATGGACCCTTGTCTCTGTCTTATATATGTAAAGCTGTCGTACGCGCTAACTAATACACCTTATAAAAATTGTAAAACGTAGTGTTATTTTTTTCTCTTACGCCAGTTTAATAGGGTTTATTTTGCGATAAATAGTTAGTATAATAGGTACATAAACAAACTATGAAAGACAATTGACTCTTTCATTTTAAGTTATCCTTACGATAAAATTACGATACGATACAGTACTTTAACATAACCATTTCCATATGAATGATTCATGATGAAATTATAATAAGCTACAGTAATACGAAAATAATATACTTGTCTTCATATATCATTCTTATTCTCCATATCATAATTATAACGATTAATTGCCCAAAATAACAATTTCCATGATGCAGGTACATATACTTATTAATCATTGCACAGTGATTCATTCCAATAATGTCAAAGTTCCTGATTATGAACACTTAATATTAAAATGCCGAGACTTATTTTTTACCTCAGAATTTCAAATTACAATACAGATATTTTTATAGTAAAAGTTGATAATAAACTATTCTTGGCATGCAATAGAATATATATATATATATATATATATATATATATATATATATATATATATATATATATATATATATATATATATATATATATATATATATATATATATAACACCTACCTTATCGTCATCATAATTGGAGATCATAACAAATAATTGACATTGCATTCCTTCAGGGCTTCCCTTAGGTATCAACATGTGTTGCGGCCAACCGCATCCGCAAAAGTTGAATTGGGCTAATTCTTCACCACCCTGTGGCCTACTGGTGTCCAAATCGCGGAAAGTGCGATTGAATGGGATGGTGACAGAGGACTGCGTTGAAGCGCGGGTGATAGTGTTTTGGCCTTGTTTCACTGAAAAAAATGCAAATATAATGTATTGTGAAGCGAATTAGAACATTAAGTTTAATAATTTAAAATTTAAAAATTAATTTAATAAAATACTCGGAAGAATTTCAACAAATCAGTTGAAAATTAAACAAAATCAATTATTCGATGTAAAATATATACAGGTAATGTATGATATTAGGAAGGAAAGGTTTTTGGGTTATTCCAAGATAAATTGCTCATTAGTATCAATTTATTTTTTTTAAGATATCAGCAGCCATGATATATTTTGATGAGTACTTGTAAGTAATATACTTAAGATCACAAATTTAGCACCAGCAGTGAAGTTTTTTTTTTGCTTCGCATTTTTATGCACAATATTAGAGTAGAAACATATAAGATAGTCACATATGTTACTAAGAGAAAGAAGGAGATGTAAAAGCGGCAATCCAGCTCGACCCTCCATCCAGTCGGTCTTACTGGTGAGGGTGATCTTATATTTCTTGTCAAACAGGAAGTGGACACCCGTACTGTCAGAGGGCATCCATAGGAGTCCCTCCTCAGCTAGCTCTCTTGAGAGTCTATTCACGTCCCTTACCTTCCTATTCATGTTTCCCACCCTGTGCATTGCCTTTGCGGCTTCCGCTTTCAGGATGACATCAAGAGGTGGTATCCCCGTCAGTATCCCCATCGCTTCGATCGGTGTTGATCTTGGGGCTCCGGTTATACTTCTAAGAATCAATCCTCTTAACTTGTTAAGTCGGTTGGCTTCCGACTTTGAACAGGCTCTCTCCCACCAGACCAGTGCTGCATACGTCCGTCTGGGTTTGAGAATTGCCTCATACATCCATTTCATGGTTTCCAGTTTCAAGCCCCAGCTATTACCAATGGCTCTTCTCAGTTACCAAAGTGTTGCTGTGATCTTGGAACATATGTGACTAAGATATTTTCCCCATGACAGTTTCCCGTCCAGGATTACTCCTAAGTATTTCACTTCGCTATTATAGCTTAGTTCTTGGCCACCAAGTTTCAGCGGACATGTTTTGTTCCACTTATATTTCTTGGTGAACACCATCACCTCAGTTTTAGAGGGATTGACCGAGAGTCCCCTCTCCCTGCACCAATTCCCTACCTTATTTAAAGCTCCCTGCATTATATCGAGAATCGGCTCCAGGAAAGGGCCCTTCGTTATTATTACTAATTCATCGGCATAGCCAATTACTTGGTAGTTCTTTAACCTTTCAAGCAGCTCATCTACTACTAGGCACCACAGAAGGGGGGACAATACCCCTCCCTGTGGACATCCCGAGTCGACCCGGCCCTCGATGGTAGTCTTGCCTTTATTGGCAGTAAGCTGTCTGTTTCCCAACATATGGTCTATCCATTCAGCGATTATTCTGGGGGTGTAGAATCTGCCTAGTGCTCCGCTAATCACTTCCCTGGATGTAAAGTTGAAGGCTCCTTCAAATCAAGGAAGGTGCCGACAACGTATACTCCGGAGTCCAGTTGTGACCGTATCGATGACACAACCTTATCCAGAGCTGTTTCTGTTGATTTATCTGCTTGATAATCATGCTGGCTCCCTTGAAGCGGCCTCTCTATTAGGACAGTATCCCGGTTTAGGTATAAAAACAACCCTTGTGCCTAGCCACACTTTCGGGACCATCTTCAGTGCCAAGCTGGCCCTGGTGATCCTTATGAGTGGACCGAGGATTATCTCTTCTGCTTCCTGCAGAAGTACCGGATAAATTCCGTCCGGTCCCGGCGATTTATATGGAACAAAGGACCTCAAGGCCCACCTCATCTTAGCCGGTGAGACTATCTCCTTCACAAGTTCCCTGTCGTCCCCCTCTCGGTTTACCGCCCAGGTCGTATGTGCCCCTACTAGCAGGTCGGAAATGTCTCCCCTCTCCGGTCTATAAAAGCCCGGAAAATGTGCTTTGATGAGATGGTCTAAGGTTTCCTCATCCGATTCCGAGAATTTACCATTAGGGAGCTTGAGCGATCCCACTATCGCTTCCGGGCTGCGGGCTAGGATCTTGTTCAGCCGTGCTGCCTCAGCTCCCTTATTTATCTCATTACAGAAAGAAACCCAACTACTTCTTTGGGCTTCCCTAATCTCAGCCCTATACTGATCCCTGGCAGTCCTATAGTCCTCCCAGGTTGTACGGCTGTTACGATTTCTGGCTCCCTTGAGAAGGTTCCTTACCTTACATCTAAGGTTTTCCAGCTTATTGTTCCACCATCTTACCTGGCCTTTCGGCCTAGCTCATTTAGGTGTACAGTTCCCTTCATAGGCTTCTATCAATCCTCTACTCAGTCGGGAGGCTGCCGCCTTCAGTGCTTCGCTCTCACTAATTCTGGAGGGGATCCCCCGAACTGTTACTAGAAGATCCGATTTAAACTGTTCCCAGTTTGTGAATCTGGGTTTGCGGACCCATTTCGTCTCCTCATGCTCCCCCACTCCCAAATCAAACTTAATGGCAGAGTGATCCGAGAGTGTGGGTTCATCCGAGACTCTCCAGTTCCGCACGTATCCCGCCAGGATACGTGCGGAAATTGTATTTGCTTTAAAACACAATTATAAATAAAAATCAAGAATAAATTTATTTTACGCCTAAGACTAGGTGGTACGTATTGCAATTTTCTAAAACTTTTAGACTTAAAATTTCCTTTTTCATATGAGAAACTAAAATAATGCCATTTTTTGAGTAATACTCTCACTAAAATCGTAATAGCCTGCTTTAATTTTGGGATCTGTTAAAACGCAGGAAATATTCTCAGGCTTAACAATGTTCTTGTCAATATCAGGAAAGACAAACTCATTTCTCTTTCTCCTTAAGCAATCGACCAAGTGTGATATATCATCTTCAATTCCAGGAATTAAAGCAACAAAATATTTTTCCATTTCGTGTTTTGTTCCTTCATTATAAATGAATATATGTAAAATATATTTCATATATGTAAATATCTTCCTATTTTAATAGGATGTAAAGATATATTTTGGTTTATAAGTTTCGATAGCGGAATGTCTTCTTTTGAATCTAAAACTTCTTCTGCAATATTTCCTCCTATTTCATTATTTTTGTCTGCTTCAACATTTGTTTCTTCTTCAATATCTATTGTTTTGTTTTTTTTGTTCGAAAACTTTAACTTTTATGAGGTTAAAGTAATTTAAATCTAATACTGGTAATTTATTGCAAAAACACGAATATTCCCTAATAAAAATATTACTTTCATAGTCAAGTGATAAATCTTGATGAACTGTCATTATTCTAGGTATTTTTTATCGTATTGTCACCTTTTTTATGATCTATAGATTTGATATCACACTCGCTAATAAAAAACATCTTAATTGCTTTTGTTTCCTTCCGGACCTGCTCAAATAAAGCCTTAGCGTCTCCCATATCGAATCCCCTAGCTACAAGATTGTAGGCAATTCTTTTTACAGCAGTACCGATACCATCCGGTGCTCCTTTTCTATGGGCAGCTTCTGAAAAATTCCAGGAACCACACTTAAATCCAACCTGATGGAATAAAACTTTAACATAAAAAAATTGTCTTTGTTCATATATTGTAAAGCTAACCCGTCACTAAAAAAGTGGATTATGTTAATATTTTTCGCCTTTAAGTTCTAATAATATGGGCGTTAGATGGGCCCACACTGCTGCCGGATTACGTCTTCTCGAATTAGATACTGTGTAATAAGACTGATATTCTACGTTTTCTAGATAAACAACTCTATTCTACCGTGTGTAGAGTAGCTTGATTATGAGAAGCCCCGAAGTGCTTAGCTTGAATTTTTGTACCTAGTTTACATAGGTAGTTTTCTGAGAAATGGATGTGAACAGCAGTTTCATCATATCATAACTCCGATTTCCGTCTTTGGCTTTGTTTAAATTAGTGTCTGATTCGGAAAACATGTGGATAGAATTTATCTTTAAATTCTTTATTAAAAACTGCAATTAAATCTCGCAAGTAGCCTTCTTCTCGATTTCTTACTGTTTTTGAAATCTGTAGTATTTTTCCTTCTCTTTCTATTATATTTCTTTCTGTTTTCCACACAAACCACGTAACTTTTTTATTAGAATAAATTTCTATAGTTATAGAGCATTTTAGTTCTTACAGATTTGGCATTTATTAAGCATACATGATATAGAATTAGTGTCACATGTGACAGTTTCACAGGGCGTTTCTAAATTTACTCTGCGAACTACATTTTCTCTGATTAATCTATCCAGCTTTTTTTTGTAAGTTATCATGTTTCTTGCATAAACATGAATCTCTTTCTGACAATTTGGCTTGGACTACCCAAAAAGGATGCCATAGGAAACGTTCTTATACATCATCAAGTTTGTTATTGCCAATATGTTTTGTAAATATTTTTAATTTTTCCACATCATCCCTTAAGCGGTACTAAATTTCAGTCACCTCTACATAGTTTAAAAGTCTGTGATATTCTTTTTACATTAAAATCTTTTGAAATTAAGGCTAATAGTTTTAGAATCAGTATAAAAGTAGTCAATTATACAGTGCTTTCGTAGTGTAGTTTAATTCGTTAAAAATTCCAGGAATAACTTTTGGGGAAAAAGTCTCGAGCCCGTAAAATTTTATTTTTAGTTGAGTATTTTTTAAAATATAATTAATACACACAGGGTAGTTCATATAGGAGGTATTGCGTCAAATATATTTTATTATTGGCAACTCACTTTTTATTACGAAGTGTGAAAAAGCACATTTTCTACATACGCTATAGTAGTAGTTTCATTAGCGTGAATATAGGTTAGACAAAAACACTAATAAAAACGATATTGCAATTTCAATATAGGTACAAAATTGAACGGTAATGATTATTTAAGGAACCCACTAAATTAAATGTTCAAATCGTGCACTGTCAACTGCCTGAGAGTAACCTTAGGGATCGATAATGTTCTCTGTATTACTATCATATAAAAACTTTAAATCGTACCGAAAATCCCCGATGGATGATGGAGTATCACACTCAAAATCTCCATAAAGTAACTGTGTAGTACGATATAGTCGATTGAAAAATTATGGGTCTTTATTTCTTTGACATGAATAACAAGATATTTGGATTTTCTTGGAGACGATCTTATTCGTGCACTAATAACTTTATGTCCAGATGTAGAGAAACTTGATCTCCTGAAAAATGATTTCTTCTTTCAACAAGATAATGCGCTTCTCCATTATGTAGCACGTTTATTTTTGTGAAATGTTCCCGAATCATTGGATAGGGAGAGGAGGGCGGATTGAGTGACCAGCCATAGCTCCAGATTTGACACCATTAAATTATCTTCTGTAGGGATATTTAGAAAACAAAGTATACGTTACTAGGCCATAGAACTTAGAAAATTTTAAAGCAGGAATTCGAAAGACAACGTATACCTCTTGAAGTTATTGACGATGTTCGAAAATAATTTATTAATGATTTTTACTACTATCGAAAAGTTAACAGACAGATTTTTTAAATAATCAGTGCCACTAAATTTAGTATTTTGAAATTGCAATATCGCTTTTCTTCATTCTTTTTTATTATTTAACCTATACTCACGCTAACGTAATTATTAACATAGCGTAAAAAATTGCGCTTGCTCATACTCCGTAATAAGAAGGGGTTGTCATTAAAAAAATATATTGATGACGTCATACCCCCTATATTGAATCACCCTTTATATATTAATTGTATTTTAAAAAATGCGCAACTAAGAACAAAACTTGACGGGCCCGAGAGTTTTTCCTAAAAGTTTATTCATTGCTTCACGAAAGCCTCTATATCACTTTAAATAAATGTCGGCAATAACCTTCAATAATTAATATTCAGTATAAAACATTTTATTATATTCCAAAACGCACGTTTTAAATATAATAGTTGAACGTAGCTTTAATTTTGATAGTAACTTACTAATCCGTAGACTTCCAAATTATCAAATGTCAGTTAGTCATTACCTTTACATTTTATGGTTTGTATAATGATTCTTTGCGTGTACGTCACAGGTAACAATCGTATGAATCAATCAACTGACATTTTTGAACAGTGTCGTGCCGAAAACACATTTTAAGGTACCAATTAGTACAATACAAATCCGTCAACCTATTACAGAGTAATGAAAAGGTTCTCCACAAAAACATTCAATGAAAGTGATGTTTCCATCAAAATAAATGAAATAAATTCAACAAAAATCAAAATAAATGAAGCAAAAATTAAATAAATATTGCAGAAATACTGAGACGCCAATGAATCAAATTATACAATAAACTAAGACGTTACTTCATAACTACTATTGGTTCGGCAAATTATTATCTGTCTATGCCGTACGTAGTTGACTGAACATCGCTAGACATACGTTCTGGTAATTGTGGCAGATTAGTAATAATTGCGAGTGGTGTAGCATGTGATCCGTGCGTCGTCACTAAATTGATACACGCGCAAATATCCATTATACAAATTGTAATTAGCAGTTTTTATTTTTAAGCCTCTCTATCAATTTAGTTTTACCTAAATGGAATTTTTGCTCTTTTAAAATCCTTTGAATAATCAGAGAATTTTACTTTTCATTAGCAATAAACCCTATAACCAGAAACTCTATACACAAAAGGCTACACCTGACATCCACTTTTAGGTTAAAATAGTGACGTTACTATGTTAAATTTAAAAATAATATTCAAATAAATCAAATACGTCAAATAAACTCATAAAGTATTGGTTAGTTAGTTAGTGGTTAACTTCCTGGTATACCTTCTAACAGTTTAATTTGATCAGGAGTCATTAAAGCTGCTCACCGTGAGTACTGCATAACTGTGGAGCTATATATATATATATATATATATATATATATATATATATATATATATATATATATATATATATATATATATATATATATATATATATATATATATATATATATATATATACAGGGTGTTTACTAAACATACGGCAAGAATTGAAGAGGTAATTCCTTGGGTTATTTTAAAAGTATTTTGTCCTTTGATGATTTTCGCGAAATCATTTTGTTTCGAAGATACAGGGAGATAAAGGTTTTTCAACAATAACAATATTTCATTACATAAATATGACATTGAAAGCTTCTCAATTTACAAGAACTGTTCAAAATGACTGCCACCAGCTAGGATGCATGTATCTAATCTTCTCCTCATTGATTCCCGAACTCTTAAAAACACGAAAGTTGTTTTTTATTAAATTATCCCTCAATTATTCGATTTCTTAAATCTTCTTCATTTTCTACTGGAGTAGTGTAAACTAATGACTTCAGATGGCCCCATAGAAAGAAATCCAAGGGATTTAAATCCAGGGATTGAGCAAGCCATAAGTGTGGTCCACCTCGTCCAATCCAGCGATCTCCATATGTTGCTGTTAAAAACTCACAAGCAACCAAACTGAAATGCGCTGGTGCAGCATCATACATAAACCATATAACATTTCTCGTTGCCAATGGAATATCCTCTAGAAATCCAGGAAGTGAGTGTTCAAAGAAATTTCGATACACCTCGCCGGAAGTCTTCTTGGTAAAAATACCAGTCCAATTAGGAAGTCACCCAAAATTCCAATCCAAACGTTTAATGAAAGCCGTTGTTGAAAACGATCTCGAATTACCTCATGTAGGTTTTCTTCAGCCCACACATGTCTGTTGTGAAAATTCATTATAGCATTTCTCGAGAAATTCGCTGCATCAGTAAAAAGAATCAGCGACAGTAGTTGTGGGATTTGAACCAATGTTTGGAGAAACCATTGACAAAATGCAATACCCGGAGGAAAATCAGCAGGAATAAGAGCTTGAACTCGTTGCATGTGGTATGGGTACAAAATCTGCTGCCTCAAAATTTTCCACACAGTTCCATTACTTACATTCAAAGCATTTTCAATTTTTCTAGTAGAGGTACCTGGATCTTCCTCTACTATGTTCAACACATTTTCTTCCAGTTCTACCGTTCTTACTGTTATTGACCTTCGTGGTCCTCCATTTTTTCGAACTGTGCCTGTTTCATGAAGGCGTTGATGAATACTTTGAAAAACTTTTCTATCAGGAATATGACGGTTCGGAAATCGTTCACTGTACAACCGCCTAGCCTGTAATGAGTTCCCATTGGCAAATCCATACATAAAATGCATGTCAGTCATCTCGGCATTCGTGTAGCGATCCATGATAGAGGACTTCACTGAGAAACGTTTAGCTCGCAAACATGTCAAAATGTAAAAGAAAAATGTCAAAAAAGTCAAATGTCAAGTATCGCGTGAGCGCGCTCGTGTGTTACTAATTTTAAAATATCAATATTGTTATTTATTGTCAAAAAATCTTTATCGCCCTGTAGTTTCGAAACAAAGTGATTTCCCGAAAATCATCAAAGGACAAAATATTTCTAAAATAATCCAAGGAATTACTCCTTGAATTCTTGCCGTATGTTTAGTAAACACCCTGTATATATATATATATATATATATATATATATATATATATATATATATATATATATATATATATATATATGTTGTCTTGAGATATTAGATTCTATGTAGGTACAAATAATTCAGTGCAAACCAATTTAGCTTTGACGTCGTGCTTGGTCACCTATATATTATGTAAATATGATAACATATATAAATTGTTATAACTTACATCTTTATATACATCTAAATAGGCAGCTCTAATCATTATTAACATTTATATCTATTGTTAGCCACATTACTTAAAAGACATCTGAAGAAAATATGTGATAAATAAAAAAAATATTAGATGGACCGTTTTATTATTACTCCATAATTTTATTGTTTTATTAACATTTTAACATTTAATATAATTTTATAAAATAGATATACCTATAGGAATATCAATCGCACTGATACGTCTATTGCGGTAAAGTACAATCGATAAGTATTGAGTACATAGAAAATTAGAGACTATGGACTGAAATCTGGAAAGACACGTATATGAAAATAAACTGAAAGTACAGGGGGCATGTTTCTTATTGCGCCACCTTAAATAATAATAACTAAGAGTTATTATGATATAAAAGACATAGTGGCAAGATTCTAATTACAAAAGATATGATAATAACATGCTTTTTATTCAACTTTTATTCACAATGTCTGAATGGTATCGAAAATCTCCAATACTGTACCACATGTGCTTTTTAAAGCAAAAAGGGATATTTCTATAGAAAAATTAGCCAATGTTAGAAATGCCACACACAACTGTGGGATATATTGTTAGAAAATATAAAATCACTGATAGTGTAGTAAATTCGAATCGTTCCAACCGGCCGCCTAAGCTTACTGACAGAAACGAAATAATTATACTACGAGAAGTCGAGAAAAATCCCTTTGTTACTGTTTCTAAACTAACATCATTACCAACAGAAAAAAGAGGGGTAGGTGTACATTATTAGGAATACCGAAACCATTAAAGTGTGTCTACGAAAACAGGGGTAACCCATGCACGAATGGCTAGAAAATAAAAACACTGCTCTCTGAAGCAAATAAAAGAAAACGTTTGGAGCTAGCAAAGCAGTACATTACCCAGCTCCCAGAATTTTGGAACGACGTTATATGGCAGACGAGTCTAAATTCAATGTTTGGGGGTCATATGGTAAACGTCTAATGTGGAGAAAACCTCGCACTGAACTCAACAAAGAAAAAATATTACCTACAGTAAAAGGTGGGGGGCGGAAGCGTAATGATTTGGGGGTGTTGCTCATCAAATGGAGTGGGAATTCTGCATATTATCGATGGGATCATGGACCGGTATGCTTATTTGAACATTTTATAACAAAATTTGCATGAAAGTGTCGTCAAACCGGGCTTTGAGGGCCATTATTACTTTCAACAGGATAACGACCCCAAACACACTTCACACATTGTTCGGCAATGGCTCCTATGCAATACACTCTACGCCCTTAAAACTCCTCCCCAATCAGCAGATTTAAATATAATAGAGCATTTGCGGGAGGAATTGGATCGTAAAGTTAGAAAACACCACATCTCAGGTTTAGTTATCCTTTTTTTAAGTTTTAAAAACTTATCCAGCAAGAATGGACAAAAATTGATAAACAAACTACAACTACACTAGTTTCCTTCATGCCAAGATAACTTGAAGCCGTGTTGGAAAAAAGTAGGTCTCATCAAATGCTAGATTATAAGAAGCTTGTCTGTGCAAATAGTTTCTTGTGTATGCTCCTCTGTAGAGTTTTTGGCACATATTATTAATTAACATGTAACTGCTTTTTAACCTTTTGTTAGCACAAAATAAACATATGTCTTGAACAGCCGAGGTGCACAAATACTTTTTTATGGCACTGTAAATATCTTCAAAACTAACCATCATTAACAGCATAATTCCTCCATGTTCACTTAGTTCGCACATGATTAAACAGCAATGTTACTACTTTATTCAGAGAATTTCTGTCAATATTGACTGCAACTGAGAGTAATAAGAATATTTTGTTGCCTGTTGAATATTATGTATTCTGTTCTTTGCTGTTTTTGCATCCTATAAGCCTAGTATTTGAAATAAATGCTATAATATATTAAAAATATATTAATGTTAGGGATTTAATTATATATTAAATTTATAACTCTATTTAATACTCTTTATTTAATTTCATATTTCATATATCTAAAACCGCAAATCGCACATGCATCAAACTGTATATCACTGTAATTGTTGAAGTGGGTTTGTCTAAAAATGTAAAAACGTATAGAATCGTCTATTAAAAAACTATTGATTAAATCATATCCCGAAGAATAGGATAGCCGTGGAAATCAATAGACTAAAATACTTTTTTGTAAGGGATATTTATTAATCCAATTTATAATTTAGCCAGAAATTAGACTTTCCAGCATATTTGATCAACACTGTGTATTAGAGACAGAAAAGAATTTATAAATATTTTATATGCATTTGTGCATTTGTTTATTTGTGTGCATTTTGTCACGTAATATTAAGATCTCGGTTTGCACAGCATATGAATTAAAGTATTTAAATTTAATCAATACGTCATGTCCAAATGCAATAAATAATTTAAGCTGCAGATGGATAATACAACAGTCTTATAGCATATTTTAATTATTGCCGATATATTTAGTTTTCTAAGGAAGAATAACAAACAATAATTTTACATTATTATTTAATATTACTCGACTATAGCTGAACATTATTCAGTAGACCGAGTAACAAAAGGCTTTCCCTTTTCATTTTTGGAGTATATAATTATCAGTTCCTTTCGTTTATGCCACTATCCCAATTTAATAAAATTGCCACAACATAAAGTACAATGAGCATGGAGAACAAGCTTTTTAATAACGTTTCTTGATTGTTTCTAGATTTATATTTTAAAAATATAAAGAAGACGTCGAGTCTCGAAGAAGACGTAAGAATTATGAACGATGCCCTTAATCACATGAAGGTGCTCAATATACAACTCCAAGATTTATATTTAAGGTTATTATTTGCTTTTAGAAAGATAATTTGTGGAGTTTATTATTTTTTCTTTCGGTATTATTCATTTCCTTTAGCCCCCATTCAATCAAAAAAGGAAAGTCCATAATATTAAGGTAGTTTCTCCGATACAGTCTGGTCCAAAAATAAATGCGCGGGTAAACGTAAAATATTTGGAATATGAGTAGTCTAGTGTTCATTATTTTTGTTCAGAATATTGAAAAATGGTCATATGCATGAATCACCCGCCAAATATTTGCACAGCGTTGCCAGGCGCTAATCGACAAGTCCTCGACTTCCAAGTAAATCTTAAACTGGCATATTTTAAAAATGTTTATCTTTTCAACAAATCAGGCATTAACCGATCTCGTGCAGAAACACAGGAAAGGGGTCGAGGATCGCTTCTAGGTATAATTCAATGTCTGGCGGTGCTTTAGCCCGAGGAGTAGGTGTTTCCTAGAGCGATTATGTGATAGCTTTGCTATTCGGGAACTACTCTGATAACCGCTTGGCGGTTTAGTGGTTCCTTTCTCGATTTCCGACTTATATGTTACTGACAGAGATCGTATCGATAAAGATGTATACCCCATAGAGTTCATTCGACATTTGTCCTGGATCGGCGTACCGTGTACGGCACTAATGAGAACTAATAAGTTCGAAACAGCTGTATGTCGTGCGGTTCCAATCCGAGACAAATGTCGAATCCTACCTGTGGCGGGTTTTATTTTTTGAAACCTTATCTGATCGTGTATAAACACGAGAAAGGAATCGAGGATCGCTTCTAGGTATAATTCAATGCCTGGCGGGGCTTTAGCCCGAGGAGTAGTTGTTTCCTAGAGCGATAATGTAATAGCTTTGCTATTCGGGAACTTCTTTGATAACCGCTTGGCGGTTTGGTGGTTCCTTTCTCGATTTCTGACTTATATATTAATAATTAGTATTTATAAATTTGACAAATACTTCTTGGTACATGAATGTTTTGTACAACTGACGATTTTATACCTTTTTGTAAATATAAAAATTGATTGTAATACTCGTACAAATTGTGGTGTCAAATATTTTATAATGTATTTAATAAAAATGGCAATAACGTATGTTTTCCTATCCTTAATGAACAAATAAAATTCACTTCGTCATTAGGTACAGTCATTTCATTAAGCATTTCAGGTCATTGAGTTTAAAGAATCCATATAGAACAGATACATTTCTAAAACAGTTTTCATCATGAATTATCCTAATTACTGCAGATTGGCTAACGATCAAAGATAAACCACAGCGCAGTTATCATGGTCGAGAGACCTTTCAAATCATGTACGAGTATCACTTGACCTAGATTTCCAGCTAGAAATTTTTAAAGAAAGAAAAGGGTATAGTTATTTGTGAAACAGGATGGGAGTAAGAGTAGTAGATTAAATGTTAAAAAATATCTTCTTGATAAGTTTAAAAAAAAACCGACTTGAAGAAAAGATAGCGACTAAAAAGCAAGAAATAAATGTTTTCTACAACAATATAATACTTATTTATTGATCCGTTTAATGTGATTAAGAAATTATTGTTTATTATGTAATTATTGTTAATTGTTTTATATAATTTTGAAGTCGGTGCTAAGGAAAACATAAAAAATATATACCTTGCTACTATAACAACGAGTTTACATTTAAAATTGCCGAGGACCGGCATTCACATTACTAATATTCTATGGCACCGACTTTTCAAACATTTCTTAACTTATTTATAAGTTATACCTTATCTTATTTTACAAATTATTCTTCATAACTAACAAATTGTAAATTTTTATTGAATCAAGTTAAAGTTCATTTTATTGACAAAAAAATCTTCCAAAGGCTTTAGAAAAAAATCATTACAAAATTAGTTACCTACTTGAGACCAACACGATTATCTCTTCTGTTTTAAAAATCGTTCTTAAAAATTCACTAATTAAATCAACAATCTTATTTTTAATCTAGTATTTAACAAATATCTAATTCATATTTATCTGAATATTTTGTAAATAACTGCATCTATACATAACAAATAATTTGTTTAATAAATAATAAATTCGCATCTTCTGCGAAAATTATGTGTATGGAAAATGAAGAAAAAGAAAATTAAGCATAAAAAGCTTCTGAACTTAATAAAGGTTAATAGTTAAAGGTTTAATAGTATTAAGCACTTTAATAAATGCTACAAAATTTAGTTGTATGTTTAAACAAATCTTTAATGATGTTCTTTGCTGGCATTTGAAATTAAAATACTCGTATGTGACCGGTCGTGTTTGAATAACAACATGCGATTGGTAATGCAATTTTATAATTTATTGTTTAATAAATAATCAAATTCAGAAACTGTAAATTACCATCATCTGCATAATATCCATATATTACTGTATAATATCCATAGATAAGTTATTTTATATAGAGATAGGAGTCCATGTACATATATTCTAAAATTGACAAACTTTTGTGACAAGATAGGTATGATATTTTTAAAAATTACATATTTTTCAGGTACTGTGTATTATTCGCCTATTTGTCATTCATTCATGCATACGAGTGTATTATATAGTTATTAGGTATATACTTACAATTAACTTTAAACTTGTCGAGTTCGATGAACATAAGTCTATGATCCCTGAACACCCACGGATTTCCCCTCTCGTCATGTTTTGGTGAGAGGAAGATTCTGCATGTGCCCTGTCTGTTTCCATTGGCCTCATTGTTAACAGTAATTTTATAGGTGAAAGGTTGGTGTTGAAGATGCTTAAATCTGACGAATACTGATCCTCGGGGTTGGAAATCCATGCCCCGAGAAAGGTCCACGTCTGATTGTTGCCACAGTGTTTGCAAAATATTTTTTTGCCCGCCACTTTCTACAGCTACATCCTGGACTGTAATTCCAGTATAATTCAACTATGGACAAAAATATTAGTTAAACCGTATGCTCATGTTCAAGATCGATCAAATATATCGCTTGTACAATCTGTTTAATAAAAGCATGTCGACGATTGTTTATAAAAGGAACTTGAAATAGAAGTAAGCACGATTCGGCCAGATGAGACAAGATTTCAGTGGGAAAGTGAAATATAAACAGAATTGTGTCAGAATCCTCAAGACGATAGAAAGTGATTTTTTATTTACAATAAATGCTGTTTATGAAACCCTGTTTGAAGCAATGTTTTATACGTGCATCCTTATGGGCTTAAATGTTCGTATGCAGATGCTGCCCATTATACTTGTTTACAAAAGTCGATGATATTTGTAATGGAACAATGTGTAAATCTTCTGTAGTCGAATTACTATTAGTAATAACTATGTTGTCAGTTTGGCTGTCGCCTAAAATCGTGTTTGTGTTTTTTATTTTATTTTATTGAGCACCGTGATATTTTCTTTACTGCCGCTTGCGTTGGCAGAGAGAGTGACGGATGTTCGACGGAGAGAATGTCCCGTATAAAGTGATAGTTCTGGCAGATGCAGGATGGTTGGCAATTTTGCTTGATATACTTTCAATAGTATGGATTCCAACTGGCTGAACTGTGCATTTGCCGTTTCTATAAGTCAGGAATAATCGGTCATGGGGTATCTGTTTAGGACGCAGAGCGAAATATTTATTAAATAATTCTATGGACTTTACTTTCCTTTCAAACTCTGCAGTGATCACAAATAAACGACACTTGTTGGTCTTTGTTTTCGGTATATGAACAACCAGAATTGTTTCTTTATGCTCTATGTCACATACTTTTATATTATATCAAATTGGTTTTGAAAAGTTTGCACAAATTACCTTCATCATAAAGTAGATTCCATCTGGTGCATCTAGTAAAAATTTAAGTATTTTTTCTTGTAAAAGGGTTTTGGGTTTTTTTGGAGTATGATTTCTTCTTTTTTGTTTTAAAAAAGCCGTAAGTTATCTACATTTACTAATGTTAACGTCTTGCTTTGCTGCAAGGGTTGCCTTGAGCATGAAATAATACGACCACATTGAAGAAGAACAATACTTCTTTGATAAATCGGAAAAATATGCCAGTAACACGTTTTCACTGTATTTCTTTATTTCGTTTTTCTTGCACCACTGACGATTATATTTTTCTACTGATTTTTCTTGCAGAAGTTTCAAAGACGTCTCTAATGACTTTTCTTGAATTTCAGGCGGTGTGCACTGAATATCTTCCATTATTTTTTATAAATAATCCGCGAGAAAACTTTTATTGTGGAGTTGTGACAGCCTTGAGGAGCGTGATAGTGACGAACGGTTCCTGTTTCATGTCAAAGTCACGGCTACGTTAATAAATATTTGCGGCAGGTAAAAATAAAGTATTTGTTTATTTCCGAAACTCGATATGGTAATATGTCGTATATTTTCAAAACCCCTTTTAACACTTAGATAAGCACAATAACATCTGCAGTGGATACAGGCTCATGAAAACCAAAATTGAGACACATGATTTTTGCTGAATATTTAGTCTCTTCATTGCGCAATACCTCCGCAGGGGAGTCTGATGCGTATCGAGTGAACTCGTTATCGTAGGCACTATTAGACATGTATTAAAAGCATTGGGACTAAAATTCGGTGATTATTAAACTCCTGTATTGTAACATATCAGAAATGGGATTTCTTCCTCCCCTTTGTGTTCTACAACAGCTGATCGCAACATGAACATGTCCAATAGTAAAGGAAAAGTGATTCAAAAGATCCAAAGAATGACTATTATACTATCCTAGCACTAATTCAATTAGTAGTTCTAGTTCCAGAAGTAAAGTGTCACCAGCAATGATAGTATAGTAGTCATAATGACTATTATGTTAAAGCAATAGGTGACGACATAAGTTAAAAACGTTAAGGAGTTAATCTCTTAAGAAGCAGTTAAGTTGAAGTGATTATCGAGGAAAAAATTACAGTATACCAACGTTCAATTCACACTTTGATAAAGTGATGAAAATAAACTAGTGTCTAAACAGAATTAACAGTATCAGAGATGTATTTGAGTACGATGAAAAAGCCCGTATTCAATATATTACAATACAATAATTAGTAACGTAAAAACATGATCACAGACACAATAACATGCTTGGACAAAATGTAAAGCAAACTGAATACTGACCTTCCGCCTCATAAATTTGTTTACAGCAGTCTAAAGGAACTACTGAATATACGACGGGAGCCATCATAACCGTTAGTTACCATAATAACCATCACAACTTGATTTATCTTATCATAAACTAGCTTTGGGAGCCAACTATAGGACAAGGTACTCGTTTAAAAATTGTATAAGAAAAGAAGAAGAAACCGTTTAGAAATTGTAGAAAAGTAAGTAGAAGATTTACAATGGTATTTCCACCTTGCATTGGCCGTGTCAAGATGCAAATGCTAATCCTATCAAGAATCTCTCATTGACGTCATACAGTGGCACACATCTAATACTTATTTTAGAGTAATTGTGGACACACTCTTACTAAGATAATCGCTACATTCAGTTAGTATATTATCTTCAGAGCAAAATAACGTTAATTAAACATTTTTCATTGAATTAACGAATTGCTGCATTTTTAAAGGATTTAAAGAATATAAAAGAATAAAGCAAAACCTCACTTTCTAAATTGCGCCAATAAATCCTGTGTTCTTAAATTTAAGCTCAATTTAATTTTAATATTAAAGACTCCCAGTATTACCTGTTCCACTTTATATCTGGGCAAAGTTGATTTGAATTTCTGGAACATGTCATCTATATAAGCATGCCATCTGTAAAAAATTGGGTCACGCATTGCTGTAGCTGAATCTCCCATAACTCCAAATGATTCCTGCAAAAAAACATAGATTCGATACAAATTAAATTATTATTGAAGTTAATAGTTTATATTATTAGAATTACTTGATATCCTAACTATTTTGGATATTTTGGAGGATTTAACATAATTAATATAGATATAGATATATATATATATATATATATATATATATATATATATATATATCAAAATCTACAACTAGATGTGCATAGAATTGAAAACACATGTGTTATTATCCACAACACATATTATTATCAATATTATCCAAAACATATAATGGAAATATCAGAACACCAAAAAGTTATAATTACCCTATAGGTCTTTTACGATTACTTTAGAATTAAGCGTAAAAGAATATTTGTTAATATGTGTTAACAATAAATCTTTAGAATAAAACAAAATTTTATTTTTAAAGTATACTACATTAAATTAATTATAAAAAATATTTTTGAAAGTAACTTTGTGTTAGAACGTGTATTCAAATAGAAGACAATAGTTAATATTGTAATTATTGTCTAATGTAACTATTGCAATTATTACTATCTGATATAACTATTATTATTATTATTGTATTATATGTTGATATACATATGTATGTATTATTATATAGTGAGTTTCAAAAATAAAACGAACTTATTGCATATACATATGTTATTTTCGTTGTCTTAAATAATATAATACACTTCTTACAAAACATAACAACATATGTGAGGGGTATGGAATCATCGAAATATTTTATAACTGGGACACTCTATATTTAGAGATACAGTTATTGATCAAAATAAAATCCAAAATGTAGAATAATATAACTTACTTATTTTCAATATATTTATGAAAACATTATATTAACTTTGATATATTAATAAACGATAAATATATTTGTTAAGATATGTTCTATTAAAAATTCAGTTACAAAGCTTTAATTAGTAAATTTCGATATTGATATTATATTGAGGGAGTACATAATTATGGATTTAACAGTATTGAATTATATAGTTGATATTTATTATATCTATCAACAGACTTTGCTCATTATTATTTGTATTCAACAAAAGTCATAAATACTACATTATTAACTTGAAACTCTATTAACCAGATAATATTTTTAAAATTTATTGTCAAATAAGTCAAATGAAATTAAAACTTTTAATTACATTCATATCATGTATTGCTCGTCAAGAATAAGAACAAGTCTCTATCGGATCAACCACGAGATGTGCAGTAAATAGCCTGATTTAAGTAAATAGCGGAATGCTGCCCTCATTTTTTCTTCTACGCATACATAGAGAAATTTCACACTTTTTCCTTTTATTGACGAGCAATAATTCTAATAAAAATATAATTTTATCTCATGAATATTGAATAGATCTTCAACTTACGAGATGTCTATGGTCAGGATCGTGAATATATGAAATAAAAACATGTCCCATATTATGTAAATCTCCATAATACGATCTGGAAGGCGAAAGGATACTTGATTCAATCATGTTTCCCAATACATCGATACCCTCAAATTCCGTTAACTGTATTGTTGTACCTTCGTCCTGAAAATAGATTATATTAGTTAATTAGACGTTGATATAGTCTTTAATCCTACCGTTCTGACAAAGCCAGAGTTGATAGCCTCGAAAATTCTATTCTTCCACCTATCTAATTCATCTAGATCTATGGAAATTTGGTCAACATCTCTCCTCAAGTTACTTAATTTTTGATTGGCGATACGAGCAGGCCAAGACCTACTAGCTACCAAACTGTCTAGTTTTGGAAAATATGCTTCCTTTATTTCAGATTCCCAATCAATGAATCGTTCTACGCGCTTCAGTTTGTTGCACAGACGTTCAAAATTATACCTGAAAATTTAATTATTAAAAATTCCCATATTTTCTTATCGTGTTTGAAGGAATAACATCAAAAGAATACCACTAATCAATAATGTTAGTAAAAACTATTTTACGTAATGTGTAAAATATATAAATGTTTTTACTATAAAACATTTATATATTTATACAAATTAAAAAAAAATGAATAATTATTCCTTCATAACCGGAACACGGACAATGTGTAGGGTAATTTATACCTAGACGTAATTTGTTGATGCATATAATAGAATAATTCTCCTCTTCTGTTCTTATTGACAATTTCCCTGGCAGCCTCGAAAGGATACACCAAATGCCAATGCCAATGATGAAGATTAACACCAACGTCTTCTCTGAAATAAGCTAGACGATGTTCAGTCTCTAGATCTGAAGCAGTGTAGTCCGTAGATAATTCAATTGGCATCTAAACAACCAGTTCATAATATAAGCTTATTTTTGATACACACAGCAATTACTGACTCTATTATATACTAGACATGCACATTTTGTTGTAATAGAATCTAACAGTAAAATATATTTCTTAAAGTTAAACAGTCTTCAAACACGTTTATTAATTTTAAAATTACAATATACTCTTGTATTAGTAAATGTATTAAAATTATAGTTGTAATTATTATTTATTGGAGTTAATAAGAACCTATGTTCTTCAAATCTCTTTAATAGCTTTTATATTATGGTGAAAACATATATAATTCTATAATATTCTATAGTATTCCATAATTGTATATTCTAATAATTCTATTAGAATTAATTAATTTTAACATTTAATCGTTGTCTGTTGTGGCCTTTCATAATATTTTACCTCAAAAACAAGAAGCGACCTACTGGATAAGTAGTTAATTCTTTAATATCATAAATATACTAAAAATGTGTGTATGTCATTTTACTCTTTGAAATATATTGAAATTTCCAGAAAATTCTTTGTTTATAACTTGAAAATAAACAACATAATATAATACTTATCGAAACGACCAAGAAATATATTGAACTATATACAATGTATGTTATATTTTTCAATATATGTTATATATCTAATAGATTTATTTATTTTTTTTATTTATCGTATGGCTGAACATATGGATTCAAATTACAATAATTACAAAATACAAAATATCATAGTTATATATTTCACAGTGCCAGATCTAGGTTTTTAATCCATTCGATCGCCGAAGGTGTAAGGGATATAAAGTCGTCCGCATCTCTTGGGTATGCTCTATTTCCACAGTATTGGACAATGTGGTTATGTGGTTATGGTTTGGATGGGATCGCCGCAGTCACATTCAGGTGAAGGCAGCTTACTCCATTTGTTGAGCACATCTGCCATGTTTAGTTCGGATCCTGTTGGCAGTCTTCCATATTTGCCGTGGGAGGTCGACTCCGGTGGGCTTACTCTGGATTGTCACTTTAGGAAATACATCCGGCGTTGTGGACTGTTCCCAGGTCTCCTTCCATCTCTGTTCCACGTTGAAGCCGCTTGCGCAGAGTTCTGATGCTGTCTTGACTGGTGGTCTTCGGGATTTAAGTCTGCTAGAAGTTGCTTTGCCAATGTCCTCATGTACGGGGAGTTGTTGATCAGCCATTATTTTATGGTATTGGCGAGCTAGAGTATCTTGTCTTCTGAGCTGTGGCGGAGCGATGTGGTTGAGTGTTGGTAACCAGTATGTCGGGGTGGATTTGATTCATTCCGTGATGTTGCGCATCGTGCAGTTCAGTTGTGTGTCGAGTTTATGGACATGTCTACTGTTTAATCATACAGGGGCAGCGTATTCCGCAGTACTGTATACGAGGGTAGAGCTACGTAGGGTGTTCGCTGTTGCTCCCCAAGTGGTGCCGCAAAGTTTCTGGACGATATTATTTCTTGTACGGACTTTGGCTGAGGTGTTATGAAGGTGCTGCTTGAAGGTTAGCATTCTGTCCATGGTGACTCTCAGGTATTTTGGAGTCGGATTGTTTCTGAGCAGCATACCTTTAAAATATATTGCTAGTTGTTGGTTTGCCAACTTATTATTTAGATGGAAGCAGGTACGAATTTGTTTGATATGGTTTCCGGCATGTCCGTGATGTAGATGTTAAAGAGGACTGGGGCAAGGACCGAGCCCTGTGATAGCCCATTCTGTAAGTGTCTCACCCTGCTGATTTGGTCTCCCATAACTACCTGGAATAATCTATCGCTCATCATCTTATTCAGTAGCTGAGTTAGTTTTCTGTTAGCTATGATTCTTAGGAATGTATACAGAAGTCCCTGCCTCCAAACGGTGTCATAGGCAGCCGTTAGGTCTATGAATACAACAAAATACAACAATGATGTTTTGAGGCCTACTTGAAATCCCGCTTTTATGAAGGTTGTCAAGCTCAGTACTTGGTCTGTGCAGTTACGTCTCGCACGGAAACCCGCTTGGTATGTTGGAATGCGTTCATTCACCTTGTCTTTTATCCTTTCAAGGATCAATCTTTCCAAGAGTTTATAGCACGCACTTAGAAGTGATATTGGTCGGTAGCTTTCTGCGCTGTTTTTTGGTTTGCCCGGTTTAAGGATACCTATGATTTTTGTTTTTTTAAATTCCTTGGGGAGGGTGCCGGTATTAAGTAAATCAGAAAGGAAATCAGCGAGCCATCTTCTAGTGCGGGGATCAGTGTTTGTTAAAAATTCATTATGAATTCCATCGAATCCCGGGGCTTTATTGGCTTTGATGTTCAACAGTGCTTGTCCAATCTCTTTGAGTTCAAAAGACCTTGAGAGAGGGGACTCATCCGGACTATTGTTTCTCAGGTTATTCAGTTCGTGTTTAATCTTTGTAGTATGAGGTCTATCTTTAGGGGCTCTCGACATGGTAACTATGCGGTCAGCGATCTGATTTGGTATGACTTCACTATCATTTCGTGTAGGAGGGTTACTCGCGCCTAATTTTCTGAGTAGGTCCATGCTGTCCTGCTTGAGTATTTGAAATCAAGTTCTTCGGTCATCCTCATCCTCTTTTCCCTGCGGGCTGCATCGAGAGAGTGTAGCAGTTCGTCTGCTATTTCAGAGTCTCCGCTTTCAAGGAAGTTTTTGTACATGGACTCACATTCCGCATTCTAGACTGGAATTATTCTTTTCGGAAGCCCCTAGGGATATGTTTTCTCGCTACGCAAATGACAGCCCCTACGAACCTTTTGTAATTTCCGTGTTTGGGTGGGATACATCGGATACAGCTATCCAGGTCTGATTTAAGCTTTGTCCAGTTTGCTTTTTGGAAGTTCCATGTGGACTTGGGGAAGGATCTTATAAGTGGGATTTGGATGCCTACTTCCAATATAATGGGTCGGTGCTGGCTTTTCGGGAAGTCGGGAAGAACGGTTTTTGATATATTTATAGGTCGGCCATGTTCATTTCTTGTTACAAATATCAAATCAGGGTTATATTCTCTGTTCCATGCAGCAGATCTAAAGGAGCTTCTGTCTTTGGCATCGAATATTAGTTAGAGGTTCTGTTCTTCGGCCCATTCCACGAGCATTTCTCCATTATGGTCGTTCGTGTCATATTTCCAGCTGGTGTGATTACTATTGAAATCGCCTGCATATATACTTGGGTGGGGGAGCGATGAGACGTTTTGTGGTGTCCAGGTAGCTGCTGGTGGCTTGTAAATATTAACAACCTTCATTCTTCCAATCTCGATGACTATTCTATGGATGTCCTCATCTGAGCTGAGGGAGAGCAGTTTGACATTCTCGATGTCGCTTCGGGCGTACGTTATTGCTCCGTATGTATGTTATATCAATGATGTCATAGCCAGGAATTTTGATCGAGCTTGATTTTCGTTTTGTAAGTGGGTTTCTTGAATTAGTACTAAGTCAATATTATTGTCTTTCAATAGTTTTGATAAAAATTGGAATTTAGATCTACTGATGCCTTCAATATTCAGTTGGCAGATCCGGGTTACATCACCCAGGTCTCTTGTGAAACAGCCTTGAGAAAGGCTATTAGGTTGGTTTGTTACCATATGTGTGTACTTGCCAGGAGATCCGAAGATAGACTGGATGCCAATCGCTCTAGCTCTTTAGCATTACTCAGGGTGCACGTGTAACATTCTGTTACGGACGCGAGCTAGAATTGCACCCATATCTAATAGAGTATATATCTAATAATAATCGCATATAAGATATTGATATTATATGTGCAGACAATTCAATTACTGTTCGATTATAGAAACGTCAAGCGCAACTTGTATATATCTGAATTCTAACATCACTCATGATGAATATCTCGTGTTGCCACTGTTGACAAATCTCATTTCATTTCTGCATTAGCAGAATCTATTATCAAAATCAAATAATCGAACATTCAACAATGCTGTTAATACACTCATTAATATTTTTTAATTAAAACACAGTTTAATGGCAATCTCCAGCAAACATTGATTTAGTATAATATTTTGGAAATTAAATTATGTTGATAACCTATTTAATTAAAGCATAATACCCATTTTGAATAAATTTACATTTCGATCATTAAATAATCACTTTCACATAAATAGCGCAGCGAGTGGATAGGCTTGTATAACTAGGCTCTGCCAAGTCGAATACATAGCGGAAACAATGAACCATTTTTGTTGACGGGTTACCTTATGAAAAATTAAAGAATGTGGAAAGTAAAAAAGTAATTCTCGATGAAAGAGTAATTATTTAGAATAACACAAAATACCAAAACATTTCTGAATGCTAGGAACAATTTCTTAATGAAGTAGATCCAAATAGTTTTGGCCAATTGTCCCGTTTACCTAATTTAGCTCGTCAACAAAAAATGATCCAATTATATGTTCCTCCAGTATATCTGCCGAAACGTTACATTTCTGAGTATGATGAGTGTGAACGGAGTTCATAAAACTCTCTAAATATTCTGACCACAAATACTGAATACGAATTGAATGATATTTACATATATTCATTCTCATTCACCTACTCCATTAATGTTTTACAAAATTCCATTCTTTTTACGTTACCCGCCTTAAAAATGTCAGGAGTTTTTCAAACTTCATATATTTCAATTCATTTATTTAAACAGTCCTATTTATTAATAACGTAGAATTTACAGCAGCAAACTTAATAATCATTAATTGCCAGTGTGCAGATATTAATATTTTTGTCATCACGGGCTTGATTAGGAAGAAATGATTTCTTGTGATGTTTATAATAAACACAGAAGCGCAATTAAAATACAATTATGAATTGATGATTACGCTAGTATATGCCAACTGAAAAATGTTTCATTAAATGGAATTTGAATTTGGCGCCTTAGTGCCTTTGGTAATATTATTTAAAAATTTTAACTCTTGGGGCTTTCTTGAAAATTATTTTAGTTAATCATAACTTGTAACACCGTTACCGGCTCGGTGAAGTAGGTGTGATCTTGGATGCTAAGCTGAGCTAAAAAGACCACCTCCAAGATAAACTGAAAAAGTTTTATGAAAACCCCTGGATGTGCAGGAAAATATTCGGCGCCACTTGGTAACTGAAACCAGCAATGGTTTCTTGTCTCTATTAAGCGGTGTTGAGGCTTCGGCTACTATATACGACAGTCGACAGGCCCAGGGTCCAGCTGGTCTCAGCGAGGAAAGAACTGAAGTAGGTCATACTCTGGTATTAAACGGAATGACGGAGGTTATGAGGACCACACCATCGGTAATGATGGAGACTTTTACTAGCTTCCCCCCGTTAGACCTGTCATTCATTACCGTGGATGCAGAAGCAGCCTATAGAAGTGACAGCCAGGGTAAATAGGGGACTAGGTATACCCATTTCCACAAAGAAATCCTCGACCGGCTCATCTTTTCGATGCCACAGGACAGGATGAAAATATTCTACACCTTTGAAAATGATTTCAAGGTGATTAGACTCAGTAGAGAGAACTGGACAAACAGCATGGTCCCTCTAGCAGAGGACATCTGGTTCGCGGATAGCTCAAGGGGCGAGGGGGAGACAGGGGCTGAAGTATACGGACATAATAGAAGAGATAAGTACTCGATTCCTCTTAGAAGTTATGCCACAGTATTCCAGGCGGAGGTGATGGGCATTCACATACACTGCTGCGTATAAACGCGATTGCTGAATGGAGTGGTTGGTTAGCATATTACTATATGCTCCGACAGCAGGGCAGCCCTGGATGCTTTAGAGGCTCCATGAGTGAAGGGATACAGAAATACAATAGACGCATTAGCCACAAGTAACAATATGTTACCTGGGTTGCCTGGGTGCCGGGTCTTACTGATACCCGGGGTAACGAGAAGATGGAAAAGTTGGCCAGGTAAGGAACCGAGAGGGACTTAATAGGACCTGCAAAAGCACTCAGGATTGCACACTGCTACGGTAAGAGGGCAATCTGGGAATGGCTGTCATCTTGACTATCAGAAAGATTGACTTGAGTGACACAAAGAAATACAGATGGTGCGGAAGAGAATACCTCTCAACATATGCTATGCCAGTGCCCGGCGCTCACATTACCTCGCGTTTGGGACCTTTCTATTTATTGGGCTCAAGAGAACTGAAAGAAGTCGATCTGGAGGGAATATTGAGCTTTTGGAAGAAAGCCAAATCCGTACTCCAATTGTGACTGCTTTACAGAAAGATACAATGGGCGGTAACCTGAGTGTTGCACATATTCGTGGCCCTCCTCAGAAAGCTAAACCTAAATCTAATTTGTAACACCGCTGAGATTAGTCTTTCAGATCGATCTAATTTGTGTATGGCTCGAAGTTGCGATTGGTTAAGGCTCAAGGCATTACATTCATACACCAGCCGTTGAAACTTGTAAATTTATTAGGTAGTTTCTACGATCGAAATACGTATGCGTTGACTGTACACGAACCAGCTTACTATCCATATAATAACGAAAGTAATTGTATTCCATGAAACGCTATACAAATATAATTGGGTAATATATCATGGTTTATTTCTATAAGCCTATTAGTGAAATAGTAAAATACTTTTTAATTTTTTTATGTTCGTAACACTGTAGATAGTAATTAATTACTTTCTTTAGTATCTATAGTATTTGTATGATTATCACGTTAGTTAATTCATTACTGACAACATAATTATCATGACGAAAGCTGTGACCATTCAATTACAGCAACTTACCCTAGATCCCTGAGGGGCGACGTTGATCTCTTCTCGAGCTAAAGCAAACACTTTAGCATCAACATATTTATCCGGAAAGGATTGAATAAACGAGGGAATGTCCAAATCTTGAGTATCCTCCCTGTGGAGCAAGGCGACAGAGAAGGCGTAATTGAATAGATATGGATTCACGCGGTCCCTAGCGTAAATAGCCGCCGATAGTAGGTCGTCTACATTTCGCATTCCTACGAAGAATATATTAATTCAACTTAATTAACATAAATTTTACTCAAGTAACAGATGTTACATATAATTTAATCTCGTCTATACTATTGTTACTGAATGATTACAAGAATATTATTAAATGTAGAAGTCATCTTATAATTCGTTATTCTATATTAAACAGTAGACTACATTCATTGTTAAATAAATACGATAAATGTGTTATTAGATAAACTAAGTTAAATGAGAGCTTGCCCTTTCAACTAATTTTGTGGTATTAGCTAATAATTCAAAATAATTTTAAATGAAGCGAATAACCTGAAACATAAAGGTTTACTGTCTAGGTTACATAAATTAAAATTAAGAAATTAAAATTTGTTTCAAGCTTTACCATAATGTTAACAATAGTATACACTCCTGGACAAAAATAATGCATCAGCAAGACTTTTCATTATTTCTTATAATGTTTCGAAGTTTTAAATTCTAATAAACAATCGCAATTATCTGACATGTAATCGATATCGGATGAATGGATGGATGTGAACGATATGTAGCTAATTTTTTAGTTAAATAATCAACACTTAGTCGAACAATTAAACATTTTAAAGAACTTGGAAGTTACTGTAGAGCCCCAGGACAAGGTCGTAAGAAGTCTACAGATGCCAAGATATGAGCGAAATCTAATGCCTCGCCTTAAGAAACAGGCATTCTACCAGTTTAGAGCTAAGCAGAGCCATATCAGCTAGACATGTAGCAATTTCTGGACGAACGGTCAGGAGAAGGCCTTAACAGTAGAAGCCCAGCGATTACACCACTACTCACCAGGAAGCATAGAATTATTAGACTGCATTTTGCAAGAGAACACATAAATTGTACCATTGGTGATTGGAAGCGAGTCTTGTTTTCAGACAGAAGAAAAAGTGAATCTTAAATCGCCAAGTCAATGTCAACGAATCTGGTGAGGTTAAGGCCAGGAGAGAGGTTAACTATCTACAATATCTCTCCGAGGATCCTATTTTTTGGTGGCTCAATAATGTTCTGGAAAGGAATTTGTTTCCATGGTCACATGGACTTGATTTCTATACAGTGGAGATCCGTGAGTGCAAATTTATACGTAGAAAACATCATAGAAGAACGTGCGATGCCATTTACCCTATTTGTTGGGAACAATTTCATTTTTATGCAGCATAACGCTCGGCCGCACGTTGCTAGATATGTACTATACTAAGTACTTTTGATTTGTGAAAATTTCAACTATGGACTGGCCATTAGGAAGCCCATATATGAACCCAATAGAGCATCTATGGGATGCGCTAAAGTTATCACTTAAGCGCCACATATCTGTCCCTATGACTATTAGGGAATTCGAACAAGTCACTCTTTTTAAATGGGAGAATATTCCTCAGGAAACAATTCACCACTTGATCAATAGCATGCCCAGATGAATGGAAACAGTGATGACGAGCTAAAGGAGGATCTACCAGCTACTGAATTTAAATTATTACGATTTAGTTTCACCTCCAATTTTTCTCCCCTTCCAAGTATTTTGTTAACACCGTTTTCATTGAATTTGACGTTATTGATCCCTTCTGTTATGTATTCATGTTCTTCCCGGATAATACTATTCTAATTTGTTAAACATTAGTTGAAATCATTTAATTACAATATCACATAGGTACTATGATATAAAGTTTTGAAAAAATAAAAGTAATAGTGTAAGTTTTACGAATACGTTAATTTTGTCCAGGAGTTTATTAACAAACATAATAAAGATACCTCAAACTTACTATTTTCATGTCGATGTTTTGTGTAGTCTATTTCATCGCTATTTGCCAAATACAAAATCTCGAAACATACCTTGGATTGTTTCTATGGCTAGGCTCAGGTAGACTGTTCCGTTTATCGGCAAGATAAGAGAGTTTTTTATTTGTCAAATAGCAATGAAATGAATAGTAAATGTCTATCTTTTACACGTTAAAAAGTGTATTATGAAAAGTACTTTCTCGGTTATTTATTTACTTATTAAATAACGCCTATATTATAAACAGAAAATAGTTCAATTAGAATAATATAGTTGGTTATTAAGATTGTTTATGTTTTATTATTTGTAGAGAATAATAATATCAAGAATTTAATTTTAAGGTATTTAAATAAAATGTATACTTTACTCTAATGAATTACCTCTACTCTAATGAAAATTGTAAAATACCAAATCCATAACTGTGAATATAAATGTATCAGAAATGTTGCGCCCAAGAAGTCTAGAGAACAGACTTCTTAGTTGCGCCATTGCTGGTAATATCATATGCAACAGTAAAGAAAAAGTCATCATAGAACTATTCTACAATGCAACACATTTTAAACCTATATTTGGTTTTTTATCTTTTCTCTTTATGATTAGTTTATAAACCAATTATGTAATAATTATAAAAATTAATATAAACTGGCAACATACATTTAATGAAACATCCAATTTCATTAAAATATTTATTTCTTATAAAACGGAAGATTCAGTTTTAGGAATTGAAATTAATGAACAATTGTCGATTAGAACATTTATAGGACAAATTTCTTACCTAAGAATATGTCAATGAGATGTTTCGCAAGTTTTCGATGTTTTGGAATAAAAAGCGAAAAGTTTTCATTACGACCCAAATCCAAAATGTCTCCCAATTGAGGAACGGTAATAACATTAACAGGAATATTCTCTTTTGCCTTTTCACCAAGACGACTTACAATTTTGTTTCCTATTGGTTGGTATTTTTCGGGCTGAAACAAATATTTAAACGTTTTTCATAAAATTATTCAATGCTGAACGCAGGGTAGTGGATTTTCCATTACACACTTGTCATTTTCGTCAGAATCGAGCTGAGGAATTAAACAAAACTAGACTGTCTATTTCGCTAAAACTATTTTCAGGACATTGCGCACTATTGTATATATAACCATAATAACTATTGCATAGTAAACAATCTATTCATTCTTAATGCAATATCGTTTTCGGTTTTTCCTTGTCTTTCGTGTAACAAATACCACTATAAACTGAGTTTATTGAACCTCAATTAAACTCATATATTTAAGGATTAAGGCCAGGTGGACTTGAAATTGAAATTTTAATATAATTATGTACTGATTTTGAATGATTAATAATAAAAATGAGATTTCGATAAATAATTCCCTTTTGCGCCTGTTCATACAACTATAAGACAATGATTTTTTCACGAGTTTTGCATACTATCAAACATATCTATCACAAACATATTTGCATTTCCATTAATATGTTAATCGACTATTGCAGATTTATCAAGTATAATTTATACAGTTTCCCTTTTTCATTACTTTCATTATCTTGTACCTCACCTAACTCCAATTTAGAATTTTGCGTGGATCAGAACCTGTATTTAAGTACTATAAAATGTAGTCAAATGCTTATTTCATCATGTTCCTTTATATGATATACAGCCTACATAAAAAATTAAAGTAATTATATAACGTAATACTATATTTTCTTTAAATTTATTAATCGTCAGCTTTATTTTTTATATTTTACGTTCATTTATTCACAGAGTCGCATAATGTTCTTTATATCTCACAATCTCCTCCTCATGATTTTCGTCTGATATAAAAATCCTTCCGAGCCTACCATATTAGTTATCAACTGACATCGACTGTCACGGCTTTGCTATATTCACCTCATTTATTTGTATCGTTGATGAAGGTTCAATCACCATAGAAATTGGAAAAGCCATATATGAAAAAGTTTTTAGATGAATCTCGTCTTGATAGACTTTTATATAGAAATAAATCATAAGATTCGATAATATACGGACAAGACTATATCCCGTACATTCAAATGTCAAATATGAGAAAAGCTTAACTAAAAAAAAATTATCTGAATTACATAGTACCCCCACAATCATGTGTCCATGATTGTCCAATGCAAATATATGATTAGATTCGAGTGCTAACGAGGACAATTTAGCATATCTCCATGGAAATGGGCGTGTTTGTACTTGTCTGTATGTGTAACCTTTCCATCCGTAACCTGAAGGTTTAAGGAAAATAAGCTTCGATTTCAATATATGCAAACTTTACAACCATAATGGAGAAATATTTTACTAGTTACATATACCGATGTTAATATTTGTACCAGAAATAGTGAAATTTTACACTATTTTTACACGATTAAAAGTTTTATTCCGTCAGACTTTCAACAGTTTAAGGGCTATTGTTATAAGTTTGTATGTTCATCACATTATATTAACAACTCATAAATGAAATATTAACATAACCTCATTTTTTATTAAATCTTATACCATTTGATAGATGTTTTTTTTTATTTCATAAGTATATCCGCACAAAGACATTAAATAAATCAGAATAGGAATGAATTCTAAATTTGCATGTCTAAATAAATATGAATTTATTTAGAGATACTCGTACAAACATAATAACAACAAATTCAATACCAGTTTTCTGTGGCTATGGAAAATGTCTTTCAAATGTTCAATTCAACAATAGCACTTGGAATAATGTACATATGTAGAGACAAACATTTATATAGTAAATCTTGCTCTCTACAACAAGAAATTTAAAGCACTTTGCCAGTATTATTCCAATCAGTTCCTGTATTGACAAAAACCGTCAAAGGGAGAATTTATAAAAAAAATTTACGAACAAATGCATGCAAAGCATTCCGTAAATATTAAATGAAAAACGAAGAATGTAAAGAAGCCGGTACGAAATGAATATACTTGCATTTTATAAGAATATTTTCCAGGACCTAAATCAGAGATTTAAGAAGTGAATAAAATATTTCGCGTGGATATATTCATAGGACGTCATTGACTTGCAAATACAAAGATTATAAAATACAATAAAACCTGAAAATTCAAACCCATTTTCACGTAATAACCTCATTTGCAGAGACTGCTCGAATGTCTGCCGCAATATTGTAGAAATATTGGTTAGCAACAGCCAATCAATATTTTAGAAAACGTAATATGTAGCAACATTAGACTTAAATTAAATTTAAATTATTCTTTAACCACTTTAATTTAGGTTGAAGCTTATGTTCAGGAACGAATAAAAGAATCAAGAAATCATTCAAACTACATAAAAATATACAGAATGTTCCATTAAAAATAAATGATGAACTATAATTTGAATCATACTTAATAAAAATATGTGTATAGAAGGTTTGACGATAGTGCTTTCCATAACGTTATATATGACTTTACATATACATACCACAGATACTAAGCAATAAAAAAAATAACTAAAGCTCCCCACGAAATAAAAAAGTGTCATTAACATTCTTCTGCCTCTTGTTTAGGTTAATGGTAATATTCATAGTAACATACTCAATATTACATACAATGAACAGGTAGGTCACTGCACGTTCATAATGGAAAATTTAGTGCACCGCCCGTTCACGTGGTGAACAGGGGTACATGTTTATGTTGTGTGGGGTCATCTAGTATCGTGTCCATTCAGAATTCTCGAAAATAAATCAATTTTAGTAAGTTTATTTTATCTGGTAAATGACATATGTACGACAGCACACTTTGTCGTAACGACTCAAACTAGCAATATTAAAAATGGTATACTTTACTCTCTCTCTCTCTCTCTCTCTCTCTACCCTAGTATAATGGTATACTAGGGATATGCAAACATGGTGTTAGTTTCCGGTCTATGTAAATAAAATAATGTAGATGTAGGATGGAAATATGCAAAAAGATTTCTAGGCACAGTTTCAATTTTAAGTTGAATTAATCTATATTCGGATTATTTATTATGTTATTCGTTTATTTCATCAATATAGTAACAGTCCAGATGCAATTCAGTCCAATACAGTTAACATCCATTAAATTAATCCTAGATTAAGATAGTTCAGCGAGGTCAAAAATACTACCGTTAATAAATTTTAAACATGGCATGAATTTGAAGCTGACAGCCTCAAGCTGTGTTTTAAAATGTGAGAGATGTGAACTAGATATCCTGTTCCCCAAAAAAAAAAAAAAGAAAAAAATACGCTGCGAGAATAACTGAAGTATGTATTTTGTTCTAATATGGTTGACCTAACTGGGTAATTACTATGAAAATAATATACTTGCTTTAAATTTCACTTTCCACATGCTAAAAGAACTGTCGCCATTAGTGAAAGAGATTAGTGTATGCTAGACACTGTCTTGAAACCCTATATATGTAAAGATATATCTAATTAAAATATGTATACGGCCATTGTGTACATAACTTGCCTTTTAGAAAAAAAAATAAACTGTTTATTTGAGATATGGATCTCTTTTAAACACGGAGCCAAGAACTCCGCGTTGGGCACCTATCATGAATGCGCACCGTATTCTCTCTTAATATTAACTGTTACTTTTGTGGCTAAACACAAAAATTTTTTCAAGAGACGTATCAGTCATTTATATAACAAATAACCCTCTAAATTATAATGAAAATCAGTTACAGTACTAGTCCCTGGTAATATTAAAGTTATATATACATCTACTTCCGCTCGCATTCATACAGTGTAAATAAATTTGATATCCCTAATGTTTCTGGTACCTTTAAAATGAATATTGACGGCAGTTTATTGCAAATTCCGTAGTTAAAATAGATTATCTATAGCAGCGGTAGCAATTAGCAATAATAAGTCATTGACATGGTATGATCTGTCCACCGTATTCGTACACTTAACGCACTCACTTTGCTAATGCGTCTGTTGGCAGTTTAGTCTGTTCTAAAGCGTGCCGTACCCGAGCTGTAAGATCACGTGGTATTTTTCAATTTTTCGTAACATTATTAAAGTAATTTGAATTATAAAATGTTACCTAAATTATTTTTACTTTATTTAATAATCAGTAGAAATAATTAGGCGAGATTTAAATTAATTTTCAGAGAGAAATTAGAGTTTTAAAATATTTAATACAAAATTATCGAGAGTATAATTAGAAGTTAGAATCAAGTTATAAGGTATTCCGTAAAAATGCATCGAGGCTTCAAACTCAGGGCACTTGACGAAGCGCTGGGAATTTGTAATGTAAACAAAGCGAGCAACGCATTTATTTAATAAAGTAATTATTCCCCTTACATGTTAAGATCTTATATGGAAACAGTCATGAGAACGTATTTACAAACATTAAAATAAAGGTCGAATTAGGAAGATCACGTACGCTGGTACACTGCGTAGTTATTTCTGACACACAGGGGGTTTCAGGAATCTGTGTCTCTTAGGGAACCACAGTTTTGCGTAAATACGCGTACCCGCGAGGTAGTAAGACAGATTAAAACCAACCCGAGAAGAGGCAGTCAGAAATTAATCTGAGAAGAAGCAGTTGGAAGTTAGTCCAGGGAAGAGGCAGCCAGGAAGATTAGAAGACCTGAAGAACTGAAGACTAGAAGAACAAAAGACTATAATAAAACAAGAAGATCCGAAACAAGAGGAAGATAAACAAGAGGTCTGAAAACTAGAATAACAGTAAACTAACAGTTACCGTCCACTGTCTCATCCACATCGACCCCATTATTTATTGAGATATAAGATATAACGAAACTACCTTCGGTGTCCTTCGGTGTGGACATTACCGAAAGTGGGGCTTACAAACCTGGAGGAGCAATCTGGGGAAGAAGAATGCCGTAACCATCTACTCCTACTAGATGAGGGTTATTTAATTACTCGCATTTTAGTTAATATTCAAATTATCGTGAACACCCATCGGTAAAAGGGGAATATATTTAATTAATAACCATATCTGGGCCGTTATTGCACTGTGGTACTCAATTATAATTCAATACTTTTTAGGTAATCTGTGTCATAATAATAATTCACTGCTCTAGTTTCAATGCAGGCAAGCTACACAAATGTAAATTACTATGTACTATAATGGCCTAAATATAATAACCCTTTGTTCATAAATTGATTACATGTTATACATCTTGTAGACCAGATATCTGCATCTCCCTACGTGGGCATTGACATATTTAGAGTCTACCGCAACTCATAAAGTTATATTAGTAATTCTTACAGATGAATTTCGTTCATACCATCGATGATATTTACCTTTTGTTTAAAATGATAATGATATTTAGTGTTTGCCATCTTGGTGCGTATTTTATCTATAATAGAAGGACAATACTTTTCATACGGTTAATAGTCTCTATCTGAGTATCTCAGGTACATGACACAAAGCTATTACTAAAGACAGTTGTTTCATATCTAACGCCTTTATTAAGATGATTATACACAACCTACTGCAACAAGCCGTTTTTTAACTGCGAGTTCGTGGTTGGGCTTATGTTCTTAATGTCTCCTCAGCAGCGGGGAAACTCAATGTGTTTGGCGAGAGCAGTTCCTCTTGGCATATTGCAGTGTTCTACGTATACCAGCCATTGATCAAACAAACGCAAGTATCCTTTACAAATAACAGATAAATCCTGAGTTTTCTTTCTATTACCTTCTTCAGGTATTAAGCCAAATAAAATCAATCAGGCTTAAATCCAGATAAATAAAATCCTAAATTAAATTAACCAGAGCAGATAATAAATGATAAAATTAAAACAAGTAATACCAAACTTTATGTAAAGAATCTGGGGAATAGAAATTAAAGATACAATGGAATAAGGTTCCTACCAATAGACACAATTACACGATTACGCCAAATCGCCAGGCTTGTATGTCCACTCTCTTGGGACGGGCAGACAGGGAAAGCAGGAGTTCATTTGTGTCATATTCTGTAAGTGTGGTATCAATGCAACTTCTAATGAATGGTTTCTTTATTTTGAGTTCCATATAAAACTAAAATAAGGAAGGGGATACGGGATGTTACAGTTATAATCATGTACAGAAGAAAGACAGATTTTGTCAAGTGCATTTAAACATACAACTAAATTAACAGGCAAACTTGTACAGTTTACGAAGAAATATGTGTTAGACTTCTAGATATGTGTTATTTTCACCAGTGAATGTATAATTAATGCGGGGGAGGAACCATGATGTCCTGGGGTTGCTTTACCGTCAATGAGGTCGATAACTTACAGTTTATAGCTCGCATTATGAACAAATATGTACTCGTATATGTAGACCCTCAAAAAGAGATGTGAAAACCAGCTCTTGCCTTTTGAGAATTCTACTATATTAATTGGATGTGCCTAATGGATATCGGGGAAAAGCCTTTTAAATATAATTTGTAATTTAATTCAGCCGCATTTTCAAAGTGTACTTCAGTAAAAATTTATTTCTCGATAACATAACTATATTTGTAAATAAAACTAAGTTAGAGTTTCCAAACAGTGCACGATGTATCCCAGTAAATAATTCAAAACATACATTAAACAATCCAAATCACTGCAAAGCAATATGTGCTATTACAGTCGTTACAATCTATTTTATATATAGCATTGTTTTCATCTTTGTAAATAATGTCTTTATATATTTTATGGTTTATGTGCTATTGTATTTTTATGTTCTCTTTATATATTTGTCATATTTTATGATACTTTTGGATTATAGTGCATAGACAGGTATTTATTTTTATCCTTTTAGGTTTATTCCTATTCCTTGATTTATTGTATGTATATATTAAGTAAATAGACTGATAGAACTATTTGAGGTAGAAAAATTTGATTTAAGTATTGTATGAATATTTTATGTTGTTCTATTTGTATTTAGGACATAAAAGTTTAATGTCAGAATCGGTAAGGCTGTTGATAACATTATTTTTAATAATTACTGGGTGTATGTGAATTGAAATTTAAATACCTTTGAATGTTCCATAAACCAGTTTGTTTTAATAATCCCAGCTTAATTAGATTGGATTGTTATGTTATATCTAGGAAATTTATGATTTTTTCCTTTTCTATTTCGGCAGTATACAACAATGAAGTACCTACATACATACCAAAGTTTTTATGTGATATGTATCTACTCTATGACGCAGTGTAATAATTGAAATTATTTGTAAAACAGCAGATCAGAAAGTTTTAACATATTTAATAAACTGTCCTATAGACATGAACATTTTGTAAATACAATGTGCGTAGAAACTCAAATGTTTGGATCTAATTAGATAAATATAGTTATATAAAAAATATTGTATTAAATTTACTACTTAAAATAGCTTTTGTATTTGAATAACTTTTATTCCCAGGTAGCATAAAATCCCAGTATGTTATCTGAGGGTAGATATAAGTTGATACTACTATGTTCCTTATCAGAAATCCAAACTGTAACCAACCAAACTCACGTTTATGATGACTTGCTGAAACTTTATGACTCTATTTCTTTAAATTAATCTTTTGCAGACTACGTCTGATACGTTACTTTTGATTCTGTCAGCATAATAGAACTTATAAAATCGCATCGGAGCCATTGTATAGGCAATATAATTTTACTACAGTATTACTATTATACTCACAATCAAAAATTCTTGTTCGGTTTTAAATTAAATAAAAATTGTTTTTAAAAAGCTGAAATCAAGAATAGTGAATTAACATAGATGTAGTTTGTTTATAATTATTGTATTATTAATTTTAAAGAGAAATATATTCGATACCTATATAATACTTTAGAAAAAAATAACTCACTTTATTTTGAATATCTACATGTATTATGTAATCATTATATCTTAAAATTGAAATTAATAAGTGGGTTGAATGATTTTACTTTAATTATAAATAGGTCAACAATCTAATAAGTGCCATATTGGGCCTTAACAAAGATCACAAGTAACTAATACCATTTTTTCAGGACAGTCACAATGTAAGCTTGTACGGGTATATAATATAGAGTAAGTTTCATAAATAATATGATAGGTTATAGCCAAATTCATAGGTAATTTAATATGCTTTATAATTTCGAAAAAGTGCACGATGAGTCCAATTACATCATTCAAACATAGATACAAAAATCCCGACTACTGCAAGCAATCAATATAGAAATAACTGCTCTGTATTATTTTCAACACAATCATATTGTTGACAAAAGTATAAGAAATATAATGTATTATTGTCATTTACTATTCTTTTAGCAGAATTAGTTTTGCTAAAATTAGTAAAATATGAGTTTTACTTTCTTAAAAATCTACGGTTTAATATTTACCTAAAATGAACTAGATATTCAAATAATACTCAGTTCAGATATTTATATAACAAAGTTTAAGAAAATGACTCAAACACAGCATTAAATATAAAAAAATACCCACTGGGAAATAATTCATATAAATATAATTATCTTAATGCTCTGTAGTTAAAGACTTTAATTTATAGTTACTATTCTTAATATATTAAATTATGTACATATTAATAATACCAACCATAAATTAAACATACATAATTTCTTGTGAATCGTTCTGGAGCAAATAATTTCTTAATACATACCAAATATTCTTGAGGAACAACAAAAACTGAATCATTCTCTCCTTTTAACATAAAAGAGGGTTCTTGTGGGCGTTCAAACAACAAAAGAAGATGTTCTTTGGTGGTCATGACAATTTTACTGCTTATCTTCTTTACCTTAAAATAATTTAGAGAAATGATTAAATAATATCCTTACTAATAGGAAATTCTTAAAATTATAACTGTAGATATTTTTAGTCAAATTAAAATATGTGTATCCATACATTAAAATAATTCGTATAAAATTATTACTCACCAAGAAAATTTCACGACCTGTTAGTGACGTGGACTAAGATACGAGCTGAAGATGTACCATCTTATATAATGATTTTTGATGTCGTCTGTGGTCTACTATCGAAACACACAAGAAAACAAAATTATCACGGTAATAGAGCCCGAGATTGGATTTCACTTCCGTAAATATTCAAAGTTAGATACATATAATTAGTACCTATATCAAAGAGGAAGTGGTCTTCTATGATAAATACTCACTTAATGAGGTTAATTTTTACGAAAAATCTAAATTTAGACACAAATTACCTATTCACTGGAAACTCGAACATAAAGTAAACACATAAATAAATTTATATTAGGACACATCATTACATCTATTACAATACAGAGTTCAATTTTTAGAAATTGCAGTATAAATACAGTTGATGCACATATGCAACTTTATATCTAAAATTAATATCAGTAATTTTTAATAATAATTTTGCTTAAAATTTATTTTTTTTTATCAAATATAGCTTTTATTTATCCAATAAGGGAAATATAAAAATATATTAAGAATCTCAACCTTGAATTGTATTTCACAGCATAATTAATTTTAAACATTCAAAACGAACATGCTATACGCTGTTTCAACTTTTGTACATAAAGAAAATATATTGATTTGAAATAAAATCTCATGTATTGGCTGTTTATCCATTTTTTATCTACCTATATCAACAACTGCTAAAGATAATCGCATTGTTCTAGTTCAAATTATTTGTTCTAATGTATCTATAAAGTTTCTCTGTACACTGACTTTCGAAATAAATCGACATCTGGTACCAATATTCTAGCAGCCACAGTAGATTTAAATAAAGGGTATAGACCGAGCAGGACTACTGTTCTCTACCCGCTTAATATTCGTGTCTATTATAACGAAAGCTGTTTACTCAAACTACCAAGCAATCATTAATTATTCTTTTAATCAAGGGCCAATATTTCTGATATTTGTCAAAAATGATATATTCAAGGCCGTATACTCACCATGGCAAAAAAACTATTTTTATTTCACCAGAAATAACTGATTTTGTTAATGTTATCAGCGAAATGGATTTTTTGTTTGATATTCTGCAAACTAAATCAAATCAAGGAATTAATTTCAATATTTTTAAGCAAAGACAATAAATTTTAATTTGAAATCGCAGAGAGAATCGCAAGTATAATGAAGACATAGTAGATAGGTTTGTCAACTTAGGTAGGAAAATAACATTACTTTACAAATAAATATATTTATCATTGTAGGTAAATTGATTCATTTATTTATTCTTTACTTGAAGATTAGTTAAAAAAAATTTCAATGGTACCTAACAATTCAAAGCAACTACATTTAAGTTTTTGCCAGTGTTGGTGTAATAATATAACTTTTTATTATATTACTTCATTTAATTTTTTGAGTGTTGGTGAAATAATATAATTTTTTGGGCGCTTCTTCAAACAAAAATCTCACCATACGCCACTGACTTTTATATTTTCCACCAACCAACAATTCTGGAATAAGATGATGTTACTGACGCATAGACCAAATTTCAATTCGAAAATCCAAAACTACATTATTGTAACTCAATGAAAATTCAAATAACTTGTCAGAGTATCTTATTTTTTAATATTCATGAACGTAGGTCAGACAAAACTTTTATAACGTTTTCAAGAATGTTATTTTTCCAATTCCAACAAAACTCTACAAAAATATAATACTTGTTCAAGATATTTAGCCCAACGAGAAGTTCAACTTCACTTTAATTTTGCCTATTTGCATCATCCAACAAAAAGCTAAGTTAAAACCCAGTATTAAGCAACAAAAATGTAATACTCTATATATTAAGAATAAATTACTCTTTATAGTAAGTGAGAGTAATAGTATTTAATAATAATACTCAAAGTACTTAGAGTGAAAGGTCTTGATCTCCATATTCATAAGCGATATTTATGATATTTATACATTATTACTTTTAAATCATATTATCACTTTTTATATGTAGACTTTATATTGTCTGTATATGTATGTAGATTATTAATATAATTTAGTATTAATGATACAGTATATAGGATTAATATAGCGCATATTAATACAGCTTAAAATAGGCACATTATAAAAATATATAGAGCGTCCGGTATAAAAGTAAATTCTTCTTCTTCTTCTTCTAAGTAGGTCTATGACCTGTTCCTACCGATGAATATCATCGGTACTATGAGCTGTTTATCTGTTTTTACAGAGGGTAGGCAGCTAACCTGGCCCTCTAACCATCCTCTTTCTTCCGGGCTTAGGGCCGGCAACAGTACTACTGGGCTACTCAATCCACCCAGCAGCACTGCAGGCTGAAATCTGCTAACTGCGCCCGACGTTGCTTGACTTCGCTGATCGGACGAGGATCGATGTTCAACGTGGTATGGCCGTTACCTAAAAGTAAATTAATTCACCAATACATTACCAATGCAGCCATTGAAATGATGTGTTGAAGATAACATAAAATATTTATGGATGGCATATAACCTTAGGTCATAGGACTCAAAGCGATACAAAATATGAACTATAATATACAAATATAATATATATATATATATATATATATATATATATATATATATATATATATATATATATATATGAGATGAAATAAATCTAGCTCTGTTAGGTAAAATGAATATCCAGACATTAAACTCTGATATTAGATTACTACACAAAACACAATTAACAAATGAACAATGTTCGTGGTTGTTGGGGTGTTGCTATTCTGGATAGATTGATTTACTGATTGTGATATTACGTCGATAATATAATTAGTAATTATATTTGTATACGATTATATAATGTCGACCTATGTCAACTACCAAGCCCTATCTAGGAGACTACACTAGGAGATAAGGAACATTTAATCTACACCACAACAACACCTTTTGGTTCACTCTTGGGTTAGAGATCAGTTACTTGCCTAACATATAGTCGACTAGGAACATTTCAGTAGACATTCTATATAATAGTATGCCTTCTAATAAAACTCAAAATCAGTGTAATTTCTCCGAACCCAAAGACATACAAAGTGTTAAAAATTATAGGCAACCCAATATATCCCCATAACTTTTTATTGACTATTTCTATAAATGAAGATCCTCAATCAAGATTTGGATCAACTGTAGTTGTTAGTTATCATGGTAAATTTTTATTTATTATTTTTGTCATTTTGGAAGTTAGCAATACACATTATAAATAATCACGGATGACCACTGCTTACATAAACAATTAGATATCTATTCAAACTTCCTGAATAGAAGCTGAAAAATATCATTGATACACTAGCCTATTTGAAGCACTACCTATTTTCCCGTAGATAAATAATTAAAGATATAATGATTATTTCACTATGCTATTATGAATTATAACTTCAATTCAACTTCTGCTTAAAAAGTAAATTATTTTTAATATATGGGTGATACCATATTCATGCCAGCTGAATCGCGCTTAAATTTAAATGCTGGAAATTAAATTAAAATGGTTATCTTTACATAAAAAACTGAATTAATCACAAAAAGTTTGATTAAAACTTTTTATTTATTTCACATCAAGTAGACTCTTATGTGTCTTCCTATACAGTGCCTTCGTAAAGTAATGAATAAATTCATTAAAAATTCAAGGAATAACTTTTGAGAAAATCTGTCGGGCCCTGCAAATCATTTTTAGCTACGTATTTTTTAAAATATAATTAATACATACGCAGTGGTACATGTAGGAGGTATGATGTCATTAGTATTTTTTTAATGGCAACCCCCTTTTTATTATGGAATGTGAGACAGGACATTTTCATAGATACGTTACTGTAATAATTATATTTATGTGAGTTTATGTAGATTAGATAAAAAAATAATTAAGAAAAAATTTTTATTATACAATTTTAAAATACTAAATTTAATGGCAAAGATTATTTAAAAAATCACTTAAAGTAAATATTGAAACCGTACATCTTTGGCTGTTTGACAATAGCCTTAGCCACTGAAAATATTTTTTGTTGCTGTTAGATAAAAACTTGAAATCATACCGAGAATTCCCGATGGATAATAAAGTATCACACTCAAAATCCCGAGAGTTGCGGTATAGTCGACGGAAGAATTCTCGGTCCCTATTTCTTTGACGTGAACCTAACTGATGCAAGATATTTGGATTTTCTTGGAGTCGACGTTATTCCTACACTAATAACTTTATATCCTTGGTGGTGGTGTTTTGATGACATTTAATTCAAATTACAGTGTAACTCTATTAAATATTGAAGACATTAATAATATTGTGCCATTTATTAAAGTAATATGTTGTAAATTAGTATTAGGTAATTTTGTTTTAAATGTGTTTTTAATTTATATTCCACCACAAGTTAACAAGTATGATCTAGAACTGTTTCTGGAAAAATTTAGAACTTTCCTTCACTAATATTAAAAATGTGTTATGGCTAGGGATTTTAATATTTTCCGTTTAATTACTTCAGATATTCACGATATTAAGACTAGAGTAATGTTAAATTGAATACAGTTCAATAACTTTCAACAGCTTAATTCAATTCTTAATTCGAATAGTAGAATTTTAGACCTATGCATCTCCAACCATAAGTATGTTGTACAGAGAGATTCTAATCCTAATAACAGAATAATTGAAGAGAATAGTCCATCACCTCTAGCTATTAACAAATATTGAAGTTAGTACGTGTAAACCCTGTAACTTTCCTGACAGTTTTGACAATAAAACATACAACTTTAAGAAAGCCATTTTCCTGGGCTGTATCGTGCTTTACTACATAGTAATTGGAAGTTCCTAAACACTTATACAGATATAAATTCTGATTATAAAGCATTTTATGTAAAAATCTATAATTTATTTGATGAGCTTGTTCCTGTATATAAAAAATTTAAATGTAAATATCCAACGTGGTATACTTCTGAAATAATTAACAATATTAAATTGAAATCTTACCCTCACAACAAATTTAAGAGAAGGTATCACTTAACTAATCTCACTAAAATCGAGAGATTACGAGGCATCATTAAAGCGCAAATAGTTGATGCTTACAATAACTACTTAACATATATTCAACAAAACTTTTTAAGAGTAATCTCAATGGTTTTTGGTTTTATGTATAGATTAAAAAGAAGTTCGACGTATATTCCATCAACGGTTTTCTTCGATGAGGAATCGTTTCATGCTCCAAGAAAAATAGTAAATGGATTCGCTAGATATTTTTCCAGTGTATTTTCCACTGACAATGTGCAGGCGACAAACAAAAGTTCTGGAAATAACTCAATCTTTATCAATATAGTAGCCAATCATAGTAGCCACTTTTTATTTTATTTAATCTGATACTGTCTACCCATACGTTTCTTGAGTTTTGGAAAGTAGCAAGGATCTACCCTGTATTAAAAAGTGGCAATCCATCTGACATATCCATAAAATTATCCCCAAATGACAGTTCTATCAAATCTTACAAATATTTTCGAAATTATACACATACACATTTATCTTGGGAAGCAATCCCTGTTCTTCTAATCAACAGGGATTCATAGCAAAACGCTCTACAGTTACAAACTTAGAAGAATTTACCCAGATAATTGCATATCACATAGATAGTAAAGGTCAAATGGATGTGGTATATACTGATTTTTCGATTGCCTTTGACAAAATGAATCATAATACACTAATTTCAAAGTTAGGATTCTACATTATTGGAAAATAGGAGAAAGCAGAATAAAGATAAACTCATGCGTGTCACTATATATATATATATATATATATATATATATATATATATATATATATATATATATATATATGTTAAATTATCTGCCGCCTTCACGGTCCCGTCGCAGCCACTTGAACTCTAGATGATGCCAACCCCATCAACTATAAGTTATTGTAAACAAATACCTTCAAGCTTAGACGATTATCTACTCGATGTTCAGTCAGGGCCTAATATTAGTCTGTATTATGTAGCACGTGTAGCACGGTGTGGTGGATGGGTGGATCGATAATTGTCAATAAATGTTATTTTGTGAATTTCGGAATATTATTTGATAAATTTTTCGAACAAAAGCTAATATCAAAAGTGGGATGCCTCCTTTGCTTTAGACCAAGGAGAGGACTTACGTGAAAAGGTGCGGATTTAAAAAAAAAAAGAAAATGGCGGACTCCGAAGAACAAGTGCGTAACTTGAGTGACAGAGTTGACAGTGAACCAGAGACAATTAAACGAGACAGTACAGTGAGTGATCAGATGTTTAACATGTGGAAGCTGCAACAAGAAAGTAATACACAACTTCAACAACAACTGATGGAACTATTATCCACAATGGCCGCCCAGTATACTTCCGGCTACTCCGTCCCGAGTACTCCATCAATACCATATACGTCTTCGCTTGACGTTCGATCCGCGTTGACGCATATTCGCCTCTCGTCATTTGACCCCGTTGACACGCCTTTTTCGATGACAGAATGGATGGATGACATAACACGTATTCAACAGGAAATCGGGATATCTGATACGCTGATTGTATTGAAAGCCGTCGAGTCTCTACGTGGACGTGCCTCTCGCTTTTATAAATAATGGAAACCACTTATGCGTGACTGGGCCTCATTCGGCAGGGATTTTGAAGTCGCTTTCCCCATACAAGGTACTCCTGCTACCAGAATTCGTGCATGCTTTGCCATTAAAAGTACCAATTTTTATTCTTTGGTCGAATATGGCAATGTTAGACTTGCTGCCATCAAACGGTTTTATGCCAATTTTCCTTGCGAAATAACAGTGAGTCTTCTAGAAGATGGGATGCAAGACGTAGAGGTAAAAAAAAAAACAGAATTTGCATGCAAGATCCAACAGATGGGACGAGCTTTCTAGAACTGTTGGCACTCTTCAAATCGTGAAATTAGTGACAATTTGCGAAAACGGCGGCGAGATTCGCCATCCCAACGTGCGCGATAAAATACCTGAATTTTAAGGAAAGTGTCGGAAGTACTATAGTTATGGACATAAACAAGTAGACTGTCGACAAAAATAAGTAACATGTGTTCAATTTACTTCTGACAAACCTTTACCTGGACCATCTGGAATGAAATCAACCGATTTAATGCCTGATCACAAAAGTTTGAAGAATGTTAAAATATGTACCCACTGTCGAAAGATAGTGACACACATAGGACTAGTTAATATTTACACCAACAATACCTGTTCCGCATTTGTTCCATACACAAATTTAACGAAAATGAATTAGATTTGTCAGGATTGGGCGAGCATCGTAATTCGATTCTTAAAAATGCACAAAAACAAACACCGCCTGCAGTTATGATGACTGACAAGTTAAAAATATCAAAGTGCCAATGATAAAGTGTTTGAGCTACTAAAACCTAAAATCACTTTTGTTTATGTTGACGACGTGCTCTGCCCGGCGATAACTATTGAGGAAGTTCTACTGAATTTACGACTGGTAATCGACGCACTCTTTACGGCCGAATTTGTGCTGAACTTGTCAAAATACAGATGTTAGCTGAAAATCGTCGCTCAAAGACCACCGATCAGCTGATATACCAAACAAAGTTGTAGACAGCTCAGAGACACGGCGAAAAGCAGTACTCAACGAAAAAGACGAAATGAAATGGACTCAAGTACTACCTACTATTGAAAATGATTTCAACGTGAATGTAGTAAATAAAACAACTGGGTATTCGCCTACCGCACTAATGTTTAGTGAAACCCGACGCTTGAAAGCTGCCGAACACCTATTTACCGATATCCCGTTCCAACCCTTAGCACGAGACAAGGTCATTCAGCATCTGGAATGCATCACTTAGAAGGCAGCGACAAAGTTCAATGAGAAACGAGTGCCGGCAGTGCCGTACTCTGTGGGCGACAGGGTGGCTGTACAAAGTACACAACTGGCTACGGGAGGCAAGCTCAAATCAAAGTTTCAAGGCCCGTTTGAGGTAACTCATTGTTTAGATAACGAAAGGTACGCATTGCGCCGTATCAGAGTTGATCGTAGAATAACAGTCGCTGCTCATGAACACCTGGCCTCAGTAGGGTATGTTTTGTATTGTTTTAATGTTACTTTTTCTTTTTTAGATTTTTCGACTAGCACCGTATGGTACGACACCAAGTATTTGTAAAGGTCCCTGATATGATCAGGCTATTAAAAGGTCCCTGATATAATCAGGCTATTAAAAGGTCCCTGATATGATCAGGCTATTATAGGTCCATGATATACTCAGGCTATGAAAGGTCCCTGAATATAACTTCAGGCTTAAGGTCCCCAAATAAAATTTGGGCTTTTTAAGGTCCCTAGCATTCCATGCTAGGCTAGGTCTCCCCCATGAACCTAGGCATGGTGGGACGAGAGCTCTGATTCTCATTGTTTTTCTCAGCCCATTTTATATTTTCTTTTTGCATTTTATTTTTTTTACCACTCTAACAGATGTACCTACTAACAAAAAGTAACCGCACACCACTGTTATTGTTTTGCTGTTCTGTTTTGTTTTTCTCAATAGCTTTATAGGTTCGAATCCTACGTCAGGAAGGTCGTGTTAACTTATCTACCGCCTTCACGGTCCCGTCGCAGCCACACGAACTCTAGATGATGCCATTCAACCCCATTAACTATAAGTTATTGTAAACAAATACCTTCAAGCTTAGACGATTATCTACTCTATGTTCAGTCAGCGCCTAATATTAGTCTGTATTATGTGGCACGTGTAGTACGGTGTGGTGGATGGGTGGATCGATAATTGTCAATAAATGTTATTTTGTGAATTTCGGAATATTATTTGATAAACTTTTCGAACAAAAGCTAACATATATATGTCGGAGACAACCCTCTGTATAGGCGCATGCCACCCCGGTTATCGAGATAGGAATGCATGGAATGCAGACATAAACACGGTTACGAGAAGACGTAAACATTACCATAAATGGTCATGTCGAATGTGTGACTGGAGCTAGCGGGGGGGGGGGTAACCTATCTCTCCCGCGGGCAGAACAAAACCGAGTCGAGGGTCCCGTGTATAGATTCAGTTAGAAAAATACTCGAGATAGCGAGACGAGGATATCACGGGACTATTGGTGGCGGACTGCTTAGCTCCTTTCGTGCAATTTAATTATCGTTTTAATGATCTGACATTTTATATTTACTGACTATTGATTTCGTTTGTTTTGTTTAGTGACTTTTATATTTTTTCATCGTTATTGTTTAGTTAATTATTAAGTGTAATAAAGTGTGTGAAAATACGACCAAAGTCCAGTAAATCTGCCCCAAAGCAGATTCTTTCCTGCTCGCCTCCGTCATCAGAAGTAGGATCAAAACTATTACCACAATCGTCAAATAATGAAGAAGCTTCGGAAAATGGCTCCAAAAATGTAATTCGAGAAATCCAACGATTGAGGCAAGAAATAAGAGATCAACCAGGACCTTCAGCGCGCCCATCTGCCTCTACCAACATGGGACAAATAAAACTAAATCCCGCAGACAAAAATATGAACGCAGAATCCTGGTGTGAATTTGTTGATGCGTGGGTGGAATCCTTTCAACCCAGCCATATAGAAATTGCATTGACAATTTCCGGTGCTCTAGAAGGTGAAGCCGCAAATTGGTTAATATCAGCCAAACCAATGAAGAAAATCTGGGAATTACTTCGTGCCGAATTCTTCGTGCCGATATAGCACCTGAAGATGCCACAATGGAAGACCTGTTACACAGCATGCAAACTGCTTTGACTCTTATTCGAGAACGAGAAAGCGACGAGGCCCAAGCTGTCCTAATAGGCTACTTCTAAGCTTCCAACTGATTTCCCTATGCCAGACCAAGATTTCAAACTGACTTGCCTAAGGATATTCGCACCTTTTGCACCATGATGAAGGGGAAATTCATCAAACGTCCGGCGCTATATCCTATTGGTCAACATACTAGTTGGAAGCGCCCAAATCAGTCATCCTCACATTCTCGAAGAAGTGTAGCGTCCTTTTCTGGCCGATGTCACAACTGTTACCGACTTGGACATAAAGCGCACAGCTGTCGCCAATCCAAATACGCAACTTCAACGAGTAGTGTGAATCGACACCACCAGGACAGGGAATCAAAATCCGTCAGCTGTTTCACTTGTGGGGAAGCTGGTCATATCTCACCAAATTGCCCCAAGAAGGATCGCTCTCGGAGACCAAGCGGAAAACGCCGAATAAGTGAGAGAGGGTACCAGACACCGGTAAATTTTTCAAGGGTTAATACTGATGTGTCAGATATAGAAAAACAAAACCTTTCCACTTTGTTACTAAAATATAGTAAATATTTTGTCAATGGCGTCCCTTCAGGACGAGTCACCACAGGAGCTTTAAAAATACGTTTAAAGGATTCTAATAAATTTGTTCAACGTAGGCTTAATCGTTTAGCACCTGTTGAACGCGAAAGTTAGAGATCAAATTAAAGATTTAATAGAAGCTAATGTAATTAGGCGAAGCTGTTCTCCATTTGTCAGTCCAATTATCCTTGTGAAGAAGAAAGACAGTTCAGACAGGCTCTGCATAGATTTTCGGGAACTTAATGACAATACTGTATCAGATGATTATCCATTACCCTTAATCAATGACCAAATTAATCGGTTATGCGGGGCGCAGTACTTCACGTCATTAGACATGGCTGCTGGTTTTCACCAAATACCCGTTGATCCTGAATCCATTGAGAAAACAGCATTTGTAACTCCCGATGGGCAATACGAATACCTCACCATGCCTTTTGGTCTCAAAAATGCACCCTCTATATATCAGAGAGCAATTGACAAAGCTTTAGGTGAACTTCGTAACACTTTCGTGATTGTTTATATTGATGATATTTTAATTCCATCAAGTTCGATTTCCGAAGGTCTTGAGCGTTTAGAAATTGTCATACAAACACTTACTAAAGCAGGATTTTCATTTAATATTAAAAAATGTAGTTTTCTTAAACTCGAAATATAATATCTTGGCTAGTTAATACGAGCCGGCGAAATGAGGCCAAACCCGCGTAAAGTTTCAGCGTTAATAAATGCTCCAGTACCCAAAACTGTTAAACAAGTGCGACAATTTCTGGGTTTAGCTTCTTATTTCCGGCGGTTTATTTCAAAATTTTCCAAAATAGCCACCCCACTGTATCAATTAACTGCTTCGCCAACAAAATACATAAAGTGGCTGCCACGACATGAAGAAGCGAGACAGCAACTTTTAAGAGCACTAACGTCGGAACCGGTCGTAATCATTTTTGATCCTAATTTGTCAATCGAATTATACACCGATGCTATATACAGACTGGCTCTCGGTCGAACAAAAACGGGACAACGACCTTTTAAGCATCATCACAAAAATTAGGTCAAATGAACTTGATCCAGACCTAGCAAAAACCTATGACATTCGTAATAATTTATTGTACCGTAAAATCGAGCACCATCATAAAAGTTTATATTTACCAGTGGTACCTAAGTCAATGGTGTGGTCGGTAATAAATCACGTACACACTGACTTAAAACATTTGGGTTGGGATAAAACTCTTGATAAAATTTATGAGTTATATTTTGTTTCCCGAAAATGGCACGCACGGTTAGAAAATTTGTTGAAAATTGTATAATTTGTAAATCTTCTAAAAATGCAAGTGGTGCAAAGCAAGTTCAAATGCATGCAATACCTAAAATACCCAGGCCCTAGCATACAATACACTTAGATATTTCGGGCAAGCTCAGTGGCAAAAGTGATACCAAAGAATACGTATTCGTCATAATCGATGCTTTTTCAAAATTTGTGTTGCTGAGAAAAATAAAATCACTTACGTCAGGGACGGCTCTTGATTATTTAAAAGAACCCATTTACCTGTTTGGAGCGCCTGCTCGAATTATTTGTGATCAGGGTAAATGTTTCACTAGCAGTGAATTTCGTGGGTTTTGTAAGTTCCATATTATTGATTTACACGTTATTGCACATAGTACAAGTCGTGCGAATGGTCAAGTAGAACGTGTTATGCAAACACTTAAGAGCACTTTAACATCGATAGAGTCAGAAAGTAATGATCGATGGCAAGATTCTCTAGGAGAGGTACAATTAGCTTTAAATAGTACTAGACATAGGGTAACCGGTTTTAGTCCTGCCGAATTACTATTTGAAACCGAAATTCGCTCGCTTAATTTGCAGAAGATCATACATTGTGAGTTATTAAATTATGATAATGCAATCTCATTGAAAGATATCCGTGATCAAGCAGTTAAAAATATTAAGGTGTCAGCACAAAAAGATACTTCCCGCTTTAACCTTGGAAAAGCTACTATTCAACCTTTTAAGGAAGGTGATTTTGTATTTAGTAGAAGTAACGAAAGAATGCTAACAAAACTAGAAAGAAAGTATAGAGGTCCATTTAAAATAATTAGAGTCCTATAAAATGACAGATATGAAGTGGAGAGAGTTTCTCATAAAGGCAAAGGCCAACTGTTAAGTTTGCCCATGATCAGTTGCAAAAAGTACCGGAAGGACAAGGTGAAGTTGTCCTTGATCCCGAAGTTGAGAGCCAGACTGGGCCTGTGTCCGCTGATGATTAGGGTAATTGATTTGTCCATTTTTACTGTGCATGTGAAGTAGTGAATTATTTCAAAGTATTGGGATATTGGTCAGGCCTCCACTGGATAGCTGAGTGAGAGGACATCTTTTTGTCGGTCCTCCACAGGTAGTTAAGTTTGAGGAGACATCAGTTGGTCGGTCTCCCTATTTTGGAGTGAACGAGTTGAGTTTGAGGAGACATCAGTTGGTCGGTCTCCCTATCTTAGAATGAATGAGTTGAGTTTGAGAGGACATCAGTAGGTCGGTCCTCCACTCTCAAGCTGAATACCGGGGTATAGTCGTCATACTATACCAACTTACGTAGCTAGTCAGGATGGACGAGCGATTTAAAGATGGTAATTTACTTGTTATGTTTCAGATTTAAAACTGCAGTGCCCGAGGACGCGCACTATGTCAGTATGGCCGTGTCGGAGACAACCCTCTGTATAGGCCCATGCCACCCCGGTTATCGAGATAGGAATGCATGGAATGCAGACATAAACACGGTTACGAGAAGACATAAACATTACCATAAATGGTCATGTCGAATGTGTGACTGGAGCTAGCGGAGGGGGAACCTATCTCTCCCGCGGGCAGAACAAAATCGGGTTGAGGGTCCCGTGTATAGATTCAGTTAGAAAAAGACTCGAGATAGCGAGACGAGGATATCACGGGACTATTGGTGGCGGACTGCTTAGCTCCTTTAGTGCAATTTAATTATCGTTTTAATGATCTGACATTTTAGTTTTAATATTTACTGACTATTGATTTCGTTTGTTTTGTTTAGTGACTCTTATATTTTTTCATCGTTATTGTTTAGTTAATTATTAAGTGTAATATATATATATATATATATATATATATATATATATATATATATATATATATATATATATATATATATATATATATATATATATATATATATATATATACAGCATTCATATATGGAACAAGCATAACTAATCTCACCAAAACACTTAAATAAACAAACTGAATATTATTTTGAGTTATTCTTTCGAGACTTGACACTAATTGACTGATACATAGTACATGAAACTAACCGCATCATAACTTTGTCGACATCGACCATCGATAATTTGCGATTTCAGATTTTTCCTTTGTATAGACTTAATGATCTACCTTGATGCCAAATTTCAAGTTTCTAAGTCATCTGGAAGTGGTCTATGTTTTTGATTTATGTGTAGGTCTAATAGTATTTGAGTTATGGAGGAGCCGAAAATAGCTCGAAATGTTTGCTGTAATATTACATACTGCCGATGCCGATGCGTTGCCCTTTCTTTTCCGAACTTAGCTATCACACTGCCGTGTGACTAGATTTTAGTCATGTCAGGAATTGTACAGAATCTATTTCACCCAAAATTGGGTGAACAAAAAGTTCACCAAAGAAAGCAACAAACAGTAAATGAACAAAAAGTTAAAGGTATTATTAGACATTGACGAATATGTAACTAGTTAATTTTTTTAAACCACGATATAAATAAAAATTTAATAGTGTAATAACTACTATTATAAAATTTGCTGTCATTATTCCAATGAAAAAAAAAAAACGAAAAGAAAATATTTAAATTTTTGTTATTAATAAAAAAATGTTATTTGGTGAATGTATTTTTATTTGTAATTTTTACACATTATATATTATTAAAAATTACATACAATACACTTCTATAAATTAAAATATGAATAGAACATGATGTACTTTGAAAATTTCGACAGATAACAGTAAATAGGATAAAAAGGTATTACACCTCGTCCGATTCAAAATTTCGCTCGTTAATTTCACCTAAGGGAAATTCGACAGATGGGCCAGTAGTTCCATCATGAAACGGAACAATAGCTCCGGTTCCATTATCCATAAGTGAGTCAGTGCTTTCTTTTATAACCTGGTTTTGTTGAGATGCGTCGTCGATGTTTGGAGATCCTGAAGATTGCTGCCTTTCCTCCAGCGCAAGCGTCAAACGATCAGCCAATTCCATTACCTAATTTAACAAATACAGTGGTTAAAGGTCACATTAAATGTTTAGTTAATAACCCTAATTCAGTAAATACACAAATATGTTCGTTAAGGTTACAATGTCGGCAGGTTGAAAAATTTCAATCTTAAAAAGAACATTCACTTATTTAGTATAAGTAAACTGAAATAAGGAAGAACTTGAAACCTTAACCATAATACATAATATAATTAATATCGATAATCCCCCATACTTGCGTATCAAACTTAACAGATGTGCTATTTTTAAATTGAAAAGATACCAATACCTTTTCAAATCTTTGACAAGTATATACTGTATGTAATCTTAATTCTTCGCTTAGTATAGTATGGACAAAAATGTTTATGATAGCCACTACTATAGATGCCTGTTTTTATGCAGATTTGTGCAACATTATGACATTAAACAATTGATGTTTTAGAACGTCGGCAAATATTGTGGCATTATATCATTAAAACCAAAATAAAAAAATTACTATATTTTGTACTATTTGGATACTGTAAGTTATGTTGCTAGAAAAAACAGAAGATATAATAATTTATATTTCCTAAGCATATTTAAAATTATGTTCTTGAAAAAGAGTTCTCGATCAAGATGTTAGTTATTTTTAGATATTTTCACTTTCTTCGTATTTTGTATTAATTAACGTCCTCTCTAGACTTTTAACAGCATTTACTGTAAAATATAGCTGATAATTTGCATTGTTATCAATTAATTAATTGTCATTCCAAAGAAAATTCCGAAGTATACATTTTTTAAAGGTATTTTAAAAGTTTATTTCTGATAAGGCAACGTGTTTTTAACCTTAATTATTCAATGTAAAGATGGTAAATTGTTGCGGTCTTTAATCCTTATATAGAATTATGAAGGATAATCATTGACTTAGACACAACAATGCGGGACTGTATGTAGTACCATTCTATTAAGAATACAATCTAAATTGAGAATAAAATTGTGTATCATGTAGATTACCTGCAGTGTAAGTTAATTTTATGTTCACGTCCACATTGGGATTAATGTGAACATAGTTTCAGTAACATATAAGTCGGAAATCGAGAAAGGAACCACCAAACCGCCAAGCGGTTATCAAAGTAGTTCCCGAATAGCAAAACTATTACATAATCGCTCTAGAAAACAACTACTCCTCGGGCTAAAGCCCCGCCAGGCATTGAATTATACCCAGAAGCGATCCTCGACCCCTTTCTCGTGTTTCTGCACGATCAGATAAGGTTTAAAAAAATAAAATCCGCCACAGGTAGGATTCGACATTTGTCCCGGATCGGAACCGAACGACATACAGCTGTTTCGAACTTATTAGTTCTCATCAGTGCCGTACGCGGTACGGGAACTACTTTGATAACCGCTTGGCGGTTTGGTGGTTCCTTTCTCGATTTCCGGCTTATATGTTACTGACAGAGATCGTTTCGATAAAGATGTATACCCCATAGAGTTCATTCGGCATTTGTCCTGAATCGGCGTACCATGTACGGCACTGATAAGAACTAATAAGTCCGAAACAGCTGTATGTCGTTCGGTTCCGATCCGAAACAAATGTCGAATCCTACCTGTGGCGAGTTTTATTTTTTGAAACCTTATCTGATCGTGCATAAACACGAGAAAGAGGTCGAGGATTGCTTCAGGGTATAATTCAATGCCTGGCGGGGCTTTAGCCCGAGGAGTAGTTGTTTCCTAGAGCGATTATGTAATAGCTTTGCTATTCGGGAAATACTTTGATAACCGCTTGGCGGTTTGGTGATTCCTTTCTCGATTTCCGGCTTATATGTTACTGACAGAGATCGTATCGATAAATATGTATACCCCATAGAGTTCATTCGGCATTTGTCCTGAATCGGCGTGTCGTGTACGGCACTGATGAGAACTAATAAGTTCGAAACAGCTGTATGTCGTTCGGTTCCGATCCGGGACAAATGTTGAATCCTACCTTTTTTTTTTTGCGGGTTTTATTTTTTGAAAGTGAACATACTTATTTTTGGAGTAGATAATATAACTTCTTACAGGCATTTGTATATATTTTATTACAATTACGAAAACTGACTTAAAACAATACATTACATAACATTTGAATTTAGGAGCAGAAAATATAATAAAATATGTTCTACTAAAATTTTCTCTTTATTTTGTACCATTTAACAAGAAGAATAGTTGAACTGAGATAAGTAACATGTAATATTAATATTCTATGTTATTACTTTTGATTTATTTAACACCAATTTAATCATTTTATACTAAAAATAGCATTTGTTTAGATAAACAGGTTATTTAGGCATTACTATTTGATACGCTAAATATTAGTCAAGAGCTTTATTTCAAAGGTAATATTTATTTCAGTTTTTTTTTTCCTTATAAATGAGAATATCAAATGCTATATAATATATTTTCATTGAATCGGATTTGATAATGTATTTAAAGTTTAGAGCATTTATTTGTGAAAAACATAATTCATTAAAAATAAATATAGTTTTCTCAATGTAAAGTTGAACTACAACGTATACACCTCCAGAGAATAGTCAAGCCAATATATTCCTGTCAAACATCTCCCTTGTATAGATAAAATTAGGATGAACGGTTTAGGTTATCTAAATAGATTTACTAAAAATATTTTTTTCTTTCTAGAATATGATACATGATGAATATGAATGGAGCTAATTAGATATTTTGGAACATGTATGATGAAAAGACGATTATAATAGAATTTATTCCCTCTAAAAAAATATATTAAGTACGTTAAAAAATTTTAAATTATGTTATCAAAATTCACTAAACGTAATTGAAGATTTATCAAAATTCTATCACTGCTTCATAGTACTGAAAAAGTAAAATAATTAATTTTCTGTAAGTAAAAGTACATGCACTAATATAGTCTCGGTATCCGGTACAAGTTACAACCGTATTATTTAAAATTTTACAACCAAGATAGAACTCAAACGAAATTACTTTAGGGCCCTTTGAGCGTGAACGGCTTCGCTCTAATATTACTTTGTTACCAATCACTAAGTTTCGTTAAAGTAGACCAATCCCAAACAAAATGTTTCTTTTCATACATAATTTATTTAAAGATCGGACTGGATAACAAAAGCTCCATTCAAGTTCTAAAACTTCGTCCAAATACGAAGATATAATTAATATACACATAGTAAATAGTAATTATATCGTACAATAAATTACATAAGAGTTGTGTCTACAGCATTTACAACATGGATTGGTAACCTGTAGTATTTTGCTAGAAAGGTGGCTACGATAATAGCGCATAGAGTATGGATATATTTGTTCTCGTCTCTATGTGTAATCTTCCCCGTTATAATTTGGAGCTGTAATGGAAGGAGGTCCATCTTTTTACATCTAAAACACCAACGTTTGACATTAATTAACAAATTTTAACTCACAAAAAAGGCTGTGCAAATTATAATGGGAAAACCAGAACCAGAGATATAAAAATTTTTCAAAATTGATGAATTATTATCAATAATGATACCTTTTTGTATCAGGTATTTTATCCATAAAAATAGTCAAATACAATATATATTGGGTAGTGTACTATCTAATAAGTATGTGAAATTTACCATAGATTAAAATTATCTTTGCTTACTAATATCATAATATAAAATAAAGTCAAAATTCTGATTACCATCAGAAAATATTTTTTCAAGGCAATTTCATACGTGACGGAAACTTTATTTAGAGATCTAATAGCCACATTTAAGCCTCACCACTGCATTGCCTTCATTTGTTCTCATTCCTCCTAAATCGAAAATAATGATAACATTGTTTCACGTTTACACCTAAACGTTGGGAAATATTTGGAAATATAACACGATTCACTACCAGAATCTAAAGTCGCACGAATGTCTTGAAACATTCAAAAAGTAACGAGAATATTAAGTTAAATCGTGCAAAAAATACTGCTGAATCGCGGATAACAATAATGACTAGTATTTACGTTTCCAAATATGTAAAATACAAGAGAAGCAGAACCGAATTTTACAAATTCATTAAAGCTCACAAATGTGCGACTTGAATTTTGTTTTTAATTACATATATTCTCAATTGATACTTGACTGGAAATATTATGTCCTATGAAAAATTTATATCTACTTATATTATTATTAATTATTACTTGATTAAATATAAATATTATTAACGCGTATTAATGAATATATACTATCCTTTTAACCGTTGTCACACAAATATTATGTAACAACACGTATGAATTTAATTGCAATTTTGCATGACAAAAACTTAAACTACAATTTACATTTATTAGTTAGGTGATGTCATTCATAGGAGTTTTGCTAAGCACACAAATAGTTTAGTTTATGCAAGAATAGTTATTATCTTTGTGTACTTAAAAATAAATAGTCTTTACGTAATAAATTAGGCAAATGGTAGAGAACCTGGTAGCTTACTATCGTATCCAAATAGGATACGGCTGAAACGTAGATCAAGGAACCTGGAGAAGCGAAGACAAGAATGCAAGAGATAAGCCACTTTATGATTATATTGTTAGTAAGAACATGAACATAGCTAATAAAATTTTGTCTAGTTTCTGTAAACTCTAGAAGCCAAACAATTATAGATATAATGTTAACTTCAACGTATATATTTAATCTATTACAACAAGTATATGTGACTTAATCAGCACCAATGTCAGACCACCGTTGGATAACTTTTAACATTTTGACATTTTCAAAAACAATTTTGAGATTACCGAGGTACTGAAAATATATAGCTATGTATGTCTAATTCAGAAGGACCTGAGAAAGGTTAATATAAGGACGCCTCAAAATACTTCCCTATTAGTAACTATAAAGACTTCGTTTAAAGTGAGGTGGATAATACGAAACTTCTCCTTTAAATCACCAGGCATCGATTGCATGTAGCTCTACTATAGTGGGACCCGGATAAGCTATTGCCACACCTAGTTGGTTTATTCCGTCCTTAGCATACCGCGAAAGTTTTTAGAGAAGTTAAGGTAATGTTTAAGGCAGGATGGAATATACCATTCCTGCATCATACCGCCCCATTAACCTAAAGCGACTTTTTCTCAAATCGATGGAATCATCAGGGTATCCTAAACTTGAGGGAGATCATACAATATGAAGCCTAGTTACACCCAAGTCAACGTGCATACCAGGTAACTTCATCGACACTACCCCTCATGTAGTTAATAGGACTAAGAAATCTTTGGATAATACAAAAGTATTATATTTATCAAAAATAGTATATTTATCAGCATAGAAGGTGCATTTGATAAAACCATCTTCCCAAAGACTTAGTAAGCACTAATAGACAGGAATGTACTGCCGCTGATCCTTAATTCCTGGATCTCAAAGGTGTTCTCAAAAAAAGCTATATAAATTAGAGTGGATTTCGGTACAAAATGTATGGAATGGTTACAAAAGGATATTTTCAGAGTAGTGTGCTATCACTATTGCTATTTGAACCTAGTTCTTGCTAGCCTCTTGCGCCGTCTCAATTGTTTTTACACGATTACACACGCAAATGATTTAGCAATACTACTTGGCGAAAAATTTCAACGGATACTCTATGAGAGAAGCAAGCAGTCCTAGAGAAGTATAGAAAAATGGTTTAGAGGTCACACTATTTCTGGTAATTTCAGAAAGACAGAGATAGTCCTCTTCACCAGGAAACAGGAAAAGAATACTTAAAAGTCCTTGTTCCCCTAAACACTCGACTAAGATTTGGGTCACAACTGAAATATATTGGCGTCACACCAAACTAAGTTGGAATCTCCACCTCCCAAAGTAGTTTTGTGGTTATCACAAGGCCGACGATAGTGTATGGTGTCATTGTCTAATGGTCGAAAAGCCAACAACCAATTACTAAACGGCAGTATAGTCAAGTTCAAACAGCTGCTTATCTAAATCATAATTGGACCAATGCGAATGACAATAACAGGGGTAATAAAGGTCCCAACCATGACTGCCTCCACTGGATATATATCTAAGATAGATTTATAGATTTTAGAAAATCTTTCAACAACTAAATTCGACAGGAAAGAAGTAGTATCTAGATAAGTAGCATAACATCTTCCACTGGCTCGATCATCATGGCTGAAGCGGAGCAACAAAAAGTGCCAGAACAACCTAAAGCAATCCCGAAACTGAAGGAGAAGGAAGTAATTGCTAGTAAGGTGACTGGCACAGTTAAATGGTTCAACGTTAAAAGTGGTTATGGCCTCATTAACCGAAGAAGCCAAGGACTACTATGGATGCCTTAAATCTGTTGATATACAACCAAACGAAGGATGAGGCAATACTAGAAACTGCTGTAGAATGAGGCTGTCAACTTGACGCCCCTTCTTCGAGTGACAGCACCACCCCCAATTCGTTTTTTACAGACCTTATATTATAAATATAAAGAACTAGAATGAGAACGCTAATGAAGAAACAATCAATGTCTCCATATATAGTTCTTAGGAAAGATACTCAATGGTGTTACGGGGTACGATGCAAATAGAGAAATGTTATATGCAATTGGACTTTGTATGGCCATATCAGCGTAGTACAAACGAATATGGCAGGTCATACCATAACCATAACAGCATACTATAACTGTTAACGAAAGCCCATAGACAAATAACAGACAAAATAATCAAAATCTACACTGCGGAACTATAAACTAAGAACAGGAACAGTATAAAGCACTGACAAATATTACCCACACAAATATGCCTTCGTTGTGTATCTCTAACAAAAGCATCTCTGTGTACTGGGTGAAGGGACAATAAGGGATCTGGAGGCAATACAGAAGCTGACAGAGTGGCATTGGCAGCTGTCAGTCTAAATACTCCTAAATTCTAGTAGTACACTATCGGTATCACTAGTAAAACAATTAATTGAAGATAACATACACAGCCAATTCTTAAGATACACCGGCCTAGCCGAAGTACACCACACGCTTTCTGTGAGTACCTAGTTTACCTAGGTACTCATTAAAAACTCCTTCAGGTTCTACTTAGGCAATGCGTAGGTGGAACTTGCGTCTTGTGATAGAAATACTAACTAGACACTATAAACTAAAGAAACACCTTCCTAATATAGCTAAGTGATTCGCCCCTCTGTAGATGCTGTGAATAGGAGAATGAAATTATGCAGCACTTTCTGACCGCTCTGCCTTTGTGACTATTATTAGGGTCTCTATATTGAGACATATGTTAGCCTGCATTAGAGAGCTTCTCGTAGATGATGTCATCACCTATTTGTTAAGGATAATTCTAATTCATTCCGATATTGGTTATGACTAGTTTGGCGTTAGCAAGGATAAAAGTGCATTTTGCCTCGACCGGGAATCGAACCCGGCTCTCCCAGTTTCCGGCTAGTTGCTCTGCCGCTGAGCTATCGAGGCACACTCATTATCCCTGCTAATGCGCCAATTTTAATGCGTCACTACAGTACTCCCTCCCTAGAGACATGATTTGTCTCGATACAATTTAACGGAATGTGACCGCGTTCGCCATTCTTACGAACCGTTGTTCGGTAACCCCCGGACTGTAGGGCGATGGATAGGACGGGAATCGAATCCGCGAATTTGAGATGTAAGGGAGGTTGCATATACTGGAGCGACGAATCACGTCGGGGTCACCACTTTGGCATTATCACGGATAAAAGTGCATTTTGCCTCGACCGGGAATCGAACCCGGCTCTCCCAGTTTCCGACTAGTTGCTCTGACCGCTGAGCTATCGAGGCACACTCATTATCCCTGCTAATGCGCCAATTTTAATGCGTCACTACAGCACTCCCTCCCTAGAGACATGATTTGTCTCGATACAATTTAACGGAATGTGACCGCGTTCGCCATTCTTATGAACCGTTGTTCGGTAACCCCCGGACTATCCCTGCTAATGCGCCAATTTTAATGCGTCACTACAACTAGTTTCAGTTTCTAAATTTTGTTATTGTTTATACGTTACTTGACGTGACTTTTTTAAAAATTATCTCTTCCTAATATTTCATACTATTTTTACATTATATACGTATCTGCGTTTATTAAGCAATAAGCTATACAACAACTTTTCTTATCTACTGTCACAAGTTTTCAATATATGATGCGTTTAAATGAAACACAACGAATTGATATTTTAATTATTAGTTATAGAGACCGTACATGTGTAAAATCTGAGGTTTGTGATATTATAATAAAAGTATCTTAAAGATCTTTAAAGAAGATTACACACTTATCTGTAAGTAAAATAAAAACAAAATTTAGTAAGTTTTGATACTATAAGAGACAATTATACCAAAGGTTCTCTTGTCGTGTAAAGAAATCCTGCCACTCTCAATCCTGTCAACCCCATCAATCAACTTGCCACTTCACATCGGAACTTGTAATAATTAAGTAATTTTTGAAATACTTATAAGTGGCACCTATACAGAATGCAATTAGTTCACGAGCTTCAGAAAGATTATATCGACCATAGAATAAAATTTTCTATTTTTCTAAACCTAATAGAGTGATGCAATAATAATCTCCAATTCCCAAATCAGGTTGTTTTTCTTCTGACGAGGCCACTTTCTGTTTAAATGGTTCAATGAATAGGCAGGTGTTGGGCCCCTTAAAGCTCCTATTAGATGATAGAGGGATACGATTCTAGAGCAAGTCAACGTGTCGGCAGGAATTGTTAATACCACAAATGTAAGACCAGTTTTTTTATTGGCGGTGCCTTAACTATTGTCAAGTATTTGAGGAGATTGCTACAACAACATATAATGATTGTTCACTCCAAATAATAATCCACATACTGAAAATGGGACCATGGGATGAGACGCCACATTAACAAACACAGATACACCAGCCGGCTGATGTAAGAATCGAACAATCTAACAATCTAGATCAGTTCAAAATAATTAGCATTGTCACCCCGCTCAATCCAGGGAACTTAACAACCTTCTACAAAGTAATTATGGAACAATTTAGTATCAGAATATCTGGCCATACTCCTAACATACATCCATGTCAATCTAGAAATTCAATCGAGAAGAGAAGAATCGACCTTCTTTAGAATTTTTACTACATTCCCAGTAACGATTTTATCGAATTTGATCTAGCTTTTACGTGCTCACTGTATGCAGTACATGAAATGTTAAAATTGCTAAAGAAATTTATAAAAACACATGCTTTTACAGTTTTACATTACAAAATACATAGTAAACCAACATAATTTTATTCTTTACATATCTCTCAATCTTATTTGAATCGATCAATACTCTCTTTAATTATTTTTTAATCGTTGATCATTCATTAAAATCATTTAATGATACATAAAAATAAATTGTGAAAATGTATCCATATCATAAGTTTGCAATTGTTAATATCTATTGTAATTTAAAATTATTCAACACTATATTTCTTTTGTTTATAATATTAATCATTTGTGTACCATAGCAACATCTTCAAAAGCGCAAAAGCTAATTAAGCGTTCGACACGACGACGTTCACATTAAAAGTTATAATTGCCTGTATATTTGACTTGACGTGTCAAAACCACATTCATTCTGACCTTAGAATATAATTTATCGAACTTTTAAGTTTTAATTCCCCTTAAATAATGTGCAATGAACGAAATGGTATTAAACATAAAGTGAGATGTTATAAGAAAACATATAATGTAATAAATTTATAACTAAAATTGTAAGGCTTATTTTCAATTACATTTATTTCCTTATGTACTTAATTTAATTATTTTCATTTACAAGTTTTTTTTTATAAAATACATTATAGGATATGCCCTTATTTTTAGGTCTACATAAAGAATGAAATAATATATAAATGAATGTTCAACAGAAACGAATACATAAATGAAATATTGTGAAAGTGGATTTACAAATAATATTGATTATACAAAATTAAAACGTTTGCTGATTAGATTTTCACTTTTTATTTGTTAAACATAATAATTGTTCCGCCAACACAGTGGCTTTATCAGATGTTGAGTACATAATGTCTATGTACTCAAGTCTATATACTCAACGTCTGATGAAGTCACTGTGTTGGCGAAACAATTGTTATGTTTAACAAATACAAAGTGAAAATCTAACCAGCAAAGGTTTTAATTTCGTATAAATATGGATTTTCATCAAGTAACGGCCCAATCAATTCAGAATATTGATTATACATACATAGAGTGTGGATAAATATTTGACAACAAATTAGGTTAAGCAAATTTGTTAGAACTTCCCATTTCTGGCTAAACCGTTATAAGTTGCTTAACACATGTATTTTTAGGCTGTTTATTAAAGTAACTTGAATTTCAACAACTACTACATCTTCCGTGTATAGCAAACTACATACCTCTGCCATTATTATTTTACATAAATGTGCAACTCAATCAATATTATATTTCACGCAGAGTGAACAGCACTGGAGATTTTTATGTCAGCGCCGTTACTTATTGTTAGTTAAAATTTCATAAAATAGTTGGTTGTTGGAATAATGAAAAATTTCTTAAATAAAAATCGCACTACATACGTTTCTAAGACCCTCAATAATTAGTGAATAGTAAATATTCAGAAATGATTGAGAATCTCTTCCCAAATTTTGTGATTTTCTCCTCCGTTTGCCTTTTGAATTGGCACCATAAGGTGTCACCATTTTGAAAATTCGCTATCTTTATCTACTAACCCACAAATCAACTTCTGCTCTTTTACCAGAAATCGGAATACCCCTGGCTTGGCCTGTAATACCACTTAACTCCTTTAAATATCCAGAGAAGATTTAAAATCTAGGATCACAACTTGAGCTTTATTGAAATTAATAATTGTCTCTTCGTATGCTTAAAGACAAATTTTAAATATCTTCCCCATGACCCCTTTTATTTTTTCTCCCAATTTTCCTAGTTTATTTTTACTTTTCCGCACTCCACTGTATGCGGAAAAGTAATGCAATAGTGTAAAAAAATTTTTTTCTAGGATTTATTTTTCTTTTTTCGGCTTAAAGAAAATTGTTTTTAAACCATTTTGTGTGTGTGTGTCATTGTCGTTATCATCGACATTTATTCCAATTCTAATTAGCACGATAACTCAACTAAATCGTGTTGGATCGATCGGGCTTTGACTGATTCTGATCGGAGGCGTCTCTCAGACGACACCTATTAATTTTGAGGTGGATAGGACACACCCCACCCTGTCCATGGGTCATAAGAAAGCACGATGGTGGACTATTTGAGAATTTTTTTGCTAGCACGATAACTCAACTAAATCATGTCGGATCGATCGGGTCTTGACTGATTCTGATCGGGGACATCACCCAAACAACACCTATTGATTTTAAGGTGGATATGACACACCCCACCCTGTCCATGGGTCATGAGAAAGCATGATGGCGGACTATTTGAGAAATTTTTGTTGTTAACACTATAACTCAACTAAATCGTGTCGGATCGATCGGGTATTGATTAATTTTGATCGGGGACGTCTCCCAGACGACATCTATTAATTTTGAGGTGGATAGGACACACTCTACCATGTTCATGGGTCATGATAAAGCACAATGGTGGACTATTTGAAAAATTGTTTTTGTTAACACGATCACTCAATTAAATCGTGTCGGATCAATCAGGTTGCGACTCATTCTGATTAGAAACATCTACCAGACGACAGATATTGATTATGAGGTAGATATGACACACCCCACCCTTTCCATGAGTCATGAGAAAGCACGATGGTGGCCTATTTGAGAAAAATTGAAAAAAGTAAAACTGTCGCATGAAACACATATTCTGCATTTATGTGTTGGTTAATTTTTTCTCGGTCACTCAATTTCGAGATAGAAACATTCTACGTGCGGAAAAGTCCGTTTTAAGGTGTTAAAACTGTTTATTGTAACATATAATTAGACATCAATTTATCTAGCCGTAGATATCCCAATACATTTTTTACAGTTTGGTGTATTTTGAATACATTATTACAATTCTTCAGAAGGTAAATTGATATTGTCATAATGCATATTGATTATTGATTCGTCAGTTTTATTAGAGGCATATCAACGGTCTTTTAATATGTTTCATTGTACATTATATTTCATCGACGACATTTTATAATTTTAACCGTGCTACGAGATAAATTCTGTTAATGGGATTGGGAAAATTAAAAATGCGGACTGTATCTTTTATAACTACTTCATTGTTCGAAGAACTACTGTGAGAGTCCAGTATCATTATACACAATTAACACTGAACATAATTAAGTTTAATAATTAAGAACAAATTCAATAGTAATTTTATGGCACTACACCATTTAATTTAATTCAGCATGATTAAACACGCAAATCGTCGACAAGAGAATTCGTAACGGTCCTTATAAATATAAAGATTTTACAAATTGGTTATTAAAATTACAGCATGCATTACTTAGAACTCTGTGCAGGATGTTTATTCTCAGATAGTCGTGAAAGAAGACATTATTATATGTAAAATAACAGGGGGCAGTAAATTGATTAACAAGCAATACTTTCTGCCCCTCTCCGATTTTGATAACATTTTTTATCTACGTGGAGTATTGAAACCATAGTATTTCACTGAATAGGGACTTGCAACTAATGTATAAAGAGACGATATCCCTTGCATAGGGGAAGAGAGATGTTTAAGAGACCCAATTTTCTATTTTCATAGTAAATGAAAAATGCTAAAAATAGCATTGCTTTATGGAAGCAGTTATTTTTTATCAGAAAGAAGAATAACTTCTTACCAGAGAGTCTGCTTTTTTCTTAAATTATTTTCTCTCTGTTGTAATTGAACTAGGTAAAAATACAAAAACAGGTAACTTTTTTATGTAGCCTATGTAAAAAATAACCACCTCCATAAAGGTAGTATGACGTCGTCATACGCTTTCGTATCGTATCGTATCGTATTATTTCACCCCTTAATTTTTTTATGCGCAGCTACAATTATTATTAAATTCACGTCTCCAATTTTTCGATGCTCTACCTATATAAAGAATCAGAGGACAGCTCCGTCACATTGCTTGTAAGTGTATTATAAACAAGCTCATTTCAAGATGACTGTTAAAGAACATAAGATCTAAGAATCGACTTTGTTAAACAATAATTATTATTATTATTGGCTATTAAGTATTTCGTTTTAATTATCATTTATGTTTATCGATGAATTTTTGTATCAGAACGACCCAAAATAACTTTATATTTTTATGTAACCCAGATAAACTTAATAAGTTGTATATAATGATTGTAAATAATAATTATTAGGTGTGTAATAATTATTATTATTCTTGGCTGGTGAATATCTCATTTTCATCATCATAACACAAATAAATTTTAAAAGTTTTAACGCAAAATTGGGTGTCAAAAGAAATCTACATAAACTAATTACTTCTCCAGAAAACAAATATTTACTTGTTTACTTAGACGCCATTTCAAAAGCGAAACCAGTTACTGAATGAAATGGTACAGACTTTATAATACAATATAACATACGTAATTGAAGCAAAATACAAAAGAAATACAATAAAAATATGATTATATGTACAATTTTAACAGAATTATTGCTACAGTTAGAAGTGTCATTTTATTTTGCTATTATATATGTCATTATAACTATTACATATGAAATAAAATAGGGAGAACTTTAAGGGCGAAAACACATGGAGCGGTTCTCGTCGATGATAGAGGCGGCTTGACGACTAATAGCTTCTTTGCACCTAAATTGTAATATTGAAAAACATCAACGTATTAAATCGACACATCGACTTAGGTCGATGTGTCGATTCAACGGCTATGCTTCTCGTTTTGTGAAGATATCATATGCCAAATCGACCGTCGCAGCAAATCTTGATTAATTTGATTACATAATTGTTGTTCGAATCAAGCGTCGATTTGATGAAAACCATCTATTTTAGCCCTAATAATTTTGTACATGATCTAGAGAGATAAAATGTAACTGTACTAGATGGTACTAGATTTCCAGACGGTATAACATAAATATTGTTTTACATTCTTGATTATATTTTCCTACAATATTCTAAACTTTTCAATAAAAATATCGCAAATTATAAGAGATATTTCTGAGAAACTTGCATGGATAGAATAAATTTACATGCACATTACATCAAAAAATTAAAACATCTTAATAAATCATCTGGGTAGTGCAGCCAATAATAAAAGTAGTTTTACAGTAAGAACAAATTGTAAAGTAAATTATATAGAAAAATAAAATAAACTAATAAATTAAAATATTAGTTGAAGCCGTTCGACACAACTGAAACACATTAACTTTCGCTTCAAATGGTTGTTCAAAGAAATTACGGATGTAGTTCAACTAGCTCTCATCAGCTCCTGAAAACTTCGAAACTGATAATTGTATGCTAGTTTTATGACTTTTGTTTCCGTTTTACGAAAAACGGTCCAGAGTAAAGGAATTTAATTCTCCCAAGGTTAAATTAACTGACTGCATTTGACGGGGTAACCCTCTTCGATGTAATTGGATGGTTGGGATAGCTTTATTTTTCATCTTAATTGTGTTAAAGTTTTATTTGTTTCTCAGAAGCACGTTACGCTCTTATTATTTTTGTTTAGGCTTATAGTCTTAAAATAACATATTACAATTCTATATACAATATTTTATTTGTTTAACAGAAACGCACACACTTGTTTTAATGTATTTGTTCCTATACTCGTATCCCTTGTCATGTCTTTTAACTGCATTACATCAGACTTTTTTAAAAATGAAATGAGATGATAATAATAATAGTAATAATAACAGTAATAACTTTATTGCAAACGTGTCAGTTTGTTGCGAGAAGACTAGCTCACAGAGCTCACAGTGTAATAATGTATGGTATATAAATAAAATAAATTTATAAGTTATATAATGGTTATAAAACACTAAGAAAGACTATAAAAAAACAAGAAAAAACAAACTGCCGTTTGGGGTAATTTGGAGTCAATTGTCTATATTATAATTTCTGAACTGAACAAAAACAAATTCAAATATGTTCCATCAAAACCATTCGATTATTATTATAGTGTAGACGTTACTTTCGATTTCATTTTATTGTTGAAATTCAGAAGCGGCAGACACGCACTTGATGTATTACATTGCAAACCTCAAATGGGCTGAGGTAAGGCAGCTTTATGAGGAAAATTTTTCCAACTTATGACTGCCTGGATAAAAAATGTTTAAAACAATTCATGCACGATTAATTGTAAACAAAACAGGGTTTTTTAAAACTGAAACATTGAGTCGTAGCAGATCGACCACAACTTGAACTCCTGAATTGGAACAGCATTTTATTACTCGAATAGAAATAAAATTCCGTAGAAATCTCAAAAGACTTGTTTTTGATAAAGATGTGAATCACATAACTATTTGGAGAACCTTATAAAATAATATCAATTATATTCATACTACCCTCGACGTCTTCAAGCATTTAATGCACAGACTTTCACAGGGGGTAGCGTTCTATACTTCTTCCTTGTGTAGACATGAAAAAGGCTCTAATTCTCCCCTCATTGTTTTGTTTAGGTAGGTACTTATAAAATAGGTTTTACCAGAGATGGGGTAATTAATTTTTACAAACTCCACCTTTGGTGGGATGAAAATCTGCATGCTATTTAAAAGAATTATAATCATGAATTGCTTTAGTTGTTACATAAATATAATTGTAATATGAAAATAACTCAGTTTTGAACATATATTCATAAGAACTCTTGTGTTTTATTGTTATGAATCGAATACGCTATGGAAGTAGCAGACTGCATTTTTGTTACATCCTGTATATTATTTCTAGATATTACCACAACATAGAAAATTAATAACAATTTAGAGTCAAATGTCACCGCTTGAATCTACAAAATTTGTTAGCTGGGAAGATTATGTGGTATAAATAGTATAATAGAGAATCATTGAATTATATATGAGTGAAAAACTCTTAACATTACACTTTCTCAAGTGTCGAGGTAGTTTGTTAATTTCACATCACTTTTAGCAAGCACAATTTTAGCAATCTTGAGATTCGCTAATGATCGGTCATATTCACACACATCACACACAGTCACACCACTATATAGCTTAAAATCCCGTCCAACTTCTCTATTTCTTTCTTATTCCATTGTGGTGCTAATTCATCATTTATAGCTGCTTTTCCAAGTTTTTTCGATTTAATTGCTCGGACTATTTCTTCTTGCGTTATTACGTTTTCTATAATTCTACTTGAATAATTTCTTCCATATCTTAATTTGTGTTACGAGTAATGGCTTTGGTTGTTCTTAATTTGTTTTTCATAGAATTTGCTCCATACTTTCTTCCATTTTGGTTTTAATCTTCTCTTTACGTTATTCAATATTCCACATCCGCTCATGATTTTTGTTTCTTAGGTTTTTATGTTTTTACAAACTTGCATCTGTATCTTCGGTATTCCAGTCACTTTTTCGAATTCCTCGCAGCTTTTGGATTTAACCTCTTATTCTTCTTATTTAAGCTTATCTCTTTTTTGTTTATAAATTACTTTGTCCTCCTCTACGTCTCCTGTTGTATATTTCTCGTATATATTGTTTCTATTTTCTTTTACTTTAACTTTTACGTCGTTCCACCATTTGCTATCTTCCCTCTTTCCATTTATTTTCTTTATTCTACATACTTATTTTGCTATTTAAATTACTATTTTTGTAAAGCTTTTCCATTCTTGTACATAATTCATAATTTTCGTATTTCTCCATTGTTTTCCATCCAGTCATTTTCTATTCCTCGTGATATGATTACTTTATTTCCATATATTTTAGCTTTTCCATATGTTTCTGTATATTGTTTTGCTATTTGTGTTTTAGATATTTCTTCTTCCATTTTCATCTACTGGGCGAGTCAGGACCAAACTCCAGGAGTGTATTGTAAGCGTGAAAATAATGTAAAAAAACTAAAATGTTGTTATCCGGTTTTTATTTGCTTTCAAGTTATAGCGTAATTAAAAATGTTTATCTAGTATGCGTCGATCCGATAGGACTTGCACCTTGACGAAGTTCCAGTGCAAACTAGAACAGGTGGGTCGGCTTGCGCGTTTTAATGATTTAAGGAGCCGTGCCATAGGTTTAACCATAGTGGGGGGTCCTTATTGAAAAACCAGACTAAGGCAAGTCCCTGAGGGAGGGCAGCAGCTCTTGCAGTAGTCATAGTGGCAGAAACCGTGGGGGTTGGTATGGTGCTATGACACACACGACTGCGATGTGGAAGGCAAGAGGAAACCACCACATTATAATCCTCAGAACAGCTAACAGAAAGCTTACCCCAAATAATGATGGCGTCTCCTGGGGCAAAAAACACCGGAGGTAAAATAGTCCTCCGTTCGGATCTCCGGGTGAGGACTGTTCCGGGAGAGTGATCGAGTGCAATAGTAGGGATAGTAAGAAGTGCAGCATTTCACGAGTCGGAACGTGGAATGTCAGAAGCATGAGACAGGCAGGGAAGCTAGAGAATCTGAAGATAGAAATGGATAAGTTAGGATTAGATATAGTAGGTATAAGTGAGATGCGCTGGCCGGAAGTAGGAGATTTTTGGAGTGGTGACTATAGGGTAATACACACAGGATCGGTAAATAGAAACGCCGGAGTAGGAATCGTTATGCGGAAAAGCGCAGGACAGTGTGTAGATAGCTACCTACAATGCAGCGAGAGAGTAATGATGATCAGGTTAGATTCTAAGCCACTAAAACCAGTAATAGTGCAAGTATACATGCCTACTTCTAGCCACAGTGAGGAAGAGTTAGAAGCCGTTTATTCGGACATAGAACAGGTAATAGGATTTGTGAAGGGTCATGAAAATTTAATAATAGTCGGAGATTTTAACGCAGTCGTAGGTGAGGGGAAAGAAGGAGAATTTGTAAGTCCTTATGAATTAGAAAACAGAAACGAGAGAGGTAGCAGACTGATAGAATTCTGTGAAAATCACAAGATGGTAGTCGCGAACACATTGTTCAAGAATCACGTTAGACCGCCTCCTAACACCTGGAAAATGCCAGGAGGAATAGACAGGTATCAGATTGACTACATTCTGGTTAGGAAGAGATTTAGAAATCAAGTAAAAGACTGTAAGAGTTATGCAGGAGCAGATGTAGACAGCGACCACAACTTGGTAGTCATGAAAGCTAGATTAAAGTTCAAAAATCTGAAAAACCGGAAGGATAAGAAACGTATAAATGTAGACATATTGAAGGATCAGAATATGAAAGATAAGTTCCAGGAGAAAACAGATCAATTAATAAATAAAGCGAGTAATGACGAAATCAAGAACGCAGAAACTGAGTGGGAGGGTATCAAGAATAGTCCAGATTCCGCGGCTACGGACGTTTTAGGACACGAGAAAAGGGAAGCTAGGAAGCCCTGGATAACGGACGAAATCTTAAACTTAATGCAAAAGAGACGAGGCTACAAAAATAGACGAGACGAAGAAGGACTGAAGACTTATAAGTCAATAAAGTGGGAAATCATTAGAAAATGTAGAAAAGCGAAAGAACAATGGATAGAGGATAAATGCAAAGAAGTAGAAGATAAGCTGCAAGTAAGACCGATGAGGCTTACAAAATAATTAAGAGGAACTTCAGGGATATAGGAACAATAAGTAGAAACGTTAGGAGTCAATCGGGGGACATACTGATCGGAACAGAGGAGAAAGCGAATAGATGGAAGCAGTACTTAGGAAATTTATACGAGGGTCAGGAATTATGAGAAATATTGGAGGAAGAATCTAACATCGATAGGGAAGATGTAGGAAAACCTACATTGAGAGAGGAATTTGAAATAGCACTAAGGGGGCTACAGAACAATAGAGTGCCGGGTGTAGATAAAATACAGGCGGAAATTTTGAAATGTGCGGGACAAAAAGTAGTAAATAGGATGTTTAAACTGGTAAAATATATATACGAAACGGGCGAGATGCCGGAGGACTATAAGAGAAACATTATCGTTACTATACCGAAAAAGAGAGGAGCCGACAAATACGAGAACTTTTGAACGATTAGCCTAACTTCCCATGCGTCAAAAATCTTAATCAGAATAGTGCAGAAGAGGATAGAAAATAGAACGGAGGAAATACTAGGAGAAGACCAATTCGGGTTTAGGCGAAATAGGGGAACTCGCGAAGCTATTCTGGTGCTAAGAGTAATGTTAGAGAAAGCAATAGAAAAAGGAAAGAACGCTTATATAGGATTTGTAGATTTAGAAAAAGCTTTTGATAACGTAAGATGGGAAAAAATGTTCGAGATACTAAAGAGCGCGGGAATGAAGTATCGAGATAGGAGAGTAGTACACAATCTATACAAAGAGCAAACTGCTGTTATAGAAGTAGAAGGGGAAAAAAGGAAGTAGGTATTAGGAAAGGAGTAAGACAAGGATGTACTATCACCACTAATTTTTAATCTGTACATCGAAGAGGCGATTAATGTGGTAAAAGATAAAGTGGATTTCGGGATTAAAGTACAGGGACAGAAACTAAAAATGCTGAGATTCGCGGATGATATAGCAATATTAGCATCTAGTAAGGAGGAATTAGAATCAACATTGAACGAAATGGAGGCAGTGTTGACAGAGGAATACGGAATGAGGGTGAATAAAAACAAAACTAAAGTGTTAGTGTGCAGAGGGCGCGAGAGCAGAGCAAAAACGAAAGTACAAATTAATAATGAAAGATTGGAGGAAGTTAAAGACTTCACTTATTTAGGAAGTAAAATAAATTGGGATGGAAGAAGCGATAAAGATATAAAACGAAGAATAGCACAGGGTCGATTAGCTTTTAACAAAATGAAAGCACTTTTATGCTCGGGGGTAATAAACTTAGAAACAAGGAAAAGATTTTTGAAAACGTATGTATGGAGCACGACACTATACGGTTGCGAAACCTGGACGGTAGGGGAAGCAAGTAGGAAGAAATCAGAAGCTTTTGAGATGTGGTGTTACCGAAGAATGATGAAAATACCGTGGACTGATAGGGTTAGAAACGAAGAAGCATTAGAGAAAGTCGGCGAGAAAATAAGTATGTAGAAAAACATAAAGAAGAGAAGAGATAGAATGGTAGGCCACTTGCTGAGACATAGGGGAATAGTCCGCGATATTTTAGAGGCAGAAATAGGAGTGAAGAAAGGCAGAGGTAGGCCTAGATTAGACTACTGCTCGCAAATAGTAAGGGATGTAGATTGTAGCACAATTAGCGAAATGCGTAGGTTAGCACAAGATAGGAGAAGCTGGAAGTTAGCGTCCAACCAGTCTTAGGACTGATGACCTCATGATGATGATGATGATGTATTCATTAAATACACTAAATTCAGCTCCAGACGAAGACAACAAAAGGTGTCTCGAAGAATTTTGGGAATTTGATGATATAGTTGTTTTCCCTTTCTTTTACATCATAAAGTTGAACTTCTGTAGGATGTTCAGGCGTTGACCTCCTCTTTTGCTTTTTTGTATAAACAAATGTACGAGCATACTTTTTCGAATAACGAGGCATGATTTTAGCTTTTCACAAAAACACAAAAAACTGAAAACAACCATAAATACACGAAGGTCTGTAATTGCTGATTTCAATGCTTAGGAACCCAGTGTTATCAACGAAATCACTTCAGGAATAGGAAACTGCTAAATTACTCCAATTTAACAGCTGAACATTTTAAGACCTATTCTTAAATAGTGTAGAAATGCCCTGTAGAAGCCGATTTAAAAATTATTGACTAAATGTTGAAATATATATATATATATATATATATATATATATATATATATATATATATATATATATATATATATATATATATATATATACGAAAAATTAAATTTCGTGTTGATTTGACGCTTGATAAAATAGTCAAATTTAAAAAAATAACTTTCTCAGAACTCTCTTCTGGGTATTACTACACTTCTGATAAGTAATTTGTTAAAGTTTCAAGGAAAAATATGAAAGTTATGTGTTCCTAAATTCAGAGATGTTTCCCATATGGATAAAGTTTGGTTCAGCTTCCCTATAAAACACTAAGATAGCGGCTACGAAAATTTACATGTCTGTAAAGCCGGCTCTAGACATTGCGAGTTTTTCTTCGCAAATCTCAATAGCGAGTATCCCTCGCGAGCCAAGTGCGAGGAGATCCAAAATGTGATTCGCGAATCTATGTGAATCAGAGGTGAGCACAGCCAGTTGCCTTGAGGCAGTATGATTGCCTCAGCCTGGTTCATTTTTAGTCTACGCACTGCGACTTTCGACCATGAAACAACCTGTTTACCGACTAATGAGCGGATGAGGGTGAGGCAGCCAAGCGAGTCAAGTGGAGGGGAGACGGGAGACTCAGGGCGAGGAAATAGTCTACAACATGCGAGATTTGATTCGTGAAACTGCCTCGCGAGGAAACTCGCAATGTCTACAACCGGCTTTATACAGTAGAATTGTTGTAAATAAACATTTTATTCATACTTTTGTCAGTTTTTATTGAAATAGTTCATAGTAAATCACGAATCAAAGAGAATTGAGTTATATCGTAACCTTTTTAATATTAAACAATTTCCGTGTAATTGTCTTTCGTATGATAATATATGATTTTGAACTATAGATGAGTATATTTGTTTATTTTTTGGTTATATGTTCTTGGGTTAATATTAAGGGAGATGGTCGGGTGACTGCAAATTAAATTAATGAAATTTTGAGGAGATTATAAAAAAGCGATTTTGTTCCCAAGAGATTATAAATTATTGAGAATATTATCGATAGTATTGCCTACGGGACTCAGATCTTCCTGCTATATTGCGTTGATTATATTTACGTTAAAAATAATTAATGCATATCGTAAAGTATAAATTTCGTACTTTGTATTAATTCATTATTATAGTGGTGTATAATACATCTTCGATATGTGATTTTTACAATTTATCATTATTGTTACGTATTACTTACATTAGATTACTGAACATAATTAAGTGTAATTATTAAAGATTATTTATTGTTCATTCTATCTTCTATTAATCATCAAATAGCAAAATGAGAATCTGTTAATATCTCTAAGGAAATGAAAAACTGAAAGAAAGCTGATATCCTATTATCGGGTCCGGATGGAATTCGATGTTTCAATTCGCTAATAATCCTCCAAATTCTTTCATGTTCATTTCTTTAATTTATTTCTGATCAAACTCGTAGATATATCCAATCACAAGGCCCAATAAGTTTATTATAAAATACATAGATGACGTATACAAGATGCATTATGTAGAATGTGAAGAGATGTAAAATAAATGTCTCCTCTTCGTAGTGAACACAAAGTAGTTCACTGTGTTAATGTAATTCATTTTCAATTTAATATAATAATATATAGGTACAATATTAATATTTCTCAATGTAGAAGGTGATAACAGTTATTTAAGTTCAAAAGCATATATCATCATATATATTAACTCATCGCATAAGTCAATATTTCAGCAATTATGCAACATTATAATATCTTATAATGTTGCATAATTATAGTAAACACAAAAATTAGCGAATGTATACAAGTACATGATGAATTAAAATGAACACTTCTGTTGAAGTCCAATCATAAAAATGTATGAGAGAGTATATAAAAAGATAAATATCGCAAAATATAGATTTGGAGTAAAATGATCATAAACTAAGCGATGAATAATTTAATCAAAAATAATACAAGTCATGACTTAACTGGTTAGAAAAGCTGATATCAATTAACAACTCTAGATCGCTAAAATATGTTATCATAGACTGCAGCAACTAAATTCCAAAAAAAGTGACAATATTAGGTATAATTGGATCCCTAAAGTTAAACAATTTTTTGATAATATTGGTTGTTTGCATATATGGAACGATATTTCGTTGGCCTTCATAAATTTTAATAAGAAATCGTTACTTCTGAACTATAATTTTTTTTTGCAGTTACACAAAAATGCAGTTATTGCAAAATTGAGTTACACTCGTTAATAGATTCATCTAAAGTGAAACTATGATCTCACGAAGTGGCGTATCTCTGTATTAATTACTTCTTCTACAAATAATAAATTACCTTGTGGCGTATCTATAAAAGTCTACGGTAATTTTCTCACGATAGCCGTCTGTTTTACGTGCCTAAAAAGGAGCAATACACGTTATGCTTAATCTACTTGGAGGAAGATGAAGAGACTAAAAGTAGTTTACAAGTTAAATAGAATTCACATGTAGCAGAAAAAAAGGCTATAAGGGAAAAGAAATCAATCTGTAAGCAGGAAGCTATGAGCAATAAAAATAACTTATGTGGCACATTTGACATGCATCTTCCCCGTACAAAGGAAAATGCAATATTTTATAGAAGCCGCTTATCGAAATTTCAATTTTACTATCTATGATCTCGCTAGCAGGAATTGTTTTTGTTCCTTTCTGGAATGAGGGGACCAGTAAGAGAGAATCTTCAGAGATATCAACCTGAATATATATACTTTTAGAGGAATATTGCAAAAATAAAATAACCAAGGTTTCTATGTATTCTGATGGGTGCTACGGCCAAAATAAAAGGTACCACCATTATGGCAGGTATGATGATGTTGATGTATACTTTGGGTAAATTTCCTTGGTTGGACGAAATAGCTTTAAGATATTTTGAGTAAAATGAACTAATGTGAAGGAAATTATGGTAACAAAGAAAGTTAAAAACAAAATATTTATTACAACTGGTCATCTCCAGAATGAATGTGACTGTATTGTTTTTAAAATAAGTAATATCACCAAAAGTAACGAAAAAAAGTATGATGACTTAGTTGCATTATACAGGGAGTCGAATCCTATAATCCGCAATACGCAAAGCGTATTTTATAAATTTTCCCCATCAAAATGAAGACTAAGTAATACTATTTTCAAATTTATAGTTTTTTCAGAATTTCGTTTTATTTTACTCTCTCATGATTTATATTGAGTATATTATTTTGTTTATACTTGTATTAATAAATCTATTTAAAAGGAGCACTGTATATTTTCTTCTCTCCTGTAAAATTTAGAAAATTCAGTTTCGCCCATACGTGAGGAAAGGGACGGTTTATTCCTTAGATGTCCATTGTACATTGTAACTTTTATTGTGTTACTGAAATTTAGTTTCACTTCTCAGTGTTTAAAAAGTATATGTACCATCATCATACGTATGTACATAAAAGCATATTTTCTGATTTATTATGTTGATGTTCTGTAACAAAATTTTGCATTATAACTACTGTTTTTTTCTTCATTATCTCTATTAACTATCACTAACGCTTGCTATGTGATTTTTCATTTCAGCTTATCATTATAAGCAATAAATTTAAATAAAATAATAAATGAAATAATACAATATCAAATATAACACACAACTTTTCAATCAAGTAAACTACTTGTTTGTCTAGGCCGATGAACAACAGACACCAATTGACAGGGATGACATAAATACGCATTCTCTTGGATGTTTATATGCTTTCACACTTGATAGAACATTCATCTTTCTCTCTCTGTAAGACAAACGTTTATTCCGCGATAGCTTCCTTATCATTTCCCCCTCATTCATTTTTGCCTGTATGATTTCATGTCATGAAAATTGTGAACGTTCAGACATCGTTACACTTATTTATTTAAAATTAGTGAATATTAGACATTCACCTTATTTGTTCAATTCCCTTCATGTATCAAAAGTGAAAGTTCAAATAAAATTTTAAACAATTTTCACTTCACTAAATATGGTCGAATATGTACACCCTTAAATTTCAAAATTCAAGTAAATATCTCTTTTACGCCTTATTTTAGTACTCCTATGGAAGTAAATGTACCACTTAACTATTCGTACAATAATCCATTTAAGATATTATTTCAATTATCTATTCCCATTTCGATAATTAAATATTGAACTAATACCGCTATTAAATTATTAAGGTCTCAATTTACTTGCAGTTTATAGCGAAACTATTTAAGCTTCATATTTATGAAACTAACATACCTCTCGCGTGCAGGTAACTCCACTTTCTATCAAAGTCTTGAAGCGTTGCAATAAATCGCATGCCTCATTGACGTTTCCTGCGGAAAAAGAACAAACTCCCGTGTTCAAAATATAGACTGGATCGTCGGGAGATAAAGCGATAGCTTGTTGGAAAGCCCTGGTTGCGTTTTCCGGATCCTTAAGTTCCATTAAAGCAGCTATAAATAAAGAGAAAAACTGTTGAAGGAATAAATCAAACGATATGCAAGAAATGTGTATATAGGTTCTTAACAAAGAATACAACCAACTGCGGAAGAAGTACCGTTTATTCTACAAGCAAATACTAACTGAATACTGAAGGGGCTATCGAGGGTTGTTTAGTTACCAACAGATTATATAATGAGAATGAGTATTCTTACGTGATTATTATTCGACAAAAATAATATACAGGGTGGTACTATAACTTGCGTATTTACGATATACAATATCTAAACGACAAATGATACTAAATTTGTGTGTGTGTGTGTGTGTGTGTGTGTGTGTGTGTGTGTGTGTGTCTATGTGTGTGTCTGTGTGTGTGTCTGTGTGTGTGTGTGTGTGTGTGTGTGTGTGTGTGTGTCTGTGTGTGTGTGTGTGAAACTATATTGTTAACCTATTTCTACAAAGAGTAAAATAAAATAAAAATCACACTACGCCATGTTAAAGGCAATTAAAGAAGAAAAATTGTCTTCTCAAGTTTCTCCAAAGTTTTCTTTACTTGTTTATTTTCTTAAAACACAATGTGATGGGTATAAACCAAATAAATATAAAGTGTTTACCTAACAGGAAATATTCTTTAAATTGGTTTAATGGACCTTTTTTAAAAACATAAAAAAAGCAATAGGCTTCTATGTATAAGTATACAAAACTATAATGGTAGATGATATGTATGGATACAGTCGATTTATTTTCTAAACTAAGATAACTAGCGAATAACGTAGACAAAAATTTTTAAAGTTTTCACAATCTATGTAAATTAAGTATACAGGTTTTATCAAAAAGTTGTTGACAAAACCTGTATACTATGTTATATATTATATATATTATATTTTTCTCACAATTCTAAAATTAAATCGTACCATAAACTTTTTACGTGCCATAAAAGAGTTTTGAAAATTATTTTTCATTTCTCTCACAATTATTAACGCAACAGAAAATAAGTTTTTATAAACAAGGTATTTTTTATGTACATTGATCAAGAAATTATGTGACAATATACATTAAAGGAGATTTTAAATTTCTTGAAAATCAATTTTCTTTTCAAATATTCGATTGTTAATAAAAGATATTTTCTTTGCAATCCTATATTATTTTCTATTTATTTCATTTCTTTTTTTTTACTCTATAAGTTGCACAAAAGATTCACCGTTTATCTCTTAACAGTAATATATTTGTTGAAAATTTTGTAGTGGATTTAAAAGGGTTTTGGAAGGAATGGAAGGGGAAAGAATACTGGAAACGTCTTATTCCTGTACACAGGAATTTCTGTTATTGAAAACCTTCGATATTTTGTTGTATATTTTATCAGAATATTTTTTAACTGACTCCATAGAAATATATTAAATGTATACAATCCATTTAACAGTATTTTTCTTCTCTAGATATTCTTGTGCCTCACGTCCAAAATGGAGAATTTTCGTCTTGTTGAATTCATATATATATATATATATATATATATATATATATATATATATATATATATATATATATATATATATATATATATATATATATATATATAAAGGGTTATCCAATTCTGGTTTCGGAAAGTAAATTTAAAAAAAACACAAATAATTCAGATTTTGTTGAAATTTTTATTTCATTATAAAGTTTGGTCTTTGCCATTATGTGTGGAATACAACATCATTCAAATGTCCTCCACGGGACCTTTTGCAGGACTCAATCCTTTTGAGGTAATTTTCGATGACTTTTCCGCACATTTCAGGCAATATCTCGGCCATGACTTCACGAATATTGGTTTTCAATTGCTCCAAATTTAGAGGATTGTTCTCATAAACACGATCTTTTGCGTAGCCCCACAAAAAAAAAGTCTAAAAGTGTTAAATCACAGGATCTCGGAGGCCAATTTACGTCCGCTAATCTCGAAATTACTCGGCCTTTAAATTTCTCTTGCAATAGAGCCCTACTTCGTCGTGCTGTGTGACTTGTCGCCCCATCTTGTTGAAACCACATATCGTCCGTATCGATATCTTCAATTTCGTGCCGAAAAAATTCCCTTAACATGTGGCAATAGCGTTGAGAATTGACTGTAACGGTAGCTCCTTGGTCATTCTCAAAGAAAAATGGACCGATAACACCACCAGACCACAACGCACACCAGACAGTGACTTTTTCTGGAAGCATTGGCTGCTCTTCGACTACTTGAGGGTTTTCAGAGCCCCATATACGGCAATTTTGCTTATTCACGTATCCACCGAGGCAGAAATGGGCTTCATCGCTGAAGAAAATTTTGTTGGAAAAATTGGCATTTTTTTCTTGTTGTTCCAGTACCCAATTGGCGTATATTCTGCGCTGTGCATGATCCGCAGGCTTCAATTCCTGTGTGAGTTGGATTTTGTAAGGATGAAGGTGCAAATCCAAATGCAAAATTCGCCATAAAGAGCCATAAGTCAAGCCCAATTGTTAAGCACGACGTGGAATTGAGAAATTTGGGTCTTCAGCCACACTTTCAGCAACAGCTGCGACATTTTCGTGATTGCGTACATTACGATGATGCGCAGGCCTTACAATATCCGTGACTGATCCAGTTTCTATAAATTTTTTCACTGTGTATGCAATTGTTCGCTCATTTGGGCGATTATGACGACCATAATCTGCTCGTAACGCGCGAAAAGTGGAAACGGCAGAATCACCATTTTTGTAAAACAATTTAACAATTTTAACGCGTTGTTCTGTAATATAATGTTCCATATTGTAAAATGACAAACCTTTAACTAACCAAAAACCAGTTTGAGAGACAAATACAATTGACAGCTGTCGAACAGCAGGGTCTTACTTTCCGAAACCCGAATTGGATAACCTATGTTCTAGAATAATGGACTCTTGCAAAACTAATAAATATTATGCAGATATCAAATTTCCCTGTATAAAATAAGGTTCTATGACGTGTCTAGTAATAATGCTACACCAAACATTAACTTTTGTGGTCGTTGAATGTGAGCATTTCCCATTCAATGTAGATTTTGGTATAACCAATATTTATAGTTATGTTATTTTACGTGTCCATTCAACCAAAATATAGTACACGATTATTGTATACAATTGTTGTAAGTATACGATTTTTTTAAGATTTTTCAATACGTCTAACATGATATCCAATAGATTTTTTTCATTTATTTGCTTCTATAGTTCAAGGTTTTATGAAAGTTAAGTTTGATTTGAAATAAACTCCAAAGTCCAGAATTTATTTAGGTCTACTTAGAGTTTTATTGTTCATAATTATAGATAATGGTTTAGTTTCTCCTGATTAAATTCAGAGACAAGTTATTCACGTCTTCCAAATTACTCATCTAAAATTTATATATTAACTGCATTTATTAAAAATTGAGCATATTAATTTTCAATTATATCGTTAATAAAAATTACGAATAGGAGTCACCGCATTATACAATCTTGAGGGATACCTAATACACTTCGTTTACATTTTTTTTTTTTTTTATTGAAAATCGTAATATTGGACATACTGAACTGCACTTTGCAGGTAAGATTGAAATAATAGTAAGAGATTATTGGAAACCAAAAAAGTTCAATTCTCTTTATTAGAATAGAGTGAGCTAAGATGTCAAAGGCTATATTCATGTAGTCTAAATTTTCATACATAAACTGCATAATACAAAACAAGTTTGTAACAGTCGATCTAGGTTGTATGAAACCGTGATGCTTGAGAGATATCATACTTGACACATGATAATGATGGAAAAGAATTTCAAACGCTTAGAAAATTTACAAATTATTGTTATAATCATTCCTATCCCTTATTTAAAAACCGGTATTACACATGACAGTTTCCATTCCTCAAAAAACTGTGATGTATTTGAGATTAAATCAAATATTTCAGTCAACGGTTCCGCTAAAATATAAGATGCATATATGATAAAGAAAGATATAAAATAATATATTTCAGACCTCATCGTCATAGATGGTTCTAATTTTTTAATCGCACAAATACCAACTCTTTCGCTAAATGAATTAATATGCAACAATAAATCAACGTCCTTTATCACAAGGGTAATTGTAAGGAGTTTGATAAGTAATTAGCAAAGGCACTAACTATGTAATCTCAATCATCAAGGGTTTCATTATTGTAATAAATAATCGACGCTATAGAAGAGAAGATATGCGTGAATGTATATAATTCCAGAATCGGTTTGGACTATTAAATAAATCTTGCTCAACTACATTAATATACGAGTAGTTATTCGTAGCTAATTTCATATCACTGCTGATTTCTGCTCTAATGATTCTGAAATTTTCTAGACTCAATCGACACCGTATAACACAATAGAAAATACATATATCTCTATTTTCTGTTTTGTCATTATATCTTTATATTTTAGTAATCAATTAATTTCGATGAAACCATATGAATTCACATTAATTTTCATCATCATATCTCCACCCCTAATTTATCGGATATAAATTTAATGAATTTTTTAAATGCGAATTTCTCCAGATATTTGAAATATATTAAGACCTTAGTAGATGTTGATGAAGCTCAACCTTGTATGGATATAGATTATTGGCATTGAGTTTTTAAATTCAATAAACTAAATTAAATAAAATTCGTACTGTTCATGAAATATTTTGGTAATCATAATGTCCGTAATTATTTTCATTCTTCTCAATACCCTAGTGTTTCTTACTTATTGAATCAATGATATGTTTATTATTCTTTAATATGTCTATAGTTCAAATGTTTCGAGTTTACAATATAGTCTTAAGATGATGTCTTAATATCAACTTTCTTTAGTTTCCATGCTTCCACGCCATACTTAAAACACACTGCTTACTTCTACGCTAACAATAAGATCTACTGTATTTAATGCTCTTTTCAGTTTTGTGAAATATGATTATGTTTTTGTTTGCATTTTTTTCTCTTCATTGTTTACTCTAATAAATATAGCCTTACTGTATCCATACCGTTGTACTCTCTCGATAGGCTTATTGTGTACATATATTTTCTCTCGATTGTGTGGTCTCTTAAGCCTAGTTCGCACTATGCTAGTAATTTAATCGAGTGGCGAGTAATTTAGTAACTAAACGTGTATAAACGACAAAACTTTAGTCGAGTACCTAGTTTAGTAAGTGATTTAGTCGAGTCAATCCATTTTATTCCATATTTTCGGGCGAGTAAGGTCCCCCACCACGCATCACTGCATTGTACTTCGTCCACTAAACAAGTGCGAACCTGTTGATTTTAATCGAGTTCATTAGCTGCCACAAAAATGTCGTTTCGTTGGAGTGAAGATATTACAACTTTAAAGTTTATTACGCATATTTACATTAACATAATAGCCTCTTAATAAGAACACGATTAAGCAAATCGCAATAATATCGCGGCGCCCCCTTGCTCATATCGAAGGCACCTTCGTAGCATGCCTCTAGAGACTCTAGAGGCTTCGGATCAAAAAAAAGTTACCACGTTGTTCGCAAGGGTCGATTCACTATATTAATTTTGTCAAAATGCCGAAATTCGAACGAAAAGCATTTTGTACATCGACCAAAAATTTTGTGACACACACACACACACACACGAAAACAGCCGTTTAGTAAATATACATAAGTGACTCTGGAACGTTAAATCCCCGCTTTATAAAAAAAAACATATCAAGCAATCTGCGTATGTTGATTTGGAAAATGCAGTGAACATACCTGGATTTGGTGAGAAAATTAAATTGAAAATAAAAAATCATGTCAGTGTTGACATTTTTATTCATATAAGTAGTTATTACAAGTAGGTATATAAAATATTCTATATTGTTTTCTTTTCATCGTTCTTCTTCGATATATTTTCAGATCGACCTACTCGCAGGAGTTAAGAAATTCAGGCGTCAGGACTAACACAGTTTACATCCCTTCAGTAAAATGGTTCAGTTTATTAAAGTAAAGTAAAACATTAAAACAATTTTCAGTCATTCTCTAAGTTTGGAAATATTCTTCAGAATATTCTAATGCTATTTCCTTGAGAGAAGAATTAAAAGAACTCCTAGTTCATTTCTTATCTGAATCCATTTTCGTACCCATAGTTTGTTTTTCTTTATTACACTAATCTTCCACTTCATCTAAAATAGCTATTTTATAGCCACTGCAATAACTTTTATTAGCTTTATTGGCTTTTAACTTATTCATTATTTTATATGACTGTAGTGCGAATGCTTTTTGGTGAGTTCATAGACGTTTAGTTACTAAATTACTGGCCACTTGACTAAATTACTAGCATAGTCTGAACCAGGCTTTCGTTACTGTCATAAGCTTTGCATTTGCCATGTTCATATTCTTCAGTTGCTTTTGCATTCCATTTACTTAATCTCTCTTGTTTCATCTGTTAATGTTTGTTTTTTCATAATCCCCTCTGAATACAATTTTCTATTTCAATTTGGTCTGTAGTATTACATTCTATTTGCACTATTGCGTTTTGTCCTATATGGCGTTCTATTTGTATATATTACATAAATTATTGATAAGTTTAATATAACTTGTACCTCAATTTTTATTTTTAAGCAGTGGAATGATAAAGTCGTGTTGCACTTTATCAACATCTTTGTTATAGACAATAAAGCACATACGTATGTGTCGATTCATATCTCAAGAGCGTTGTGTAACAACATTAAACGCAAATAGTACTTCCTCATTCCTAAATCACTTTTATATCCGAATTGGGTTTCGCTACATAATATTTACTACACTTCCCTTGTCTACTAGATATGGTTATTGAAGGTATAATAGTGCAATTTATAAATATAAAACGAATAAACACAATATGAATGAGTAAAGTGAAAATTCTATATAATTAATGTATAAAATGTTTATCTATAGGTACAATAAAAATTAAAATTGTATACCTTAATTTCGTTAGCGTTTTATCAAAGCATAGAGTGAGGTGGTTCTTTTTTTAGGTGGAGTTATGACAATATTGAAAACTCAAGTGTTTGATGTCGAATATCGCCTCGATATGTATATAAAGCAAAGCCCTCTATAGATATAACATCATACCAATACATGAAATAGTGAAAAATCAGAAATTCAGATATTTCAGCGGTAACTCCATTAAAGCCGTTCTAAAAATATACTCGTATATCTTTATATCATACACGTGAACTTTATCTTTTGATGTTTAATGTCAACTAATCCAATCGGAGGTCTATATGATCTGAAATTTTTAGAATTTATTGTAGATAACCTTATTATATATACTCGTAATATAATATTTCTCGAATGGAATATAAATAAGACGTAAATCATTAATGGGGATAGACTCGTTGCGCAAAATTTTTATTTTTTCAAACCAACTCGGAATAGGCTATTTATAATATCATATATATTAAAGAAAAGGTCAGATGAGAGTTCCCAGGAAGTTTTCTAACTGATAATCTTATTAAATAAAGGTGTAGGACTAATATTGATTAATACAGAAAAAGCAATAATTACCATCAAAATATTTTCTACACGTGTTCAATGAATTCCCAGTTGTTATTTTAGTTGTTATTTAGAATGCATTTTGTTATTTTAGCTACAGACTTAGTTAGTAGAAGGATAGTAGCGACTAATAATAAATCACGAAATGCTAATACGGAAAGTACTGACAAACTTGGTTTGGTTTACGAGGGCGGATCGAATATAAACGGGATTTTATTTTCCCACATAACCTGCTTTACAAGTACATTTTTCCCAGCGAGAAGAAATGTTTTTTATCCCAGTATCGTAGAATGAAGCTGGGTGCCAATTGTGCAGAAATCCCTCTACGCCCTGGTCATATTCAAGTCGTTGCCCTCCTAGAGCTTCTTTAAGCGGCCCAAACAAATGAAAATCACAGGACGATAAGTCCGGGCTGTAGGGAGGATATGGAGTCAAATAGAGTCCAGTGCATTTCTTTCAGTTTTTCGACCGTTAGAGCTGCAGTATGAGGCCTGGCGTTGTCGTGAAGGAGGATTGCCTCTCGAATCGGTTGGTTTCATCTTTTGCGGCGATATGTAGCCCTCACCTGGTTCAATAGCTCGAAATGGTAAGCAGCATTGATTATGCGTCGCTCATGCAAAAAAATCAATGAGCAAAATGTCTCGCCGATCGAAAGAAGCGGTTGAAAAAACTTTGCTAGCTGACAGTCAATTCTTGGCTTTCACTGAGGCTAGCTCCGCCTTCCTCCGCCACTCCATACTGACTTGTTTGGACTTGGGCGTGTAGTGGTGGGCCCACGTTTCGTCGCAGGTGACAATCCGACTAAAAATTCCTTCGCTTTCCACAAATCTTGCTGTAAGCATCTGACAAATTCCCAAACATCTCAACTTCTGCTCTGCGGTCAAAAGGCCAGGGATGAACTCACCTGGCAGATACTTTACGAAACTCCAGATCATTTTTTATGATCGCTTGACAGCTCCCATAACTTAATCCGACCTTTTCTAAAATTTCGGATACGATCAGCCGTCGATATTCTTCAAGAATGTCTCGAACCGCGTGAATGTGTTCATCCGTAGCGCTGGTTCGAGGACTGCGAGCGTGTTCCTGATTTTCCACTCGTTCTCGCCCTTCCTTGAACTCTTTATGCCTGGCAAGCACACGAGTTCTTGACAGTGTTTGGTCCCTGAACTGTGCAGTCAATCTACAGAAAATTTTCGCCCCTTGAACTCCTTCATGAACAAGAAATTTTATAATAATGCGATGCGCAACAGCGGGGTGCACCTCACGCTCCGACATCGTAAGCGCTACTGACTAACTGATTGAGAGTGGGCAATGGCCGACTCTTCGCATTCATAATGATCCGACCCAAGCATACTAGAACCACGGGCGCGGTCCGAACAACCGTAGATGCTCAGGAACAAAAATCCCGTTTATATTTGATTCATCCTCGTATGATACATTGCAGTATAATAAATCGGCTAGGAAAAAATGTTCTTAGTGAAATTGTTGTAAAAAGGCATCTAATATTATAAACTCAATAGGTCCACACAACTTAAAATATTTCATAGTACATATTTCCCTAAATATAAGTAAAACTCTCGATGCACTAAATGTAATAATACTGATTCGTCATTTATTACTATTAAAAACAAGTTATACAATAACAAAAGTAGGCAGTTTTACCCTAAAACTAGAATGTGTTGAAGAAGGTTTGAAACTTGGGAAAGGTACAATAAAATATTAGTATACATAAATAGGGCAATATTATAAACATATTACAGAGTTACCTAACTTCACTGGTATCCCAATCCCATTGTATACTTGTATACGTGTATCCTCGTATACAGACGTTTTTTTTTTTTTTTTTAGTTGTACGTACATAATTATAAATGTAAAAATTATTACTATATATGTACATATCGATCTTGTTCTTTGCACCGAAAATTTTACTGCAGAGAAATATTTTTATTCGCTCAGTAAAAGACAGTAATAGTCACGTATTAACTGTATCTGTATATGTGGCAAATTCCTATGTAAACTACAAAAATCCTTTTAAATTCTGGTACGTATTAATCGTTTATAGCCTTAAATATATTATCTGTCATTATTAAATATGTGCACTTAACTATCATAACTTATTAACTTAAACATTTAATTTAAAACAATGCTTAAACTTCTGAAGAATTTGAAAGTCTGAAACTGAAAATTAAAATAGATGTTAATATTGTATATAAAATATTCATATTCATGAAGAGGAAAAAACTTATTATTAGTTAATTCTCAACTTGTGTTAATGATGAAAGGGAAGTAACAATATTTATATAAAACAAATAAATTTAGTTGTCAAACTCTAACCGAAATTGAAGGTGCATTAAATTTCTTCGCAAGTTTCTTTAGTAATTCTTATTTATCTGATAATAAAAATAAATAACCTTCGTGAAGGGTGTGGTGCCTCCGTTCACTGTATTAATTTTCTGAAAATATCCCTTATATTGGAAAATAAATATATACCACCATAGCTATCCCCTTTCCCTCCGTTAGTTCCACCACAATGGTGGAATTGTACGCGTATACGCAAACCCTTAAAGTAATGTAGACAAAAATCTGAATTCATCCAATAACACAGTTTTTTGCGTCATTTTTCTGTGATTTGGAAGTACCAAAATATTTTTGACACCTCCCACTTAATACCAAAAACACCAAAGATAACGTTAAAACTGATCGAGCTTGCCTCTCAACCACCCACTCACGCCGGCGCCGGCGTCGGCGCCATAACATTGGTGATCTGATTTGATGAAATGCTCTAAATGAAAATACATGAGGTATTACATCATTTAGAATACATCATTTAGACACCATGGACCATCTTTGTGAAGGAAAGAATCAAATTTTAAAACAAAGCTACTTTTAAACTACCCATAAATATTTAAATGTCACGAAATCTGAGTAAAGAGTTAGAACAGTTATTTAGAACAATTGGATGTTTCAATTAGAATTAGTGGTTAATTAGAAAATTTAAATCATATTCATGTAGACCCAATTGATCAGAAAATGTTTACACGAATTCAATATGACCACCAATTCCTTGCAAATTTGGCAACTGTATCACAGTATCCATCTAAAGGTCACGATGGAGATAATTGTTTCTGATATACCAAGGCGCATTGACGATGTTCCTCAGCATTTTATTCTGGAACCTCTGGATTATTAAGATGTTACTATTGCTGGTACAACCCCATAGTTGTATGCCATAAGACCATACTGGTTTGAAGACTTGCTTATACAGAATTATTTTGTTACATATTGATAGGTTGGAGTACCTACCAAGGAACCAATACATTTTCTTGAATCTTATATCCAGTTCATCATTTTTCTGTTTAACATGGACCTTTCAGGGAAGTTTTACGTCTAGTGTAACACTCAGATATTGTGTAGAGTTGGCATAAGGGATTTGGGCATTATTTATGGTGATTATAACTTATTGCTCACTCTTACTTGTGAAGTTTATGTGGACTGATTTGGTATCGTTCAGTTTAATATGCCATCTTCTGGTCCAGTTATTGATTTGGTTAACTGATGTTTGTAGTTTATTTGCAGGAGTTCTTCATGGGTTTTACCTACCGCTAGAATGGCAGTATCATCTGCAAAGGTAGCTATGGTATCTTCTTCCAGCTGTAGTATACCAGTTCTGTAAATTAAATACAAGATGGGTCCCATAACGCTTCTCTGTGGGACCCCTGCTTTGATTTCTTTCAATTCGAAGTATGATTCATCTTGTTTGACTGTGAATAATCTTTCAGAGATGTATAATTCCAATAGTTCTAAGTATTGCTGTGGGAATATCACATTCAGTTTATATTTTAAGCCATCCTGCCATACTTTATCAAAAGCCTGCGCAACATCTAGGAAGATGGCTGAGCAAACTTATTAGTTTTCTAGCGATTTCTCTATAAACCTAGTCTATGGTTGAGAGGCCTTCTCTAAAGTCACACTGACAATTTGGAATTAAGTTCCTTTCTTCACTAATGGATTTCAGCCTTTTCCAGTTTGTTCAAACAGTTTCGATAAAACAGGCAGTAGAGAAATTGGCCTATACGATGAAACATCATTGGGGGTCTTGCCTGGTTTGTGAATAATGATGACTTCTGCAACCTTCCATATATCAGGAACATACCTTAGTCTGAATGCGCGAATAGTTGTCCTAAGAAGTTAACCTTAATAGTAATAGCTAACTTTATTAAAACTAATACGTAATAAATGATTTAAATTGGTTTTAAAGTTCCTGGCACACTAATTAATTATTCACCATCGTAATTCTTATTTATTGTCTACTGTTTAAATTTACAATGTTTTCTTCGCTAAAAAACTTGCACCACTAATCTTATATTTTATGAGTGCCATACAAATAACACAGCCACACAAAAAAAATTCTGATCTGATAGTCTGACCATATTTACTATATGTCTTTGGGGTCGCTGAATCCGAACCCGAGGTCTACTTAACCCATTACATTAGAATTTTGTCATAACCTCAAAAAACCCATAATTTCAGCTATTATTCATAAATCCTTTGCATAGGTCTTTTGAAGAGAAAAGAACTCGATACAGCTCGAAAAAAGAGAACAATTAAAATATATACCATTTATCCGCAGCTCTACAAAACCGCCCTTTTAAGAGCTACATGATGTACAAAACCCGATCTTGCGACCTATCCGCGATGTACATCGGGTAACGCCAATGCCGACGGTACAATCATTTGAAAAACTAATATTAGTTGAATAAACGTAAAAATATAGAGTTTTAAGGTGAACGTGTTATTAGGACACAACAGTATGTTTCGGATGATTGAGACAAAACAAGAATTGTGCGAGAAAAGGTGCAATGACCAGAGTTGATGTTATTAAAATAACGTACATATCAAGTTAAATGTCTGACATACGTCATTATTGGAGTTGATACATTTTTAGTTAAGTGGGTTATGGGGTTTAAGAGCTTGGGTTTTTATATCACAACTTCATTCTTAGGGTTATAACCGTTTAATAGCTTAAATTATGCGTTTTTTTTGAGGTTATGGCAAAAATCTGATATGATGGGGTTAAATGAATCCTCTGATTCGGATTCAGCGACCCCAAAAACGTATAGTAAACATAGTCAGACCCCCAGATGATTAGGAACTTTTTTTTGTGGCTGTAGAAAAATACAATAATGTGTGTTATTTTTATTTTTTTAGACAATATGGATAATAAAAGGTGTAAAATTAAATTAATCTTTACAATAAATGGTATAAAAGTTTCCTACCACTAGTATGAATATACACGAACGAGCAGTGAAGCTCTACCACACATTATAGTGTTCATTTTATACTGGAGTAATATGGAACTGTAGATTCATAGAGTAATGTATATCTTAGCTATAATCTTTTTGTTAGTTTTTGCATTCCCGCGTTTTCATTATACGTCATACGTTCACCATAATAGAGTAATGTAATTCTGTCTTCGAAAGCCCTAGATAGAGAAAAGTTAGAAACTAGAACATCAATTTACTACTTACATCCAAGTACAGCGTAACCGTCAGCTATGTCTGGCCTCAAATTTACTGCGGCGCATATAAAGTTGAAAGCAGAAGCCGGTTGCAAAGTCGCAAGATGTGCTAATCCTAAGTTAAATAGAGTCTTCCAGTTTAGCGGTGATATCCACAGGGCTCTTTTCAGGCAGCTTATCGCCTAAAACATCGATTTTGTATATAATATTATGATAATATCGGCGTATTTACAGTTTAATAGTAATTCTTTATAAGGTCTGGCCGCCATGGCGAAATGAAAGGAAGCAGATTCTATTTTTGCATAAATATATAAAGGATTTTTCACCTATTATCTGCGAATACTAACTAGCTGGCTATCCCTTTATAAAGAAATATAAATTATTTAATGTAAGCAACACATAAAAGCGAAAATTGGACCCATAAGAGGTAACTTTTCAGGTGTTTAATTCAATTCAAATTAGACGCTTACCATTTAAAATCCATAAGCTACAAAATTAAATACTATACAATTAAAACAAATACTAAATATATGTTTCAATAACTTAAATTTTTGGACTAATTATAAATTCCTAAAATGCAAAATAGGCTAATTGTAAAAAGATGGAACCGATGCATATATAGGCGCACATAGGGTGAGGGGCAAGGGGGCAGTTGCCCCTCCGCCATTGCAACATATTGAATTATAATAAACTCTAGATGTATAAATCAGAATAACTCAATCTTTGGAATTAATTATCTTCCAAGTCTCAAAATTAACACCTAAAGCATAATTAACTGAAAAATTTATTCAGCATACCATATCCTATATTTCAAGGAAACGCATCGAAAGTGTCTCATTACTTTATTTTTAAATGTTGTTATTGATTTCTATTTTATTTTACTATTTTGTTGTAATATGTTTTGATGTATTTTAGAATATACATTTTCTTATGTTGTTTTTAAGTGTTTTATTTTAATTATGCAAACCGTTCTGAATTTTATAATCTTCTCCATATTATTAGTAGTTTCTCACATTTCTTTGTGTAGAAAACCAAAAAACCATCTTGATACTTGCAGTCTGTGAAACGTAGCGTTAGGGAGAGACAGGCGGTTCTCAAAAATTTACCTTTAAATTCAGGGTGTCTTCAAATGAAAATAAAAAAGTTATAATCTTCTTGATGTCGTTAGTCGCTTTATTACATTTCCATATGTATAAAACGAAAAAACCGTCTTGATAGTTACAATCTGTGAAACATAGCGCTGAGGAGAGACGGCAGGTGTTCTCTCAAAAAAAAATCATCACATCGCCAAATGAATAAATTATAATCTTAATATAATTATTGACTTTATCATATTTTCTTGTATAGGAAACCAAAGAACCGTGTTAATTGTCGTAACCCATGAAATGTAGCGCTGAGGAGAAACAGGCGGTGTTTTTTTAAAAATTCACATTTAAATTCAGCGTGTCGCGAAACGAAAATATAATCTTCTCGGAATCATTAGTCGTTTTATCACATTTCCTTGTGTATGAAACCGAACAACCATCTTGATAGTTGCAATCTGTGAAACATAGTGCTGAGGAGAAACAGGAGTTGCTTTCTCAAAAATTTACCATTAAATTAAGCATGTCGCTAAATAAAAAACAAAGAAGTTATAATATTCTTGATATCATTAATCGTTTCACCATATTTTCTTGTGTGGGAAACTAGAAAACCATGTTGGAAGTCGCAATCTGTGAAACGTAACGCTGAGGAGAGGCAGGCGGTGTTTTCACACAAATTTTCCTTTAAATTAAACGTATCGCCAAACTTTCCATTGAAAATATTTCATGAGGCGTTCGCACATGGATATATAAAGAACTAGTAAATATATTTTCTTATATAAATAAGTAATATTCTATACTTTAGTGCATTAACTAGAGACCACTTCTTCGGTATAAAATATTACAGATATTTTAAAATAAGAACAAGGAAAATATATTTCTCAATTACAAAAACAGTTGAACTAATTTCAAATTTCCAAAGAACAAGAAAAACTGATTGTAAATAGATTAATGTTTAACAAAGACTAGTAAATACTGGTATTGAAAATACAGTATTTCACTGCATTCTTTAAATATTCTGAACTATATGCCACATTCTAAGTATGACATCTAAGTACTAAATTATAGAATACCCCTCCACAATTAATAAAGTGATAGCAAATATCATAAAATACAATAATAATATTTCTAGGAAATAATTAATTATTTATTTATTTTGTGGTCTATTACTCTTCCTCCCAATATACAACACATTTATGTATTCACGTACAGCATAATTAAAGTAACTATAATAGTGGGGAAACAAAAAGGTATTTATCTTAAATATGAGGTGCTATTACACATACAACAAATGTGAGTTACATTAATATTCTTTAGTGTTGAAATTTGTCTGTTAATTAGTTCTTAATTAAAAAGGTTTAAATATTGTAAAACTCATTTTGTACAAACCATATTTAATTAAACTCGTATTACTTAATTAACAGTGAACATATATGACAATTTTGAAAAATGAACTTTTCAACCAATAGTTTAACATATAAATCACCTCGACATCAGATACATATATTATGTTACATAGATTAGATACTTATACTATCATAACAAGCATGTTGCTTAAGACATGAAGATATATTTTAAGCAATATATCTGCAAGTATACAGGCTAATAGTTCAAAACCACCCATTAGAAATATTAGGAATTCTGCTCACCACTATTTTTAGAACGTTTTAGCGTAAACATATTGTCTCAGGCAAGTTCTTTTCAATGTTTAAGTTATCAACACCATTTATACCGAAATTTGTGATGAGCTTCTTTATTGTGAATAAATTGGTGTATTTTTGTTGCGTATAAGAATACACCAATCTTCGATTTCTACTGATTATTTTTCAATAATTTTTTCTGTACCTAAATTTAATCTTGAAATATTAAATAATTGCCAGGGACCAATATCTAACATAAGTAGCAATTTTACTGAATCCATGAATCACAATCACGCTTTGATATAAGATAGAATCATATTTCATACAAAATCGTGCTTCAGAGTGAAAGAAAACCTCAAGGAAGTTATAATCCCTCATATTATAAAATAATATGAAGGATTTTAAAGAAACATTAATCCAATCATGCTACATTTTTTGTTTTAATTCCATCCGAAATAGACAATAAAATATAGACAGAGATATAGTCAATAAATAGTAATAAGATTAAAATTACCTCTCAAAATATGATATTAACAAACCCATTAATTATATGGTAATATGGTCTACAAAACTTATATATCAACATGTGCAAAATAAAGCTGATAACCATTGTAAATTTGAAGTCGAGTCATTTAGAAGACATAGGAAGATAACAAATGAAAATAAGATATCTATAAACATTGCAATAAAATTTTTAACTATCACGATATTTTATACAAAATGCCGCAACTGCCAGAAATAATTTATTATTTCACACAAGGTTTCTTCCCACAGATATATTTCCCTATTTATATACTTGCCACTGTATATCCTTTCACAAACAAAAATTAATTTCCGTAAATGGTGCCTCTTTGCCGATTCCAACATCTTATATTATATAGGAGATAACGTCAATAGTCGTGATATGGCGTGGGGGTGAATGATATGCACATTAGACTGCTATATACTTGCATGTAAAATATGAAATTGGCGGTCCCAGAAGTGAGACTCACAAAATAATGCATTTTGATACAAGTGTATAAGTAAGTCTTTAAAGGATGTGTGATAAAATTAAGACCCAATGCTAAATAATTTTTTTTAATCATTTTTCTTATACTTAAACATATTGTGTGAAGTAAATCACCTACTATTTTCAGGTATTTTTCATGAATTTAGTAATTGTTGTTTAGAAGCTTGTTTGATAATTTGTTTCATTACATAGTTAAAAATTTGCGAATAAGGTTGCAGATAAAAAAAGAGTTTCACCTGGAACCGAAAAGAGAATTAAAATTAGTTCTACAAAATTTATGATATTCTTATTAAGAAGAAGAAGTGTTAATGAACCAGCAACGTTAACACATATGATGGAAATGTCCAGGATAGATAAATCTTTCGCACCTTGTTGTGTCCATTCCAAACTACAAGCGATGTTAAAAATAACAACAATTATCGATTTAGCATTCCTCCAAAAATTACATGAAATTCGTGAAAATATATATATATATATATATATATATATATATATATATATATATATATATATATATATATATATATATTCCTCTATTGATAACTGAGAAGGGTCTAAATTTGCAATTATTCATTTCGTTGTAGACTATTTTATATTTCTTTAATTAATAAATGGGCTTTTCAGAACATCTACAGTTAATTTACAAGAACTGGAAGATATAATTGTTGAAGAATGTGTAACTATAATGTTACAAATACTGCAAAATACTTGCCGTAAACGTATGTACTGAACAAGACAAAACGCATGACATTTCCAGCTTTCCATTACTATATTTTCTTTTACTTTTTTTTTATATAGAAATATCACTGGTCTTTTACTTTAATCTTCAAGCTTATAGTTTATTAACAATTGTGTTTTATTATGTTATTTTAAAATAATGATATAAGCGTAGACGAACGTTTTCCATTCCATGATCACCTTTGATCAAAATAATTTTTGATATTGGTAAAATATATTAACTAAAGTATAATTAGCCAGTTATTTCATTTCAATGCTATTAAAATCAATTACACACATACACAGGGTGAAAACCTTAATTAGAATCATTTTTAAAACCGGTCAATTTTTTATTTTAGTTGCCAGACATTGGTAATAACCTTCAGTTACCTTCATCGTGAGGAATGTAACTTAACTTTTCACTTAATTTTTTTTTCAGATATAAGGGCACATCAAATGATACATCATTTGAAAGGTTATATAGAAAGAAATACAACACAGAGACACACTTTTTTAAAAAAATTTCAAATTGTTACCTGTGAAACTAATAAAGACGTACTTTTTATATTAACAATTACGTGACCATAAAATTTATTGAAAATGGATAGCTTGTTTCTTGGCAAAAAGCTAGTCGATCATACAGTCCATCTCTTACATTATGTAACATCTCCAGAGTAATCTGTATGATTTAATATATTATTCTTTACTACAGAACCTCAATTTTGTCAGGTTTTATTTGAAAACCGTGGTTTTCGAGTAATGTCCAGAGATCTTGGTGGCCACTATAAAGATCTTGACCGCAGAACTCGTAGTTTACCAAATATTGACGAATGGTTATAATGGGGTAGCGTTCCATCTTATTGAAATCATATAAACTTAGGAAGAAATTTGTAGAAAAAGAGTCGACAAAGATGGAAACAAATCTTGAAAAAATTAGATATGTTGGACCATGTTAAAATATTAAAACTGACCCTTTTTGAGTAAGCACACTTTCAATTGCCATTAAAAAGCTATCCATTTTAAAAATATGTATATGATTATGGATAATATCACTTGCTCGCTCACAAAACTAAATTCTGTAATCAACTCATCTTCAATAAGTTTCTGAATCATTTAGATTTTATAAGGGTGCATTATTTACATATTTCTGTTCATTCTGTACGTATTGTTTATTTTTGTACATATCTCTTTCAATAATTTCAGCTGCCGGGCTGGAGTAACGAGGTTTTCTTAGACAACTAATTAAATTTAGTTTCATTGTCAAGAACGTCAACTTTTTAGGTACATATTTTACACGCAAACTCAAAATGAGACTTAATTTTACTTACTAATGGACGGTAGATCCGAATGTTGACTCTTAAATATTTGAACAACCATCGGCAACTTTCACCATATCCAATCATGATTAAAATAATGATTAGGGATTCAATACCAAGCACTTATATAAGAAATTTTTCAATTAAGTTTCCAAATGTAAAATAATAAATCACACGTGAGATGTGAGAAGTAACATTAATACACATATAAAATGCGAGATAACATCACACTTACACACTTCTTTAAACTCAGTTTAAACAGAGCTTCAAAGCATAACAACTAAGGCAGAATAAAAAAGTGAAGATAATAAATGTGTGTTATCAATATTCCTCGTAATAAAAAACATAAAAAATAAGAAAAGGTACACGTTTTGGTAAAAATAGTTTTTTATTTTTTTTAACGTAATAATTTTTAAAAATTTTAAAATGAGGCATACATTATATATCTCTTAATATAACCTTTAAGTGATATCATTCAATATATCCTTATATTTTAAAAAAGACATTTGGACTCCCAGGACGAAGATAAGTAAAGGTCATTGCATAAAGTGTGGGCACGATATATTAAAAATTGACTCATTCCAGGAATTGTTATTGAAATCCTCCATATCCGAATTACAAAATTTCACACTGTATAATACAAAAACCGGCACGCAGATTATGTATCCTAGTTATTGCTTTTATTTGTTTGGCATGATTTTAAGATACAAATGTATGCAAAATGATAATAGATTTATGATTATACAAAATTTATGAAACCATACGTATAAAAGAAGTTAATTTAACAATCAACATTTTCCGTAAGGATAGTACAAACTGAGAACTTATCCACTCATCAACTGAGAACTATTTATAAGAAACAAGTATTTTTTAAGAAATGACATAAACGGTTTTCAATAGCATTGATTCCTGAATAAAACTAAATAGAGATAAATTAATTTAGAATCTTTATATATTTTTTAATAGAATAAGTAGGTCGCAAAGTTGATCAATCAAATTATTGTTCCTCTTCAGAGGGTGATACAATAATAGCGCAAGATTTGAATTACGCGCCATTTTGGCTATCATGATTATATAGGTCAATAATTGTGACTGATAGATAGAAGATAGATAAGAGTTAGTATACTTGGAGCACTACATGATGCAAAAATGCATCCTTATTGTTAAACATTACTATCAAAATGGTGTGAAATTTTAGTTGCTATTATTTGTAAAGTGCGTCCAATTTTCGGTAGAAATAATGTTCCAAATTTATCAACTGTGAAAAGAATAATCGAAAAATTTTAAAATACTGATTCAGTTATTGATGCTGAACATATGAGCTCGTAGTGGTTGCTCAGTATAAAACATCACGACAGTTCGCGAGAATGTGGCCAGGAGTCCAGGGACCTCGATTCATCATCGTACACAATAATTATACATTTCAACAGCCACTCTTCACCATATTCTAACTAAATCTTTGTATTTCCATGCTTACAAAGTCTAACTGACTCAACAACTTCTGCCAACAGACCATATACATCGAAGAGATTTCATCATTGAACAACAAGAAGTGAATGCCGATTTTGTGGACAAAATCATTTTCAGCAACGAAGTCCATTTTGCACCTTGATGGCTTCGTTAATAGGCAAAATTGCCGCATTTTTGGCTAAGAAGATCGATAAATTATTCATGAGAAACAAATGCATCCCCAACGTTTGGTGTGCATTGTGGTCTGAAGGAATCATTGGACCACGTGTCTTTGAAAACCAGGCAGGTAATGCATTAATGATAAACGGCGAACGTTATCGTGACATGATAACCCAGTTCTTTGTACCTCAATTGGAAAATATTTCTCTTGAAGACATGTCGTTTCGGCAGGACGGTGCCGAAGTGCCACTTGCCATACCACTCGTCAAACATTGACTGACGGTCTTGCACGAGTTTTTCCTGGTCGTGTCATCTCCCGTTTTGGTGACCATAATTCGCCGCAACGATCTTGCAATTTAACACCTATTGATTTCATTCTATGGGGTTTTCTAAATTCTCAGATTTACGCCAACAAGCCCATGATCACTTATACATTAACGCTGTATCAACGAAATGCCACCACATTTATGCAAAATATTTATTGAAAATTTCGCCAGAAGAGTACTCGTGTGCCACCAAAGCTGTAGCGGCCATTTACCGGGTGTGTTATTTCGTATATAATTTCCAAATATTTACATTATAAATTAATAAGTATTTCAATACCTTGCTACAGAAAACCATGTTTTATTTAAAGTTAACATCTTGCGCTCTTATTATAACACCTTTATAATGATAATATTGAAGAATTAAAGAATTTAAACTGTCTATAATGATATCGTGAATATTAGTGTACTATTCCTACATATGACTCTGGTACACAAAAGTAATTAAGCGTATCAAAAATCATCCTCCTGTAGATTATTATTGAGTTCTTAAACTTACAATTTGCATGAAGTTATTCTGCTTTAATATTCCGAGCATATTTTGAATGGAGCTGCCTACCACCCCCACCAATAAAGACAGATAAGACAGTAATTAGATCACTGCTTATTATGCATATTATTCAATATCTGGAAGAGATGGTGAAAAAATGCGACAAATATTCTTTTGGTAAATAATATCACTAATTTTATATAAATCAAGTTATACAGCCTGTTGTAGAAAAACCTAATTAATATTCGCTAAAGTGAATAATAAGTAAAATATAAAGGAAATATTCACAATTCGTCAAATGATTGAAAAGTGTTTTCTAAGGTTTGGGAATGCCACTAGTTCACTCATCTGATAATAGATTACAACAAGTTTATGGGTAATCCCGAGAATAAAATTGAAAAACGAAAAATTTTAAAATCAGTTGACAAGATTGTAGACAAAAGTATATTGGGCAGATGAAAAAAGCAATTATAACTAGATGCAGGGAGAACATGACCCACAGAAAGTATGGAAAATGTTCGGTTGATGATAGCCAACACAACATTTTCTAAAAATAATCAGACTAAGCTCTAGTAAATTAAACTTAATGAAAAGTGTAACCAATAATAGACTGCTGCTTTAGAACAAAGAAAATGGTGCTATAGCTAACAGTCCAAAAAATAAACATGGATTAGCTTAGCACACCTGCGCATTCAGTATAGAAAATCAATTATATTTTTATATTTATTGAAGTGATAACTTCTTATGGGAGGGTAAACCGCTTCGTTACGTAACGCGTTACAGCGCCAGTCTGTCTGGCTTCCCTTTCTTTCACGCATACGGCAGCGGTAGGCAGACTCCTCCTCTCTCACTCTAACCCACAGCGCTAACCGTACTTCGGACAGACGCTTCCCCCTCTCTCGCACGATCTCGAGTTCTATCTCCTCCTCTCTGCGTGCTTTCGCTGTCTACATCTACGTGCATGTGCATGTGTGCGTCACTGCTGCTGCGGGGCCGCCTCTATGATTTAGTAATTAGTAAATTTAGTAATTTTACAGCATATTATAGTAAAAAAATAATTATATACGTTCTGATAAACATAATTAAAAAAAATTATTTTTTAATATTTTAGTGTTATAATGTTAATTTTGCTGCTGATCGAGCTAAAAATTTAGTATCGTTCCTACAATCAAAATTACAATTAAAAATGATTAATAAGCCAGAAGAAGCTACAACAAGTCATGGAACTGTACTTGATGCAGTCTTTGCAATATTTTTAGATGACATACAATGTAAAAATTTCGTTGCTTATTATAGCTACCATAAGCCAATTGTTGCTTTTATAGGATTAAATAATGATACTAATAATGTACATACACAAAATTCTAATGTACATATTCAAGAATTGTAAGTAAGAATAAAATATATTTTATAATCAATAAAATATTTAATTAATAAATAACCTTTCCTTACATTATCATATTAATATACATAAAATTTAAGTAATAACCTAAGCTTTTCTCAAGTTAAACAATTTCAATATCAAATAGTTCAACTTAGATTAATTTAAGTTATCACTTCTGTCGGGCGTCCCGTGACGCACACGTTTTTTTTTTCAAACACTATTTTTTGACAATGACCATTTTCATATTCAGACTACTATAACATATTATATTAAAAACTAATTTATAGTATGAATACTAAGTAAGCTACTTTAACTTCCAATATGTCACTTGAAAAGTTATGAAGTAACTCAAAATATAAACTAACGATTAATATTTATGGTCTGCTTTTGGTGATTCTTGTTACCTATCGCTGACAACTTGTTTTGTGGCAACGTCAATAGTTATATTATCCAAAACATTCAGATCAACTTTGAATGAATATATTATTTGAATTGGTCTGATTAAATAACCTGTATTAGTTTTTAAAAGCGCAACACTGAAATTACTGTCTCGTTCATGAATTAAAACCATCACCACTGCTAAAGGCGAATCCTTTTCGTGTTGTCGTCTCCAATCAGAACAAATTCCCCAGTTTTAATTTGCATATTGTGGTTTTTCTTGGAAAATAAAGAGATTCAATCTAATTGTTATTTTGTAAATCTGTTTCTAATGTCGGCCTTAATTTTTTATCTATATATCCAGTATATTCGAAAATTTTCAGCTTCCACAGCATCAATGTCTACTGTACCCAGTTCTCTGATTTCTTGAAGAAACATGGTTAACGCTAATATAATTAAATTTTGACTGTTCTCAAGAAGAAGTAAATGGTCTAGAATTTATTAGAGGCTCTCAGTCGCAGATGACTGTGGATAGTTCCTCTAAACTTAAAGATACCTTACCTAAAATTCTTCCAAGAATCTCTTTAACTATTCAAATTAGTCGTTCCCAAAATCCGCCCCACCAGTAATCTATAGACGGAATAAATAACAAATCAATTCTCTAAACTGTTATACATTCAGATCTTTTTGTTTGAAGTTCAGCAAAAGCAATCTAATTACCCACAATATTAGTTCTATTAATACTATAGATAATGGTCGTCTGAAAATAAATCGTCTTAATGCTAACAGAAAAGCATCAATTGAAATAAAAGAATAAGCTCCATATGAACTGTTCTCTAGACTGCGCATTTATATAAGTAAGTCTATACTTTCTTCTCAAAGGAAAATATAATGCTCCGGTTAAATCCACAATAATTATTTCAAACACTGCGGCATCACGAACCTTTCATTTTCAGGCAAAGGAACATATGGCATATCCAAGCGTATCCCTTAAATCTTTGGCAAACTGTACATTTAGAAACCACCGACTTCCGCCTCTTAAAATCAATTTTTTTTACATGCTGTGCAAATATTAATATTTTGATAACTTAATGTTCAGAAGGTAAGACTATGAAACAATAAAAATCAGTGGTATTATATCGATCAGAAACTTTCCTGCTAAGTCTATTAACATAATTCCAACGTTATCAACAAAGAAGCATTTTTAATTCTTCCAGAGAACATTTTTTTATTGAATTGATTTGTTGACTTAAATAGTTACTTTTACAGTTGTTAACGAATCGTTGGACTCATACTACAAGTCGGACAATTATTTCGTATTTCGAAAAATATGTATAATACCAAGAATAACAAACTTTATTCCAGTGCTATGTTCCAGTGCCTATGTTCTCTCGCAACCGATTTATTTTCTGTCGTTTAGTTAATAACGGCTTTTATTTTGCCTGAAGGAGAAACCGGTAAGTTCAAAAGTAAAACGTAAAGTATCAAACTTTACCTTGTAGAATTTGCATCGTATTTTCTTTATTGAGTGTTTAGTTGTCGATACAGAAATATTTTACTTTTCCGCACTCCACTATAAACGGAAAAGTAATGTAATTGTGTAAAGAAAATGTGAAAAAACAAATTTTTTTTGGTTTATTTTTCGTTTTTCGGCTTAAAAACCAAAAAAAAATGGTTTTTAAAAATGTTTTGCTGTGTGTGTGTCGTCGTTGTCGTCGGAATTTATTCCTGTTAGCACGATAACTCAACTAAATCGTGTCAGATCTATCGGGTTTTGACTGTTTCTGATCGGGAACGTCTCCCAGATAACACCCATTGATTTTGAGGTGGATAGGATACACCCCATCATGTCCATAGGTCATGAGAAAGCACGATGGTGGACTATTTGAGAATTTTTTGTTCTTAACACAATAACTCAACTAAGTCATGTCGGATCAATCGAGTTTTGACTGATTCGGATCGGGGACCTCTCCTAGACGACACCTATTGATTTTGAGGTGGATAGAATACACTCTACCATGTTCATGGGTCATGAGAAAGCACAATGGTGGACTATTTGAGAAATTAGTTGGTTAGCACGATCACTCAATTAAATCGTGTCTGATCGATCGGGCTTTGACTGATTCTGATTAGGGACATCTAGCAGATGACATCTATTGATTTTGAGGTGGATAGGACACACCCCACCCTATTCATGGGTCATGAGAAAGCACGAGGGTGTACTATTTGAAAAAACTAAAACTGTCGCATAAAACACATATTCTGCATTTATGTGTTGGTTTATTTTTCTCGGCCACTCAATTTCGAGATAGAGATGTTCTATGTGTGGAAAAGTCTGTTTTAAGGTTTTAAAACTGTTTATTTTTCAATAGCTTGCCTCCATAATACCATAATTTGTGTTGCACTGGATCGTTTGTTTGTTGCTGCAATTCTCCTTAGATCATATTAATTTAAGCGTGAAATTTGAGTCGACTAGTTTTCTTCCTTAGGGCTGTGCAATCAGTTATTTTTATACAAGTTAATAATGCCTTGCACTGTACCTTTAGGCAGCAAATATATACGTAGTAGATATTTTCCGAGCCGAAATTCCCTGTTTATGAGCATTAACAATTGATTTTCGCATATCATCACTTAATGTCAGGCCACGTGCCATTTTTTTAAGCAAATTTTAGCAGACGCGTCCACAATATACATTACAATATCCGTTGTTCGTTGACAACAATTGAGATTCTATTTTGTTTTAAAACGCCCCAAACGTTTATCCTATTATGATGCATTCCAGCAACTGGCCTAACTACTCTGAATCGTGAATATTAATGTTTTGTTATTGACACAACTTGCCATTGACACATCATCATAACGTAGTAATATTTCGTCGTATTTAAGTTAAAAATTTGTACTTTGTTTCCGTTACCAACATTTTTCTTTAATGAAGTAGTTTTGAGAGTAGTAGTATTATTACTTGTATTTAAATATATTTGTTGTGAAATTATGCCTGACCGAACTATTATATTATGAGAGTAGGCTCGTATAGGTGTAAAAGACACAAATGTTGAGCACCAAATGAACATATTAGCTTAAATAAGCTAGCTTATAATTATGACATTCCTCAGAAGATTAGAATATTGTGACGTTTTCCATAACTAAAAAGTGAACAATATAGGGAAGTTCTTCCAGTAAATTTTCCAAGATCAATAGACGGAAGGTAGAAGTGGGAGTACTATAGTCTCATCAGTTTTGACGTCAATTAACTGTTCAATCGATTATGATAATTACCGCTACTGTTAATCGCATTCCTCAATTGAAAACTCGTTAGCGCCTCACATTTCTAATCCCATACGTCACTATTATTAGCAATATATTAATTACGATATAATTAACAAATAATTTTTACACGCCTGAAATAAATAAAATGCATTTTAAAGTTTATGTATTTATAAAATGACAAATATTCAATATAATTATGAACAAACTGCAATGCCCGGTTCCATAATCTTTTCATATTCATCTCAGATATTCTTGTTGCGAATAATAGTTTTGTGCATAATAAAAAACGACTAATTCAATGTTTTAATTTATATGTAATATAAATTAATAAGTTTTATCTGTCGAAATTTAAGAAATATAAGAAATTGTTAATATTATTTTTTTATTTATTTTACTGTTTAAAACAATATATAGAAATGGCCGCATACTTGAAAGGTAGCGCCTTGAATAACATTAGTATTATACTTGTAAATATATTTTTGACGTATATTTATCTAGAAACCGTTTAATATTTTCCTTTGGTGACTGCCTCATAAATTCCAAATAGCCCGGTCAATTTAGCTCAAAAAATAGGGGAAAGCTTACAAAAATTCGGATAGAGCTGAAAATTGGTAAGAAGTCCCCATCGATCCCACATCTGCAAAAAAATGTATTCAATGTAAAATTTCGCAAATATGGGTTTTTTGCATTTTTTACCCAAACGGTAAGTTTAAACATAAAAACAGATCAAATAAAAATTGTAGATCAGGCAGTTATCTATAAAAATTGTTCTTATACTTTTTTTTTCTAAGAATCGCCATTTCTGAGATATAGCGATTCAAAAAGTTAAAAAGTTGTATTCTCCATAATATGCACACATTTCCACGTCACCTGTGAGGCGCGTTTTTTTTTTTAACGTGGTTTCCCCGGTAGGCCTATTCCATGATCTACTGTAGTCCTGTTTAATGAAACAATATTGTATTAAATAAAAAATGGTACTATTGGGAATGATGAACGCGGTGTGAATTATAAGTAATTGGGGAAAACTATTCGTCTGATTGATAATTATCTAATGGAACTTCAAGTGTAATGTCTTATTCTTCTTCTTCTTCTTCCTCCTGTTGGATATAAGTAAATTGCTCTAACAGCAATGCATCAGATGTTTCCTCGCTGATATCGTAAGAATCCTCTTCTGATGGCGACTCAACATTGGAGCACGACTGGCCTTGACGATTGGTACATGCTAATGAAGAAAGCAATCCAACTTCTTTGCAGCCGAATTTAGCACTACACCCCTTTTGCAATTGCAAATTGCTGATGTCGTATCACAACCAGTTATTGCGTGTAAAAATAGTATATGATTTTGGCATTTTGAAAAAGCGGATAAACTTTTGGATGAATACATTTCCGATTGCTGTTGAGCCTTCCCAGGTTTTAAGAAATAAATAATGTTTTCGGTTGGACTTCGAGCAGTAATACCAATAAATCAACATCTTCACCAACAACAATAGTTGTATTTGTTGAGTTGAATTGTTCTATTTCTGTTTCAATTATCAGGACATCAGCGTCATTATCAGCTTGTTTGACAAAAATATTTTCAGTGGTAAATTTTTCTTTCAACATTGAAATGGACCGAGACTTGTTGTGAGAATTAGCAAGAAATTTTTGTTGGCTTATGGGAACTGTCATAAATTGATCAAAAATGACATCAGAAGATGAAGATGTTATTGTAGTTCGACGACGTTGTTCTGCGGCTTTAATATTTTTATTGCAATCTGTATAGCCATCAAATACAACAGTCACTCTATGGCCAAAATGTCTACGTACATACTGAACGTATTTATCTAAAATAATGTTAAATGTTTCTTCGCGATCCCATACAACACGGTGTAATAGATATCCTCCACCGATGATGCACGTAGCATTTATGTTGTCAATATCAAAGTTTACTGTTTGAAAACAATCGTCAATGGATGATTTTTGTGTTTTACGCATTCCCATATCATCGAACAGTGACAACGGGTAGGGAGCCAACTCATATTCGAAATATTTTTCAATTTCATCTTCGAATGCCGTAGTAATACTAATGCTTTGAAATAACAATACAGGGTCAACAAACTTTCTCATCGTGAACTTTTATGGTGCTACTCATAGCTAAAAGAGGGACTACTTTATCAGCGCTTTTTAATATATATATATATATATATATATATATATATATATATATATATATATGGTGTTCCAAACATTCGTACCAATTTTTAGCTCTATGCGAATTTTTGTAACCTTGAATGTCTATTTTGACCGGGCTACGAAGTTAATTCACATCAAAATTGAGACTACATTAGGTACTATGACTTCTGCCTGTTCTTCCATCTGTTCTTATAAAATTTAATGGAAAGATCTTTACCCAATATTGTTCACTTTTTAGGTATAGGAAACGTCACAATACTCTAATTTTCTGAGGAATGTTATAAGGTACTAGCCCGACTAAAATGTTACATTTGAAATAAATATGAGCACAATCATAAATATTTAACCTTTTAAATATAATTATTGAAATATCAGGTATATGTGCTTCAAATTAATTTGAAAAAGTTTTAAAACTTACTGCAACTTTTGCTTATGTTTAAACAAATCATAATATCAATGAATAATAATGGAATGACATGTACTGTTTATATTGACGTACTATTGTATAGATGAACTATAATTAATGCCATTTTTTTAATATATTAAAACTTCGATGAGGGAAATTTACAAACTCTATCCATCTGCTCAAATAACAGTTGCGTGTGTTCGGTGCTCATCACTAATCTCAGTTTTTGGCACGAGAATAGTGAAAGGATGTGTTCCGATTTACTTTACCACTTCTATACTTAATTTCTATACTTATTTATCTTCATGGTTAGTAAACTATCATGGGTAGTCAGTAGTCAGTAGTAAATATTCAGTTCACTGACAAATTAACGTTAAAATACTATTTAAGAAGTAAATATAAAAATATAATTTCGCTTTTCTATATTCAACGGGTAGGTCTGATAAGGCCATGTTAATTTTCTACATTTGGTGCCATAACAGAACAGTAGAAGTAAAACATTGATTATGATTCTCTTTCGAACGATACTATTACTGTACGATACAAATAAGACAATTAATCATTTGTATAAATTATTGTTACAAAGGGAAAGTTGTTGTGATAATATTATTGATGCAATGATGTTAGAAGTAGATGAATTTTATATGAAATATCACAAGTTTAAATTGCAAAATCGCATCAATTCTTACGTAAAATAAGCAGTTTTAAAACCTTAACACGGACTTTTCCGCGCGTAGAACATCTCTATCTCGAAATTGAGTCGCCGAGAAATAATAAACCAACATATAAATGCAGAATATGTGTTCTATGCGACAGTTTTGCTTTTTTAAATAGTCCACCATCGTGTTTTTTCATAACCCAAGAACAGGGTGGGGTGTGTCCTATGTCGTCTGGTAGACGTTTCTAATCAGAATCAGTCGAAACTCTATCGATCCGACACGATTTAATGGAGTGATCGTGCTAACGAAAAAAATTTATCAAATAGTCCACCATCGTGCTTTCTCATAACCTATGGACAGGGTCGGATATGTCTTGTCCACCTCAAAATCAATAGGTGTCATCTGGGAGACGTCCCCGATCAGATTCAGTCAAAACCCGATCGATTCGACACGATTTAGTTGAGTTATCGTGCTAATAAAAATAAATGCCGACGACAACGACGACAATGACAACGACACACACGCACACAAAATGGTTTAAAAACCATTTTTTTTTTAGTTTTTAGGCCGATAAACGAAAAATGAACCCTAGAAAAAAAATTCTTACACGATTACATTACTTTTCCGCGTATAGTGGAGTGCGGAAAAGCTAAATGTACTAACGAAGTTTTAAGTCACAGGTCACAAAATTACAGTCAATCAAGACGAACAACAGAATTTAAAAAATGTTATAGTAATATTGAATAGCTGAGTTTTTCGAATCAATTCAAATGAATACATGACGATGAAGACATAGTTTTCGAGGCCTTCAAATTATAGAAAGCCATTCTCCTAATGGAGAGAATTCTCCACAGGTCTATTACCTGTATTATAGTTTTAAGGATAGATTTGGACATGATGATCTTCTTATTCAAGAAGAATTGTTCAGATTAATTTCGCATAGTTTGTAGTCTATTACTTGTGCATATTACTTTTCTTCATAATAAAATAGAATCCCAAGGAGGTTTAGAGACCTTAAGAGTGACTAGATACATGTGCTGCAATGCTCTATCCCCTGGTTGAGGCATGTCGTCCTGAATTTACTCGATTTTGGCAGTTTCTATTCTAATAGATGTAACATACCATACATTGACACTGTACTCTTTTAAATAGTATCGCCAAAACTGTTGATGCCGTTATAACGCCAACCGTGATAACGTTAAAAAATATACACATATAACAAAAAATGCTCATCTGTAAAGCAAAATCTACCTCTCTGAACATTTTCTCCTGCTTGCTCGGTAACGATTTTAGCAAATTTGTTTCAGCCTTTACGTGGTCACTGTATAATTATATCTAATAATATATTAATTGTACTCACCGCTATATATTTCTGCTTAGAATAAAAACACATTCCTATATTGTTCCATAAAGCAACGGAGTCTGGTTCATAGTGAATTGCAATTTTATATTTTGACAAAGCTACATCGTATTCTTCATGTTTCTGAAGAAAAAAAAACAAATGTCGGATTATATTATTTTTAGACAATGAGTATTAGATACTAATATTAAAAAAATATAACACTTTCCAAAACAAAGTACAAAATATAATATGAGTTCTTCAAGAAAATTCAAAAAGTTAGTTAATTCGTTGATTAGATAAGTTTCTTAATTCGCTACATTACAGCGTTATTATTAGTATTTTAAAATCGAACGAACTTACATATATGTATGTTACAATCATAAAATTTCAATTATATTTATACCAAATTAGATTCTTTTGAATCAAATATACATACTTATTAATTTCCAAAACGAAACTGCGAAAGGATGAATAATGGTTACAACATTTTTTGTAGACTGTCCTTAATTAGACAATATCTATTTAGTTCAATAATAAACATACGATTCAATGCGCTGCCGTTGCCGTTGCTGGAATTTGTGCAAAACTAAACCAACAAAAGGTTTGAAGTGAAATTATGGAACTATATATTCCTTCTCATATTTCATTATATATGTTACTAGTTTATTACTAAATAAAATTTATATTTTTATATAATTATGTAATTACTTGACATAAGACAACTAAATAAACAGTTTCAAAACCTTAAAATGGACTTTTCCGCACGTAGAACATCTCTATCTCGCAAATGAGTAACCGAAGAAAAAATTAACCAACACATAAATGCAGAATATCTGTTTTATGTGACAGTTTTACTTTTTTCAAATAGTCCACCCTCGTGCTTTCTCATGACTACTGAATAGGGTAGGGTGTATCCCATCCACCTCAAAATTAATAGATGTCGTCTGGTAGACGTCCCTAATCAGAATCAGTTGAAACCCGATCGATCCGACACGATTTAATTGAGTGATCGTGCTAACAAAAAAAATTTCTCAAATAGTCCACCATTGTGCTTTCTTATGACCCATGAACATGGTAGAGTGTGTTCTATCCACCTCAAAATCAATAGGTATCGTCTGGGAGACATCCTCGATCAGAATCAGTCGAAACCCGATGAATCCGACGCGATTTGATTGAGTTCTCGTATTAACAAAACAAATTTCTCAAATAGTCCACCATCGTGCTCTCATGACTCATGGACAGGGTGGGGTGTGTCCTATCCACCTCAAAATCAATAAGTGTCGTCTGGGAGACGTCCCCGATCAGGATTAATCAAAACCCGATCGATCCGACACGATTTAGTTGAGTTATCGTGCTAACAAAAAAAAATTCTCAAATAGACCCAAGGGAGGAGGTGGTGTGTGCTATCCACCTCAAAATCAATAGGTGTCATCTGGGAGACGTCCCCGATCAGGATCAGTCAAAACCCGATCGATTCAACACGATTTAGTTGAGTTATCGTGCTAACAAGAAATTTTAATGCCGACGACACACACAGCAAAAATTGTTTAAAAACCATTTTTTTTTAGGCCGAAAAACGAAAAATAAACCCAAAAAAAGTTTTTTTGTTTTTTTCACTTTTTCTTTACACGATTACATTACTTTTCTGCTAGTATAATGGAGTGCAGAAAATAAAAAAATAGGACCATCTTATTGCAAATAGTATTAATAATATAATTTTTAACAGTCCATACTATTAAAAAATAATAAAAAATATATAAATAGGTACATAGTAGATACATAGTAGATGAGTAGGTATAAAATACCGGAGCTCGGCCTCTCCCTCCTATACCACTCATCCTTTGGGGGCAACTCATCTAACACTCATCCTTTGGTGGACGTCCATGAGATTCCTTTGTTGCAGTGGACTGCAGGATCGCGAGTCATCTCGACACTCCCTTCTTATGACATGACTTATTCAAATTTACATATTTTGCCTTAGAATTATATCGGTCGATTAAAAAATGTTGACCAAATTATTATATATTGATTGGCTACTTCTATTATTATAATATTAGTACATTTAACTTAAAATCCATAATATGCATCATGGGTAGCCACCTTTCGTGGTTAAATTAATTTACATGTATATTTCTTGTCCGATTTTCTTTTTCCAAGATTGCCTATTGCCTATAAAAATGCCAAGTAGATGCCATACGTAGTGTTTGCGTAATTTTACTTTTATAATTAGGATAGTTAAAATATTTATTAATATACAGGGAGGCATTTTTAAGCTTACACAGGGCTTGGGACGCCGTACCTACAGGGTGGTCTTAAACTTAAACCGTAATTAATTTACATTTAAATTATTAAATATGTATGATATTTTAAAATGTTTTCGGTAATAGACTGAAATTCATAGTGGTATTTTATGGATCAATGATCTTTTGAAGAAAATGGATTAGAAATATAGAAAATGTGAAAACGATACAAAGATGTGATAAATCGGGATAATATTTATTATATATTGTTTAATAATATTTGCTAATTCAATATTACCAACAACTAATATTCAGAAATAAATATGTGCGTCAACTGAAACTATTTGTAGTATATGTTCGATACAATAGGGTATTTATTTTACATTCAAAATATATATAAAGGAACAATATTTAAGCGTACCCTCATTTGTCCATTATGAAACATGAAATACATCAAACAAATTAGACAACAAGAAATCCAAAGCCGAGGCGATTCTGGAAGGGGTTACAAATAAAAAAAATCGGAAAACACTCAGTCCCAGAAGTTAGAATTCAAACTCCGACAGTATGTAGACTTTTAGTTTTTTATTATGCCTCATGTAAAAAATTCGAAAACATCATCTAACCTGCACGCCTCTGCCAATTTTCTACTTGTATGTTTATTCCAGCTTCTTCTATAGCCTATCAATGTTGCAATTCTGGATATTTAAAAAAAAATTACCTTTTATCTTGCCTTAGGACTTACTGTTATATGAAGTATGGAGAGTATGGAGAATGAGATAGTGAATGCTACTTGATTTTGTTAAACTGTGAAGAACTATATAGATCTAACTGTGAAGAGCTTACATTTAATATGTGAATTATATACCGAAATGTAGATAAAAATGTGAACTTTCTGTTGCATGCATAATTTATTTTGATTAAGCAATTTTTATTGAAATAATCGAGAAATGGGACTTGTTATTAAATATCTTATAGACATAAATAAAGTGGTAAGAAGTGGTAACTTTTTGTGGCAACACCCGAATAACGTGTTCCCAATATGGCAAGTTTAGCTTGTTTTAAATATCGTAAGAATATAGCAGACAATGAAGATAATTTAAAATGTTCAGGACTGTGCTAAAATTATTTTCATCCTAAATGTCCTAATATCGCAGGTAGATGTTTGATACAATTATTAATTATAACGGTGTTAAGTCGTTTTATGAATATTGCGTAGTTTATAATGACTTTGCTAATAAGATTGTCAAATATTTTTAAAGTCTACAATCCTATGTTGTAAGAGAAATAGGTGATCTGAAAGTTATTATTTATGTTATTTATTATTCGATTTAATAATAACGCTGTAAATGATAATTTACCAAGAACACGTAAAACTTTTGACGATGCTGTTGCTGAGGAAGTAGTGATCAAAAAACCGAACGCTAATCAAGAATGTAAAAAGGCTAAAGAAGCTATAGAGTAAAGTTTGAAACTAGCGAACGTGAAGGTCGGAATATAGATATAAAGAGTATTAGATATATGTAAATCCAATAAAGAAAGAAATTATAAAAAAATTGCAGAAATGAAACTACATAAAAATTATGAAATTAAGGCTCCCAATTTAAAAAATTCTTGTATTAAAGTCGTAGACACAGAGGAAAATATGAGTGATGATGAATTACTTAACTTAGTAAGAAAGGAAAATACTTCAACTTTTTGTGATATATGCGAACTACAAGTAAAAATTATAAAAAAGATGAAAACTAAATTTATCATTCAATCCTGAAAAATTCAAGAAAATTGTGCAACAAAATTATCTTTTTATTGACTGGGCTAAATACAGTCTTCAAATATGTAGGCGTATATGTCAAGTGTTTCAATTCTGGTAGTTTTGACCATCACGCTGATAATTGTGCAAATCCAGCTAATTGTGTAAAGTGTATCATATCAGACCTATTCAGACATCATTCTACCGAATCCTACGTAGATAATAATTTTAAATGTTTAAACTGTATTGAGGCTAAACAAAAATTAAAAAAAGATATTGATGTAAATCATTTTATATATTACAATAAATGTCCAATTTATTTAATGAAAATTGAGGACCAGAAAAAAATAATTAAGTATACATCATCTGATCCTTAATACTCGATTATTTATTTATGTTTAAAGTTATAGTAGTACTCCATTATTCATTATTTAATTTCTTTAGTTCTAGTTATAGCATTCCGCACTTTGTCCTGGAAATGGATTCTTCTGTTGCACAATAACGCATTATTATGGTTATTATTATTAATGCAATGCTGATTTTTTTTTTAGAAACAAATTAATATTTTTAACATAAATTATATAAAATTATATAATATATTATATAAAATCCTATCCTATTGTCTTTTTAGATTTAATAATCCCACATTGTATAAAATATCACTTCCTATGACTCAAGTCAGGTCACTCCCATGTAAAATAATATGTCAACGAAGGAGTATACCTAAACTCATCATAATTATCAAGTAATTAAATCCTTTCGTGTCTTATCTTAAATTAAAACTAAATTATAATCATATTCATAACGAGTTGCAAAACTAAAGAGAAAAACACTTCTTAGAATCTTTCTGTCACCTCAGCGTTAGCGAAATTATAAATAGAAAAAACAGTAATAATTATTCAGTAATTGTTCTCATTTAAAAGAGGTAAAATTGTAAAATTAAGTAAAATATATTTTTTTAGTAAGTTAAATAACAACAAAGTGATATAAAATTTATTTATATCATCAAACAATAAGAAAATTATTATTGCAAAAAAGTTTAACTTTCAATACAATAAATAAATAAATAAATAAATAAATATATATATATATATATATATATATATATATATATATATATATATATATATACATATATATATGTTTTTAATATAAATCATTTTTTTTAGTATTAAAAACCGTACCTGTGTGATACATCCCACCCCTAGTAAAGCCTTCGTACACGTTGGTTCCAAGGCCAGGGCTGAACTTAATCTCTCAAATGCATGCTGAGTTTGACCCATCTTTAAAAACAGCAACCCCGATTCCGTCAGCATGCTGACGCTATCGGGACAAGATCTGGAATATAAATTTGAATTAAACTTTAAATCCATTTAAGCTAAAATCCACGCAGGTTTTGTTAATTAAGTAATACACGTTTTAATTAAAACGTGTCTAGATGTCTCTAAGAGTGCGTGAACGTGAGCTAAAAGACAAGTTAATATATATTTTTTAATTTGTAAAGCTCGGAAATATACAAAATAAATAATAGGGTGAAGGAAAGGTTAATAATGCATAAATAAAAGTAAATATAAATATTACGCAGTACGGTAAATCATCTCTCGCACTTAATCAGAATGTTTTAAATTTTAATGTGTAATTCACCGATGGATCTACGGGGTTGTTAATGCTTCCAAATGATTCAGGACATTTAATTTGAATGATTTTATTTTCCGCAGTACTGCTTTTGAATTTTTATCAATAGTTTTCGATTGTTCATATTCAAATTTGCTCGAATATGATTTAATAGGAATATTGTATAAATTATTTTATCTTCATAAAAATATAATAAAAAAACAAAAACAGGAGACTAGTTTTCCACGAACACCAAAGATTACACGTTTCTCGACGGGCGTTTCATATCTAAGTTGGCATCATTGGGAGATGTTTAATATTAATTTCAAACTACCTCTAATTTTTATTTATACCAAAATGTTGTTCAGGTTCAGTAAACCGTTACAAACATTTTGCAGTTTCATTAATGCAGTGTTCACTAATAAATTCACTTTGAGTTTAGCTTGACTGTTTTTCTTCATGGTCAGTGAACAGTGAATTAATATTTTGTTTTAATTTATTGCACCACTCCTTCTAATACCTAGTGTTATAACTATTTTCATTAATGATTAGCGAACCGTAATGCAGTGAACATTCACTTCACTGAGCCCTTAGTGTCGTCATTCTCCTTATCAACCGAAACAAAGGACTATTACGTATAGGGCCCTTGTGTTTATTAATAATTAAGTATACTTAATGCTTTCTTAATCTTAATACTTTCCATGGCATCCAATAATGTCTATTGTTGGGTATACTTTTCATTAACTTTAACTTACTAGAATCTATTCTATGATTGTTTTCAAAAGCATGTTGGGCAGTAGAAGACTTCTAAATCTTCCACATTTTAAATGGATCATATGCTCCTTAAACCTACTTAAAATTACTCTTTTTGTTTACCCAATACACTTTTGACTACTATCTTGGTAACTTCATAAATTCATAATCTCATGACAATTTGTTTCATAAAAGTTGTTCTAATTTAGTTGTTCTCTTCTAGCATTAAAGTAATTCCCAAATCTATGAGAACTCTTTTAAAACCTCTGATAAATTGTGGTTCAATTTTGTTTATACATATTTCTGATTCATGGTTTTTGAAATCGTTTCGAAAGTCGTGAAGTTCAGAAGAGTTACCCTAAATCTATGTTTGCTAATTAACTTATCTACCGAGGAATCTATCATTACTTTTAGCTACGTTTTTAATCATCTACTGTACTTTTTCGAACCCCCCATTACTAAGCAGAAAACTTAGCAAGCGATGAACCAGAAAATTTAATTTTGCCATTTTATGTTAAAAACAATGGTGGGAGTAATTGAGAATATATCCACGAATACTAATTTCTTTTCGGTATATGTACATCAAATTCTAATCTATTTTCGCTACTTCCAATTATTGATACAAAAAAAGGTATTCATTATTTTCAATTACATATGTAAAATCTATCGGTAATGCATAATGACTGTCTAATTGTGAAACAAACACTATCTAAGTCTATTTTGGTAGTATCGAAAATCGCAAAAATACCATCGACATATCTAAACCATACTCTAGAGAGATATTAGAATTATTTGGCTTTCGTCTTATATTTACATATAAAAAGGTTTTCAATAAAGGGAGACACGAGGTTATCCATTGGAGTACCTTCATACTATTCATATGATTTCTTGAGTGAAGCTTTTTAACTCGAGTAGTTTCCTGAGATATTTTAAAGTTTGTGGAATAGGAACACTTGGAAATAAATTCAAAGGACACCAAGATTGCACCTTGGTGCAATTGAATATCTTCTAATATCTTTGAATTAATAAAATATGTAGTATTCACAACTGTCATAAAATTTTTATGAAAGTGTAAACATTTAGTACAGTAAATAAGTAACGGGCAAATAAATAATCGAGTAAAAAATTACTTATTTAAAATAGTTATATAACTATTTCATAATATAATGACAATATTACAACACAAAATGTCGTATCAGGTTATATTATAGTTTATTATATGATACTTGATATGTAATGTTGGTTATATGATAATTATCTCATCCAATATGACAATATGATACGTTACAATACTTCCATAACTATCTATTGCTATTTCAATCACAGTCATACAATATATTATAACACGGAATAGGAAAATATAAGACTTAAACCAAATTTATTTGAATCAGTAATACCATTGACTCCAACATCTACCCATAGAATTCTATCTAGCCTACTTCCATGGAATAAATTTGACTCAAAATATAACTAACTCTTCTAAAGTAAAATTATTTTCACTTGTTTAATATTATTATTATTTAATTAATAATCTTTTATTATATAAATATAATTAATCTTTTATTTCCTTTATTATCTTTTATTTTTATAGTATTATTATATCTTCTAAGTAGCCAAGCTATTTAGAAGATATAATAATACCATAAAGTGCCTTACTGACATGGATTTTCAAATTCACCCTCTAGATATTTCAGGATTTCTCATAATTTTACATTAGTTCCAATGAAGTCAATTACATTACTTGAATGCACGTTAATGATTTACCATGTGTTATAATAATTATTACCAATACCATAACTGCATGCGAGTATTGCACTACTGCTCAAAAACAGCTCGCCAACTCTCCCCCAATTTGCAGACATCCTCGAACGTCCATTAATCGTCCTAATCTTGAATTTGAACTTCTAATATAATACACGAATCTTGCTCGGGAACTAGTGTAATTTTATTCGAACTGATTGCCACTTAATAAACGTTTTAAAGCGTGAAAACCGCCAAAATCCGGGGGTCGATGTCTAAAAATAGAGAAGTTGGTGCCAAATTAAAATACAATTATGCAGAAACACGTGACAGAATTCGAGCTTTATGCGATTCAATATTGTCGTAGCGAATGACATTATTGATGCTCCTCTGCGTTTTGAAATCCTTCACATCAGTCAGAAACTGAATATATCGCTCGGCATTATGTAAATGCCGTTATTCAACGCCATTAAAATCTATCACAACGAATAATATGAACTTATGGTCCATGGTTTATCAATGATATATTTGTGGTAGTTATTCTCCAGTTTTAATCAAAATCAACTATGGTCTATTCCAGGGAGGAATATACAGAAACACCTAACTTTCATCCACCGCGAATATTTTCCATAAATATCGTGGATAATTTCTTACGAAGCAGAGATTCTGAAAAGCTGCGTCTTCTCGATTAAGTATTCCATAAGGAAACAGAGTATCTACTCAATAAATACCGCACATTATATTACGACAAAATTCAGTGTATGGTTAGAATATGAATTTTCAGTGGGTCGGAAATTTCAGAGACACTCCATTCTCTTCACTGCTCTAGAATATCTTTCACTACAGCAGTGCCTACGTTATACCATATTCCACTACCATATTATACGAATCCTCTACCCTCGCTAGTATCAATCCTTCCCTCATACAATTGTTTCACCGCTTCCTATATTATTCTTAGCGAATGCACATACCTCTCTGACGTTTTCATTAACTTTTTGTGAATATCGGCTGTAATCTTACATCATACAAGGAGAGGAGGACGATTACTTCATATAACCACGTTGATTACTGTCACTAACTAAATATTAAAAATCGAAATTCAGTTAGAAAAGTCTATTAATTCTTTGCGATGCCAAAATAATACAGTCTACTGTAATACGGAAGACTCGTACTACTACCCATACTACAGTCACTAGTAAAATGATACGTACTTAAAAGGCAATTCACCTTTATAAATGAGAATGTTTAACTAAAATAACCTATGACCTGAAGTTCTATGCAGAAATATGTTGGTGTCTTGCATGTATGACTAATAATCTTACATGATCTTGTTTTATTAATAAATTTAATAAAGTTCATTAATAATGTTGATTTTACTAGAAGTAACAATTATATATTTTTTTATTACAACTAAAATACGACTTATTTAATCTTCCGTTAACATGCAGAACATTATTTTCATCATCACACGGCACGTTGAACTTTTAGGAGCATATTACCCATTAATAAATTGTATACCAACCTTTTATGTTTGGTTGCCATTGTGCCTACACAATGACATCGTAAAACGTTAATTGATCAATCAATACACGATTGTACCTCGGTGCAAAGCCGCAACGTAGGAATGACAAAGTGTACAGATCTAATTATAACCATTTTAACTTTTGTTTATAATTTATAAATATTCAAAATATGTTGTTTGGGATTGTTTATCATTATATGATTTATAGGTTATAATAACCAGAGCTAATTAGTTGCAATATAATTGCAATGTACTCGTAAACAACCATAGTTGCCATTACAAACCTGATCAAACTGTTTTTCTTTTAAGTTACCTTAGCTATCAATGATTTTATTCTTTTTTAACAATGTATGGAAGACTACACCAACGGCAGTGTTGGAAACTCTTATTGGCCTTGTCCCGTTGAACTAAGCGATCATTGCCGAGCCTGCGGATGCGACCTATGGGAGTGACAGCCAGGGTGAGTGGAGGAGGAGAGGTAGGCATACCCGTTTCCCCAAAATCCTAAACCGACCCATCTTCTTGACGCCGCAGGACAGGATGAAAATATCCTACACCTTCGAACATAGGTTCAAGATGATTAAATCCAGTAAAGAAAGCTGAAAAAACAGCACGTTCCCTCCTCTGACTGGGAACATCTGATTCACGGATGGCTCCGAGGGGAAGACTGGGGCTGGAGTATACGGGCATAATACAAGAGAAGAGTAATCGATTCCTATCTAAAATTATGCCACAGTGTTCCAGGTGGAAGTAATGGTTAACCACGCCTGCGTAGAATAGAAATTGATAGTCTCAGTCGCTGGCAAAACGTCCAGAGGTGCAGGCAGGCTAAGCGGCTGTTGGGTTTAACGCCTAGCAGCGACTGGACGGCAAAGCTCCTGAAGGGTGGTAGGGAGAGTGTACGGACACTCACGGAGTTATTAACAGGACATTGTCATCTTAATTACTATCTTAATAATATTGGCGTAAGTACTAACAAGGAGTGCTAATTGTGTGGAAGAGAGGTGCAAATCTCTGAACATGTGCTATGCCAGTGTCCGGCTCTAACATGGCGTAGGCACCACACATTTGATCTCTTTTTCTTGAACCCAAACAAGTTGAGGAAAATCGGCCTGCAGGGGATATTGAGCTTTTGGAAGACGACTAAATTCGTACGATAACTGCTTTACAGGGAGATACAATGGACGGTATCCTGAGTATTGAAGGACTTTACGACCCCCCCCCCCTAGAAAATTATACCTAAACCTAACAGTGAATGAGGCTCTTATGGGAATTTTGATTTGGATATATACAACAGCATATATCAAATCAAAATGTTAACTGTAAAAAAGTAACTAAATACATACTCGTAAATACTTACTCTACAGCAGCATTCGAGACTGCTACCGCTGATTTCAGGTCACCTTCCGACATGAGAATTTTTATAATAAATGCGTAGCAGATTTCGTATTTTCCCGCTTTAACTGCCTTATGTGCATATTCTTTTGCTTTTACACTATCACCAAGCTTCATCAGGCATTGTCCTACAAATATATGTATGATTATACAGAGAGATCCAGACTGATTAAAGGTTACGTTACACAGAAAATATAAGTTATAAAAACTGACCTCTGTTGTATTAAAACTACTTTCGTATAGTAGAAGTTTCGTATAGTTATACTTTTATCAGTGTCCCCAATCTGATGACACGATTGCTAGGTTTTATTTAAAATGCGTTGTAAGCCTTCTACTTAAAAGAGGGATGTTAAGAGTGTGTAACGGTAGAAATGCATACGTTTATCGAAAAAATAGATTTATTATAGAAATTTTTCTGTGCAAATTAAAAAGAAATTGGAGTAACCTGCGTTTTACCCAGGGATATTTAGAAGTTGGAGGTTTATTAATTCATTGTGAGTTTTGTCTGTCATGTCACCTGGATACACTAGTGATGTTATTACAATAGTTTCCAGCTGCCAATATCATTGACTTGTGTTTTAGATTATATAAATTTTCGCATTAATCTCAATTCTTAAAAATAAATCAGGGTTTCTCGAAGGTAAAGATTAACTTACTGCCAATTGTATGGTGTAAGTTAATAAAAAAATATCATTTTGCATGTATGCTGTAACTGACAACACTTAGGGTTAAAAAATGGTTTTCTCTTTAGAAGACGATAAAGTATACTCGAGGCTTATTTTCAAATTGGTCAATGAGGTGAGAAAGGTTGGAAATACCCTTTTCATTTAGTGCTCTTAGTTTTTAAGTCGTGAAAATAAAATCCACTAGGCCATTTTTGAACAAGATGCATTTACATATTGTGTAAGATATAAATACATCTTGTGCAAAAAGAGCCTTCACAATCGCAAACGAAAAGTCCATAGATTCTAAAGATTAACTTTTCAAAATATTATTGTTTGATACTCTAGAAAGTTATAGGATATCGACCTTTATGCGTTAGGTTAAATCCAGTTAGGGTAAAATACAGTTTATTTAGCAAGAGCATGTCGACGATTGTTTAAAAAGGATCCTGAAATAGAATTGTGACAAACTTGGAAAAAACAGGGTCTCGGCTAACATGCAATGTAAGTAGAATTGTATCGGTATTCTCTAGAACCTGAGGGAAGGTATTTATTTACCATAAGTGCTATTCAGGTCACCCAGTGCGAGGCAATGTATACATTTTCGTAGATCTAAACTATCGTATGTACGAGCCCAGACTCGTAATAGTTCGGCCAGGCATAAGTTTACAACTAATATATTTAAATAAAAGTAATAAAAACTATTTTATTAAAGAAAAATATTGGTGGCAGAAACAAGATATAAACTTTTAACTTAAATACGATGATATATTACTTCGTTATGATGTGTCAGTAACAAGTTTATTAATAAATAACATTAAGATTCACAGTTCAGAATACTTCGGCCAGTTGCTGATGCATAATAGGCTAAACGTGTGTAGCGTTTTAAAACAAAATAGAATCCTAATTGTTATCAAAGTGAAATGGATATTAGAATGTGTCATGGATTCGTCTGTTAAAATTTTCTAAAAAAAATGGCACATGACATGGCATTAAGTGATGATATGAGAATATTCATTGTTATTGCTCATAAACAGGAAACTTCGGCTCGGACAATATCTGCTATGTAAATACAGATCACTGCCATCACTGATCATAATATTCACTGCCTAAATTTACAGTGCAAGACATTATCAACTTGTATAAAAACACTGGATGCACAGCCCAAAGGAGGAAAACTGGTCGACCCCATCCCAAATTTCACGCTTAAGTCAACATGCTTTGAAGAGGATTGTAACAACAAACCGACGATCCAGTGCAAAAGAAATTATGGTACTATGAAGGCAAGCCATTGGAAAAAATATTTCTGGATCCACAACTAAACGGTCAATAAAGAAAATACAAAGGATACAAATTCTACAAGGTAAAGTTTTATTCTTTACATTTTACTTCTGAACATACCGGTTTCTCTTTCAGACAAAGGAAAAGCCCTTATTAATTAACCGACAGAAAATCGATCGGTTACGGTGGCCCAGAGAACATATACAGTGGACTTTATGACAATGGCACCAAGTAATTTGGAGTGACGAATCCAAATTTGAAATCTGTTTAGGTGATACCAGAAAACCTGTGCTGAGAACCCCACAGAAAATTTATCATCCTGACTGTTTGATTAGAAAAATGAAGTTCTTTTCATCTCTTATGATCTGGGGTGTATGAGTGGTACGGGCGTAGGAAAATTGAATTTCGTGTATGGTAATGTGACAGCAGAGAAATATAAATAAATTTTAACAGATACTTTATTGCCGTCAATACCAATATATCAAGGCACTGACGCGCAGTACATTTTCCAGCAGGATGGTGCTGCGTGTCACACAGCAAAAACTGTCAAAGCTTGATTTACAGGATATAATGTCCCTGTTATGAAATGACCCTATAGTAGTTCATACCTTTCGTCCAGGCCTCTCGTCAATAGAAACATTGTAACATAAAATGAAAAGCAGTTGTGGAAACATCCAGCGCATTCAGTTGCAAAAAATTGCACCAAATTGCAAAAAAATTGGTACAGCGCACATCCTGAAGAGTGCGATAAGCTGGTAGACACAATGCCTGCCATAATTAAAGCTGTTATTGTTAATAAAGGTGATGTAACACAGTTTTGATGAAGCAACCGAACTATTCTAAACCGCGAATCTTAATGTTTCTTATTAGCAAATTTGTCATTGACACATCATAACGTAGTAATGTTAATGTAGTTTCATCGTATTTAAGTTAGAATTTTATACTTTGTTTCTATTACCAATATTTTTCTTTAATAAAATAGTTTTGAGAGTGTTATTACTTTTATTTAAATATATTAATTGTAAAATCATGCCTGGCCGAACTATTATGAATCTGGGCTCGTATATAGTAACCGCCTGCTATATACAAAAGTCATTTGTTGAAAAATGGATGAAATGTTGACAAGATAGTGGTACAGTCGTTAATCTGTACCGTCTGATCGTTGATCAGATCTGAGCATTTGAGCAGTTGATCTATATCTGTGTTGTGTGTATAACGCGTGCAACGATTAGACACCAGGATCGAGACATAACACTCCGGTGTACTAGCTCTAGACTGACAATAGGAAATGCAAGTATCTCTGAACCTATTATATCAACGACTGCAGGAACACAATATATAATATCAACATACACTGAGAAAACCATTGTTAACATCTAGACACGCACAATGTCTACAGTGGGTTCATGCACATCAGACTTTTGACACACTCTTATTTTTAGTATTACACGTACATACCTGGTCCGTGCGCGGTAAGTCTATTACCGTACACACTGTAAAACATCCCTTAACACTACATGTTTAGGGATGCATGTTTAGGTAACCTGCATATATTTAGTGAGAATTTGACAGCAAAGAACCTAGTGAAAATCTATCGTCAGTATCTGTTGCCTTCCGTATAACAATGGTACGACCTAGATGCGATGATACGTCTGCTGCAAAAGCATAATGATTCCAAACATTAATCTCAACGTAGCACCCAGTGAAATACGGACAATAATACATATTTCCATGTTGTCCTGACCGTCATAAAATGCGGATCCAAATCCCATATAAACATCCATTGCCACTACATTCGCACATGTCCTATCATATAGCGTTCTCTACTTTAGCCCTAGTAAGGAGCATGTCCCTCCGTTGCCTTACCATTAAAACCAACGCTGGCAATTGGTCCCTCATCCGATAAATTTCATGATAGCCTAATATCTGAACGTCCACATTCCCCCCTCATTTGTTGTCAGATATTCTTCGATTTAAAAAAATCGTTGACAGGCTCTGAACAAATTGCCTATTCAGCTGAATTCTGCATGGTTTCACCGTATCGCTCTGTTGCTTGTATTACGCATCCATCCAGGTATATAAGATGCGAAGGGTTACTATGAGGGATGATTATATAATTGTTATGTAGATAATCTGTCAGAAACATTCGCGATAAGAGCTATTTCATTAATTTACTCATCCACATACAACTTACAAGTTACGGTTGTGTAATATTGTGGGATATAATTAAAATTAAACTTTCCTAATAATAACATACCTACATTATCATAATTTTTACAGTTTGCTCTTAAATTTAAAATATCCTTAATTCATAGCAAATTTAAAAATAGTGGCTAGAAAGCACAGAAACAGCAACTGCATTGGGTAATGTTCGTATAATTTTGTATATAAGTTTATTATGTTATACTTAACTATAAACAATAATTTACCGTATCCGTATACATATTTCGATAGTAAGGCTGTTGTCCTCAGGATCAAATGTTAATATGCTGTTCTCTTCTCTTTATTTCGAATGCAAATTCTGAATTATCCAGTTTTTAAATTGATAAGTCTCGAGCGCACATTCCAACAAGAAACTATATTTCCTGCTGAAGATAATAAAATTGCTATCGAAGTATCATATACAGGTGTTAAAGTGTTGATTATGGTTAAGAGGAATATAATAAGTCAAGAAGTATACAAATAAAATATATAGTATTGAACACATTTTGTCACATTTCACACCCAGTTTTTCCAAAAATGAAACGCTTAGGAGAAATATTAAGGAAACACGTAATCTATTCCATTTCGTAGATGAAAGTCTAGCATAAGGAACTTAAATTTCTTGCAGCAATAAATTGTCCAAAAAATTCGCGAAGGAAAATTCAGAAAGTTCGAAGGAACATTTAACATTAACATGAAAATTTTTTACAGTTCTAACAACCAATTAAATTTCGTTATTTCTTGTCATGTGACATAAATCGCTCAACCATTTTAACATTACACTGATAACACCATCCAGGGAAATTTTCAATCACTTCATAATAACTACCAAATACATTTCAAAATGTCACGTTTTGGCAATGCCAAGTCTCAATCTATAAATGTGCTAATCAAAAAAAAAAATTCCAATAAATACCACAAAAAGTCACAAATACACATGGGGAATATTTATGGAGTTTTACCATGAACGAAAATATGAATTAAATGAGCATAGAAGCGTAGAAGAACTGGCATTGATACTGAAAGATTGGGCGGTCAATATGACGAAGAAAAATAGAACAGAACTCAAAGAAGCAACAGTAAAAACTATGTGGAACGTTTCGTGCAAACTTTTACAAGAAAAGTACTATAATGATTATAAGATTATGATTGACCCATTTAAGAGCTTAGTATTTAAACCTGCCCGAGATGCCTGCGATACAACCAGGAAAAAACTGCAAGCAGATCCATGCAAACATAAGACCAGTTCAGTTTCATTAAGTTTATCTGAAGGAAACCAAATAATATTGTTCTGGGATGAAAATACCCCTGAAGATCTTATGCGTAAATTCTACCATATTGTTGCTGTGGAATTATCGTGGAGAGGAGGCGAGGCAGTTGGATTTTTTTCAAATCGAGAAAAATAACGATGGCTCTCCAACAAATCGCATTGAATATAATCCGGTATTCAATAAAACTTGCCAAGGTGGTTCAAAAAGCTGTACAGATAGTAAATTGTTGATTACCAATAGTGAAAGTCAAAATTGCCCTGTACGCCTGTTTCATAAACTGATATCTAAACGAGGCGAACATATTACCTCCCTCACCACGGCTCTTCTTAAAACCAAATCAACACTGGAAAACGGAATATACCGATAGATGATAGGACAATGTCCCTGTTGGAAGAAATACTATTAATGGATGGACTAGATCGTCTGCTGAGGCTATTGGCCTGAATGTAGAGAACAAAAGATAACGAACCATTCGAACAGGTCAACAGCTGCTAGCGAATTAACAAAAAATGGTGTGCAGGAACAACAATTGCTGAAAATTACTAGTCATAACAATTCAAATTCTATAAAATCATACTTAAACATCGACCAAGGACACCACAATAAATTATAAATACTATGCGTGTTAATAGATCTTCTATAGTAGAAAAAAATAACCAATCTAATGCAGCGTTAAATTTTAGTAACTGTACCTTTACCGACTGTACTTTTAATAAATAAATAATTGTTTCGTTGTGTCCCGACTTTTTGATTTTATTTTTTCGAAAAATTTTCTGATCGAATATCCCTCTGACATTGATAAATGCCTCATAATTATATCGTACATTATCAATGTTCTAGGGGCATTATAGCTGATAGTATCCTGCCGATAATTATGGTTTGGTTCAAGAATATTTAAATAATATTTTCCAACCACCTAATTACAAACAAAATCGTAGGTGAATCTCTGAAAGTTTCACAACGTTTTCAAAATATTACTCCTAACATATAGGGAAATATCAGAAGTACGTTTACAATAGGCCGGGATATTACCTTGCTGAAGAAGGAGGTATTTCTTAAGCAAGGTAATGTGATGATTATTTATTTATTTATATATGTTAATTTTTAGATAGTATTAATTTTAAATTATTTATAAGGATATTAAATTGTTTTTAGATTTTTTCCGAAAAGACAACATTAATTTTCTTTTGTACCGTTCTGGTATTTTAAAGTTTTACCACCAGTACAAAATCTACATTACACTGACTCTCAGCTGTTCAACATTTAGAAAATTTAAGTAATAATGAAAATATTTCTTTAGACGAAAAGGAAACACCCTCTTCTGCAACGCCAATGATATTGAAGTTCACTCACAATGATCGTGATACTGAACATCAAATTAAAAGTCGTTAACATCCATTTGGACTTGACTCACTATGATGATCGTATATTACTCATATTTTATCTCAAGGACGTACTTTTCGTATCACGGTAATTTTGACTGTTAAGAAAAAATTTTACTGTATTTTGCTGCCAAACCTGACAACAATGAACAATCATACAACCATAAACAATATCATAAATTTAACCATTATTTAACCGCTCATAATATGGATAGGTATGAAAGAAAAGTAGAAATAACATAGATAGGTGTGTTATCTATATGTAACTTTTTTGTAATGTATTTTAATAATACAAATATCATTATTTGTATCTTCTTTTCAAACTTGAATTCATTCATAAAAGGAACACAATTTTGTTTTAGTTCATTTCACATCTAAATATTAATATGGTTATAATATGGTTAAGATTATGCAAATTTGTACAGGATACGTCAAAAGAACATTCCGTGAAATACAATTGAATATAAACTTAATTTAATATTTTATCTAATTTGATATATTAAATGGTTGACCCTTCAAAAACTAATGTAAAATACGGGTAGACATTTTACAGATCAAGTTTATGAAATTAACTAAAGCCAAAAGTTTCGATAACTATGGGAAGCCAACTCCTTGCTTAACCGAAATAAAACGGAACCGTTTTTATATGGTATTGTAATATTCGATGTAAAACAGATGCTCTATAATAACCGGAGAGTATAGTGTCAATGGCTAGAATGCGGAGAAGGCCTCCGGCAAATGCAAGAGCACAACTTCACCCAAGAAAGGTTATAGTGACAGCATGGTAGACTAATGATAGTATCGTTATTCCCAATGAGTCACAATTGGGTGTGATTTTTAGACTGAAGGGGTGGTTGGCTCATATTTTATCGAAAATTAGTTTCATCATTAGCTAGTAGAGTTTTGTGACCTTAGGTTGATGTTTTGGACTTAAATTATCTATATCTTCAGATGCAGACATGCCCAGACCATGCTTTAGGTGCGATTTAATGCCTCTTGATATTTTTCTTCCGTATCTTATTAAAAATAAACTGAGTTTTGTGGCCTAAGGTTACTTGGAACAGGGTGTGAATGATGTGGATATGAAAATATAGGTCGTGCGACCTACCTGTAAATGATATTTTTCTTAGGATATGAGTTTCGATAAGGTGCGCTAATGCTTCAGAAACGATAATCGGATAATATCTAAGCCGATATTGATGAAATAAAGCCTCTGCTAATACCACTTTTAATAAGAAATTCGGTACTTTATACCGGGTGTTCTTTTTAAAGCAAAATAGCTGAAAACCGTTGAAATATTTTGTTATAGAAAAATGCCATGACACTAACAACACAAACTAAATAACTACCCCTTTAAAATATCCAAATTAAACATAAATCGATTCACATGTCATTTGAAATGTCTCAAGTCTGATAACACCGATGGTGTATTTCTGCTCGTTAGCTCACAAGCAAATAGCAAATACACAAATAAACAAACAATAAAAGCAAAAAAAAATAGTTAAAAAAGTAGTCATTTAACAAATTAATTAAGTTAAATTATTCATTTAAGTATTTAATTAAAATAACTGTCACCGAGTTACATACAATAGTACAATCATTGTTCGATTGTGCATGAACTACTTATTACATATCTAATGTAATTCGTAGACACTCCAGGACAATTCGGGCCCTCAGCTCTTCTATGACCAGGTTTAGTGGCATATACTTTGATTTCAGCTGTTCTCATAGAAAGAACTCTGGTGATCTGACGATCTGACCTGTCATTTCATTAGACCTCTTCGTTCGATCCATCGCTCAACAAATCCGTATTCCAAAGAATCAATTACTGATCAATTACAATATCAATCATGATATCATCTATACTATTTTCTAATTTTTGCGTAATGTGTTCCATATAAAAATAAGGAGTTCGTCATACCTGCAACATAGCTGCAGGCGCTATTACTATAACTACCGTTAAAGAATAGGTATTTCCATTTGAGAAATAAACCAATCACCCCTTTTAGCTCATGTGAAAATCTAATTTTATAGCGATGAAATCTAGAAAGGTTAAGAATCAATTCATAGAAATGTAACTCCTAAGCACAAATTCTTATGACAGCTATCTAATACTTTTACTGAATTCGATAAACTTCTACATGTTCGAGTACATCGATTTGATCAACATTATGTACATAGGTTAAACATTTATATCAGGAAAATGTTAATTAATGTGACCTATTCCTCTAGCGCGAATATGGTCCTATTCTTAAAAATGTAAAAATTAAATAGGTGTTCACCCTGATTGCAGATTTGCTAAAGAGCAAAAATAAACCACCACTGTGTCGCCCGCCGGTCACAAATTTTCAAATAAAAAGTGCTTTCTTTAAATCTTTAAGATCAAAATCTTTATGACTGGTAGAGGACAGCTCATTATGTCAACGAGTAAATGTACATAATTATACCTAATAACTGAGATCAGTTACTCCAAAATATAATAGACTAGTTTGTACAAGTGTGGCTACGTAACGTGTGGCTACACTACGTGTGGCTAACGTATTAGAAAAAATATACAGCTCAACAAGAATAAGAAGAAGGCTCAAACTGCGATATTGAACTCTCCACGAGGTGCACAATAAATATCCTGGTCTTTACTCAGTCGATTTGAGACCTTTGCAGAGCAAATATCATTGAATATATATTGAATGTGAATGTACACAGAATTCGACCTGGCGACGCGTAAAGTGCATCCTTTTCCCCCCGAATGCTGCCTCACTCTTTCTTCTACGCATCATAGAGAATCTCACACTTTTTTCTATGCTTGATGAGCAGTATATGAAAATGTGAATTAGTACCTAACTTTACTATTGCCAAAAAAAGCACCAAATGACAATTTTGAATAATTTAAGCGAGAGAAAAACAAGTATATTAGTTGTCAATTTTGTCGAGTTAAAAAGAACAGTAAATATTATATTAAACTATATTTATTAATAAATATAGTTTAATTTATTGCAATTAAACAAAATATATTTCATTACGGATTATCGAACTAATAAAAACATATTTTGTACTACATAAATATATTTAACAAATACTACCAACACTATCGTACATTTAATTAGTAAGTAACTTCCTTAATTACTCTAATATATACACAACCGTATATCGTATACATTTTGTTTTAATTTGCATTATATATTTTCTATAATAATTTTATATCCATTTTTATTTGGAATTATTTTTCCATTTTTCTATAAATAAATATATTGAATGTATTTTCCTTACGTTGTAAATTTTAAAACAAAAATAAAGAACTAACACTAATATATAACTTTGGGTAAGTTAGAAACTTGGAATATATATTAAATCTATATATTTAAATATCATGCAAGTTATATTAGAGTTAGACTAGATCATGTATATATATTTTAACATAACCTTCGCGTGCATGTTGTAAAGTAAAATAGAGAAGAAACTAGGAATATCGTTGGGTATTCCGATAATGCCCATTTGAAACAATTCAATAAACTATTCAATGACTACGGGAACAAAATAACTTCGTAACATGGCTGCTTTCATTTCCATATGATATGTTTTTATTTTCAAAGAGAAGAGGAGTCAATATAAATTATTATTATTATATAATACAAAATGAAACTGCACTTATAATTTAGCATAGAACTGCAAATATTATTTATCTTTTTAAATAGAGCTTTAAATAGTTTTAAGTAGAACATATTTAGATAGGATTTAAAAACGTATTAATATACACAAGAAATACATTATATTTGAAGATTGACTTTACGTAATTCGCTATAATGTAGTAGAAATGAAAGTAATCATAATTGTTTTGATTTTAGGAGGTATGTTATATAATGAATAATTACTTTGCTTTTCCACTTGAATAATTACTTCAGCTCTCCATAAATTTTACATTTATAAAGAACATTCTGGAAAGCGATCCGGAATTCCAGCATTTTCCCATTACTCCCGCTGAGATTGTTCATGTTATAAAGCTCAAAATTGTTCAATAATACATTAAAAGTAGCTTAAATCAATATATTCATAGTACGATTAATTATATTTCATAACATACAGTATAATTAATTGTATAAACACGATATATTTTTTATGTGATGAGAACCAAATTCTACGAACATTAAAGATGATTTTTATGTTTATGATTATGTTATGTATGTTATGTTTATTATGTAGATATTAAAATATATATCCCCAATTACTTACCAAGGTAATAATAAATTTGCCAGTCAGGATTCTTCGAAACTCTTTCTGCTTCTAGGTATGCCTCCATTGATAATTTAAATCTACGCATTTCATACCTGAAAATAACATTTACAATAATATCGATTTAGAATAACTAAAGATTATTCTCATGAAATATATCTATTATACTTAAAGATATAATTATTGTGAATATTATTTTTCCAAATCTTCGTTATCAACACATATTATGTCAAATGGTAAATGATATATATATATATATATATATATATATATATATATATATATATATATATATATATATATATATATACATAGGGTATGAAGCACTTATGAAATAAGATTATTTCTGGCTTTATTTTAGAAATTACGGAGAACGTTCGACATTTAATCTAAAAGATATATTTTCTGAACGATATTCTAAATATCTATAGCGATTCATGTAAATACAATTATTAATACATTACAAGACCGATACTTTTTTAATGGAACATTCTGTATACCTTTATATTATTATATCCCCTTGATGAATCGATTTAAGCGACCTATAGCATTTGTGATTTAACTAATTAATTACTTAACTACATTTATTAAACTGTGAGATTTTTAAATTACCTTATCTAAACGTTAGATTTATATAGCTCTATATTTTTAATCGTCATTACGAATAATGTCAACCACAGCTCGAAAACTATTTTCGAAACCATTTTATAATTTTCCTAAGTTAGTTTTCTTAGTTGGTAATATCTCGTACTTCTCTGATTTTTCCGATGTGTATGTGTAATTCCATTTTAGTTCTCCATGAATCATATTTCACCCTTTTTAAATTTCGCATTTACTGCTTCCTCGATAAGACGTTTTCTTTGTTTTCTAATAGTTCCCATCAAATGTGTATCATTTGTCAATATTTATATGTTAGAAGTAAACTTGTATCCTAGTTATTTATAACGTTTTTCCTTGGTTTGATAGATCTTCAACAAGATGTAGGTCATCAACTTTCTCTGGAGTGATTATCTTTAGTTGCATGTATCTTCAAATGATACGTATAGCCGAGTCTAAAACATACCTTGCATAATTTTACTCCATACCTATATTTTTTATTTTTATGTATTGTCGAAAGCCTAACCTGCCCTTAAATGGTAAGAGTCTCGTCTACACAAATGCATTCTTCTGGAATATACAATGATTTAAAGTTTGTTATTATAATGTCTACAAGAAGATATATTTTCTATAATTTATTACTTCTGTCTGCTAACAAACTGTGAGCATATTGTATTATTCTCAGTAAAGTATCAAATCGATTTTTCGATATTCTAAATAATTCATCTGTACTTCAGTAATCTGCAATTGCTGTCATTTTAACAAAACCCATCTAAGCAATCAAACTTTTTTTATTTCGCCATTTGTAGTAGTAAGTCAGTTATACAAGCGATAATTTAGCGTAGCATCTATAACTAGAAGACACTGTGTTTGTTGCATATGTATATGTTCATCTGTGTACATATTACAAATATTAGTTCTAGTTATTCGCTATATGTCTGTAGCTACCAGCAGGCGGATCTCATGTATGATCTGTTGGAGTTTTTAAACATAACTTTTCATTTTGATTGCAGATCAGTTGCTAATATTAAAGGTACTGGTGATTGCAATTTTTCGATCGCCGGTGTAGGCGATAACGAAAAACTTGTAGATGGTAGCGCACAAGGAATTTCTGCATTGTTAAAAAGTTTAACCCTAAATTTTTTTATTTAAGCTTTCAGTGTTATAGGTCACTGAAATAAACTCATTTTTCGTTAAAAAAAATCAACTCTCTTATACTGCACTTACATGAATCATAATGTATATTTAAAATTTCATTTAGGAAAAATACTTTTTAGATTAAAAATCGATCTATCCGGACAATCTCTCATAAATCTTCAAAATAGCATCAGAAATAATTTTATTCCATACCTTCTTTCCATCTTATATAAGCAGATACTTGCGGTAAATTAAATGCTCCTGAAAAGAATGATCTTCCTTTAATATAATATATGTATTTATGTCGAGTTCAACAAGTAAGCTGGATAAAAGAAGAATAATAATAAAAACAGGAAGCACCATAAAAATAATTGTTTCTTTTTAATCCATTCCCTGACACATTTTACGTGTATGACGTAATTGGGATATTTTCATTAATAAATACCCTTGTAAGCTTTAAGGTTAAGAGGCTTGCAATTTCAGACAGATTTAATATAATGAAAAACATGTAAATATACTTTTTTATAGCCATATAAACCCCAATTGCACATTAACTCAATGTAATGGAATTAATAAATACATTAATGAGTAATGATAATAAAAATGTAACAAGAATTCGAATAATGAAGTTTATTGAATAATTCTCAAATAACAAGTCATACATTCAATCTTTATAAAAATTGTGAAAATTTTATGATTATGCCCTATATATGAAGCTAAATTATTAAATATTGATGGATAAATCTTTTCCAAATAATAATTCAGCTCCAATTTTAAATTCTATTGATGAAGCAGCAGCTGCCTAAAATATGAGCTTTCGCCAAAACAAACCCATGATCTGCTTTGAATACGCAAAAAGAACAATGGAATAAAGTTCTTAATCGAGATTAACAATTTCTTGATGATAAAAATAACTTTTATAACTGTATATATATATATATATATATATATATATATATATATATATATATATATATATATATATATATATATATATATATATATATATATATATATATGTATATATATATATATATATATATATATATATATATATATATATATATATATATATATATATATATATATACCGTGCTTTCATTTTAAAACTGTACATAGGATCCACCGTTCGGTCCTTCTCGGAAAATTAGCCACCGCCCAAGTGGGGAGTCCGGCCGTAGGCCAGCGCCGTGATGATCGACGACTTAGATTTCACATTTACCGTCGCATACGTATTTGGCATTTAGACGAGTGAACTTCGTAGTAATACGAAAATGTGTAATTTTAAATATATTCTTTTAATTCAAAACTTAGTAATTATGACGTACTCACTTGAGGAAGAAATTGATTTGATATCATGGTCTCTTCAAGGACATTCATTACGTGCAATAAGGGATCTTTTCTCAGTCAAATATGTAAATCGTCCGATCCCTGCCTTGAACACAATATCGACAGTAGTCGAAAAGTTTAAGTCAACGGGATGCATTTTAGGTTGTAAATGCTACAAGACACCTAGAATTAACGAGGATGCTGAAATGCAGGAATTAATGGTATGTGCAATGGTAGAAGAAGATTCAAATATTTCTATCCCAAAATTTCCGAGGAGACTGGTTTTAGTGTGGGTAAAATTCACAAAATTTTAAAGAAAAACAAATATCATTCCTATAAATACAAAACTCATCAAGAAATTTTCGATGAAGACCGTAGTACGCAGTACCGTAGAATGGAATTTTGTAACACGGTAATGGGACGTGCAAATGCGGATGACAATTTTATTTATAACATCGTGTTTACCGATGAATCCACGTTTCCGTTACATGGTAGGCACAATCCATCAATTCTACGGTATTGGGCTATTCGTTCAGAATTTTACGACAGGTTGGGTTATTGTTTGTCGCAAGACGGAGGCATCTTCGAAAAATTTCTTTCAGTTTTTTTTCTTATTCAAGGGGATATTTTTTAAGTTTTAAGAGTTTGTATTTTATTTTTAATTATTTTAAGAGAATCTATTTATTCTTTTAACGTTTTATTAGAAGGCACTTTTTTAATGCAAAACCAATTATAAAAATAATGCAAAAAAGATCATAGTTTGCTGTTAAATATGGCCAAGATATTTTTTCTTTAAATACCTTGCTTGATCATCTTTTAACAGTAAACCCATCAAGATCACTTCCCACGTAAAAGTTTTTCCCCGTTATAAATACGATGTACACTCCCTCACGTGTAACGTGAGAACGTAACTGTCGTAGCGCCGCCAACCGTCCGCGTCCCCTCCCTCCACATTATACGACCGATTGACTTGCTGTCTAGTAAAAAAATGAAAGAACGGTATATATATATATATATATATATATATATATATATATATATATATATATATATATATATATATATATATAATGGGTATTTCAGAAATTATGTACATTTTACAACTTCGACTAATGTTTATAAATTTAAGTTAGGATACAATACCTTTCATTTTACATGATTGTTTTGGAGAAAATAAAATGGGAAAATTGCAATAAAATAGTGTTGTTATATTACATGTATATTATTCTATCACGGATGTGAATATGAAGTGTCCTGGGTTCCTATTTCATTGACGTGGTGTAAGATATTTGGATTTTCTTCGAGACCACCTTATTACTGCAATAACTTAAGCAAAGTATACGTGACTAAGCCGGAAAATTTAGAAGATTTAAAAGAAATGATGAAATACAACGTGTACCTCCTGAAGTCACTGAGAATGTTTAAAAATAATTTATTAATAGTCTTGGCTACTGTCAGGCAGCCAACGGTGCACGATTTGAACATTTACTTTAGTTGATTTTTTAAATAATCATTGCCATTAAATTTAGTACTGTGAAATTTACAAAATCGTGTTTCTCCGTATTTTTATCCGATCTAGACTCAGGCTAATCTAATTATTACTGTAGCATATATAAAAAATGTGCTCCTTCACATTTCGTAATAAAAAACACGGTTGCCATTAAAAAAATATCGATGACATCATTCCTACGTAGTTAAAAATAAAATTTGATGGGTTCCAGAGTTTTTCCCAAAAGTTATTACCTGAATTGTTAACGAATTTATTCATTACTTTACGAAACCATTGTATTGCCGTGACTAGCGGTAACTAAATATTACTCCTAGTATATACATGGCAGGGCAGGATCTATACAATTCAATTAAAATCAGGGTCAAAAATTCTATATCATACAGATAACTTGGCCTGGTGTATTTAAAATTTATTCAGGAGTATATTTTACAGCAATGCTACAATTTACTTGCTCATGTAGAAAGTAAATATTGCAAGTTGTAGAAGAAAATGCGCAACTAAATACAAAATTTGACGGGTCCGAATGTTTCTCCCAAAAGTTCATTCTTTAAAGTGTTTACAAATTTATTCATTATTTTACAAGAGCACTGTCTAAACGCCCATTGCAACGTACCTGATACTTAGATAAAAGTCTTGTAAATGAATCTTAATATATAAGAAAAGGCAACATATGATTAACAAAATCAAACTGGTATCAACGAGGATCTGTTAAACGTAAACTTTGTGTTTCCAAACAAAGATGTTCACAAGTAATCTCAATGAATTTTCTAATTATGGTAAGTCATAGTTTTGTAATGAACAAATATTTATGATAAATAAAATTTGCTCAATTAAATTTTGCATTAATTTTATGATAAAATGCTTTACATTAGTTGTAATTTAGAATATTCATATTGAACAAATAATGTCCAAATGAACGCGTATTCTTATCAGAAATAAACTTTTCGCTTAATTAGTTTTAGCTAATTGACATAATTAAGATATTAATGCTTTAGTAAAAAGAAAATGATTTAAACTGGCAATTGAATTTATACTTTGGATGACAAGAGTGTAATAAATTTTGATCGAGAACATTTCATATTTACATGTGTTACACAGTTACATACTCATGTAATATAAAAACAACCCCTTTTATTGCAATTTCCTCATTTTGTTTTCAACAAAACAATCATGTCGAATAAAAGGTATTGTATCCTAGCTTATATCATAAACACTAGTCAAAGTTATGATAAAATGTACATATATAATTCTCAAAATACCCATTTCATATTTTTTATTACCATTTATTTAACAATTCAATTTTTATAAAATCTTTAAGTAACTTCAATTACTCGTAATTTATAGCATTGAAGCCAAATTACAAGGAAGATGGGAACATTCTAACTTACAATAATAGTTACAAAGAAAATCAGAAAGCTTTACTTACAAGCATTTTGCTAATTCCTTTAAGTTGTCTGGATCTTCAGGATTTAGTTTTAAACATTTTTGGAATGATTCTAACGCTTCCTGGAGTTTCCCTTCTTCTCTGAGTATAACCCCCTGTAAATAATCAATAACGACAAAACATAATAAGAAACATTATATAATCTATCTACTACAGACATATATACCCTGTATATTTGTTTGTCAAATATTAAAACAATTCTTCTACATAATTTCTCGGATATAACTAGTCCAAAAAGCAGTTATTTCGAAAAATATTCCACTCTGCTCCCAAATATTATTCGCTTGTATCAATCATACAAAAATACTATTTTTTTATTGATACATTTTATTTGTTGATACTCTTTTTAAATAATATTTTAAGATAGATCTCTCAATAGACCTCTATTTAAATAATATTTTATGAATTGGAAAAATCCGTTATACACTACAGTCCATAAGTAACGAGAAAATTTATTTTCTAAGTAATTCGCAATTTTTAAATCCTGCAGCACGTCAATTTTTCATTCTAAAATGACGTTGTTTGAGCAAAATTATATACCTTCCTATTTAGCCCCTTGACTGGCCCTTGGTACTGGAGGCGGCAACCTCCCGACTGAGTAGAGGATTGATAGAAGCCTATGAAGGGAACTGTACACCTAAACGAGCTAGGTCGAAACGCCAGGTAAGATGGTGGAACAATAAACTGGAAAACCTTAGATGTAAGGTAAAAAAGCTTCTCAAGGGATCCAGAAAACGTAACAGCCGTACAACCTGGGAGGACTATAGGACTGCCAGGGATCAGTACAGAGCTGAGGTTAGGGAAGCCTAAAGAAATAGTTGGGTTTCTTTCTGTAATGAGATAAATAAGGGAACTGAGACAGCACGGCTGAACAAGTCCTATCCCGCAGCCCGGAGTCGATACTGGGATCACTCAAGCTCCCTAATTCTCGGAATCGAATGAGGAAACCTTAGACCATCTCATCAAATCACATTTTCCGGGCTTTTATAGACCGGAGACGGGAGACATTTCCGACCCGCTAGTAGGAGCACATAGAACCTGGGCAGTAAACCGAGAGGGGGATGACAGGGAACTTGTTAAGAAGATAGTCACACCGGGTAAGATGAGGTGGGCCTTGAGGTCCTTTGATCGCCGGGACCGGGCGGCATTTATCCGGTACTTCCGCAGAAAGCAGAAGAGATAATCCTCGATCCGCTTATAAGGATCACCAGGGCCAGCTTGGCACTGAAGATGGTCCCGAAAGTGTGGCTAAGCACAGGGGTTGTTTTTATACTTAAACCGGGTAAAGTCGGATGCACGTCCCCTAAGGACTTTCGGCCGATTAGCCTTACTTCATTTTTACTAAAGACGGTCGAACGATTACTTGACAGGTACCTTCGGGATACTGTCCTAATAGGGAGACCGCTTCAAGGGAGCCAGCATGCTGATCAAGTTGGTAAATCAACAGAAACAGCTCTGGATAAGGTTGTGTCATAGATACGGTCACAACTAGACTCCGGAGGATACGTTGTCGGTACCTTCCTTAATATTGAAGGAGCCTTCAACTTTACATCCAGAGAGGTGATTAGCGGAGCACTAGGCAGATGCTACACCCCCAGAATAATCGTTGAATGGATAGACCATATGTTGAGAAACATATAGCTTATTGGCAATAAAGGCAAGACTATCATCGAGGGTCGGGTCGATTCGGGCTATCCACAGGGAGGGGTACTGTCCCCCCTTCTGTGGTACCTGATAGTGGATGAGCTGCTTGAAAGGTTAAAGGATTACCAGGTAATTGGCTATGCCGATGACTTAGTAATAATAATGAAGGGTCCTTTCCTGGAGCCGATTCACGATATAATGCAGGGAGCTTTAAACAAGGTTGGGAATTGGTGCAGGGAGAGGGGACTCTCGGTCAATCCCTCTAAAACTGAGGTGATGGTGTTCACCAAGAAATATAAGTGGAACAAAACATGTCCGCTGAAACTTGGTGGCCAAGAACTAAGCTATAATAGCGAAGTGAAATATTTAGGAGTAATCCTGGACGGGAAACTGTCATAGGGAAAACATCTAAGTCACATATGTTCCAAGATCACAGCAACACTTAATGAGAATGGCCATGAGAAGAGCCATTGGTAATAGCTGGGGCTTGAAACCGGAAACCATGAAATGGATGTATGATGCAATTCTCAAACCCACATTGACGTATGCAGACTCTTTAAACAGTATGTTTAAAGTCGGAAACCAACCGCCTTAACAAGCTAAGAGGATTGATTCTAAGAAGTATAACCGGAGCTCCAAGATCGACACTGATCGAGGCGATGGGGATACTGACGGGAATACCACCTCTTGATGTAACCCTGAAGGCGGAAGCTGCAAAGGCAATGCACAGGTTGGGAAACATAAACAGGATGGTAGTGGACCTGAATAGACTCTCAAGAGAGCTAGCTTAGGAGGGACTCCTATGGATGCCCTTTGACAGTACGGGTGTCCACTTCCTGTTTGACAAGAAATATAAGATTACCCTCACCAGTAAGACCGACTGGAGGGAGAGTCGAGCTGGATTTCCGTTCAATGGAGACATCTGGTACACGGATGGAGCCAAGAATTGGGGCAGAGTGGGTGTATAGGCGACGTAATCGGATAGGTAAATCATTCCCCCTGGGCAAATACATTACCGCACTCCAGGCCGAGCTAGTTGCAATTACATACGGCGTGCTGGGGGCTGACCAAAATCGGACCAAGAGAAGGTATGTATCTGCTCGGATAGCATGGTGGCGTTGGCAGCCCTGAATTAAGTAACGACAAAGTCGAAGCTGGTCTATAATTGCTATGAAACATTGAACCACTTGGCAGGAAAGGAACCTGTAGATACCTGGGCATAATGGCATTAAGGGAAATCTAATTGCAGATGACCTAGCCAGACTAGGGACCAGGGAAAACCTCTATGGACCAGAAACTGCAGTAAGAATAGGTCGAAATCTAATAAGAGACCGCATCAATGGCTGGGCAAGAAACCAGCACAATAAAAGATGAAGAGGAGTAACGGGTTGTCGAATAACCAAACTCTTCATCGAATACTCAGAGATTGAGAAATGGGCCCAAGAATTCATTAAATTGAACAGGCACAAAGCCAAAACCCTGGTGAGAATCATAATGGGCCACCATAGTAGCCTTAATGCATACAAGCACAAGCTGAGCCTGACGGACAGCCCGGCCTGCAGATACTGTAAAGAAGACGAGGAAACCTCGATTCATTTTCTTTACACTTGCTCCGCACTGGAAGAGAATAGGTACCTTATATATAATAGGGGTCCCTACCCTGTTGTCCTAGAGAAGGCGAGGCTTAAGGCGGGGAACGTGCCTAAATTGCTCCTTTTATGGGATAGAATTTTTGGATAATGACCCGTATAAGAGGGGATCGCCAAGGGACTACCCACGCGATAAGTGGCTAATGAGGCCCAAACCCATATAACATAATAATAATAGCTCCTTGAAGTGGTAATCATCTTTAAACATTTTTAAGATTTTTTTATGTCTCTAATGTTCAAAATATCTCGCTTTATAGTCTTTTTTTTTGTATTCTTGTCAAGAAAATTAAGTTTGTACATTTAAAAATATCCTAAAAAAGATTAACCTTTGACCTGGAATTATCAATTATCAACTTATCGCACCATATTTCTTTGATAACACAGTAACACAGCGAGTTTTAGTTTGTTGTATTTAGGATTTATTGCACACATTTATATATTGTACATTTCTTAATTCGAGAGCTTAGTTCAAGATTTTTTCTTGATGCTAGTAACCCTAATGAAATTGCTAAACTATCTGATATCAGCAAGACAAGACTACGTCATATTTTATAGTGAAAGTAGAAATATATCAAGTTTTCTCCATTTTTCCATTAAAATTGAGTAACCAGAGTTTCGAGAAAGTAAAAAATTCTGTCAAAATAATATATTTTTAGAATAAAAAAAATTACTTGAATGTATTTCAGAATGTCAGGGATTTACTTAAATTAATTGATCCGTTACTTATGGACCACACTGTATAACTTACATAAATAAAATAGCAGTTTTGGAAAAGAAATTGTAATTCATATTCACGCCATATCCCTAAAAGACATAATTGATAATGAGAAGCAGTTAAAAAAAAAAGTAATAAACTTTTTTCATCTAAAAACTAGTAGAATAAAACACATAAAATATTTATAATAAAGAACGTTCTGTATATAAAATGTGAAAGTGTCGCGCATGATGACAGTATTTCATGAACAATAATTATTTTATCAATTATTCATTATGAGACACTCTCATCGTGCGGTACATACATTCACATTTTATATACAGAATGTTTGACAAGTAAGAAAGAGGCAAACAGGAAATGAATAAAATGAAGGAGCATGAACATAACGTTAATTATATATTTTTGAGATTTACAGGAATAACTAAATAAATAAAAATGAAGGGATTGAACAGATAATCTAAGGGTAGACTTAAGGATTTTTTTTTAAATAAGTTGTTTTTAAAACACAAAAAATTGCCCAAACAATAATTAAAAAAAATACGTCTTGTAGTGGGTTCCTGTATACAATAGTTGTGTATTGTGTGTATATATTTTTGCATGTTTCAATTACAACAGAAGATAGTGTTGTAATTATAACACATATCACACAACTATAAAGGTCCAAATTTAACATTAAGGAAGCGCATCACACAATGTAAGTATTACACCAGTGGCGGACAAAGATCCACTATTACTCTATTGATTATAGTTTTGGTCGTCAAAGAATCCTAGGTAGGTCGGCATACGAAACTAATAAAGCGATATAGCGCTTATGTTTTATGGCAATTGTATTTAACATTTTTAAATAAGAAAAAAAAGCATATTCCAGTTTAATGGCTCTTGAGCATCGATCTAGCCCTTTGATTCGCCGAACCCCACTAGAACACCTTGAACCCATACACCTGGTCCCTTTAATTCACCGGGGATACATGGAACACCGATAGTTACACCACTGGATAGTAACTATATAATTTATAAGGAATAATGGATAATTAATACTGAATAGTGCACAACTTAACGGTCACTATGTGATATTACAAATAAGATATATCACCTGCTTGTGTAAAGCATATTCATTCATTCCATTACTTCTTTCCAGTTCTCTTTTTATTAACTCTTTGCAAGGTGCAGTTTCACCTCTAACATGTTGTAAATGAATCAACCAGTTCAGTTTTTCGAATGGAGCAGGTTCTGGCTCTTCTTCTTCCATTTTAATTTTTGCTGAAATCACAATATTAATCTGTATTTCTACATTACGTATTTCGTACATACAACTATTAGAATTTAAATTTTGCTGTTGGCCATTGGCTATCATTGCTTTTAATGGTCTCACGCCATATACAAATCGAATTGCATTAGTTGTATTCCTGGTTGCCTAGGCTACAAATTTTTGGATTTTTAAATGGCGTGTGTATTATATACCTGAGTTTGACAACCTGCATTTAAATATCAAAATAGAAAAAATATTTGATAACGTGACATGATACAAGAAAGGAGACAGTGCAAAGTGTACCTAAACTAACAGCTTGTTTTAATTCCAAGAATTCTTGATGGGCCCAAATTCAACATGTAATAAACTAATCAGTTTTATCAGTCAAGTGAAGATATGAACACCCACAGGTTTAAATATTTAATTACCGTTTAACCACAAAAGCTAGCATGTTTGCTGTTGAAAAAGCCGTAAAAGGCTCGTACTATTTGTTATGGATACTAGCATTGGATCTATGTTAACAACCAGCCAACGTCTTGTACTGGGTTCATTAATTTTGATTTTAGTTGATGTTATTTGGGTGTCTTCTTCAGAACTGACAAAGGTAAACTTTTCAATAATGTCGATAGTTAAAAAAAATAGGTTAGAAGTATATAAAATATCACGATATTACTTTTACTATGACGGATATCATTAATAGACTAAGCTAACACAAAATATGTAAATAATGTAATACAAAGAACTGTTTTCACATTTCTTACAGTTCATATATACCAATGAAACCTTTGAGAAACCATTCTTTTGCACGTACATCAAAACATCAATGTTTACGTTATATTTTCTTGGGTTCTTATTCTGGCCTCCTTGGAAAGAAAACTGTTCGAAGCATTCCAACTATGTTATTATTGATCCAGAGCAAGATGATGATTCCTATTGTACAGAAAGTAATAATAGCCTTAGCAACCCAATTTATGTACCTGTGAAAACCCCAGAGAGAGAAAACATTGATAGGAGTTCTGGAACAGAAAGTGATGACTCCTCGATTCGTTCTGTACGCTTTAATAAGCTAGCTGAAGTACGACATATGTCAGAAGCAGATGCAACGGAGGCATTATTAGCTAGACTGTCGTATCAGGCAAGCTTAAGGGCTGGGGATATTGCTAAAAGAGCAGCAAGTAGATTACCTATTCTGCGTGTAGCTAATATTGCATTAGTCTTTTGTTTATTGGTAAGTGTAAATATATAATACAGTATTTTTATACGAGGAAATATACACGGATATTTGTTATGTTGAAAATTTTATATACATATATGGTTTCTTTATCTACAGCTTTGTGTATTATTTGTTAAGCAGTCATAATTATTAATCTTTAAATCACAATGGGATAGTAAATTCATTTAAACTATGCTACAATGTATTTAACCTGCTATTAGTCTGTTTGCATATTGTGGCATAAATATTCTCAGTGTATACATATGAAATAAAAGAAATAATAATATAAGACAAAAGAAATTGTTAACATGTCAAGAGTTAAGGAATACAATCTTTCATTAGGTTAATATTAAAGATATTTAAGTTAGTAAACAAAGACTGCTGTCCACATGTACAGTCATTCATTATATTTTGATGCCTTCCACCCTATTTTTAAAGACATAAGAGCTGATAGGCTTAACTGTAATGTTTTTTTTTTTTTAATATCAGATGTCAAATATGAATATAGATATTTTATAGGTACTGATGTAGCACAATAATTACTTAATATACACACAGCTTGACTAACTTATGATACTATGGCATAATATAGCATAATTCAAATTTAATATTTTCTATCTAATAAAGTTGTAGAGAATTATTTATTTTTCCTCATATCATGACATGGCAAACATCTATAAATGATTCTTCCAGAAATACCACAGCCCCGACATTGTTTTGAATCATGGGGAACACTTATATGGTCAATTTTACATTTGAGATGATAATGGCAGACCCGTAGCCATAGCTACCAGACAACCCCTATTTAATACCATCAGATACATTTTTATGGGGCTTTTTAAGAACAAAGTTAATAATGAGCCTTGGAGTTAAATCCGAAGGACATGGAATCAGCCTTGTTAGGCTCATTAACCATAACATTCGTTACATTTTATGAATGACTCGATTCCAATTATGTATTTCCCTTACCAGCCTCACCCGTATAATAAGTAGATATATTCCATGGAGTACTTAAACTTATAATTACATTTCACTGATGTTCTTTACTCTCTCTATTCTCACTAATTTATATTTGTATGTAGATTTATACTAATCTTTTAATCAGTTATGCATGTTTAAATTATTTCTTGAAGAATTAGAAATTTTAGTGAGACATTACACCCTAGATTCTAAAGAAAAAGAAGTCATAACGTTACAGTTAATTGCAGACCGACTATAGTAATTTTTGTTGTAATATATTTGTATGTATGTATATATGTATGTGTTTATATTGCTGTTCTGTAAATTTAAAAATGTATGAAACATAATAACTTTAAAGGCGTTTCATCACATACTATTAATTACAAGTACCTCAAATACCCAATAAATGTACGTCTACAATGTATAGAATTCATGATCCATCTAGAAATGCAATATATCTTTATCTGATAAGTAATAAATTTATAACCACAGTTATATTTAACCAAAGACCAATTTTATTACAATAATTACTTTATCTAGTTTTCAAGGGTAAAGAATGATATTAAGAGACGGAAATGAAATAAAGATATTTGGTCTATTTAAACTAGTGATATACAACATGTAAATACATCACAGTAATTCATTAAAATAGCCTTTCATTAAAACATTAGACAAGGCCATATTTAACAGTTATTTTTACAACAAATTTTATTAGGTACAATGTATACTTAATTTAGTGATTTATCATAGATTTTAAGGATTATTTGAGATATTAAAATGCGATTTTATAGGATAGCACTTCAACTTTACTTAAAACAAAAATAGGACTTAGATTTATCTTCAATATTATGATAACACATAGTAAAAAGAAATAAAATGCAATGGAATACTTTAAGCATTTTTCTTGATTCAGTCTTGAATCTAATACTTTACAATTTATTTCATCGCTATTTGCCAAATAAAAAATCTCAAAGACATACCTTTTTATGGCTTGGCTCAGGTAGACTTCCATTTATCGGCAAGAGTTTTCTATTTGGCAAATAACAATGAAATGAATAGTACTTTCATTTATGTCATGAATTGGAAATTTGGTTTAGTTGGTTTCCATCCAAAATAGATACTAGATTTATCATTATTATGAAGTACACTATATACCTGTATATTTAAACTATCAAAATTAATTGGCACTAATTGATAATTGTTAGATTGTAATTATTTTATGGCAAAATGATTACACAGTTGTTTTTACCAAACTATATAGTTCTGCACCAAACAAAAGATGAGTGAAATTATTACAGATTCAAAACACTTTTCTTTGCCTTCCCTGCGTTCAAAATAATATTAGCATTTACTATGTTTTGTATATTAATCATCTTTAATTATTATTTCAGGAGTATCTTACAGATGATTAATAAAATATAAATGTTTGTTTTCTAGTGGTTTGCTGCAAACTACACATACCAAGTAGCACTTTCAGAAACTGAAGCTGGTATGGTTAATGTATTATCATCAACGTCAAGCCTATTTACACTAATATTAGCTGCAATTTTTCCCTCAAATCAAGGTGATAGATTTACTTTGTCCAAGCTTGTCGCTGTGTTTTTAAGTATTACTGGAATTGTAAGTATAAATCTAAATACATGTAGATTGTAAATTGTTGTAAAAATAAATGACCAAGCTGAAGACTATCTTATATTGCAATATCTGAACTTTAATTGCAATAAATTTATATATTTTTTTAACTATTTTAATTTGATACTATTTTCATTTAATGTAGGTATATTGATGATAGCAATAAATATTATAATATTTTCAATTTCAATAATAGCTTATTTTAAAACTTGATTTTTTTCTAACTTGATTATATTTTGCATAAAATAGACACTGATATATATCAACTTTCCTTTCAAATTATCCAAACTATATTTTTGTAATGTAACGACCAGCTTTATATAAATTAATCATTTCAAAAATAGAATAAATGGGTTTATTCAAAATTGAATAAAAAAATTGCCGATTATATTTTGTAAATTCATTAAAAATTTTCAAACTAGTTTTCAAAATGAATGTATGTGATTTAATTTTTGATGTAAATTGAAACAACTTGTTCATATATATTAACTATTTAAACTATTTTTATTAATTTAATTATTTACTTTTAGGTGTTGGTTAGCTTTTCTGATCTTTCTTTAGAGAAAGAAGTTCCATTAGGGGCAGTATTATCATTATTCAGTGCATTTTTTTATGCAACTTATCTCGTATTTTTAAAAAGAAAAGTTGACCATGAGGATAAAATTGATATTCCATTGTTTTTTGGTAAGGTTTTCTATATAGATGTATAAGTAAAACTATAAAATTCCGTGAACAATGAAATGTCTCATTTTAGGGTTCGTTGGTCTATTTAATTTAATTCTGCTTTGGCCACTATTCTTCTTCCTGCATTTTAGCAAAATAGAAATATTCGAATGGCCTGCCAAGGAACAAATGATGTTTTTGCTTCTCAATGGGCTGCTGGGAACAGTTATTTCAGAAGCTCTTTGGTTGTGGTTAGTGTATATATATATATATATATATATATATATATATATATATATATATATATATATATATATATATATGTATATATATATATATATATATATATATATATATATATATATATATATATATATATATATCATATACCGGGTGATTTTTTTAAAAGGAAACACCTCTGTATCTTTGTTAATAGTGGGTTTTCGATATAAGTTCATTAGAACTTTTTTATATAGGCTACTGAAGAGAGAACAAAAAGACTTTACATTCTACATTGAAATACATAGCATCAAATTTTAAATGAAATATCCAGAATGTTAGTGCAGTTTTATAGAAAAATAAATAATTTTTCAAGTAAAAGCATATTTCTAAAATCAAAAATAACTCTAGTTTAAGTAAGTATCTAATGTACTCAATCTATGTTATAAACAAAGATGCCTTTGAAATGCTCTATATAAAAACATACATAAAACCAAACTATTTGCAAAAATCGACATATTTTTAATGAGCCCTGTCCTGTAATATTGCTTCCACTAACCAATATTTAACAAATGTTGTTTGCAATGACAGATTGATTGCAACCAACGATCAATTCTATGGGCCCTCACAGGCTCCGGACCTAAATCCTCTGGACAATTTTCTGTGGAACTATTTTAAATGTCAGATTACAACAGTGTAAAACAGATAAAAGATGGAAAACTGGGGACGAGAGTTATGAGAAAATGTTCCAAAACATGACATTTAGAGGACTCATTATATCATGGCAAAAGTAAAGGGTTGCCTCTATAAAAATAGGGGAATTTTTTTAAATAGTTTTTAATATATTTTGTTTATAACACTGACTTAGTTTTCCACAAAACACTATACACTACACTCGACACGCGTTTCACCAACAAAGATTGACATCATCTGGAGGTGATTAAAACTCATCAGTTTTAGTCATCTCTAGATGATTAATGGAGATGATTGAAACTGATGAGTTTTAATCATCCAAGATGATTTCAAAAAATAAAATCCACCACAGGTAGGATTCGACCTTTGTCGCGGATTGGAACCGAACGACATACAGCTGTTTCGAACTTATTAGTTCTCATCAGTGTCGTATACGGTACGCCGATCCAAGACAAATGCCGAATGAAATTTGTGGGGTATACATCTTTATCGATATCGATCCAAGATGATGCCAACTTTGTTGGCGAAACGCGCGTCGAGTGTAGTGTTTTGGTGTTTTGTGGAAGACTAAGTCAGTGTTATTTTCACACCAAATGTAATATTTCAAACGCGTCTTCATTTTATTAATTTATAAGATCAACCAAGTACTTTGCAAAGTATTTTACTGATAGTCGAATTGTTTTGAACCTTAGAAGTATGGTTCCATTTGGAAAATTACGTATAGTTAATGGTTCTACAAAACTACACAAAGGATACAGGGTGTCTCATTTAAAATTTGAAAGTTAATGCCATTTCAGGTCAAACCGGAAGTGATGTAAAGTATTTTTGTTCTCCTTTTACTAGGCGACGTAAATATAAAGAGTTCTAAAGAATGTATATCGTAAATCAAAAAATCATCCTGTATATGACCACACCTAACTATTATAATAATTAACCAAAATAATTAATTAACAAAAATTAACTGCACTAACCAAATCTAACTATTTCAGGGGTTGTTTCTTAACTTCTTCCCTCATGGCTACAATAGCGATGAGTCTGACAATACCAATGACCATGTTAGCCGATGTTCTATTAAAAAAAATATCTTATCCAATACTTTTCTATTCCGGCACTGTACCAATGTTGATTGCATTCATAGTAGTCACCATTCTGTCTCACTATGAAAACTGGGATCCAATATTAAATGTCATTCGCTGTGCCTATCATAGTATTTGTCGTCGAACCAGAATCCTTCGGTACGAGTATAAAATTATAGTGCCGTTTTACAGTTTATCTTATTAATGGTTTTTTAGTTTTAGGTTCAAAGAAATGCCTTCGGAACAAACTGAGGCCCTAATAGGTATCAATGGTGAACATGAGGCTTAAGTTGTATGGTATTATTTATTTTTTCTTTGTTTTTTTGTTCAACACTGAACCAGTCGTGGTGCTTAAAGAAAATATGTGATCATTTATATTTTGTTTATGTGATTCCTTTGTAGGTTTAGAAAAGTTAAAATTTATTTGTTATACATTTTGTTTGTATTTTGTGCATGAAATGTCTTTTTTTTTTGTGGTATTTTTAGCATGAAGTATCTATTTTTGTTTATTTGTTTTGTTGGCATATGTCGAGTGTTTCATTTATTGATTTAATATTTTGCCCCAGATCGACAATTTAGTGAATAATTTAAAACTAGGCGTGTATTATAAATCCTCCCTATAAATATCAAGTGTACCAAAAACATTCAACTAAGTAGTAATTAAAAGTATGTTTTTTTATTTAATTTTACATTAGATAATAATTTTCCGTTATTAAATTGATTTGTTATATTTAAATATAGAAATTAATTGTATCACATTCTATAAGAATAAAACAGCCCATAATATTATAAATAAAAGCAATACAGTTCTTATCAAATTCCCATTGGAAAATTAAAATGAAAATTAAGAATGTTAATCAATGAAAAGGACAATTTTGTTAATACAATATCTGATAGGCCATAAATTATCAGATAAAAGTAATGTCAGTAGTGGCTGGTTCATAAACCTATCAGAACAACACAGACTTGTTTTTGTTTTAAATAAATATATCGCACGAGAATTGTGTGAAGACTTTGTTTTTCTATCTAGCTTTTCATCAGTAAGGTAAATTCAAAGCAGGTATATTAAAGCATTTGAGACTTTAAAGGTTTAAAAAACTGTGTACTATAATATACAAACCTTTTTTTTACGTAATAAATCGCATACTTTGGCTCATCACATTATTTAAAAAATTAATTGCTGATTTCAGTAACCAGTGCTTCAGTAGAAGAATTTCAATAGTTCTATTAGTTTCTATAGCTTTATTATCCATAGCACTTATTTGAGGGGGACTGTCTTATACATATATAGTGATAATTTTTTTCCATGAAAAATTATATGTATTATATAATCATATACATATAATAATTATAATTATTATATGTATATGATTTCATTGAAGAAAAAGTAGTGTTATGTACTGCTAATTTCTTATTTTAATTTATCCGTTTCTTGTTTTAAATATGTTCTCAAATGAGATATTTTGCGCAAATCCCAATATATTTGTACAATAACCATAGCATCATTATACACACTTTAATTATTTGTTATTGTAACAATACATAATAAATTGTCTTGTAATAATTTTCATAGTTTAGTAGTGTTTGTGTATTTTTGTGAAATTAATTCATTCTTATGAAGCCAGCCACAAATAGATTATACAGGATCGCACAGGTTAACTAAAATTATACAAGTAACATTTCGGGAATTACATATAAATGTTGTACAATAATAGGAGAGAGAATACACCATTAAACCACCTAATTAGAAATTCTCTGAAAATTTCACCACTGTGATTACAATACATAAGGAACAAAAATTAAGAGAGTACGACATTTTTATTTTATTGTAGATATATAATGTATATATTATTTTGTCTGTAGACGATCATGCAAAAATTATTTTTATCACTATTTTAATTAATTTTTCATAAAAATTATTTAGAAGTCGTGTTGAAGAAAATTCATCACTAGATCACCATAGGGGCACTTAAAAATTGTGACAAATACAATTTAACAACTATTTCTGGCCGTGTTAAATTGACAATTTGACAGCTACTCAAATGCTTAAGAATCAGAACTATTATACCACCAAGTATTATTACATATACAGTGTGTACCACCTATATATTATGATCCAATCATTAATAAGTAAAACTATTCTATCGTAACTTTTGAGCCTAATATTAGTTAGAAAATTTTCCATGTATTTTTTTTTTTTTTTTTTTTTAATGGCAAATATCCATTATCAATTATTGGCTTCATTTTACTTTCATTTTTTACAAATTGGAGGTCAAAACTAAAGGTAATAAAGAGCAAAATAATTTTAGACAGTTATTGATTTAATTTTAAAGCAAACTAATAGTGGTTATTTGACAATTCGGCATTTCAGTGTTTCTTTTAGAGAAGCAAATTTATTTTTTTGATGATTTGTTTACATGTTTTTCTCATGTATGACTAAAATAATATAAAATGAAAATTTAGTTTTGGATATATTTACTACTAGCCATACCTGTCATGCCTTGCTGTGCCGTTTACTAAATTTAAAGAAATACTAATATTTTCTTTATTGTGTATATCAATAGTTTTACTAACTCAGAAACCTTCGTGGGCAAGCGACCAACCATTCCCCAAAGTTTCATCGCAATCAGATGAACGGTTTAGGAAGGCATAAGAGACATACAGACTAACATTCATTTTTATATATACAGATAAAGTGCAACAACAAGTTTATAGATATTTGATAAACACTGACTGCCTGCTAAGAAGCTAATAACTGTTCTTTATAAATTTACACATTTTTCAAGATTGCAATACATTATCTAGTTAGCATAATATTTATTTTGGATTTAATATTTCAACCACAAGTTTCCTCATCAAGATCGACTAACTCGCAATATTCACCAGTAGAATCTTCTTTACACTTATTGCCAGTCTGCCTCACTATTGCCTCGATGAATATTATTCTTTCTTCTATGTGTTCCATTTTCCAAAGTGATATAGGTTTTCAAAATGTAATTTTTCCCTTGTGATCCGAACTCAGACCACCCATTACATTTTTAAACTATCTTCTTCAAAAAATCAGCCTTAAATATTCTACATGTCTAGTCTTCCTCTAACTTCCTTTCCCTATAGGTGTATTTATAGATTATTAAAAGTAATACTTAGCCTGGTGTTATTTAAAAGAAAAACTTGTATATGCAGAAGTAAATGTGAAAATGAAGACTTAATATGAAGTTTGTAGAAAAGGGGGTTACATGTTTGGCAATTATTTCTCACAAAATACAGTTTTCATTAAAATTTTGTCTATTTGAAATTTAATTTAACATAAGTATTTCCTTATTAAATTTTAAATTCACATTTATAAAAAAATATTTTTTTTTATTTATTCATTTTTAAGTGTTTGTAGAGGTGTACATACCTCATATTAGACTGATCGATATTGGCCATTGCTCCAGGTTTTCTTTCAACAATACTTTCAAAGAGAAAACTTATGCTTGTCTTTCTTTTTATTACATCTTTATAACAATGGAAAATCTTGCTTGCACCTTGTGTTTAAACTCATCGCATGGCTCGATAATTTATAAAGTTATATATAAAGCAAATAACTTGCACATATTAGAGATGAATCATTGATAAAATATTTTTGACATTGAGTAAAGATTTTTACCATCTTATACTTTATAATAGACCTAAAGAAACATTTTGTAATGACACTACATTACAAGGAAGAAATATTAACATTTTCAATAACACCTGAACATCTTATAACAATTCAATGGCACAAGTTATTTTAAGATTATGAAAATAATTTCTCACTAACTACAAAATTATACTATTTCTCATATTTTAATTAAAATTAATACTAACCATTTCAAATTCTTGTCGGTAAAATCATTATGTATGATAATAGAAATTGTCTACCGAATAATGGATAAAAAGTTTAATTTTTATGGTCCACATGCAAATAATGTCCTATTCTGTATTGCATATGTTGCAAGCCGTGTACACTATTATGCATGTAAAATAACCTACAATGGGATTTTTTATTAATAAAATATGTAAAAATGTATAGAGCATAAATGGACTGACGTTTTCATATTTACTATGTTTATTTCCAAATGAATATGAATGAATATATTTTTGTGATCTAAAGACTTACCATTACACCATAATTAATTTTATATTTGCTAGTGCAAAGATCTTGTCCACCAAATACCAGAATGTCATTATTCATATGTAATTACTATTGACTGTTGCTGAATTGAGTAATTCTTTTACCCTGGTGGTATAGTCTATGGAGAGAATATTTTACCCTTGACATTTACTGTGACGTTATATAATAATTATATACTAGACTTCAATAAACATTTTTCTATATATATGCACTAAACAAATGTTATTTTTATTTATGTTTAACCATGTTTGTAATCTGTATTCTTTATGGCAACCTATTATAATTTGGTTTAAACTTTATAAGAACCTGAATGCAATGATTTATTTGTCAAGAAGTTTCAGCAGTAATAATGATATTCTCAGGCTTTTCATGTGGAGTCTGAAAGTATCTTCAAAAATGAATTTACTGTAGTTAATTGTAGTATTATATCAAATAGACTGCTGTACTTATGTATCACGTTATTACATGTATATTATATATGTATATAAAGAATATACTTATATTTTCATTACTTTATTACAATATATCATTTTCCATGTCATACTGTATTCATTTTGCAATATTTTGCGAACCTTATCAAAATTTAAATTAAATTCAGATTATAGGTTCTCATATAGCATGTATGTGAATTAGGTAACCCCATTGATCTCCCAATAATTAAGGCATTCAATTAGGATTTGGCATTTGTATACATAAATATTCTCTGCAACATATTCTCCATCACTTTATTTTGATCTTGATTCTGGTTTTACATTAAGTGTTCAAATTCTGTCCTTTGTAGATGTAGAAAGTTATTGAAATATAAGGAGTACTAACTGGAGAACTTACAATACTTTATTGGTGAAAAATGTAAAAAGTAATTCTTGTCTTTGTAATCAAGATGAAATGATGCAACAGTATCTTAGTCATAATAAACTAGATTCTCTGGAATATTATCTTGAATGTATTCGTAGTTATTATCTCAGCCATAACAGATAGATCAAGCAATTTTTTTATCTTAGTTAAAGACAGTGTTACCTAAGACACTAGCTTTAGCATGTTTTTTCTTTGTTACTGTATCTTTACCACTATAACAATGTTGTGTATAAATTCATAAAAATGTTGATGAGATGGAACATCAAAGGAGTGGTTAGGATAAGAACATTTTGTGTGCATGAAAAATAATGTCCAAAAAAATAAACTTAACATTATGTTTACATTTCAAAGTCTGTTATACATTCCATAGATACATGTATTTTTAATATAACATGAAATATATATGTACAATATTTTATATATATAAACATGTAGATATTGTAATAATAAAAACGTTACAATCATTTTATATACTATTTTTAATGCTTATTTTAAGTGTCTGTGTTGTGGATGGGTGTATTTGTTTTCTATAACTAGCAGTGACAGTACTAATCCGAAAACTAGTGAACTACATACGTTTTACATTAAATTCTTGTTTATGATTTTGTATATTGTAGATTACCTATCTGCTTTTGTTTATACTGAGTATTATAAGTAGTCATAACCACGAATGTATTGAGCATCTTAGCCTAGGCGCAAATTGAGGCGCGTATAGCGCGTGTGAAATGACGTGAAGATCGGCATGACGAGTACGTGCCACTCGCGTACAGTAGTGATCCGCATGTTGAAGCGTAGCTTTGATGCTGACACGCGTACCGCCCGCATCCAAAGTAGAGATGTGTAGTTCGCGAACGAACTAGTTCAATTGAACTATTCACATCACTGAATGAAATGAATCATTCAGTTGTATATGAAAGAATCATTCACTTGCGAACTAAACCCAAGTGAAAACGGACCTAAAACCAATTCCTATTACTCTTGTAATTCGGTGTTTGTATTCACAATTCGGTTCGGTACTAGGACGGTTCGAGTCAATCAACGAACTAATTGAATGGTTTGTTTTGAAGTATGCCACTAAGATGCAAACGTACAATTTCGTGGAACATATGTCTCTATCGGCATGAACAGATGGGCGGTTTAAACATAAAGGACATTGTTAATGATACTAGCACGTACATTAGTATAAGCTGTACTTATGTGTTATGTATGTAGAGTGCCGAAATAGGTTTTTTTGTTTTGTATATGTTTTTAATTGTGATCTTGTTTCGTACCACTAGGGCGTACTGTTGTTAAGGGCTGTGAAATAAACATAGATGTCTACTTCAACACATAAATTTATTAAAATTAAACAACAACGGTGAACACTTTAAATAAACACGTTCTAAAATAATTCTAAAAACTAACTAATACCCAAGTTACGTATAAGGCAGTGGGTGTTGTAGCAATTAGCAATGCAATATGCAATTATTGCATATCTGTCGGTTTTCGGTTATCTATTTTATAATCTGTCTCTCACATCTGGCTGTGACCTGACGGTAATGGCTTTTGTGTCACTTAACATAGTTCTTCTTGATTCTGAAATAAATGTACAAATGCAGCCGGCCGTTCCCATGACAAGTACGTTTTTAAAGGAATCAAATTATTTACTGTGACCCTAATAAAACCCACTGCCATAAACTAATAAAAATCGTTTCTTTTATAAATTTTCAACATCCCTTTCCTATTTTAAGCCATAAACAAATTCCCCACAAAACTGAAATAACTGAATCAAATGAATCGTTCAAGTGAATCATTCAGTCAAGTGAATGAGACTGAAAGAATTAGTTCATCAAATGAACTAAACTTGCCATCTCTAATCCAAAGAGCTATTGCGCAACAACTTATGACACGTGTCGCGCATGAAACTGTGCCTCGACCACAATGCCGCGCAAGCCAGAGCAGACGCGAACTGCGCCACCTCGCGTCATGCCTCCAATTTGCGCTGTTTCATTGAATCCTATAGGTTACAAAAACACGCGTTGTGCTGTGTCGCGTCACACGCGCTATACGCGTCTCAATTTGCGCCTAGCCTTAGACTAGCTGGCTTTCTGCAGAAATTCTATTGACTGTAAATGATAAGTTAAAAGCTGACATTCTATTGGACAGTTTTAAGGATAAACGAAGTAAAATCTGATGTCAACTAAATATATGAAATTCAATAAGACACTAAAAAATTGTTTACATTACAATCATTTATTAGGTGAAGACATTAAGTAGTTAACATTTATGTAATCATTAGGAAAGAATGTAATGGGACATTTTCATTACATTTTCCTGCTATAATGCTGGATTAATTGACTTGATTATGCTTTTGATCATTTAGAGATCAAGAGTATAAGTAATTCAAAAATTAATTAAACGTTCCCTATATTTCAGTAGAATGTATCGAAAGGATCTGGTTATATTCTTGATAGTATAACTGAAAAATTCATCTGGCACTCACTATTAAGCTCACTACTCAAGAAAATAAAAACTCATATAACATGTTATATATTATGTACGATAAAATAAACAAAATAACAGAGAAGGAAAATACAGACACATTTTATTATTAACCTATTTAGCTTCAAATATTAATCAAGTATGTATTTTTCAGTTTAGATTTTGACATTTTTTATTTCTCATTTTATCATATTTACTAGTTTTCATTATGGTTTTATGTATAATGTAGTTTCTGGATCCCATACATTTTCACATTTTTCTAATATGCAGGACGGTGCCACGCCAAAAATTGTCTGTAAGTACTATGTGCACTATATACTAAAAGCATTCAGCATAAAATGATTTGCAGTGAATGAAGAATACATAGATCTCAGAAAATATCCTGAAAATAGTATAAGTAGTAAGCGCAGCACAGGGTAAGTCTTTTTAATAAAACTGTGTATGAAAAAATATATAACAATTTTCTTGATAGTTTATAACAACTACATGTACTACAATTCTAATAGCAGTGTTAACACTACAGTACTGTATATTGCCATTAAAATTTTAATATATACACATACTCGTAGTATTAAATTTACATAGGACATAGCATTAAATATTTTAACATTTATTAATTTAATACTATTTGACATTCTTGAATCTTATAATTAAGACTTTCTATTTGTAACCTGTTTGATTGAAAACTGATCCTTTTGCAAAAATAAAATGAATATTGTTAAATTAGGAATGAAAGATTTGGAATATAGTACTATGTAATATAATACTGTTTATTATCTGCTACTTTTAGGGCACATACGGGTCAAAGAGATAATAATTCAATTCGAACAACAAATTTAAGAAGTGAAGGCCTCAGATTTGAGAAAGAGTAAGATGTCCTACGAAACTTTTGAAATAATCTTTCTAAGCATTATATGAATGATGTAAACAATATGATTTCCAGATTAATAAACTGTGGACTAAAAAAATTAGTTACGTCGTATAATGCAACAGCCAACGCCAACATGCTTCCACGCCATCAAATCAATAAGAAAAAAATACGAGCTAAAGAAAAATGTTTGTTCGATCCACGATTTCATAGGTAAATAATCAACGTATATTAATGATCACATTTTAGTAAAATTTTAACGTCAGAATTGTAGCTCCTGAACAAAATCAATATGTAAAAAGTCAGTCAGAAATTTCTGTACCGTCAAAAAAGATTAATGTAGATCAGAATAGCACAAGTACACCAGTATTTCAGAGGTAGGTAGGTCTTTTATAATTCATTCCCATATACTGTTGCATAAAATAAGAATGAATTAATGTTAAGAAATTATTTTTATATTAAAGGGAGTGTTTCTTCTTACTTTATAATTTTGTTCTAATTTGAATCTTGGCCAGTCAGCATGAAGAGTAAATAAGAAAAATTGATAAATAAAAACAATTATTAATTCCTTGTAAAATTAATTAAAGCTATACAGAAATATAAATTATTAACCAGAGTATTTCCCAAATTGCTATGAACAGTGAGAAGGGGAAATAATATTAATTTTGTAATTTCATTGATGTCAGTTGCAGTGATACTGCAAAAGTACTTAATATCAGTATGTTGTAGTAAAAAGACATTGAGTATAGAGATAGAGAGCCCAAATAAATATGAACAACATAAGAATAAATGCACAATGACAAAATTCGAAGAAGACGAGGGTCGCATATTGACACCATATAAAAATTCACAAGTTGTACATCGTCGTTCAAAATCAAAAGACTATAAACCGTATGTAATTTATTAGCCAGTGAACCAAAAGTAGAACTACTTAATTTAACAATTTCGTTTTCAGAAAAGAACATCATTTTTCAACAGTCCAGAATACTTATATGGTGTAAGTGGTATAATTTTAACCTATTCAATCTGATATCCATGAAATGTATAATGTATTTTAGAAATAAATTAATTGATCCCAGATTATGTGAAAAATATTCAATATTAAAAATGCCTTGGAAGGGAACATGGACAATTCCGGTGTTTTCAAGAAAATCGTCAAATTTAGACGATAACAAGGGATGTGATAATTTTGACCGTCAAACCTATCTTTATGATGACGGCACCGAAATAGATTCTGTTTTTATTGAAGATCAGAAAATGTGTAAGTCATTGCAAAACTCTTAGTACACATGGTAAAATTTTATAGAAAATTGAGTACGGAATATATGAACCTGAATTTGTTTTTTTCCAAGTTTTTAAATCAAATTATTTAAATGGGCATAATTCAACATATTTTGATTTTTTTTTTATTTTCATGAATTAAATGTTCCATTGTATCAAATAGCCCTAATATATACATTAATTTTAATCTAACAATAATCAATTACTCTTCTTGAAATTCATCCTTTTTATTGTTACTTCAAAGATCTTGTTTGAAAAGAGAAGCTCATGAGCGACTAGAAATAATTTATTACTCAAACCAATATTTAAATGCTCTGACTAAAAGCTAGTTGTGTATAATATCAAGACGTTCTCATTTTAATCAGTCTATATAGTAATTGTTTAAATTATCACATTCATATAATGTGAAAATTATTTAACTGAAATGATACTTGCCCTTTTATTCCAATGTTTTTTTTTTTTTTTAATTTCTAAATACATGAAATTTTATGAATATAGTAGTCATATGTGCCTATTAGTTTTCAAATGACATCAAAAAACTTAAATTACACTTATGTTGCTATGTCTCCTAAAATACAAATGTGCTATAGTAATATAGACTGATAAATGCTTTTGTGGCATTGTTGAGCTTTATAAATGCCATACAAAAATTTGAGAAGAGAATTACAATACATTAAAAAAGTTATCACACGTTTCGTCTTTTAAACCTCTTCTCTTTCTCTTCTCTAATCTCTAAGATTAACAATGTTTTCTCTTTTGCTTTCAGCTATTCAAAATCAGCTCATGACAATCATACTTTTGTGTGGTGGTGCTTGTGGTATGCTACTAGTCTCACTGTTGATATGGTACATATTTGGCAATGAATTTTTTCATATCTTCTTAAAGCCATCCCCCAAATTAAATATACGATCAATTCGAAGAAGTGCGCCCTATCCGCGAGATTTTAAGCAATCTATTAAATATGTAGGTGGTGGAATCATACATTTGATTACAAGCTTTATTGCAGCTATCGGAAATATATTGACAACACCAGTAAGTTTATTTTCTTTGCTTATTACACACACAGAAATTGACTTACTTCCTTCTCTAAAGCCTCAAGCTGCACAGAGGAAAGTTATACATAGAGACAAGGACAAACATACCCATGCTCGCTCGGGAAATGGCACTAAACTCCTCCCGTGAGGATTCAAACCAAAGCATACAATGACATCCAATACTGCGCCCGGTCTACCACCTCAAAGCACAGTACCAACTACATTGCTGAAGCCACCTCTATAGAATACAATAAATCACCCATTCATGTAATGGATGTAGAGCAAAGTCCTGTATTTTATTAGCTCCACATCGAGCAACTAACCTAAATGCCTATATTGTATTCTCATATTAGACTACAAAAAAAATGATAAACATCAACATCACTATACATATTTTACTTAGTTACTTGAAACCTACTTACATGACAAATTGTTCTAATTTTACAAAAAGAAAGTCATACTTTAATAGATTCAAATTATCAATGAAGAAATTTCAGTGAAATCAGACATTACAATTACTATACTTTCATCAACACAATCATTGAAAAACAAACAATGAATAATCAATCTGAATTATCACACATTAAACTCGAACAAAATAGTAATTCACACGAACAATTTAACCAAAATATTCGAAATTCTTTCGACTCTACAAGAACATCGGCCCACATACTTAAATCTACATCACTAAAAGAGAAACCATAACAAAGGCCTACTAACAAGCAGTAATCGTAAATGATAGTTTCTGAAGATTTCCTTTTAATTGCAATGACGTGTAGCTAAAGGCGGCTACTCACACACCTGCCGCAGGGGCAATCTAGGGTGTAGAAGTGGGGTTGACCCTTAATTGCCTCCTTGTTTTTGACGTGTATAGGCAAGCAGTGGCAATATCCTAGATTGTCTCCTTTGCAGGGCGGCAGACCTCGCGGGACATTCCTAGCTTCCTAGATCAGCTTCAGCCGCAACTTGTGTGTGTAGCATAATTGGAGCAATTTCGACTCGGTTCTTTAGCAAAAGACGTGCGGAGTGCTTGTTTGTATCGTGCAGCTTTGAGATAAATACGAATATAATAGAAAAAGACAAGGATCAAGAGCATGAAGTTTGGACACGGGTGATAGAAGTCTATAAAGACCGGCCTCACATGTGGGATAAAAAACATAAGCATTATTTTGCTTATTATTAACAGAGATATGAGACAGCAAACTTTTGAAATGATGTTTGAAATATTTACGGAACTAGAAAGTGGCGTTAATATGTCTGTTCAAAAAAAAAATTGGAATCATTGTAGACATTAATTGTGGTGATATGATAGCAGTAAATTTTAAACCCTCATAGCTTTGTCCGGTAACCAAAAACCGTAGGGTAGCAGTTAACCGTTCTCTACTACTAATGGTCTTTCGCATTAATGTATCTTTTTTTTCTATTAATGGTGTCACCATGCAAAGGATCTCTTCAAAACAGTCTATATCCATTCGTAAAAAAATTTTCACATCATTAACTTCCAATTCTTGCATAACGTTCATGTGACACAGTTATTTTCGTTTTTGTAACCACCTCTTCACCCAGTACTTCCTTTTTCTTTTTTGCGTTACCACCACAGAAACAGCCAAGGCAATGCCGATCTTTTGATTTTTTGAAAGTGTTGAAGCTATCTTCACAGATTCAAGCGACACGTCTAACACTCACTGTCACACTGGACCTCAGATACGTGTGTAGGGAAGCCTCCTAGATTGCCCCGTCCGCCCTGCACCCTAGATTGCCCCTGCGGCAGGTGTGTGAGTAGCCGCCTTAAATTTTGAAGTCAAATCCACTACACAAATTTTTCACAAATCTGTTTCTACTTATTTTTAAAATATGGTTGCAAATCATTGAATTGCAGAAAAGCTCAAAACATAAGGATGTGAAATTATCAAGAAAGAATGTAATGAGACACTTTTGGTAAGTTATTCTGAAATATAGACAAGTGAACTGATTTTTGATATTAATGAGTTCTATGTATTAAAGGCTCATTTATACATGCTAGTCAACTCGGCCGAGAAAATTGCGCGCGCATTCACTCGCAAGACATTAGTGTTTACACATGCTAGTCCACTCGCTTGCTAAATCGCATGCAAGTTCATTTTGTATTTTATTGCTAGGATCCACGTATTTAATAACAGTTTTAATTGAAATGAACGCGATATGTGTAACTTTATATCAATTAAAACTATTATTAAATAGGTGGGTCCTAGCAGTAAAACAATGAAATACAAAATGAATTCGAATGCGATTTTGGAAGTGACTACACAGAAGTGTGTATGCAGTAATTTCTTGCGTGTGAATGCGCGCGCAATCTTCTCGGCCGAGTTGACTAGTATGTATAATGAAATGAGCCTTAATACTACAATATTAATCAAAATCATTAATTCTGTATTGCTCATATTTCAGTAAAATGTAGCAAGTGTCTCATTCTCATTACATTATTTCTTGATAGAACATGCTATAATAGTATTAGTTAGAAGTACTGTTTAACCCATGTAACCTGAATGATGGGCGTCCTAAATACTTGTCAGTTTTTTTATGTAATATAATATTCTGTACCAAGAAACCGAAATTATAATTGGTAAATTGCTGCCTATAACATTATTTTTATCATACAATTATGTTGTTTACTTATATTCACTACTGCACCAAATATATCAATGCATATTTTAGTTACACAATAATGTTATGTATATATTTTACATTTATCAGTATTTGCTAAAAGTAGTCTAATTTTTGCGTTACAGACTCAACGAGTATACCATTCGCCGCCAGAACAGTATAGATGGCCACCTTCACAATAGATTAAAGTAATGCTACTTTACTATGTAAAAGAATAAAATAAACCATTATATCATTGTAAAATTTATTCTTTTTATCACTACATAAGAAATTACGTACGTCTATTAAATGTGTTTGTAGTGGGTTGAGTTAATTGAAGCCCACTAATATTGTTAAACTCCAAAATTTTCAACATTTCTTTAGTTTCTGGATCCACTTCAATGATATCATGCTCCAAGGCGGAAACCTCTGGCACATAGTTGTCACGCCTCTCACGTTCCTCTTCCTGTAACTTGATGGAAATTCCACGTACCTACATAAAAAAATTATTATACATGTACTTTATTTTTAAAAAATAAAAATCTGCAAAACAAATGTACAAGGTGTACCAGCAAATGTTGACAATATCCTAGGAGCATGTAAAGCAGGTTAAAATAACAATAAATTTATAACATGTTTCTTAAGACACATACTGATAAGATAAATGGCATTAAAGTTAAGAGAAAGAAGGGTTTATGTAAACTTTCTGTTGGTTGACATCAAGTAAAAATCTTGTAACTAGTAACAATTTTTGTAACTCAACAAAAGTGTTAGGGGTGAACTACAGTTTTTATGAAGTTATAAATACTTTTAACGAAAATTATGTACTCTTAATTTAATGTATGTAAACTGCTTCTATTTTTTTTTATCTTTAATGGCAATTCTGAATTAGGATTCATCTTAGGAAACTAAATATGTTATTTTATCCTACTCGCCAATTTGTTACACGTTACTGAACTTTAAATTCGTTTGTTAAACTGAAATATCTTCAAAATTTCAACTAAAATCTTGCCTTCATGAATCCTTCCTTCCTTCAAATACCATACCCTGCTATGCTTGCTTAATAATTTATAATTTGACAATTTTAGGAAACGAATAATTCCTTGGAACTTTTATGAGGAATCATTAGGGTTAATTGAAAATGTTTAACATTTATACCAAATCAATGCATCACATTATGTAGTTATTTAAATGATATAATTATATAGGTACATTTGGTAGAGTACGACTGAAATGAGAACTTATTGTTAAAACAATCTATACCATTAAATACAATAGACTACTTTAACGTTCAAAAATGTTTGATCAGTATTTTTTAATTTACTTAAAGAATAATTTACATATTTTATGAGTAAGCAAGATTCTAAAAAGCCAATAATGCATTATAAGAAACTTTTATTTTAAACTATTAAAATTTCATACTTAAAAACTAAAATCAGATTCCTGTTCAGTAACCCCCACCGTTACCAAATTTCAGTAATATTTACTTTAGAGTAAAACTCTCAAATCCTCACCAAATTTTTACCTCACCCCCTATTTTCGGGGGTGCTGAAATCGAATCAGGCTTCAGTTTTTGACAGACACGGTTTAGAAGAAAATTAATTTTCAACTTTTCCACATGTGACACCACTTTCTTCTCAAACATACATTCATTTGACATTATGTAAATACCTAATATTAATTTGATGCTACAACACTTCCTTCATACATGTACATTAAAACATCATAAAATTTATTATTCATTACAATTTTCTAAATTTATATGCAATGTTTACAATTGTCATGAATCTACCCTAGCATGACACCATGTGTTATCCTAACACCCTCATAACTCGAAATGCTCTGACAATAAGTAGTAGACCGTTGCATGAAAATTAGAAAATCGTAATGAATAAGTTTAGAGTTTTAATATATGAAATGTTGCAGCTTCTACTTACATTAATATTAGGTATCCATGTAACGTAAAATGAGTTATTTGCTATGGAAAAGTAGTCACGTGTGGAAATTCATTTTCTTGAAAATTGTGCTAGACTGCCAAAAATGAAGTCAGATTCGTGTTCAGCACCCACGAAACTCAAAGAACGAAACAATTACCCAAATTTCTTAGGTAATGAACATCACGCTACATATTTAAAATTAGTTATGTTTTGTTTATATTCATATTCTCATCTATAGTTTGAAACTTCATTCGAATTTTGTAAATAAATTTATACCTGGGAATGACGAAGGCGCTTCATTAAATGTGTTACAAAACCAGCAATTTTGTTACGCAGGGGTTTCGTCGGGATAATTGCAATTTCTTCGCAAATACGTTTATTAGTGTGGAAATCTAACGTTAATCTGGTATAATATTTTTCAATGATGACTTTGGACGCCTTCTTCACCGTTTTGGTACGTACACGACCCATGTTTACTTGAAAAAAGAATGTATGTTAAAATTAGAATGTGTTTAATGTTGCATCTATTACAGATTCGTGACAATAACTTTGGCTATGAGCTAGAAAAATTAGAAGATAAACTTTAAACTCTATTAAAACTCACCAAAATAGAATTACTTTTACAACAACGAAAACGTGGTCTATTCGTTAATCTTCACAGAAGAAAAAGAGTGTGATTTTGCTCACTTGCTTTAAAAACAAAATCCCTAAATATCAAAGACGTAAGCTGCGTTCAATTAACCCGCGAGTAGTGTGGTGCAAAATAGTGACGTAAGAGGTGTATTCCAATCTCAATTTTCAAAAATAAAGATTAACATAGTGTGATAAGGTTTGTTTATCGTATTGTTATTGATTGCCAATTATGTTCCAACAATTAGCTTAACAAATTTCATGATAAATGAGAAATTCGAAAAGAACATATTTTTATTATTAATGTTACAGTACTTTGGTATACAAAGCTATAAAAAAATATCTTATACATTTACTGAAAGTTAACTTGCGTTTTTTAAAGAAAATAAACCATACAATCCAAAGAATTATGGACAAAAGCAGCCATATTGTGGAAAGCAATTTTCTGGTCATCCTCATGGAGGCAATTTTTGCTACACAAAGTTCGCGTGTTCTTAGCAAAGTGGAATGTTACATCTAGAGCACGTGTAAAACGTTTTCCTCCCTTTGCTTCTTGGACAAATACTGTATCTTCTACTAGTTTTTTGCCCTTTTGCCGGGTTTTCGACGGGTGCTGGCTGATATGGACGTAATTCTCTAAGAATTCTAGGGTTTCTCTCACGATGCTCTTGTATTCAGAGAGTAATTGCATACCTAATTCTTTAAGAATTGACGTCGTTTTATATAATTTTTATTTTGTAAATTACTAGCGAATTTACTCCAGCCGTGTTGAGATATAGAAAAGATAATGTTAGTGGCCATCGACGACTATTTAGTGCCACACTATAATTCGCCGACAGAACGTCTACTCCACATTTTGTTATATGTGTTATAAAAGTGGTTTATTTCTGAAGTAGTTTTACCTTTAAGTTCCATAATGGTGTCGTCGTGGTGCAGGGTGGAGAAAAATATTATATATATATTTTTTTATTGCTTCACCTATTCATGTAATCTTACCTAAATCTTTATAATATGTAATTATTACATTATTATAAAATGCCCTAGTATCCCAATTGATTTTACGCTTTAAAATTTTTATATCAAAATAATTATTATAATTGTCTAATATTTTATTTTGTTCGTACTAAACGTTTTATTTGTGCATACAAAAAGCACTAAAGAAAACAGTTATTTTAAAATATTTGTTGTCAATTAGCCAGTTTTATAATCATGTTTGTAACACTCAGTACCAATTAAAACACCTTTTAGTTGTTGGATCAAAGAACAGTGGAACGAAATAGCACTAAGTGGACAAAAACGCATGAACATTTGCACGATTTGCACTAAAGAGCTCATTTCATAGTTTGCTTAAAAATTATTATCTATGATCTGTTGTCACTTTTGACAGATATAATAACCTTGAGAGTTTATAGTGACAGTGACAGTTTACATTAAAGAACTGTTATATGTTATTGTAATTTGTATATAAATGACGTCTGGAAAAGATACGATGGGGTAAAAGTCATATTTATTTATGTGCCAGTTTTAATTTGTTTTAAAACATGAATTCAATTACATGGTTATGATTTTTTTTAATTGACCCACCTCCAATAAATTAATTTGCACTACAAAAGAATTAAGTCATTAATTTATATTAAAATTGGAAAATACCACCAAAGTTTATAAGTTGCAATTAATTTAATAACGAAGAGAGCCACTCCTGATTTTATTCCAGTATTATTTACAACTTACACAATAATTTTTTTTTTTTTTTTAGTGAACAACCTATTTTTACATGCAAAGCTCATGTATTTCATATTGATCCAAAAACCAAAAGGTCGTGGATGCCTGCATCAAGTATGGCAGTCAGCGTATCATTTTTTTATGATTCGTCTAGAAGTTTATATAGGATTATTAGTGTTGAAGGACAGAAAGCTGTTATAAATAGTACTGTTACTCCCAACATGACATTTACAAAAACTTCTCAAAAATTTGGACAGTGGTCTGATGTCCGAGCAAATACTGTGTATGGATTAGGATTTTCCTCAGAAACAGAACTTCAGAAGGTAGGTAATAATTAAATGAAAGTGTATAATCATTCATTTTATATTGAATACAATATCTAAACTTTTTGTCACTAAACTCAAATATACTTTTAATATATTATCCCAAGTTTGTCAGACAGACTTGCATTGCAATTCTATAACAGTTTAATATACATCTACGAATTTTTCATATAGTACTCAGTATTATGACACAATAGGGTACTAACATTTAACATTACAATATAGCAGTTTATAATCAATCACGAGGTATATACATTGTTAAATTTAAATATATCTACTTCACTTATTCAGTTCATGAACAGTTCATTTTATTTTTACATGTAAGACTTTTTAAATTTAAAATTCAACAAATGTCTTGACTGATTTATGACATGTACCTATTAAAACATTACCTCTGAATATAGTAAAAAAATGTATATATTTTTTATATTTCAATCAATATTTAAAATTTTTTTTTACAATGTTGATTAACCAAATTTTGCAAATTTACGTGTTACTATAATATTATTATTTGTAAGAAAAAAATAAAGTACCTCTTAGGGTGGTGAAATCCTCCAATGAAGTTTGATATTAAGTCATTGCTTACTTATTGACACTTACGTACAAAAGTATGGATTGTAATTATATAATTGCAATTTTTTTTAATTTTAAAATAACAGATAATATAAATTACATTAATGTATGTAGTATATGTAGTCATGAGGTAATGATGGACTTTACCTCATTAATTTAAGTACTAAGTTATTATATTTAGACAATGTTAAATAAAGCAAAATTATTATAATTACATTCTAGTAAGTAATCTATAGAGCCGCTCATATCATCATCCTACCAGAGACATCATTGTGATTTAATAATTCAAATAAAATAAAGTAAGTAATGTTAAGTAATAAAATTATAATAAGCACCTCATTGTACATTATAATTTATATAACATTGTAAAACTCTTACCCTCCTAAACGGTATTATCAGCTGAATTAGCTTATTTAAACATCTGCATCATTAGGTATATTTCTACAGTTGTTTTAGTGAGTGATGTTCACTGTAGTGAAAAAATATTATTATTATGTATAAAGAGAAGGATTGTTCAACATCTAATGATATAATATTACATAATTAAAATAATCATAACTATGTAATGGATCTGTAAACCCAGAAATACTATACATTTGTTTTAATCTGGCAAAATCGTTTGTTTTTAAACAGTATCACACTTTGCTATAACACTATTATTTTTTTTCTTCGTCTCAAATCATGTATCTGTGGTTTAGAGATTTTTTAATTTTCCTATTGCCTCCACTAGTCTTTTATAATTGTTATGAGTATTTTATAAATCTGCTTTAACTTGAGGATTTTGAAATATCACTTGACTTTCCTTGATAGGAGCTGCCTCTTTACAATCAAATTGTAACATTAGTGACTTTATTTTGTAGAAATTCTGGAAATAATAAAATGCTGCCAGTAATGCAAGTTCCCTAGCGAATAAAAAAAGTCAGTTGTGGTGGTTTAAGGATGTCAGGATACTATCTGTGAAAATTAAAATTATTGAGAAAAAATATAATGAGGCATTTTTAACAAATTTCTCTAAAATATAAATAGTCATTAACTAATTTTAGAGTTAGTTACGTATTTGATCTCAAAATGGTCACACTTTATTGACTAAGAACATATTTAATTCTAAAATGAATTCATTATTGCCTATATTTTAGGGGAATATATCGAAAGTGTTATTACATTCTTTTTCAACAATACATTCATTTATCTGGGCTTTTATATGAGATATGTTTAAATATACAAAAAGTATTTTTATTTGCTCTTGAATATGTTGAATATGAGAAATACATTTATCTTCGATATAAGCCATTAGATCTTCATATCATTCTATAAAAACTAAAGGTATTTTTGATTGAATTATAAGCATATCTCGTGTCTTAAATAAACTTTTATTCAATCTGACTTAGTTCATAATATTAAGGAATCCATTTATTAATTAATTAGAATTGATTTGAATCACCTTTGGCAATAAATTCACAAGTCAAATACCTAGAAATTTTTATTTATAGTTTATTGACAAATTTAACGAAGTAAAAGAAGCCACAAGGTCTGCTATAAGTAAAGTTACAGCAAATGGAGGAGCTGCAGTTACACCTGTTACCAGTGCTAATGCTAGTCCTATTACTGCCAGAGCTGCCACCGCTGCACCTGACCAGTCCGATAATTTGTTGGAACCTCCAGGTATGTTATCATTGTTTACTTTACAAAATTCATTAAAATGTTTTATGTTAAGTAATGCATTTTTTACACTCTGAACTATAACTTTATTACTTTAAAGATTATAAATATCCCTATATAAAGTTTGTTGTTAATATGCTATAATGTTTCTAAAATTGCTGGCATAAGTATGTCAACGATAATGACTAAATAAATAACTGGATAATAATTAAAATATTATTTATATGCAAACAATCCATTTTATATATAAGTTACGTTTCGTGTAACAACCGAACGGTTTTTAAAAACTTTTACAATTTGATTTAAAATGAACAGAACGAACTTTATTTCTGGATTAATTATACAATATATATTTTATGTTAATTACAAGAGAGTATAATACAGACTGACTGTGTAACCTACGGAACTAGAACAAAAGTACAATGAAATTTAATAGTCAGCAATATATTATCATCTTATTCTTATATGCTGCGGTGCAGTGGGATGACGTAACTCCTCCACCCTTAGAGGGAAGTTTTATCGGGAACAAATAAAACTTTCACATTGGATTTTCCACGTGATCCGGAGTTTTGGGGTTCTTCTTCGTCAGGCTGGATAGAGGGCTTTCTCGATCTCCATCTCCAAATTTTATGAACAATAAATGCTATAAAAATAACTACCATTATAGCATATAAAGGGATTGTCCATAGATTAGGTCTGATTAAGGGGTTGTCATCAGGATTAATCAGTTTTATCTGCTGTTGCTCTTGCTGAAGCATATGTAATTGATCAAGCGGGATATTCTTAATGTTTACTTTGATAGTGGAATCGTTATTTTTTATTTTCGATATTTTTCTCTCAGGTAATAATAATGGTTGACCTTCTAGAACTTCTTCTTCATTAATGTACCTGTATGCTGGAGTTTGAAAAATACACTTTGGTGGTAATGTAATGAGATAATTGCCTTGTAATGTTGTAAAGTCCATTTTTTCACACTGAATTTGGACCTTTAGAGGGTCTGGGAATATAGCGATATAATAGCCATTAGTAATTTGTTCAATAAAGTGGCTGTTAATTGATATAGGTGTTTGCTCGCAATTAGTATTGTTGCCAGATAGTTGTAGTAACGAGAATACGCAGTCTTCTTCCCGAATTCCATTAATTAGGTTATTGTCCTCACAAAAATATACAGGGTCCATATTTCGGCATGGCAGCGGCTGGTACTGATAAGAGTCACTGCCCATGGTAAGGTAAGTATTTTCAGGTATAATAGTGGTAGACATTGAGGTAGGTATGGAATACAGGTGGTAATGGAAAAATTTATCAGGATGTACAAGAGGAAACTCTAGTGCGAATATTAACCGTTGCCCTGAATAAAATGCTTTTACCTGAACTATATCATAATACTTATATAAGTCATTTTTGTTAAAATACATCAATTGTTTTTGTGAATGAAATTCCACAAGTTTTTCGACAATGGCCTCCATCTCGTCTAATTTTAAAATGCTATGATGTAAAGTTCCCAATTTCGCGAAAGATATACTATTTTCAATATTTGTTAATAATTGCATAACCATACTTAGATTAATACTTAATTGATCGAGTACATCGCGAATCCTCATGTAACGTGAAAACTTGAATACAAATTTGTTCAAATTATTTTGAATTCTTTCTATACCATTAGTAATTACATCTTGGTTATGTAATACTAATGAAAGTGTTTTATTATAATTGTCTAAAATTTTAGTTGTTAAAGAAATCTGTTTATTGACTTGAGATATTATTTGCCTTTGCTTGTCTTGCAAATTTTCAATAGCTTTATCATATTTTACTGCATCTTCTTGATCTAGATTTCCAGAAATTGATTTTATTATTGATCCCAATCCATTTATTAAACCTCTTTTTAGACGATTATTATCGAAAAAAGGATATATAGAATCAAATTTATTTTCTACCGATTCTAATTGGAATTGTATACCTTGATTAAAGTTTTGCAACGCAAATGAATATGGTGAACTTAGTTCTTGTTCTATAGTTTTTGTAACATTAACATATTGTCGTTTTATTATATTAATTTGATTTGATATAGGAATTAAATCAAAATAATGAAGGAAGGTGTGGGTGGCAATTTTGACTCTTGCATACCCTAATTTGAACGGAAGTATACCTGGATTTTTATTTAGGTTAGTTATTTCCATTTTCGGTACTTGGGCCAGGACGAGGGTCCCTAGAGTGATGAGCCTGTAACAATGTTTTTCGTTGTAATCGAGGCTTTTTAAATACTTGCTTATGCAATGTTCGCTTTTTTGTTGTTAATTTAATACCATCTTGTCCTGTAGCTATCTCTTTTCTATATCTGGGTTCAATTTTATCACGATTTGGTAAAATTTTGTAAGCAGGTTTCTCCAAAGTATACGTAGGAGGTTCAATGCGCTTTTCGTTTTGTTTACTTATTATATTCTCTTTGCGTGTTTGCGAGATATTATGTATGTGATCATACATTAAGCGTACTTTTTCTTTGTGTAATTCTATATAATTTGTGATCAGTGCCTTATTAAGATCAATATCAAAAGGATCATTGGTATCTAAGTGACCATTAATAATTTCAATTGGTTTTAATTTTGTAACAGAATGTATTGAATGATTATATCCCTAAATTGCATATGGCATTAAATCTATAATATTGGAATTTGGCATTTTTATGTTTAAAACTCTTAAATGTTCCAAAATGGTCGAATGAAAACGTTCGATTACACCATTACTATTAGGATTCTGCGGCGTAATGTAATGAATATTGATTTTATGTAATTTAATAAAATCATTCATAACTTTATTTTTAAATTCAGTACCATTATCAGATACGAAACTTATTGGTAATCCGTGGTGAGACATATATTTTACAATACATTGTATAGTATGTATCATGTTAGCACTTGTCATTGGATAAGCTTGACCATATTTAGAAAATGAATCCACGATTGTTAAAAATTTTTAATTTTTAATTTGAAGTGTGTCTAAATGTACGACTTCGAATGGTTTGTTTGCTGTAGGTGTAAGTTGTAAAATAATACGATGAGGGTTTCTTGCATATTTTGTTGTTTGGCAAATGTCACAGTTATTGATATGATTTTGAACATCAATTTTTATATTCGGCCAGTAATATTTTCTGCGAATCTGTAGTTCGGTTTCGGTTATACCTCTGTGGTTTCTTTTGCCATCATGTATATATTGTACTAACTCTTTTTGTCGTTCTGAGTCCTGAATATCTTCCAAAAGACAGGTACATCGTACTAATTTAAAAGTGGAATTTTTAAATGTATTTTTAATTACGTTACAAAGGTCTAGTATGATATTTTCATTTTCAATAAAGATTGCGTAAGTTTTGTTCGGTTCAATATAATTTTTAAAGAAATTAATTGTATTGGTTTCAATTTGATTTTTAACAAAATTTACAATGGTTCTGGTTTTTGTTTGAGAAAATAATTTTTGTATAATAGGTTCTCCTACAGGCATATTCACTGTTTTTATTATAATTTGATTTTGATAATAGTTTAAAGGTTTTTCTGAAATTTCAATAAGTTGTACAGGATTTTCAGTACTACTGTGAGCTGTTTCAGTACTTTCATCTAAAACTGTTTCAGTACTTTCATTATCATGACTACTTGTATACGCTGTTTCTGTAGTTTCACCATTGTTTTGATTTGGTGGTTCGCTAATGTTTGCTATCATTGATAAATTGTCATTGTCAGTTAATTGATCATCATTAAGATTATCGTTAGTTTCAGGTGTATTATTAATATCGATTGATTGATTGTCACCAGTTGATAAAATTTTGTTAAAACTATCCATGAATTCTTCAAAGGGAGTTTTGCCTAAATTCTTATTTAAATTTGGGTTTTCTGAAATATCTTTAGTATGAATTTCGATACGAGAGAGAGCATCGGCATTGGTATTCTTTTTACCTTTTTTATAACAAATTTCGTAGTCGTACTCCTCTAGCTTGAGGCGCCAACGTACGAGACGTGATTGCGGCTCTTTGAGTGAAAATAGCCACTGTAATGGTTTATGATCAGTAATAATTTTGAATTTTCGACCATACAAATACGGCCTAAAATATTTCGTGGACCAGACTATTGCCAAAAGCTCTTTTTCAATTGTCGAATAGTTTTGCTCTGCTTGATTTAATGTTCGCGATGCATACGCTACAGGTTTATCACTACCAATTGGTCCCTGCGATAGTATTGCTCCTAAAGCAAAATTGCTTGCATCACAAGTTAAATTGAATGGTTTTTCAAAATCAGGATATTGAAGTATCGGATCATTTGTTAATAAATTTTTGCAATCTTCAAATGTTTTCAAAAATGTTTCATTATGCTCAATTTTAGCACCCTTTTTCAAACAATTAGTAAGCGGTTTCGTTAATTTAGCGAAATCTTTTATAAATTTTCGGTAATAACCTAAAAGTCCTAAAAATCCTTTTATTTCTTTTGTAGACTTCGGAATTGGATAATTTAAAATAGCTTTGATTTTTTCTGGGTTTGGCTTAACCCCATCATTAGTGATAATATGACCTAAAAATTGTACTTCTTTTCTTAAAAACTCTGATTTGTCGAGTTGAATTTTAAAATTACTTTCTCTAAGTCTTTGAAATACTTTTTGTAAATTCACCATATGTTCTTGTAATGAAGTGGAATATATTACTATATCATCCATATAGACAAAACAAATATCACCCTGTAAACCTTTTAATATATTATCCATAACGCGTTGAAATGTTGGAGGTGCGTTTTTTAATCCAAATGGCATACGCATGTACTCGTAATGGCCATTCTCTACGGTGAACGCAGTTTTTTGTATGTCTTTTGGTTCCATCTCTATTTGGTGGAATCCACTCGCAAGGTCTAAAGTGGAAAAATATTGACAACGCCCGAGTTTATCTAATATGTCTGTGATATTTGGCAATGGATACCGATCATCGATCGTTTTCTCATTTAACTTCCGGTAGTCGACGACAATTCGCCATTTTTTCTTTCCGGAAGCATCCGCTTTTTTAGGGACAATCCAGATGGGTGATGCCCATGGAGAATTGCTTGGTCTTATTATACCATCAGTTAACATTTTGTCAATTTGATTTTGTACCTCACTTTTATGTACAAAGGGATACCTATAAGTTTTGGAATGAACTGGAATTTCGTCATAAGTTTTAATTTGGTGTTTGACTTTATTGGTAAAAGTCAATTGATCACCTTCATAAAAGAAAATATCACTATATTTTTTACAAAGATTAAAAATGTGGGATTTTTCTTCCTCGTTCATGTGAGAGGTCCTAATAAGTTGTTGTATGTTATTCAGTTTTGAAGGGTTATATTTAAATTCGATATTAAAAATTTCATATTGATCCGCAATTGGTTGTTCAAACGAAATTACTTTTATAGGTTCATTGATTTCAATTAGTTCATCATTATCAGTTTTATTCACTACTTCGGTCCAAGCATATCCATTAATTGCTGTCGTTAATGTCTCTTTAAATTCGCAATTTTGAATAGTAGTTGGCGGTACCAGTATATCGCCATTTTCGATACTAACAGGAATTTTTATTCTCGCAATTTCATGAGAATTAATTTCGTGACATGACGTAAGAATTCTTGGTGTCTCTCTATATTTAAGTTTAATTATTGAATTTGGTGTTATAATACAACGATTGGCAATATCAATTCGTGCACCTAAATTTTTCATTGTATCAAATCCAATCAATCCATCAAAATAATCGTGAAATCTAAACAAATGAAATTTAATATATCCTTGTTCTTTGAATTCTGGAAAATATGGAATATTTGCACAAGATTTACAATTATATTTTTTGAAAACTGTACTAAGAGAAAAATGTTCAGTATAAATTTCGTTAGAAAAATATTTTTGTGCTATATTAGGATTAAGTAAAGATTTTGTTGCGCCCGTGTCGATGAGTAATTTTAAAGGCGGGTTTTTAATTTCAATATATGGTAATTCTCTCTTATCTGAAACAACATGCAATTCTACTACGTGTCCGTGTTCGGTTCCTGGGTCATATGAAAATTTTGAAAATTTTCGGTATCATTTTCATACACATCTGTATTTTCGTCAGAGTAATTATTTTCGTCACAAGTTGGTAGTTCATAAAAAGAATTTTCATCGTAATTTTCTTCTTGATCGACATTAAATAATTCTTCCGAAACAAAATTAGAAGGACCAGCTGATTGAAAATTATTTGATCTAAAATTTTGTTGACGATTAGGACTACTAATACGAGTAGTTGTACTCATAGGGATTGGTTTGTACTGAACGTTATTATTATTTTGACCTGGTTTACAAACATTATTATTTTGTTTTCCGAAAACTTGTCGATTAGTTAAGAATCTTTGAGGGGGCAAATTTTGTCTAGGCTGAATTTGAATCGGCCCTCTTGGAAATTGAGAGTGTGTTGGTATGTTAATATTTGAACCCATGTGTGAATTAAATGGTAATCTTACATTTTGATTAAAATTTTGTTGCTGAAAATCTGGTCTAATATTGTTATTATGATTAGGTTTATTTGTCGATGGTTTTTGGAAATTTTGCTGGCGGGACATATATCTAATATTATTATCTTCTATCATATATTTTAAAGCTTCTGCCAAGTTTGTTGGTTTCAATGACCGTATCATTGATTGTTGAGGTTCTCGCAAGCCGACAAATAAAGTTCTCAAAGCCTGGTTATTATAAGTAAGTAATTTACTTTTACGAATATTTTCGTCAATCTCATGTAAGCTAATATAATTATGCAATGTGTTTAAATTTGCAATAATTCGATAATAAAATTGTACACAATCTTCGTTTGGTTTTTGTCTTAAGCCAATTAAATCTGCCAAAAGACTATTTTCATCACGTTGATCCCCAAAATTAGTGATCAGAGTATTTTTAATTTCCTCCCAATTTTGTGCGCCACTGATAGAGATAACCTCTTCAGCACGTCCTTTTAATTTTGATATGATACTATTAAAAATAAAACGATTTTGTGGACAATTTTCATTTTCTGGTGTGGAATCCCAATATGTATTTAATACATCTGATGCCATTGATATAAATCTAAATAAGCGACATGGCGACCCGTCAAATTCAGGTACTAACTCTAATGGTTTTACCTCGATTCTTGGCCTTGCCATTGTGATATTTAAATTACTTGAATTAAAATTTATTAAATTAGTTTGAATATTACTAATAGGTAATATTGATTTATTAGATTTTTGTGACTTTTCTGTCGTTAGAAAGAGTTTAAATATTTTATCTGTTAATTCGATTATTTCCGAATCAATATCGACACTAGAGTTTGGCAGTTCCTGATTTCTTTGTGAGTCTATCATACAAGGAAATTAAAAAGGAAAGCAAGTGACTTACAGTACTTTCTTCATTCCTTTCTCTCTTCTGGTGGATACTGCTCTCTGTGTGATGGTTCTGAAGTTCGTCTTTTTCGCCAGATCCTCGATGGACCAATTCCTCGATGGAATGCTGTGTTCTTTCCAATTAAGAAGATGACACTTCACAAGTTATCCGGTATGGATGTCTTTTTGGAAATCCTACCGACTGCGCCAGTTACGTTTCGTGTAACAACCGAACGGTTTTTAAAAACTTTTACAATTTGATTTAAAACGAACAGAACGAACTTTATTTCTGGATTAATTATACAATATATATTTTATGTTAATTACAAGAGATTATAATACAGACTGACTGTGTAACCTACGGAACTAGAACAAAAGTATAATGAAATTTAATAGTCAGCAATATATTATCATCTTATTCTTATATGCTGCGGTGCAGTGGGATGACGTAACTTATAAATCAACATTGCTTTACTGTTTTGGTAGTTAATTTAGTGAATATATATTTACTATTATTGTTAACTGAATTACTTAATTGGGTTAGATTATATTAGATTATCAATTCATTTGAGTCAAGTATGAATTTTTAAATATTGTTCTTATCAACATTAACTACCTGAGAAAATAAATAGTTTTAAAATTATTGATTATAATTTATGATTCATAAATGTTTGTAAACATTTATATACGATAAGTAAATAAAGAAAATATAAGAGAAGATGATAAGAAGCAAGATTAGGTTAAGTTGATAATTTTATATGCGTACATTTATATACATAATGGCACACAATGCATTTGTCTGTGATGTATTCACTAATAATTCACATATTAAATGTCATATCGGTATTGTATAACATAAATATAAATCTTTAATTATTCCTATTTGTAATAGTATAAATTTGATTTTCTAAATATGCATATATTTATCTTTTCCTCTTTTACAGCTGGCACTACACTGCCATTGACTCCAAATGCAAAGCCAGAAGACGAAGTACCACATCCTCGCAGCCATTCTGTTTCGGGCATGGTGCAAACCAATGAGAGTCCGAGTCATCAGGTGAAGATGGATAAGACTCCTTATGGCCCTAGTCCTAATCCTATTGATATGCAATTGAAATATGAAAATGACAGATTGAAGTTGGCATTAGCTCAAAGGTTAGTAGCAAATTATAAAAATAATTTAATAATGTATGGAATGTAAGATTAACAAGCCTTTTAAATAAATAGTTACAATTAGGTATTGGCCATATAATAATTGGCCATGTGGTATATTCAGTATTTGAAAATATGTATAAATTTATTGGCTATATAAAAATTTTATTAACTAGATTAGATAAAGATCGGCAATCCTGGTCAGCGTATATCTCCACATTCAAAGGCCACTAAGCCTGTGCGCTATACCTAGCACTGCTGCGCTATTAATTATTCGATGAAGAAATATGAAATTCACTGAGGTTACATAATTTCTTTTTGCATGTATACAATTTTTATACATGTTTTTATTTCATTTAAAAAATCGTGTTTTTTTAACTATTTAGATTCAAAATCATTTGATGAATAAGTAATATATTTCAAGATTTATATTTCTTCCACTATATTAACGTTTATGTAATGGGTGTCCAGAAAGGGTAGGGGGTATTTGTAGATTCAATAAAAAAAAAACTAGAAGTCAGAAAAAATAAATTTTTTTGTTAATTTTTAGACAAGGTTTTGGAAAATTAAGTACTAAAGATTATGTTCTCCAAATGTTGACCCTCATGCTGCTGGCACTCCTCTAACCGTAAACGGAAATTAGCCACCACGCGTCTACACATCTCTTTGGAAACGGCGGCCATTTCGGTGCGAATGTTGTGCTTTAATTGCACTAAAGTTCGTGGTTTGTTTACATACACTTTCTCTTTAAGGTATCCCCATAAGAAATAATCAAGAGGTGTAAGATCAGAAAATGGATTCGAATGTTTGAGAATACCGGTTCGACTGTAAAAATTCGTAATCCAGGTCGCCCGTGCTCTGTTCGAACCCTACAAGCGATTGAAGAAGTGAGAGTTTCAGTGCGTGAAAATCCTTTTCAATCAATTCGCAAACTCTCACTTCTTCAATCGCTTGTGGGGTTCGAACAGAGCACGAGCGACCTGGATTGCGAATTTTTACAGTCGAACCGGTATTCTCAAACTTTCGAATCCATTTTCTGATCTTACACCTCTTGATTATTTTTTATGGGGATACCTTAAAGAGAAAGTGTATGTAAACAAACGACGAACTTTAGTGCAATTAAAGCACAACATTCGCACTGAAATGGCCGCCGTTTCCAGAGAGATGTGTAGACGCGTGGTGGCTAATTTCCATTTACGGTTAAAGGAGTGCCAGCAGCGTGAGGGTCAACATTTGGAGAACATAATCTTTAGTACTTAATTTTCCAAAACCTTGTCTAAAAATTAACAAAAAAATTTATTTTTTCTGACTTCTAGTTCTTTTTTATTGAATCTACAAATACCCCCTACCCTTTCTGGACACCCGTTATTTCCCCTTTGGATAATGATACATGATATTGATACCTCATATAACTTTAGCTTAGATGCCTTCTTGCATTACATTTTAGTGTGTTAGGTTTTACAGAAAAATATATAATGCAATAGTATTACTGCAATAGTTTGTTAACAAATTTGCTAATACATGTGTCGTATTCATTGGAACATCATCTAATGCAAAGGTATCTTATTTTCAAACATAGTTGAAGAAAGTTTACTACAAACTTTTAATGTAAAACAAAACAGTATAATATATTTTAATCTATAAAATCGATATATTGACCTTCATATTAATGAATCCTATAGAATAGAAGGGTAAATTTTGATAGTTAATGGAATGATGTTTTCCATCTTCCATCTAATTGTAGATCAATACTGTTCTAATAACATTCATTTTCATTTTGTTATGCTATAGAGTGATTAATGATTTCTTGAAACCTCCATACATGAATGAATACCAGTCATAATAGTTTAACTATGATTTAACCAAAAAGATGAAATGTAATCTGTATACGAGACTATACACTTATGATCTCACATGAATTGTGTAAAACTGCTATGTATATATTATTGGCAAATACAATAATAATACTGTGCCTATAAAATCTAAGAAAATCTATCTCCACACAGTTTTAATGAATGAAATAAAATTCTATATATTGCATCTGTCTTGTAGATCAGTTTAACATCAACATGAAACATTCAAGTTTACTTTATTTATTTTGCATCTGTGGCAGCCTTAAACTCTTTCAATAATTAATTAAATTGATATATCACCTTTAGTTCAAACTAAATGATAAATAGATACCAATTCAAAAATACGACATGTTGTGTGCCTTCTGATACCTCGTTGGTCTAAAGTTGAGTTTAAGGTATTCTGTAATAATTTTGACAGATTTTTAAATTACAGAAATTATAGTTTAAACAGTGTTTTTATTATATTATTTCTTAGTATACTATGAAGATTTATACATACTCAATTATCGACCACTTAAGTTACAACATTATGGGGGCTACACACGTTCCGTTTATTTGCGCAGTTTAACAGGTGTGACGTCATGTCTAAGCGGTAAACTGTGTGAACTGCGCAGTTTAGACCGGTATTTACGCAAATGAAAAATCTGTGCATTTGTACCCTCTTTTGCAACAATAATCTGCAGAGATGATGCAGTTTATCATACAGTTTGTTCAACTGACTTCCTGTTTATGTACATAATGACTACGGTTTCAAAAACAGATGCGTTTTTGGTGATTATATCAATCTTTGCATTAATGTTGATGACTTGTTTCCTTCATTTAGCAACACAGCTGCAATTATACAACAAGCTGTGGCTCTTCGTTTTCTGTCACCCATTGAATTTTATTTATTTTTAACGCTTTTTGAACCTGTTGAAAGTGAGGAGATAACTGAAGAAAACTGAATGTAGCTTAAACACGTAGGCCTTCAATTTAGATAAATGTACAGATTTAGATAAATGTACAGAGTTATTTTCAACAGATAACTGCACAGATAGACAGAAGATGTGTAGCCCCCTTTAGATGTTACTTCAATTTTAAAAAAATATATATTTGTTTAAACCAATTTTGAAATAATTAATTTAACTGTTTATCTTTACAATTGGCAGTAGATAAAGACAGTCTACTCTATAGAAACGTAAATTGTGAGTATTTTTGTACATTTAACAATTATTTGAATGTTTTAACCCATCTTTCTTGCCCTAAGCTTATACAATACAGTTTCCACAGAAATATGCAGCTTTAAAACAACAAATGCGTTCAACAATCAATTTAAAGTTTGTATTTACCTGTGATAGAATCATAATTGATATAGTTATATATTAAAATTGTAAACTTAACTTAATTTAGAGAGGTAGTATAGTAATGCATAATCTTAAAAGGAGACTAAAATGAAAAACAAAATAAACAAACAAATAAAATAATTGGTAAAATATATATTACCAATTATTTTATTTGTTTATTTATTTTGTTTTTCATTTTAGGCTCCTTTTAAAATTATGCATTACTACCTCTCTAAATTAATAATTTAATTACTATACTACCTCTCTAAATTAATATAATATAATCTTGCCTATATTCTGTACTGTGTTTAACTAATAAACTAGGTTATTAGTTGAATTTCGACACAGTAAAGTAGTATTATTTGCACATTCTGTATTAAATGTCATACTTATTGTCTATTTTAAATATGATATTAGAGGTGTTTAACAAGCAGGGTCACTTTTGTAGTTCCTTTAATTAACTACTTGTATGTCATTTAATTTATATGAGACATGTATTTGAAAGTTGTGTGAATAAACATTCTTATTAAATAAGATCAGCCATTAAACATTTAGAATATTATGTTATGCTTATTATTGATATAAAAGCCCTTTATTATTTAATAGTTAGAATATACTTTTCAACTGAATCATAATTCAATTTCAACTATATCTTACACATATTGCACAAATGATAAAAAAAATGCTTCAAAGTTAGTTGATATAACATAACTTTCTTTTAATTTACGAAATATATTTTTTGCGTTATATATTTCTGTAGAAATTTTTGGATACGATTTTTTGCATATTTCCATTTAATATGTATATCAAACAACAATGTGCGATGAATATTTGATTATCATTTGATACAATAGTATAAAATTAATTATTTACTCTTTTAGGGCATCTTAATTTATGTTGCTTTAATTGTGTAAACAAAACTCACAACAAAAACTACGAGGTACCGGGTACCATCAATATTGATGAATTCTTTTATTTATAGCCAAGCATTTGACATGTTAAATTCAAATGTTGATTGATAAAAAGAAACATAATTGTTTAATTATTTTTAATAGTTAATGAAAAAGAAAACAGTCAATATAATAAGTCTGCTGATGGACTGTAGATATATATGTAATTATCTATTTTATCAATCTCTGACATAGTTTTATAATTTAGGATTTAGAAACCTCTTGGTTGTGCTTGCTGTGAATCGTTATGGGGAAATAAATATATTTCTCTGTGGTATTCCATAATTATTCCAAAGGCAGTATATATAATGGTACTATCCTCTGAGATTTTGATTTAAGCAATTATATAACCATATTTTCAAATCTAAATTTGAATCCAATCCAATCTTAAGAATTTGTTCAACTGTATCATCATAAAAAAATAGTTTGAAAAATTCTTTTGGATTTTATACATTATTTTCAGAATTCGAGTTAATTACAGAACATTTTGGTGGATTTTCTGTCTATGAAATGTTTTTATCCTTTCCTTAGGCTTACTATTATGCCTATTTTTTGTAAAAAGATTTTGCAATAAAATTGTATCATAGTCTTTATAATTGTCATTTTCTCTAATTTTGACTAAATTTTTTTCGACTTCTATAGAACTTCCCAGTATAAATGATTTACAACATATGTATATATTTAATTGCGATTCAATTGCTTTTGAATTTTTTAAATGGAATTGTATATCGTCAATGATTTTACTAAAATCTTAATAATAACAATTCGATTTTTAAAGTGAACTGTATATTATATGTAATTTCACGAAAATCTTGATTAAAATACATCAAACCAGTGATGTACTGGTTTGCATGCATTATATCATTTAAATGGGTAGCATGTATATGATTAGGGAGTATACTCGTATAGCAAATGCTAATAAAAGTTGCCAAAAAATAGTAATTATCTGCGTTTATTTTCGTTTCTATGATCACATTAATTGGGATATTTTTCAGTGAATCTTGGCGAAAAAGCCATTTTTATTACCAGCAAAATCAATGAGAAAATTCACCATATTAAATATCGATCTGAGAATGATAAATTACTAAATAAATACATTCAGTATATATATAGAGGCATAATTTTACACATTATATGAGTATAAATTAAGAACACATTTGTTAGTCTGCGAATTAGGATTAAAATATAAATTCCCATTTTTAAGCGGTTCATCTTAATTGCATTTAATTTAAGACTATTAAATGGAATATTGGAAAACAATAGACGAGAACTTGCAGAGATTAATATTAAAGTTAATACTAAATTTTTGGATACTTTAGAAGAAAATAATAATGCAGTGCAAGTGAGTTTATCTTATATTAATTTTGTTAGAATTTGTTAGTAAGTAGACAGTGATACAGTTATAATTAAGACAAGAACTCAGATAAGGAACTAATAAACAATCAGTTTTACATATTTAAAAATTAATTATGATAATATTCCTCTAAATCTACATTCCCCTAAAATTGTTACACAAAGTTTATGTTGCTTTAATAATTTTTTTTTATTTACCCAACTCCTAATTTACTCCAATGTTGATCAAACTAAGGAGATAGATCTGTCAAACATAGTCAAAGGTGTTTTGGATGGAATTGGCTATACGACTATATAAAAGTAATAACCACCATAAAAGAATATATATCGTGTATGTTATGTCTCAAATGGCCACGAACGTATGGTAAAAAATAAAACAAATTTTTTTTTAACTTTTCAGGATAACAAATTTATTCTTCACCTTGTGCTTACATGTGTATGCATGAATGCATACTAGGGCATTCGGTCATTACATTGACAATATTTTAATCTGTTATTCAAGCAATTGTTAAGATATTGAAGAGACATTAAATTCTATAAACAATATACACTCAAATATTTCATTTACTTTACAAATAGAACAAAATAAACTTTCTAGACCTCACCATAATCAGACAACTTACAAATAGATTATCATTTAATATATAGAAAACCAACATTTTTAAATGCAACCATACCAGCAGACTCTTGTCATCCTTTTTCACACAAAATCGCTGCATATTGATCCATAATAAACAGCATTATAATGCAGAGCATCTATACCACTCTCAAAATAAAACTTAAATAACGAAATAGACATCATAAAACAAGTAGAAACTAATAGGTTTTCAGTAGACATACATAATAGGTACATTAATAAGACACAAACATAGTCCATAAAATCTGTCCGCCTACTAAAGAAAAACTCACAAAAAAAACTTGCAGCTTTAACATATTTTGGCCCTCTGTCGGAGGAAAATCTCATACGTAATATCAAACAATAACCTACAAATAGCCTTCAGACCTAACCAAAAAATATCAAATATTTTTTATAATGCAAAACAAAATACAGAAATAAAATCTGGGGTTTATACCCAGTTTATAGTTTTCGTGCGAGGAATGTAATAGCTATTATATCGGTCTAACGGAAAGGGCATTTAATATCAGATATAATGAACACAAAAAATTGTTTAAAAACCAAAAAAGTAATTCAAACCATTTTTTAGAAACATGCCCATCATATTCCCCCAATAGACAAATTAGAAGTTATCCAGTATTCAACTAAATCCAAAACACTAGATATATTAGAATAAATTGAAATATACGAACATTCTAAACACCCAAAAAACGGCCCTTCTTAATGACCAGATAGATGTAGGGAATTTTAGCTTCAAATTTTCAACCCTTATTTAAATACTATAATGATAGGCATTTATCTGCTAATTCAAGATAAAAAAATTATTTGTATATTACTGTGCGTGAAAATGTAATCTAGTAAAGTAACTACGAAACTGCAATCGCAAAGAATAAATAAAGCGATATATTACAAAACAATTATGTGCTCGTTATTTAATTAGCATTGATATTTTTTAAAATGCAACCCTTTCTTTTGTTAATAAAAATTATTATCTATGATATCAGGGATTTTCTATTAATGTTTATAAAACAGAAAATGTTCTATACGAAAGTTACAAATAAATCAAATACTATGCATTTCTTTATTTTTATTATAATACGTCAGGTCATGTATTTTTAAAGAGTTTTTCAAAAAATTTTAGAAAATGTGACTGGGTTTTAATACAACAGAACCTATAGCCATAAGGAAAATAAATGTTACTGATTTTTACTAGTATTTTATACAAATACACAAATATTACATATTTTAACGTAAAACTTTTAACGTTTTCAAAATGATATATTACCCAAAAGCGTAAATTACGGCAAATATACAAATTTTATCAATGATGTAAGCTGTAAACCATAAACTGCATTTTATGATCAAAAAATAAATGACAAAAAATACATGTGGCACTCATTTTCTATTACATTTCCTGTATAGAGATAATCTACTGTAGTTGCCATTTATTTAATAATTATATCATGTTGCATAATTTATAATACTTTGCGGAAAGTTGAAAATGCGTGCATCTACTAATAATAATAAATTTAATAAAGGAGAAAGTAATATTGTTTAATGGCTCTGTTTTAATCATATTGATAATAAAGGTATGTACTTATAATATACATTTATTAGAAAATAAAATACAGAATTGGATTTTCTTACAAAATATGTATTTATATAACACACAAATTTAGTATCAAATTATAACAAATCGGGGACATTATCACAAATCAGGGTCTGTCCTTATACTTTGATTGGCGTATAAGAAATCCTATTAGTACAAATATAAAAAGATACATGTTGTTCCAGTGTTTTTTTTAGATACATAGTTAACCTTCGGGCAGTATGAATCCAAACACATTCGGGCGCAATATATCTGAGAGATTCCATAATCAAATCTTACATAATTTAGATTTTAATGAGATGGATACTTAATTGAACGCTTATTTTAATGAATAGAATACAACAATAAATATTCCACACTGTTCCAAACAAAAATAAGCGTCACATTTTTGGTAATGATATTAGTATAAACTAATAATTTAACACCCAAATATGTTAATTTTGAATAATAATACCAATAATAATAAAAAGCCAGAATAAGTAAGTGTAGAGATACCAAGAAATATTATTAAATTAAATAATAAAAGAAGCCTAACAAAATATAATGGTGAAAATAATGACTTAATCAGGCGCAATGCATCTGACAGATCGGGGCGGCCCATACAAGACGAGGGAATGCACTAAAAAAATCGACATCATATCAAGAATAGTGGTTTGGAGCTAGGAAGCTACGAGGGAGTTCGAGTTAATATTCGTAATACACAGGAAAGGACAAAGAAAAAAATGACTGCCGGATCTTACAGATCGGTTGCGCCCGACGAAGGGTTAAGTTACTAGCAGTAGGGTTAAGTAGTGAATGTTCAAAATATCCAATTAACTATTTATCCCTATATATAAATTTTCCGATAAAATTTTGTAAGTCTATTAAAAAATTCAGTTGTAAGGTAGCTAGGTAGGTAAGAACATAACATCGACGTTTCGAAGAACGACCTAATGTAGGTATTAATTATCACTTTAATAGTAAAAAACTTAAGAACTCAAAACATAAGATGCAAAGTATTATTACATCACAAAACAGTGGTGTAATACGCATGTATGCATATGTATTATACATCTACGGCCTGCAACGAAATAAAGAAAAACCTTTTTTATTGAAAATATATTATTTTTAATCTTTGCACGACGATTCATACATTCAACCTTATTAGTAATGTTCGTCGTATCCAGAAGCAAAATTTCCATGCCCAATTTCGAGTTGTTGTTTTGGTTCGCCGATCTTATGTACAATTGCGCTGAATCCGTTATATTTGTCGGCTTTGTATTCTACGACGCGAGTTGTGCCGTCAGCTTCTTTCAACGAGTAGGAGCCTTTAACTTCGTCTCCATCGCGCTCCTCCTGATGTTGCTTCTCATCTCCTGTGTGGGGGTCATGGACCACGTAATTGAATTGGTATTTTGGATGAGGCTAGTGTAAAATATACGTTAATATATTAATTTTACTTAATTTAAATTTGATATTATTATAAATATAAAATAAAATTTAATATAGTGCACAACCTCAGATTTATTATTTTACTTTAAAACTATTAAAAAATAACGTACTTTGCGCGTCGCATGAAATTGGTGAATGTATTAGTGTCATAAAGACCTAATATTAAAAATAAAGAATTAAAATCAAAAAATAAATAATTACCACAATGCAAAACGATTTATGCTTTTTATATATCATACTTAAATGTTTTTTTAAGTTGAAAATGGAGAAGAATTGAAAATAAATTATCACATATTTACTACTTTATAAAAAGTAGTAAATAAAAACAAAGTAGTAAATAATCACTACTGCACTATTTCGCACTTTTAAAATACTATGTTCAAACGAACGATCAAAGAATGGCAATGACACATGTTTGTCTTATTGTCAATATCACAAGAGATTGACATTATATACATACAAAATTATGATTTGTAAAGACATTTACTTTTAGTAGAACATTGCGTTAGTAGAACATAATATTGTATTTTGTACAACACAGTGAATATTATTCAACAGACATTAATGACAGTAATAGAGCACATATAGAGCATGTATACACAATGAGAGATCCAATTTATTTATTAGGTTTACAAAATAGTAAGTAATATTTTTAAGAAATGAATTAAAATAGTTTACTTTTCGTTTTACTATCAATTTAAGCGATTCTCTTAGTTAAAATTGTTGTCTTGTTCTATTCATGCCAACTTCACTCTATACATGTGAAAAAACACGGCTACAGTACTAACTTAGTAGAGCAAATTATTGCAGGATGGAACATTAACATTACCAATGTTTTTTTTTATTTCACTATTTCACCACAATGTGTCACTTTGATGTGTAAAATAAATATAAATTAGTTTTTGTTTTTTTGGGTTTAGTACTGATTTGAAATTACAATGACTGTCAATGTACAGAGTGATCGACATTAAGAAGAAAGTTTTAAAATTATGTATCTATATACCGAGTGTTACGGATCGAGATACTTGTTTTTTTTTTTAATTTGCTGCTCTTCCCCATCCTTCTACACATGAGTATTAATAATAAATTGACAATTAATTCCATCAACCTCAATCAGTTTTTTAAGAATCTATTGTGTTTAATCTTTCGAAATATGTTATCAAAAAACTCTCGATATTTGATAAGAAAGATAATAAAACGCTTGTAGGTTTGAGCACAAAATAACAACAAAATTTTTATAAAATAAATCCTATATCAAGAAAAATTCAATGGTAGCTTGTTTTCATTTCCATCAACTTTGACAGTTAGAGTGGATGCAACTGAACATTTTTAATCTTTTATATCTTCATATATATATATATATATATATATATATATATATATATATATATGTGACAAAAGTATATATAGATAAGACACTACTAAATTATGTTCTCATTGCTAAACTAGAATTTTTTAAAACTTATTATTACAATTTAAGGTTATTAAACAATATTCTTGACCAAGATACAAATCTCAAGTTATTTATAATAACTATTTAATATACTAATGCTTGTACGGCAACTAAAATATACTTGTAAGATGTTAATATGGGATTGTACGGGAGGTAGTTGTATTAGATAGATACAACTATTCTCATTGAAGAATATAAGTGATTGACTTATATTCTCCAATGGGAATATTTCTCACGTCAATATACCCCAAAAGTATTATTTTGTGAAAAATGAAAAACATTTTATTTTTTTTCTTACAATAATTAACCTTTTTTGATAAAAAAATATGGATTATTGCTAAAAAAACATTTTCAGCCTCATATAATGAATAAAGAATAAAAAGTTCATCTTTAAATTGATTTATATCAAAAACGACAAATTCAATCATTCCGAACACAGTAAAAAAAAATCGCAGCACTTTGAAATTTTCAGGGTTTCTTTGAGATACTTTGAGGTTGAAAAGAAACAGCATCTTTGGTCTATCCATTATTTTCAAAGTTATGCTAACTTAAGCGAATATCCCTAAATACCTAATTTTTTACCTCCTTTTCAATCAACATTCTCGCACCGAATTTTTTTTTTTATCAAAAACCAATAACTACTTGCAGAAGAATAAGTTGCTGTTTTTAAAATGTTACTTAAATTTTCTATATGATCATTATTTCCCGAGAAATTAATTACCAAAATCACAACTGACTTCTTTGCTTTGAACGATATGCAAAATAATAAACATCGTAAGAATGGTTTATGTCTATCTATATTATTTCCTCTGCGTAATCATGAGATATTATTAATATTAATTAATTTAAATTGGAATTATGATAAAAACTATTTTTATTGTACTTTCCATTTTGGCACTTTCAGTATAAACTTATTTCATTTAAATAAAATATTGTATATTGATTTAGCTTACATTTATTTCTTCGTGACCTTTGTCGTCTCCCCCATATCCCTGAAGTTCTATGCCGCCTCCGTAACCTCCAATATGACCACCATAACCTCCCTCCAGACCTCCTAAGTAACCCGCTTGTGACATGACAAAGAATGACATAGCAATGATGATCTGAAAAAATGTATACAGTTTTAAAATTACATTTTATAATTTATGTCACAGCTATTCATCTTCAACAAAAAATCATATCTCCAATAATGATGATTTTGTCGAACGTTTATATAATTTACCTGAGCATCGTTATTCATATTAATTTTCATATGATATAACGTTGAACAGATAACTCTAAAAGTTGTGAATTTGTCCTTAAACGTTCACATTAACTACTATTTTCATGTTAATACACTCTTTTGAAATTAAAATTTCAATAAAATACTAATATTAAAATCCTTGGGGAGGACTGAAATGAAGGATCACATGAGACCAGTTTTTCACACACACCATGCAATTGTACATCAATCGACACAAGATTCGATAGCCAAGTTGATATCATTGCATCTCTGGAATAATCATTGGCGTTAGTGGAAAACTGATTTCCGGATTTTCTTATTACAAGCACATTTGTTGATCCATCCAAACCTTCTTCCCATTCTGTTTCCATACCAAACCTATTGTTCGACCTTTCATTTGATATGAATAAATTATAATTCTAGAAATATGAAAGATATAAAAAAATCCTCAAAACCATTATTTCCAATTCTTAAATCGAATGGAAATTGAAATCAATGAAACTGCATATCGACTTCTTTGTCGTGAACATATTCTTCATGTGCTTCAAAGTTTTCATAAAACCATATTGTTAGTTTCAATTGGGTTATAATTTAGATTGGAATATCGTCATAAGTGAAAATGTATTTTTATTCACTAAGTATGCATTTCATTAAGGATATGAACATCTGAACTGATATTACAAATTATTTAGTAGTTTTTTGTACCGAAACTCCATATAATGATATAAAATTAGAGATGAAGGAAAGACTATAATACTACTAAATAATATCAAACATTTTTTTTTTATTTAAAAATTGCCCACTTAATGTTTGTTGACACTGTTAAATAAAAATTTAAATTATACAATACATAAATACTAACATGATATATCATATGTACGAATACTTCAATACGATATTATGTGTGGGATCATAATAAGTGATTATATATTTAGGGCATTTATGAGGATCTAAATAAACTACTTTAATACCTTTTGGTTATGTAATGTACATGTACAATACTTTCTATAAATGTATATAATTTAACTAGATAACTCATTGTTTAATTCTTCACATTTTAATTGGTTCTTAAACTTATTATTACTATTTTTTACTTAACAAGTTTTTCTGTTTAATTTGTTTCACTATTTAACTGTGTATGTGTCGTGGTCTCCTCTTAGCACTATCACATGTGTTATACATTCATTCTTTTACAAAATAAATATAATCACTCACTTTGATGTAGGTGAACATTTTGGAAGTGATAAGGAGTGATCTAAGGGCACAGAACTTTGGTGGTAGGAACGATAAACGAAACTGATATCCTACAAAAAGTCGCGTTGTTTTTATATCTTACGCTGCAAGCCTAATAAAGTTCCTCCCCTAGGTGTTCTTTTCTACACTTTCTCCAGCTGTAGATGGAACCACTTTACCAATACGCAAATGAAGCGCATTGGTTTATTTTGATTTATTTTTTAAACTAGGGCTGCCAGTTTTTTATTTGTGTTTTCAATACAGATGTAAATTTGAAATATTTAACAAATAATCCATCTTCATTCCTAAAATAATTCCATGTTTTGTACCATCATTATTTATACACAGAGAAAAGAGGTCATTTGATTCCATAACCTCAGTTTCTTTCAATTTCACTCAATTCGGTTAAAAAATATACTGATTTGAATAGGATTTAAAAGTGGATTTTCTGTACGATTAAATCGTTGTTATTAAAGGTATGAATTACATTTATTTGATTTTTAAAAAATATGTTTTTTAGTTAATAATGTATTGATTTAAAGAAATTAAGTCCTAAATACACGGTGGAAATTTTTAATCTGAAAACGAAAAATTTATTCAAATAACCATTTCTTTGGTATACGGAAGAAACTAGTTTCTCGTTTTAATATGCATTTTTTATCGAATCTATTGAAAAAACTCGTTAATATTATTAAGAAGCCAAACATAATGAAAATGATTAAAAAACGCTTTATTCAAAAATTTTACATTGAACTTTGTCACCTTAAAGGGAACCCCAGTGTGAAACAATACCGGGGTTCCAACGGTTTTTCCATCCGTATTTTCCATCGTAGCAGTACCGGAAGTTGTTCTCTGCAAGGTTATTTAGAGTAATTGTCCTTCGTAGCTTAGATGTTAGGAATGACCCCAAAATAAGTATCCAGAAACAAAAAAAAATCATAGGGGACTAACTTGAGGTGATTAGGTGGTTCTAGAAGCGTTGGAATATTTTTTGGGTTTAAAATTTCGTGACCAGAAAAAATCCGTGTGGCACAGATCTCTGTCGTGATGGATCCACGGTGTGGTGATATCGGGACGAGCTGTCAAAACCTGTTTTCTCAAACCTCCAAGGACCTCCAAATAAAGACTTTGATTAATAGTGCACCCCTCGGACACAAACTCCTTGTGAGCAATACCTTTTGAGTTAAAAAATACAGTTATCATTAATTTTATTTGAGATGTGGTCATCCCTGTTTTATTTGTCTGGGTGAAGTGGAATCGTGCCACTTAGAACTTTGCTGTTTTGTCTCGGGATTGTAATCGAATACCTAAGATTCATCACCGGTGGTCACTCTACTTATATCCAGTTCATTCGACTAATGATTGATAAAATTCTGGCAGACGGAGAAACGATGTTCCCTTTATTGTCCAGTAAATTTTTTGGGACGAGTTTTTCGCAAATATTCCTTATGTTTGTGCCTTCAGTAACTATTCGGCGGACAACAGATTTGGGTAATCCCGTTTCAAAAACGAGGGCTCTGCTGTACAAATTCTTGGTGTCCAGAACGGCTTATATTCGCAGGGACTATATTTTCATCCGCTCTTAATATTGAAGGATGGCCAGATCATTCCTCGTCTTCAATACTTTCTATTACGTCCTTAAAGCCTTGTACTACTTGTAAATTTGTGTTTGCGACAGTGTATTTTATTTGTAAGATCCTTAATCATTTTAACCAGTTACGGTCTAAATTTACGTTCAACGAAAAATTTTATTGCATTCGTTGCTCGATAGAACTGCATTGTATCCCGTGATGAACCCATAAAACACGACTGCACGTCTTCAAACATATGCTTCTTTCACTGGTTAGGATTTATTTGGTGAGGGTTGGAGTCATTACCTGACACCACACCACACTCCTTGCTCTCTTCGATTAACCGAGGGGAGTACTCAAAGTCCAAAACAAAATTACACTCATTATTTTTAGGACATACCTCGTATATTATAATGTCTAGCCGAACAACAGCGACATATGTATATTAGTAATATTTCATTCCATCTTATCAGTTCAGGACCTGACGAGTTAATCTTTTTTAGGGAGGGTGTATTTGAGTTTTGATTTTTCGTGAGAGTAACCTACCTAATAAAGCGTTTGCGACACCGATCTTTTATTTTGCGGGACTAATTTTTTATTTTTATTATTTTTTCTTTTGTTAAACAAGATGTTTTCGAAATGAGTCCTAAATTAAAACATTTACGGCATTTTTATACATACTTTTTTCTAATTTTTACAAGAATACGAATATGAAAATAGGAAAATTCATAAATAAAAAGACATAAAAAAGTTATTCTAGTAGAACTTACATTAGGATGTTACATTAGTTTTCAGGATCAACCTTTCATGCTCGGGAACTTCACCATAATCAACATTAATTTCAAATAAATGTCTGGACTGCCATATCCGGAAACAATCTAGTAGGATGTCATATGCTTTCTGGGAATTTAAAAGGAAGAATGTATCACTAATTCTTGTCCCAATCAGACTTTATGAGTTTTTAGAGGATATTTCTTTGACAAAAACAAATACTTTGTGGTACATGCACGACGATGACTCTCCCCATTTTAACCGCCAATACTAACAATGGTTAACTTTTACCAAATCGCTGAATTGATCGTGGAAATGACGCTGCCATAATTTACCTACACAGTCACCCGATTTAAATCCTATGGATTTTGCTGTGTGATGTCAAATGAAAGAAGAATTGTATTTCGAGATTGAAGAATAGTTACGCCAACGAATCAAAAATGAACACATATAATTAACCCTATTCTTGAAAAGAGATTGCTTGAGAGTATTGGGGAAAATGACAGACATACTATGAAATATTAAAATAATTAGTTAAAATGGACAATTGAATATTGTTTTTCAGTGGACTCTTGTCCACATAAAGTCTTTTTTTATTATTTAATTTTATTTATTTATTCGTTTATTTATTAATTTATTTTATTTATGTGCTAATGTAAATCGAATTACAGGACAAACATTTTACAGATAAACTATTAAAACATAATGCAGATAATGCAATACTAAATTCTAATTCATGTAAACATGTTGACATAAGTACTAACAATAATAAGAGCAATACAGAGTGTAAAAGTATAACTGGCATTATTTTAATACTTGATAGTTTGGTCCTAAACAAAAAAAAGTACAGGGGTGCACAACTCTATAATTTACGAGAAGAAAAAATGTGAATCATCTAATTAAAAGTATATTAAATACATTATGGGACAAAAATAAATGTAGAAACTATAAGTTGTGGAATTCCTTAAATAAAGCAATATTTCATGTTCATAACAATTTCATTTGTAGAAAATAATGTTTATTGTATGTAAATATTTTATTGTACAAATTCAATTGCCGTTTACTTGTTGAATTTCTACAATAAAATATAGGTATAGTTTATTTCATCGCTATTTGCCAATTAAAAAATCTCAAAACATACCGTGGCTTGTTTTTATGGCTAGGCTCAGGTAGACTGTTTCGTTTATCGGCAAGATAACAAAGTTTTTTATTTGGCAAATAGCGATGAAATGAATAGTACAATAAACATTATTTTCTACAAATGAAATTATTTCGAACATAAATTGAGTACCATTTTAAAGAACCATACTTTAATCTGGAACGTATAAGTGAATAAAATAAAGTTTAGAATGACGTTACACTTGTGAATGACTTACAGTTCCTTATAATAAAACCTTATTTTCTTATAAAGTGTAATTTATAGTTACACTTTACAAGAAACAGTATACCTAAATCTTTCGTGGAATGTCGCTTGCTTAAGGGACTATTATTCAATGGATATATAGAAATTTGTTATATTCAAACTCGATGAATTGAGTTTGTAATTCTCAATTTTAGTAAAGTCGTTAATAAATAAAAATAATATTGGGCCAAAATTAGACCTTTGTGGGGCTCCCGAAGCAGCTCTATACATATATTTGACTTAAAATCATTGTAAGCAACAAACTGAGGTCTGTTATTTAAATACGATAAGAAAAATTTTAACAGAAGATAAGAAAATTCGAAATCGCCAATTTTCAAATAATTACGCCATGATCAATAGTGTCAAATGCCTTAGAAAAATCTGTGTATAATCTACTTTTCTAGTGATTATCTTTGCTTCAATTATGTTCTGATTGAGTAAGGACCCGTCGGTTATCCTCGATCTGTTTGCCATAAAACCGTGTTGATCGAAAGATAGCGAAGCTTTAATTAATGATACATAGTTATATACGAAGATCTCTATACCAATGTTTTGTTATCTTCGTTTTTATTATTGTTATTACCTATTAAACTGTCACGTTTTAGTTTTTTAAATATAGTTTCGTACCTGCTTTACATACTAATTTTGAACAATTAATTGACTTGCTACTTGACTTGCTTTACATACTAATTTTGAACAGTTAATTGGTGATATTTTTATTAAAAACGTGAATTCAAGGTAATAAAAGGAACAATAATGCAGAAAACTAATTTTTCCCGAAATTCGTGGAAAATATTGTTTTGTATTGACTGCCGACTGTAGCGTTAGCTTCAGTTATATTCAACAAGAGTTCCTTCCTTTTTTATGTTAAAAACTTTTCATATTTCGTGTCAAGTATATAAAGTTAAACAACTTAAAATTATGTTCAAATGCATGAGAAAGTGGGGGGGGGGTCTACAGTAAATTTAAGATATTTTCATTGCATGTTGTTAGACATAGAAAGTTTAGCAACTGCAACTGTTTAGCAAATATCAAATAGTATTAAAATTATTTCATAAAAACTGTTTTCGGGACCACCCCTTGAAAGGGTTGTAGCTTTATGATGGAATTTCAGAGAAAAACTGTACTGAGATTTTCGTTATATTTAGACTTAACTCTATCTACTCTAAAATCTAGAATCCCCATTTCCAAACATTTTCCACCTTATATAACATTTTTATTTTGCATTTTGGGTTTCTTTTCAATATTCTTCAATGGACAATGTAGAGATATGAACTACACAAACAACTTAATGATATACATTGCGTTTCTTGTTCACATTCATTACGAAAAACTCACATTAATTATCACTTGCAAGGCAATGCATGGCTCCGTTTCACTCACAGCAAAATTATGGGCATTTTCTACGTTAGTAAACAAGAAAGTGTAAACAATTATATAAACAAGGTGACATACTATAGGTGCATTTTATTTGAGCTTTCCATTCAAGAAAATGACGTTTCTGGGCGTGAGTTCAAATACGTAACTTCAATTTTAGTTTGTTAGAATAAACCTATTTCTTAGAGACTTTTGAATTACGTACGTGAAACCTATGTATAAGTTATGTATCTGCATTATGTATCCACATTTATTCTACTCACTCTTCTGATATATGCGAGATATTCGTTGAGGACGCACGTCATATATATGTCGCGTTCAGACAAGGTTTCAAAAAATAAAAATAAAACCCGCCACGGATAGGATTCGACATCTGTCCCGGATGACAGCTGAACAACAAACAGCTGTTTGAACTTATTAGTTCTCATCAGTCCCGTACAAGTATTTTTTGAAACCTTGTCTGAATGTCTGGTCGTGCAGAAACACGAGAAAGGGGTCGAGGATCGCTTTTAGGTATAATTCAATGCCTAGCGGGGCTTTATCCCGAGCCGAGTAGTAGTTTCCTATAGCGTTTATGTAATATAGTTCTTAATGTTTAGGACATTATATAACAATTAATTTTGCTTCATCCTACAAATGCCTCAGAACATAAATGTATTTAAAGCAATATAATTGTATTTTACAAGATAAAAGAATTAGAAATGAATTTCACAATTTTTATTGAGGTAAGCCTACCTTCTGTAAAGCCTGTTGTGTTGCCCCAAAAGTTACATTACCCAAAAATTACATAGTTGGTACTCTCTGCTGCTTCCGGGTTTTCATTGTTTATTTATTATTCTGTTCGTTGTCATAAATTTGATCTTTAATGTAGTCCTATAGGAAATAATCCAGAGGTTTTAAGTCAGGGGATCGTGTTGGCAATTAGAAGGGTCCATTATTTTTTATCCATCTGTCGTCGGAACTATTCGTTAAATACTGCCAAACTGCAGTGATGTTATAGGATAGAGTTCCATCGTGATGATAACTATTTCTCGCTTCACGCTAAAGAAAGTTATCCAAATTTTTTTTTTTTTTTGTCGGAGAATATTTCAATAATTAGGTGTTATTTTCTTTCATTATGCGGTTATTGGCTCTATTTTTTTGACAATATTTTGCTAACAACAATAATTTACTATTAGCACAATATTAATAAACACTAAATACTATGAATATACATTTGTCACTGTCAAAAATAATCAGTTTCTTCAAAACATTGTTACATGACTAAATTATTATTGAGTTTAAAGATATTATTCTGTTTTCAAAACGACGATCCGCAACAGAGTAGAACTTAGGTCATTACTATTACACAGTGATAGTTGTATTAATTAATAAATAATGTTAATTCGTATTAATAGTTTTCTAGAGGAAAACTTCGATATTATCACCTACCAGTAGTTTACGCAATAAAAAGTCCTATCAATGTCCACTGTCATCAAAGGACATTACAAGAAGTTAACTATATATGAACTATATTTTAATAAAGTAGGAGATTCCAGGAGCGAACACCTGTTTCAAACGGCTGTATGCAGACTTTTTGTAAACACATCTTGCATGTTTTTTTTTTCAATGACAGTACTGACATGCATAATGGTTATTTATTTTTTGTTTAACAGCATTTAATACTGGTTTTGTAACGATAAGCGTTATGTTTCCGGTTTCTTTATTGCAGTAATTAAGATGGGACAGTTACTATTAATATAACGAACATCATCTCGTATGCTTTGTCGTTGCAATAACATCTGTATTGTATGTATAGCATTGCTTTTGTTGAGATCAAATCTAAAGATAATACATTTTAGTTCCTCAAAATGCTTCTAAGTACCCCATCATGTGACAGCTGCTATGTCTCCCCGAGTAGGCAGTTTTATAAAAAAAAATCACATTTATTACTACCTCGTAACTAAAGGGAAACCCTGACATTCGGTCACATGCATGAGCTGCACATGTAAAGTGTATCATATTTGGAAAAGTTTCTGTTAGCAGTGAAATCATTCAGTCGCAAAATCTACAATTGTTTTGTGAATGGTTCTGTCTTAGAAGCCACTAATTGGCTGCCACTAGCACTGTTAGGTTTTGACGCGCCAATTAAAAAATTTTCCAATGAACCTCCGCATGCGCCAGCTACTTCGTCAATGAAGAACACAAAATTGTCCCTAACGTAGTTGTAAATGTTTTGCAATACGTCCTCATATATCTGGTCAGCATATATATATATTTCTTAGTGTAGTTTTATTAGGGAGTTTTCGGTCCATATATTTTTATAGAAACTGGCCTAATGTGGAGTTCTTCAGTATATGTAACGGAATATCGCTTGGCAAAAAAGACAAAAAATATCGGTTCACCATTATCGTGACCGCTAGGTGAAGCCTGGCTTTTCACATGTTAAATTACTTGTTATATTGCTATTTTTAGACGAATTAATAATTCGTTCACACACATAGATCATTTCCTCTAATACGTGTGTCCGTAAACAACTTCGAGTCACTATCAATCCAAGTTTGCAGTAATTCTGCCAAAATTTATTGTCTCGATGCATGTTAATGTTCACGTTACCACACAAATAAAAATACAGAAATTCAAACACATGACGTAATCCACAAGGCCGCGTAAACTGTAAAAACAGTGATAACACGAAAACAAACCTATAACAGGACTCCGTGTGACATGCGGTGGCAATGTCGTTACTATAGAATCGCTCCGACATCGGGAGCGGTTCAATTGTTAGTCCGTCTCTGTATTGGCTCGCCGGAATAGACGCTTTATAATAACCTATAACACTGGATAAAATATACAGTGTCTCATTTAAATGTAAAAATATCCGATAAACCGAAATTATCGAAAATTATTTCTGATCATTATTAGATAGTTTATGAATTAATATAAAAACATTCTTAAGAACCTACACCATGAATTCAATACAAAAAAGATACAGTAGCGCCTTCTTTTAAAAAATCATTTGATATACGAGGTAGTCTAAAATTTTCATTTTCGCCATTTTTCATTCCCGGTTGATTATTTAATGTTAGTTTGAAAACTAACTTGCAACTTGCAATCACTTGCAACAGACTTGATGGCTCACAAAGTAACATTATAAATATATTAAACAAATTAGACGTATTCAAATATTACAAGATTTTATATTTTATTTTATTGCTAATTTTTCCATAAGTGCTTCTTCTTTAGCAATATTTCAGTAAATACCTTATAAATTTAGGTTACAAATTTGGTGATAGTCACCTAACACAACAATACGTTAAATGTCAACTTTATAGAAAATTCTGAAGCTTGTGTAACTATTGTTGTACAATGATTGTGGTCATTATTGTTTAAGTAATGATAAAAATTATTAAGAATTATTGTTGCTTTACATAGAATTATTAAGAATTATTATTGCTTTACATAAAAGATGTACATATATCATATGTACCTACCGTAAACCTACTTTACCTACATTTAAATTTCAAATAAAAAATTCGTGTACTTCTCTATCGCTTGGAGAGGGGGCAAATTTTCTAGGATCGGGGGAGGGCTTGTAGAATTGATTCATCATATTAAAATATATTTTAGTTGCTTTCTCTTTCTGTAAAAATTCAAAATCCTGGTGGGCAAACTTACCTGGACAAGAGGGGTAACTTTGCCCACAAGAGAGGCAACTTTGGTTTTCTATTGAAAACTGCCTTCAAAGTCTCTTCTGGGCAATATTACCTTTGTAGGGGGTAAAATAAGCCAAGACAAACATGAGAACAGTTGATTCAAAATTTACTTTGCCACCTCTGAAGTAATAAACTTCATGAGATACGTTTCGTCGTAGTTCACGTACAGTGGCTCGTTCTCGAGATATATTTTGACATTTTCTGACTGTTAACTCATCTCTGTGATGTTGAATGAATGAGCTGTACCAATCTTCTCCTAGCAGGTTACCGCCTTTAAAATTCCTAACACTTCGGCCACATTTCACCAAGTAGTCTCTCACGATTAGTATTACTTCCAAAACACCTAAAGCATCCCCCAGTCAGCACATACAAGAATTTGGTGGAGAATTTTAGACTCTTCAGCTGGAGAAAGTGCAGTTGGGTGACCAACAGACTTTATGTGCTTTCCTGTGAAGTTATTTCCAATGGTCTTTCTTGGGATGTTGAACTTTGATGCAGCTTACCTTATTGACATCTCTCCGTTGGCAACAACATTCAGAACTTCTTCAAGATCCTGTTAAGAATAATCCTTGTATTGACGGCTCCCCAACTTCGGTTTGTATTTTCATGACATTATTCTGAAATTACAAGTTAGGTAGGTATCAATCTTTAGGTAGGTTTAGCAACTTTGTACTGTATGATGTGTTTTGCACCTCCCCCTAATCACCCTGCATACTGATATAGGGTGAGAGGAAGGTTACTATCCAACTATACAGTGCGCACTACGAATGAAAACTATGTGGCTGAAAACACTATGGTAACCTACTTAAAAATCTTCATAGTTCGTCCATACTCAGCTTATTGAGAGGTGGGCAAGATAGCCACAATTTGCCTACAGATCATGGGGTAACATTGTCCATCAAAACAAACACACGAAAATGAATTATATTACTCTACTATATTACTCGTTATTATATGCGACACAAATAGAAATAGTTTAAAAAACTTACCAGCTTTCGTTATTGGCTGCTCTGATGAAAGTTGCTTAGGTACTCCAATTATCTGTCTTGGAGTCCTCTTATACAGTTCACAGTTTCACACTGATAAACTATCACCACATGGAAAAAGTTATCCTTGCCAACATCACAACTAGTAGCACTGATTATTCGCTGCGCATCCATCAACTATTCAAGTAATTGATGTTTGGCTCTCAAACTTTTTTTTCAAAAATAGGTAAAGTTACCCCGGTGGGCAAAGTAACCCCAGTTGACAGTATATGTTTGTTATATCGAAAACAACAAAAGCATCATCCAGATGTCTAAACCATACTATAGAGAAATATTCCAATTCTTCTTTAGCGTTTTGACGTCTTTTATTGAAAACGTTCAATAAAACTATCAACTCTGAATTATGACTTAAGGGCGTTACATTAAATATAGAGCATAATGCTATAAAAAATTATACATATAAAAGTGTTTATTTGGATTTTTGAATGAAACCCATGTGATTCTGAAACCATTGCAACTATTCAAAGTTAAGTCATGTAATTTGTGAAAATAGTGGCTGCAAGGCATATTACACTACAATACCATAAAAGAACTGTTCTACTACTATACAGTAATTATTCGTATATTATAAAAAAAAAGAAGTGATCTTGATTACTTCTTTTTTTTTTTCATAATGACTAATGACATCTTCATTACATGACTCGCCAAATGTTTAAACAATATTAACTACTGACTGTGTAAGAAGGTTATCATAGTATTGCTATTACAAAAATACAAACATCCCACATAGACTATTAATTTTCTACATATTCGAGTAAGTCATTGTGTGTTCGAATTATGCACGATTAAAAAAGTATTTAAAAACGACACGGAAGTTCATATATTGTCACATATCACTTCATAATGATAATAAATCGCAATTTATAAGAGTCATTTACGTAATTCTTACTCATGAATCGTGATTATCAATATTCATTTTTCCTATAACATTATGTTATAATTCCCTATTAGGAATGCATATGTTGCAATATCCACAAGTTTCTAATAATAATATAATAGGTGCAGAAATGCATGTTATGTTCGGACGTATTGAAAATGCTTTACTTATTTCTTGTTTCTTTTACGCTTCAGAAAAATGGGCCAATTTGTCATGCTTTGTTGATTTCTGTTGTGTAATAATGTAATAAATACGTGAAGATCGGTGGCAGGAATTCCTCCCTATTAAAAGCAGGTGAAAAGGCCTATTAAATCGTTTTATTATAAAGTTGTCTAGTAATTGTGCCTATCCACGTGGCAAATATATGTTATTAGTTGTGAAATCATTTTAATATAACAAATGATGTATATGTACTATATGTTATGGATTTAATTAATTACGTATATTTGTATAGTAATGAACTATTTAGAATTTTTATTTTCTATTTTTCGTGAACCATGACATATTTTAGTATTTGTTTATGTTATTGGAAGTTTTGGTTCTGGTTTACAAAGATATTGTTGATTTGGCTTTCTCAAAACTAATCAAGGCTTTCTTATAATAAAATAATTGGGGGTGTATGTATAAAAAATAATATAATAAATAAAATAAAAACAATAAATCTTATAAAATATCTTTGGTACATACCTAGACTAAAAGACGGATAATATTACAAATTATTTTTTTATACTTATGTTAGTGGTATTGTTGTTAATATTTTATATTTTATTTAATGTCCCTGACAGCTTCATCAGTATTTATTATTTACTTGTAGACTGAGAGAAGAATAAACTTTTAATTTTCTTTATTAATTTTATCAAATGCTGAAATTTCTTTTAGTATGAAACGCTACCTATTTCTTGATAATTGAAGCAGATATCATAATATATCTTGTTTGGCGTTAATTTTATATTTGGTGATTTACTGTTTCCGCTGTTTTCACCTCCCAAGGGCCGGTATCTTTGCAGATGCAAGAGAGTCTAGAGCTTTGGTGATTGGATGTAATCTTTAGTAATATAAAGTCGTATTCAAAAATATATATTTATTAAGTTATCAAGTAACAAGAAATCTTCGTAACTGACTAGAAAAATGTTTGCAGAACGGTGGAACACATCTCACTGATGTCCTTTTTAAAAAATGAAATGGTAAAATAGTGGGCTAAAAATAACAAAATCAATAAAAGTTAAAAAGGAAAGGTTCTATTTCATTTCAACAATCGTTAGATTCCTATGCCCCACCCTGTATTTGTGAATCGACCCCTGGGAAACTCCTGTAACATCAAAGCTTGTCCATTTATACCAGGCTCGAATAATTTACTTGAAGAGTTAGGAACGCTACCATACAGTAAATACACAAAATATTAATTGAATAAACTTAACTTTCTTACTTTAATTAAAATGCTTCAAAATCGATGTTAGATTTATGGGTTCTTATATTTGTAATAAATTTCTATTAATAACTGTTTAACGTATATCTACAGTCGATAGTACATTGATTGATGATGTATCTTTGAAGGAACGCTGTTGTTTCTTACTGTATTGACAAAAGTTTGTCATATACTAATCATTATGGCTTAAGAATTATTGAAACTGCCATACTGAAAATAAAAAAATAACTATAAGTGTTATCGTCTATAAAAAATATATTTAATGTACTATATAATGCTGCACATCATCGAAACAATAAAGTTTGCAATTTATTTAATATTTATTTAAAATCAGATACTAGGCATACACTAAATTTTCGTCGCAGTCTGAATTACGAATTAATTGTCATTAAATAACTAAAATAAGCTCTACCAAATAACCTTTTTTAGCATACATGTACAAAAATAATATATCCTTATGTATATTTACGACTATAAATAAAATTTCTACTTTCAATTTTTCTCAATATTTGTTTTCATGCAATTATTGTTTTCTAGTGTTAAGTAATATGTTATTACCTAATTTACACTACTTTATCGCCAATTAATATGGGTTGTGCTTATTACGTGTAATTAATTTTTGATATTAGTGTATTATAACAGAACAATGCGTTGATAATTACCTTATTTGCATACATATTCTCACCGTTCATGCAGCGTTGAGCCACGAGAGTTCGAACACCCAAATAATTATTTCGATGGTTGTATGAACCGTATAACAATTTTTAAAAACAAATTTGTATGTGGCTATTAGAACAATAATATTTTGTTACTGGAAAATTATCGTAAAGAAAAAATCAATACTAAACAGTATAAACTATTTATCTAATCTCAAAACTAACGCAACATGTACATGAGGTCTTCCATTGATGCTGCGATGTCCTCCGATTCCTTTGAAGCAGCTCTTTTCAATTTGCTGGCCTCTTTAGCCTCCTGTTGGCCTCTCATGTTGGCTATAGATATTCATTGAGAATCCTCTTCGTTGAGAATTCGTTGAGAAATTCTCGGTAAATTACAGCGCGTTTGGGACAATTGCAAGGTTTAATAATTGCATCATTTGTAATACACTAGCATATCCATTATTAAATATACTAGGTGCAATATAAGATGCAATCTCAATCATTTTTGCGCCACTGTAATGCACTTTTGGAACCATAGACCAAATGACAGCATTTAGACTTTCATTGTTATTCTGAGTGTATCCTTCTTAACAGCGTTCTAATAAATCGGTATTAGTTAATCTACCGTATGCCGGTTCAATTACTTTTTGGACAGCTACAGGAATAGACTTTGTGCTTATAAGAATCCAAAGTTCTCCAATCGCTATCTGCGTTTTGGGCCGATTCACTGCCGCGCTCACTTCTAATTGCTATAACTTCTGAAATAATTTGAATTTTGAAATGGTTAAACGTTTAAAATATTCTTAAAAGTATAAACAATTTATCTACCCCAAAAAAATAATTAATTTTTTTTAAAATCTCAAGGTGGTGTAACTCCTTAAGATAATTATCCAGTTAAAATCTCAAGGTGCATCACAAAAATTAACTATTTTATTTATAACATATACTTTGGGTCATAAATTACGAAAATAAATTTCTTCTATGGTAGTGTTCTTCTATATTAATTATTTAGTCATAAGATTGCCTCGCTAATACTAGACCACTTTTTTCATCCAAAACCTCATTCCATTCTCTACTACTGTCATAAATTGGGTCTATTAAACACTATTTCAAGACAACATAAATTGATGTAATATTACAATAATTCTTAGCAGTTGCAATATCATTAATTTAAAAGTTAAGTTAAATGTACTTTGATTTCAGTCAAAATTTCAGTGTGATATTGAAAATTGTTATTAATAATATTTTTAGTCCGTACCCGGAAATAATATAAACCAATACAACTTCTTAATTATTATTGTAATTGTAAAAGTTATAAATTGCTCTATATTTTATTCTCCTTAAGTGTCCTAAGTAGATATTTTTTTTCAGTTCAGCCAACGCAAAGAAATGGGAAATAGAATTGGCAACATTAAAGAGCAACAACGCGAGGTTGACGAGTGCTCTCCAAGAAAGTACGGCCAATGTAGATGAATGGAAAAGGCAACTGGCCAGCTTAAAAGAAGAAAACATGAGAATGAAAGCAAAATATCAAGCCGATTTGGAAAATAGTAAAGGTAATATGTACTTAATTTGCAATAATTATTTTACATTTTGATATTTAAAGTTTCTAAAATATGTATGTTTATATATATTGTACGTGTTTTTCATACACTTGGTTTGATCTTCAATGGAAACATAATTTTTTTCCATAGAAGATTAATAACGGTTATAATCTTCTGAATATGTTCTTAGTTTTGTTGGGATCAGGGTAGTATAAATAACTGAACTAATATGTTGTTAAAAGTTTGTTAACCAACTATGACATCGGAGCGAATTGTACAAGACCAAACCATAAAAAGAAAACTGAACTGTCTGAACTGACTTCATTTTACCAAACATAAAAATTGACCTACTGGAAATGGTAACATTAGTTGTGTTTTAAAAAGGCATATTGTAGACTAAAATCTGATATCTATTACAATTTCTAAAACGAATTTTATGGTTATAATGTTATTTTCGCCGAACTTCTATACAATGATATGATGGAGGTAAAGAATGAATGGATGGGTTATTTACTTGTAATAATTGGGTTGTGGTTAGCCATGGGCGAGACAATAGATCCTAAAAACATTCTGCGGGCAACGTCATAGTATGTACACTTGATCTGCTTCGATCGTCATCTACGAATTTGCTAGCCAGTAAAAAAAAAGAGAAATGTACTAGCGTGGCAAGTCAGATATTAATAATCTGATATTAATTACACTATAAGAATTTAAGTCTTCAACACATCAAGCAACACATCAAATGTTATTATATATTAATGATAGTTGATGACCGTTTCCACAAAAATTTGTATCCTATAATAAGGCGTGGCCAATTCATTCATAAACAGACTATAGCATAAACAAGTCAGTGGTGTGTGAATTCCTTTACGAAATTTTTAATTTCATAGGATTGTATGTATCTATGCGTTTACAGTATTTTATTATTCTCATTGTTTTATTCTGTTGTATTCTGTCATTATCGGAGACCGTATGCATTTTTATGTTACTAAATAATTAATTTTGTACACACAATACAAACAAATCCGCTTAGTATCTAGCTGCAAAAATGGGTTTGTAGCCGGTTGCTATCTACGGTATTGAAACACTGACAATCTCCGCGTAGAAAGAACACGTTTTTCAGAAGTTTCCACAAGACGTTTTCGGGTGCACGAACTGTCTAGAATCAGTCTGGCGGTTGTTTATTGCAAGTGACGCAGCGATAACCAGTGTATTCTACAATATTAGAATTATGAACCCGAATACGCCTATAGAAAAATAACTATACTATCTTATATATTTACACTAATTTACATTGATCTACAACTATGTTCATCTTCGTATTTTTACCGTTAATTTCTGTTCGTATTTTTGTGGAACACGCTTGTTCCCATTCAGTTCCTAAAAAAAATTGTGGTAATCTGTTTTCGATTTATAATATCCATTCCAGTTCACAATTAGTCCTCAATCTTCTGCATTAAGCGACGTAACTTTGGTAGGTATTTTTCTCGTGTAGCTACCAGCTTTAGGTTTTTCTTCCCTAAACATAATAACTTTGATCTTATCTTCATAGTGACATAATAAGACTCTCTTCCTTTTTGAAAGAGCTTGCGTATATTTGTCACATTCATTAGACTCTTGTATTATATTATAGAGGTATTTAGCTCACAATTTCGCTTTATTAAACAATTTTACTTGTTACCACTTTGGCATATATTATAATTATATCACAATTAGTTTAATGTAATAAATATTTATCACATAAATAATAATCATCGTTACTATGATTAAAAAAATAATGTGGTGGTTGATGTTTTTTAATTATACTTTTTCATCGACCCCCAATAGACGACTCGAATTCTGTCGATCCTTTTCAAAATCTCATTGCCCCAAAGAGGATCCAAATGTACGGTGTTAGGAATCTCTAGTACAGGGTTTTTCAATAGAGACGTTCGAAATTTGTTAGGTTATATCGACCATGTTGTTAAAACAGCATCTGTCCAATTTGTTGTGAATTGTTCAGTAGTGTATAACGAATCACTATGGAAGGTTATAGCGTTCAACAGCGTGTGAAAATCATCAAATTCTATTTTCAAATTATCATTTCAAGTGCACTGGTTGAGAAACGTTCTGCTCATTACGTGATTTTTTTCCTCGCCACAACCGTCTAGCCGAGTCGACGATTCGACGTTTGGTGGCCAAATTTGAGTCAACCGGTTTGATAAATAATCAGCCAACACCCGTACGTCACCGAAACGAAAGGTCTGCTGAAAACATCGTTGTTGTGCATGAGAGTGTACGGGAATTCTAGGCAATCAAGTTCTCGTCGTTCACAAGAATTTCAAGACGACAGAAGACTTCAACTTGGCGAATTTTGCGTCGGGACTTGGGCCTGCACCCGTATAAAATCCAACTGACCCAGAAACTTAAGCTAAACGACCATAGGCAATGCCATGTGTTCTCTGATTGGACTCTGGAGCAAATTTCACCAAAAAAATCATCTTTAGCGACGAGGCCCATTTTTTGATGAATGGATATGTGAACAAGCAAAATTTTCAGATTTGGGACGGCACCAATCCACACGAGATACACTAGCACCAAATGCATCCCGAGAAAGTCACTGTTTGGTGCGGATTTTGGTCTGGCGGAATCATCAGTCAGTACTTCTTCCAAAACGAAACTAGCATTGCTATAACCGTCAACGGCAAGCGCTACAGATCGATGATAAGCAACTTCTTGTGGCCTAAACTGGATGATATGGATACCCACGACATGTGGTTCCAACAGGACGGCGCTACGTGCCACACAGCGTATGCCACGATGGACATTATGCACGAGCGATTTTAGGGCATGGTTACCTCGCACAGTGGCGACGTGAACTGACCACGGAGCTCGTGCGATTTAACGCCTTTAGACTTCTTCCTTTGGGGCTATCTTAAATCGCAGGTCTATGCGAATAAACCGCAAACAATCGATGCCCTTAAAGTCAATATAATGAACGCCATCCAGCAAATTCAGCCAGATTTATGCAACAAAGTCATCGAAAATTGGACCTCCCGAATACGTGCTACGTGCCACACAGCGCATGCCACGATGGACATTCTGCATAAGAGATTTAAGGATATGGCTATATCGCGCAGCGGAGACGTGAACTGGCCACCGAGATAATGCGATTTAATGCCTTTAGACTTATTCCTTTAGAGCTATCTTAAATCGCAATTCTATGCGAATAAACTGTAAACAGTTGACGCCGTCAAAGTCAATATAACGAACGCCATCCAACAAATTCAGCCAGATTTATGCGATAAAGTTATCGAAAATTAGACTTTCCGATTATATGCCACCAAGCAAAGCCGCGGCGGACATTTGAATGACGTTATATTTCATACGTAATGCCATGAAATATTCTTTCAAATAAAAAAACATGTGTGGATATCTCACACACTACTTGTTTTATTACAGTATTTACGTTTAAAAATCGAGCGTCCTTATTCAAAGACCCTTTATAAGACAAATTTATATTTGTTTCACCAGAATCAAATTAGAATTTATTAGCATTTATTATTTATCAGCAAGTCATTATCGTGGATGAAGAAGAAACTACTGATGTGTTTGGAATATAATGAATGTCCCAAGTGTCCTTACAACAGACGGAGTTGGGAACCTTTTAGCTCATTAAATTTTCTCCGTAAACATTTAAGTATTTTTCCATAAACTCTTTGAGGATGTACCTTTTAAGCTCTACATTTTTATGCCATTGTTATAAATTAAAAAGGTCACTTGAATTGCTTAATCGCACAACTATTATATATCGTTGAATTTGTCCCGGATCTATATCTTTATTACGCGAATAGACCGTAGATTGAAATTAAAATACAACTTAATTTAGGAAAATGGTGAATTTTTTCTTCCTTATAGTTATTTCTTTGTTTTATCTATGTAAATCCTTTCAGTCTATTACAAATAGCTGATTGTAAATTGATTTGCGAAATAGGCCTGCGAATTATAGATGCATATTTGCCAATATCTACAACAAACAGCTGGAATAGATATATCCCTCCCATTCTATTGTACTAATACTAGTGGACGTATTACTTTGTGTACAAAGACTTAATTATACGGAATTAAAGTAACCGATATTTCCGTAATGATACAATACATTGGTAGATATAGTTTGCACAACTCTTATGTAACATCGAAATTGACATATGGTGTATTGAATTAGTTTATGAAATAAGGAGTTTATGAAAATTTTAACACGATCTATAATTATTTACATCTGCAATAAAATGTGAAAGTATATCAACTAACAACAACAACGATATTATTTAATAAATTTTCATTTAAGTGTGTACAGAGCACATGGTGTCACACTTAAAAATTGCATATTTTCCGGAAATCGAGGAATCGGTTCAATGTTGATGTATATCTATTAATAGGAAAGTTGGAATCTATTGGTTGAATGAACTAATCATAATGAAGCATAATGCTTTCAAAGCCTAAGTAGTTATATAGTAGTTATAAAGCCTAATAGTTATATATAAGCATATATATTTTTTATAATTGCGGTTATATTGCTATGCTTTTATTTACTTTTTTTTTTAATTTCAGGAGGCGGAGAATTAGCAGATGAATTGAGGAAAGAAATACAATCATTAAAATACCGAGTAGTACAATTAGAGGCTGAAGTAGAAAGCAAAAATAATGAAATCAAAGGACTTTCTTGCGTGAATAAAACTTCAGAAGTTCAGGTAAGCAAACCTAACAATGTTAGGAACTAATTTAATAAGAGTAATCATATATGATGCTAATATTTTGAAATGCAGTTTTATTAAATACTCAGTTATAAATGTAAGTAAACAGGTTTTGCTTTCTGGTAATTGAAAGAGGAAGATTATAATGACTAATTAAATTGAATATTTCAATTGTACTCGATGGTTTTAACCGAAGATCGGAAATACGAACATGTTCTTTTTGTATAATTTAAAATGTTAAATACGATCAACATGAAAAGTTTCCCTAGGACGTTACAGCTTAAAATTGACAGTGAAGTTTTGCCGTATTATTATAGTTGTGTATATGTAATTCTAGCAGCAATAATCTTTCCAGCCTACTCTTCGATTTAGTTGTACTTTTGTATCCAAATTATAAATTTTCATATATTGTGTCGTTAGTATTATTTAATTACAATGAATATGGTGTATGTATTGCAAAGCAAGTTATCGATGTACCAAGTATGTAGCAACATATAGTGTAAATTATCAATACGTTATACTTTCTGTCTAGAATATATAATCATGTATCATGAGTTCGAGGACATACAAATCTCAATTAATATATTTGTAATTTTCTCTAACGTGAATCATCAATTTATTTTATCAGAAAAGAATAAATGACTTATTATTATATGATGATTCATTATTTAGGTATTTTATTTTTGCAAAAGTGAACGACTGTGGTGTATTTAAATTGTTAATTAGTTTAAACTTTCAGAAACTAGAAAAAGTACTATTTAGTATACAAGCCAATTTTATTCTGCAAATTCCATCAAATATAATTATTGAGTATTTCAACATTTTAAATATCTTTTTACGAAAAACAAAACCTTTTTGAAAAGACTGTTAAGAAAGACATGGCATTTTATATTCCTAAAATGAATACCTAATTAATATTGCATGAATTATTATGTTACACATTATTATCGAAAACTTAAAACAAAGTACATACATTATACAGTACATACACAATTTATTTCAACTAATTGTCCCCTTAACTAAATTTTTCATAAGTTTTCTTTAAGGGGTCACTGATATCGATAATAAAATCTTATTTATGGCCTTAAATTAAACTTGCATCTTTTCTGCACATTTTAAAACAAATCCCTCACCTCTATCTAGTCCAGAAGCATTTTTTTTTTAATAAATTTCAACTACTGCTAGTTGGTTTCATGTACGAGATCAGTCCGGAAAGTATCCGACCTTGTGATTTAAACTTGTACCTGTGTGTGCTATTGTTAAACATTGCTAAGGGGGGACCTTTATGAGTGCCCCTGCCAGGAAGCACGGTCCTTCGAGTCTTCAGTCGACAACGGTACGCTGTTTAGTAAACATTGAATTTTGTGCACGTCGTATTTCACGATGATTGAATGTATCAAACAATGTGCATTAAATTTTTCCAAAAATTTGGCCATTCGTGTTCGGAAACCATAATTCGCAACATCAAGAAGAATTCGAAGAAAGCGCGTCAGGCAGGGTCGGAGCAACATCAAGGTTCTGCTTACTGTTTTTCTTTCAACCCTAGAGAAGTTATTCATCACAAATACGCTCCAAAAGGTCAGACGGCGAATAAATAATATTACAAAGATGTTTTGAAACGATCGCGTGACCCAGTGAGAAGGAAACGGCCAGATTTGTTGAAAAGTGGCAACTGGGTACTGCACCACGACAACGCACCTGCCCACGCATCGCAACTTATCTAGAAATTTCTTGTGAAACACGGCATTGTTCAGCTTCGTCAGCCCCCATACAGTCCTGACCGGGCTCCCTGCGATATCTGTCTGTTCCCCAAATTAAAAATCCTCTTGAGGGTAGAAGATTCGATGACGTGGAGGAAATAAAAAGGAACGCGACAAAGCTTCTGTTAGCTATTCCGAAAGCTGAATACAAGGAGTGTTTCCGAAAGTGGGAAGATCGCTGGAGGAACGTTGTAGCTTCCAAAGGAGAGTACTTTCAAAGAAACATCGCCGCCATTGATCAGATTTAGCTCTTAAAGCTCTTAATCCCTAAAAGAGCGGGACTCTTAGCCCCTAAAAGAGCGCATTGCTGTCATCTCTTTCCCGATCACTCTACTAGCATAGGCAAGTCCTATATTACACTCATAAACTCTATTAGTTTTCTATTTAATCTGCTTTTCAATCGTAAGAGAATTCATCATAGTTTGTCTGAACGGGCAATTTAGACAGGAAACATGACTTTGTATACTAACTTTAACTCCGGATCAGGACAACGAAGAGCGCTTCAAAGAACTTCGGGAACTCGATTCCCTTTCCTCTACATCGTAAAGTTGAACTCCTGCAGGATATTCAGGCGTTGAACTCGTTTTTTGAATTTTTGCTTTTTTTGTATGAACAACTAATTTTTTGAATGACGAGGCATGATTTTAACTTTTTACAGAAACACACATACGGTTGAAAACAACCGTAAAAACACGAAAGTTTGTAACTTGGTAGGTTTCAACGCTTAGGATACCAACGAAAATAATAAATCGATCATGAAAAAAAAATAGAGTCTACCGACAAAACGACTTTCCTGTGGGCGGCCGATTATTAGTTCGAAAAACTCCTCTTCTGAAAAGTTACATTTTTTCACTTTAGGAACACGAAACTCCTAAATTCTTCGGATTCAATAGCTGAAAATTTTAAAGCCTATTCTCAAATAGTGTAAAAACGCCCTGACGATGCCGATTTAAAAAATATTGACTTAAGGGAGGAAAACAAATTGGAAGTGATGAAAAAAAAAATACAAATACTCCCATCAGGAGAGTTTACTACACTTGTGATAAGTAACTGATTAAAATTCCAAGCAAAAATATGAAAACCGCTTTTGAAAATTACATGTTCCTAAACTCAGAAATAATTCCCATATGGATAAAGTGTGGTTCAGTGTTCTATTAAGTTAGTGCAGCTACTCTCGATATAATACAACCTTAAAGGGTGTAAAATAGATTTTTTTTTAAATGTGAGGATTCTCTAAAGAGCAGGTACGATAGTTGAAAATAAAACCATACTTCATCAGTAAGAGGCGTTTTGTCCAAAAGGTCATCATTATTTAAATTATTGTCGAACCAGTGACAGTAGTTCTCTCGTCTCGTTTCTCAAAATAAGGGAGTAATAACTCTTCCACAACAGAAACCTTATACGGATGCAAAAGTAATTGTTTTGCCGTTCTGTGTGAAAAAAATGGCATTCCTAAAATTATAGCTTTTCCTTTAATTTTAAAAATACATTAGATAAGCATCTATTTATATATCTGCTGCAGCAGTAAGTTAGCATAAAGATTTTGTTGGACTAACAATTAAACATTCACGAACACCAGGGTTTATTTTCTGACTCATACTGTCTTTCTCCTACGTAATTTACCCTTGTACGCACGACCAGTATTGAAAATCTTCCCACCAACTAAACCTCCATGGTTTTGAAACTGTTCTCAAAATTGTAAGAAATATGAGTGGGTGAAGTATTTCCCTGTTCTCATCTCGTTGATCGCGTCTAAAGTAAGCCTCAGGTGTATATTTATCGTCTTCTACAAAGAAGACCACTTTTGAACCTTAAAAATTGTCGATTACAGCATACATATAAAATACGAGTTTCTTTAACTTTAACTAATCATGCAATTGATAATTTCACACCTTGTGCGTCACCGATTTGGCCGAGTCTCTGTGTACTTACAGAGACTCACTAGTGTAATATATCCTCAAAGCCCCAGGGTACACAACTCGGAAGTAAGGGAGAAATTTCTCTCGAAAGTGTTAAGCTCACCATTTGTACAACTTCCAAAAATTCGAATTTCCGAAAACTGTCGTGGCAAAATAAGCAGCGTGTAAGTTTCTTAGCGTTGCGATTCGGGTTGGAGACTCTACCTGTGTATTTATTTTGTTCTTCTATCCTCCTTTCTTCATAGAAAATATTTATTTGTTAGGACAAGATCTGGAGACCCCTTAAATTACGATTTAAAACACAGGCCCAACTATTACCTAAAATCTCTGCCCACACATTAGCTTTTCCTGAATGTGTGTGGCTCTCGCGAAATATATGAGAATTCGTATCACTTCAGTACCTTATATTCTAAGTGTTCACATTACCATTTAAAAAAAATGTGGAAAATTGGTAATACCATTTTTTTTTATTAATGAGGTTTGTGGGCTATTTTTTCTGATATCACTTCACAAAATTGAAGTTGAATTGAAGCGATCGGGATCATCTGTAAGCTAGTAAACCATTTGTAATTTGTAGTACTGAAGTAGATTGGAACTTTCGGTGTGAAGATAACCCAAGTCTGTGTTATCTTCACACATATCTTCACATATGTTTATTATTCTGAGAACACTGACTTAGTTTTCCACAAAACACTATGCACTACACTCGACGCGCGTAGATTATGATTAAAATTACATCATCTGGAGTTGATTAAGACTAGTTTTAATCATCTTCAGATGATGCCAACTTTGTTGGCGAAACGCGCGTCGAGTGTCGTGTATAGTGTTTTGTGGAAAACTAAGTCAGTGTTGTAATTTGTAGGGTGAAATTTTTGTTTCTTTAAAATCCTTTACACAGTCTTCGCAGATACTCCACACACAGATGCAGTTTGACTTGTAGATTACGTAGAATTCACAACATTCACCGACAATATTTATTTGTTGGCTTCCTGCAATGCCTGGATGTCCAGTTCTTATTTCATATTGGATACTACCTGTTTTCTGAAACTTTTGTAATGTCTCTTGTAAATATGCTCTAGAGAACGGGCGATCGGGATATATCATTTAAAATTCTTTCAGCTGCATGTAGATTTCTTCCAATTTCTTCAATAATCGGAATTGCATTAACTTTTAGTTACGTAAAAGTATGCTAAAGCCAATTTGCAAGTATAAACAAATACAATTCGGATATGTAAAAACGTATAAGTGACTTTCTACGCGATTCCTGTCAAAAAAAAAAACTTCACACTTATCTAAAGACTATATGAGAAAATATGAGAGAGTCCCATTTGAACTAAGTGAGTTTTGACCTTATCATTTCATAAGAAAATAATTAAAAGTAATAATCTTGTATAATTCTCGGTTGAACAATTATTTCTGAATAATAATTGAAAAACGTTTAAATACCAGGTATCTTAAATATGCAGTCGACATTATTATATTGCAATGTGAAATATGCTAGACAATATTGAGGTTATGAGATAAAAAATTAAACACAAATTACAAATTTCACCATTAAAAAAAAAAAAAGCAAATTGGTAATGATAATGATTAATGGTAATGATAAATTTAGGTGCCAAGTATGTGGTCGACCATATAGTCGGTCTTAGACATTGGAAAAAGCGAAAAAATTAAAGAATTGGTTCACGTCACATCTTCAAGCACAACCAATATATTTTAAAACTACACATCAGATGTACATTATGTAAATATAATGTCATTCAAATAATACTTAATTTTCATCTGTAATTTCAATCATACAATAAAGTTTATTTACAACAAAATTCATAACAATATACAAATGTATATACTGATACATGTATATACTGATGGAATTATAGATATATTCATAAGTATGTTATAACTTTAGATATGTAGTGACATACATAAATATGCATGTCATAAATATGACTTTTACAATGTTAAACCAAATATACCTTAGAAAAATATATAAATCCACAAAACAATACGGCAATAGTCGACCATCTATCACCCTCCAATTGTTTATTTTATGTGATGTCCTTATCGTAAGGTAAGATACAACTAACTTGCAACAATAATAATTATTAATATAATTTTCTAACAAATTACATAAAGGTGTTACATTTGAACATTTCAAAACTTTGAGTACACCACTGAATACGATTACTCTAAAATGGGATAAAAGCCAGTTGGGTTGGAAAGATTTTTTGCTGTAATTCATGCACATACAATTATTATACGGCCATAATTCAGAAATCGTATTTAAATTTAAAGATTATATATTTGAATTTGGGAATACGGTAGTCTTTCAGTTCAGTAACCGACACGGAGCTAATAAAAGTTAAACGCTTGCTCCCCGTCTACAACATTGCTGGGTTACCTGTCGTATTCTTCTAGAGGGATGGGGCTATAACACTGTAATTCGTATTATGGTCCCAGGTTGCAGACTGGGTGTAGTATTCGAGTTGCCATTACATACTTGGGGTTGAGTCCAAACGGGTGAAGTTTGGTACCTCTCCCTGAGCATGGACGTGTTTGTCCCTGTCTATCTGTACAACCTTCCCAGCCTTAGCCTGAGAATGTAGGGGAAGGTTGGATTTCTGTATGTCTAAAATTTTAAGTTTTTTTTTATGTAATTTTCAGTCTTTACAGAAGGAAAACCAAGAACTACAAAGTACAATAAAATTAGCACAATCGGAACTTGAAATAGCTCTCAGCGCACACGAATCTCAAAAACAAATACTCCTCACCTTAAGCCAACAACTCGCATCAAGGATTCACGAATTAGCAACAATCCACGACGAAATGACTACTGCGTTGCAGACGTGAGAAATTATCAAAGGAAGATAGCATTGTATTAATGAACGCATTTATATTGCATATGTATAGGTCTGTGTCAAATTCTCTCGCTTTCTGGATTGTCTTGAATACCTTTCAACGCGAAAATATTCAAAGTAACGACAAATAGGTTATAATATTTATTAGGCACGTGCCATTTTATTTCAAGCTCAAATATTTTGTAGAGATATAATTTATTCTGTGCTTTTTATGCACAAATTATTTAATGTTATTTACGTTACTTTTAGCTAACCGAAAACTGTTGATTTTCATTTTTATACTCTTTTTGTACCTTTTCTATGTTAACTTCGTATATGATGGCAGAATATTCTCTAAGTAGTGTGTTAACTTTGTGCCGTATTTCAAATTAATGAACTACCGGAATCGTACAAAATTACATATAAGTATTACGTAATTTAATCTTTAAATATGGAATGATTTAAGAAAGTGCGCATCATAACTTCATAACTTTTTAGTTATTTTGTATTAATTATTATTCATATTCCTGGTCCTTTTTATATATTTTTAAATAGAGTTGCGATATAAGTCACAAAAAATTAAATTACTTTAAATGTAAATATTTATTTTAACAGTAAGTTTATTTCCTTGTTTTCTTAATCTTAATTTGTGATTCATATGTATAATTAATCATTATTATATAATTGTCTTCCAAAAAGTTTCGGAGCGATGTTGTATTTCGAAAACTTAGTGATTCAGAAATTTTTAAAGTATTGTTAACGTTACACATAACTTGCACTTTTTAGGACAGACACAATAAATGGCAAATCTTGCAATTCAGTTATACTCAATGTATTTGATGAAATTTTTTGACATTGTATTTCTAAAACTGAATATTAAGTTTACCCGTTTAACATTTCCACTATTTCTAAAACAAAATGTTATTGAAAAAACGCAGGAATTACAAGGCATATGTTTAAATTAAATAATTGTGCAGTTGAAAAACAACAGTGTAATATTAATAATATATCCGTGAAGAAAAATAATGGTTTGCTAGGTGACTAATTTCAATTTGAATCAAAATGGCATTCCAAGGGGCTGAAAAGAAATAGCTGATAACATGCCCAAGAAAACATTTTATTCGATTGAAATTAAAAAAAGCAAAACATACCAAAATAAAAGATGGGGTAGATATAGACAAATGGTTATCCTGCAAATAAAATTAGTTAACAGCTTTTATAAAAATTTAATTTTCTTAAAATTCGTTGATTTCAGTTGTGATTGTCCTGTATTATGATTTCATTATTTAATAACAAGCTTATATGTAAACGTAATTTGCTTTTTTTGGATTCATGAAAGTCCTACTCTGATCTTACATGAACAAAAAATAACTTTAAGTAAATTTTCATAGACTTATAGTCATTGTTTGATTTCAAGATCTCACGATAAAGTTTCCACTACCATTCCACTTCATTACACTATTTCGCTTGCTTTTTAGCCATAACTTCATTAGAAGAATTGTGTTCTAATGCATTTAATTTCATATACTTTTGGGCCACCACGTAATGGAAAAATGTATAAAGTGATGTATATACATACTTGTTAACTGTGCATACATACGAGTACATCAACAATATTTATAATATATTGCATATTTATAATATATTGTCACCAAGCCTTATTTTAATATTTTTATAAGTCCATCTATATTACCGCTTTTGGTAGGAAACCTTTTTAAGGACACTCTTTCACAAATATTAAATCGATAGAAGCATTTTTCAATATACGACGATATCTTTCTACCTATGCACTGATTTAAGACACCTCTTCTTATAAGTCGTATCATTCCAAATTCACACGAGTTTCTCGATTTCGTTTAATTTTACAATAAATAATTCATATACATAATTTTTTTTAAAGAAAGACTAAAACACCTGTTTTGTCTTTGGTATTTTGTCTTTATTGACCTTGTCTTTATTTAATGTCAAAACACTTAAGTTTTATTAAAATAAATTCACTATAATTGGGTTTCTGAGTAACAACCTTAACGCACTGTAGTATTACACCATTGAAATTTCTGACATAATTAAGGCAGAAAATTTTTTTAATCATCAGCAAAAGGAGTTTCAATTTTTTTCTTGTTGTAACATGTTTACTACCAGCTGATTATGTATTTAATAATATTTCTATCGTAAGCATAAAAGCACTCAAGTATTTTAATGTGTTAGATTTTTCAGCAGAAATCCCATTATTATAATTTCAACCCACAACAGTGTTGTTGGTTTGGATGGTGTTAACACAACTACACAATAGATATTCATAGTCCTGAGTTTGCTCTAAATTATGTGACATTGTAGAAATAGAATACCTAGAACGAGATATTACCTCAGCAGAAAGTTAGTAGTTCTATTTTCGAGAATATTTTAAGCCTCTTTATTTACATCATCTTAACACAGGTTAGTGGATACCATTTCAGTTCAAGTGCATTAAAATTGCTTTATAAGTTATCGGCATTCAGCATCGGGTTCACAATTTAATTTAATTTTCACAGTAATGGTTGAATAGTTACTGTCAATCATATCGTATTGCTCAATAATATTAATTTTCACTTTCATGATAGTTTAATGCGTAGATTTTCTCACTCACATTAGATATATTATACTTTTCTGTTGTCATTTCCATTTTTAAAAGCTACGTATCACTTTACTGTACCCACATGGACAAATGGTACCAAATACTTGGAATGCAAAAAATTAATTTCTTATACACAAAACCAAAAATTGAAAACTTGAACATTAGTACCACTTTTAACATCATAATAAGTCATTATGCTCACTTCTCTTCTACTCTTTTTCCTTTGTAATAATAATGTTTGGAACTTGAATATATAAATCACTTAGAGTGTATAAATATTTGTAATGTAATTTTGCAGATTTTAAAACGTATTTCTGAAAACTGATTAAAGATTTTGCTTTCAATCATAATTTAGTGTACTGAAAGAAATATCTGTCGGAAGTCGTTACCTAATCTTTGAGCGATCATAGTCAACTAGTAGGCTGTAAGTATATTTCTTTTTCCCAATATATTTAAAGCTCAAAGCGACTTATTTTCCAAAGTTTTTGATATACATTTCAGTCACAATTGCTGATTTCCATACATATAGTGATGACATTTTTTATGCGATAAATGGATGTCCTGTTGTGCATTACAGACGTAGATGAGTAGGTTTATAACTTACTTATTAGAAATTTATTACTCATTAATTAAGCGAGTACTATCTAAAATGCGGTGGAGAATTTCACACCAAATTAGCACTAAAGGGGGTTACATACTCGTACATGCTAGATTGATGTGAAAATGACTCTTGAAGGTCATGGTAGAATTTTATTGCCCACTATTGTGACTTGTTATACCAGTATAATAAAATCAATATCACGTTTGATGTAAATTTGGAGGGGGTTGCGGACATATGCGTTTATGTGACGTTGTTTACTTCATTATCATTATATATATATCTATATATATATATATATATATATATATATATATATATATATATATATATATATATATATATATATGCAAGAAGGTACCATTCAATTATTAAACTTATTTAGCGAATTACTTTTAATAAACTTGGCCATCACGCGTAACGTTACTTATAACACTATTTGAGGATAAGTTGATTCCTTAGAAATCACGAACAGACGTGTTATATATGAAAATTATCTCCCTCATATTAGAAATATTTCCATCGCGCTAAATACCTATCAGATAATTGAAATACATTATAAAGGACGGTGTTTTACTTCAAAGTGCCATAGGGCATCGGTATAGACACAGCAGTGCGGAAGTTATACAATCCAATCTAACCTCTATGTTGCTTTTATATTAATTAAAATATAAGAGTTCATGTAGAATTACTTGTTTTTGTAGTAGGTAAATATTACTGATCACAGGTATTCTCTTTCATATATTTCAATAATCATGAAAAATAAAGTAATTTCAAGTAATACATTGTACGACATTAACTAAATTTAATTTAAAATATTGTTAAAAATATACCTGTTAACTAACGTGTTTTGGCTGTTACTTAAACATCGAGTGAACATGAAATTTCAACCATGGTTAATTCCAAAATTAAAGTCATTTAGACCTATTTAAAATACCTATTTAAGTAGGCAAAACATATCATTAAAATACGCAGTGAGTACAGTAACTACCACCAAATATACACTAATGGATCTAAAACAGACAGAGGGGTAGGGAGCATGTTCGTGCTATTGAAGACGAACACATCACATTCCTACTACTTCCAAATACCAATATGTATACAACAGAACTGTACTCACTATCGAAGGCTTTGCGAGAGATATTTCAAGGATTTCCTGATATACACTGACTCACGTTATGCAATTCAAAATATTCTAACGTCATATCTAGGCTGACAATGAGATATAAATTACATAATCTAGAGAAAGACGTTTTTATCTATACGCCCAGTCATGTTGAAATCAGCGGTAACGAGATGGCAGATAACACGACTCAGTTATCCGGAGATATGGAGGAAGTACCCGTGATTCCGTTAGATATTAAATCATCTAGGACACTATGATGAATAACAAATGGCAACGTCAGTGGGATAGAAGTACTGTACAACTAAAAGCTATAAAGCCGTGGTCCACCTAGTGGTTCTTGTCCAAAAATTTAAGTCAACGAGAACGAGTTGTATTAACACTTTTAATGATAGGTCACATTAACATGTCGAGTTACCTTTTCTTGGGTCAAAGTAGTCCAAAATGTACAACTTGCTAAAGAGAAGAGCTCTGATAGTAAAGGATGAGTGCAGTAAAGAGCATATTGTTCAGCAATGCCAGGGTAAATATGTGCAGTGTCGTGTCTCTCGTGTTATCTACTGACAATAGCTTGAATATAAAGACGATCAACGTCTGTAAAATGACTGAAATGATAAAATTTTGCGTTAAATTAGAAATTTACCAAGCGGTAAAAGATCCAAACAAAAAAAAAAAAGGAAAAAATGGAAAATATAGGAAAATGTTTTTTTTTTTCTGGCAAAGAAGCCTAGTTGAATTGGATTTATGTATATTGATTTGATACATGGTTAGTTTTGATTTATTTAACATTAGTGTAAACATTTTATCCCAAAGCAATTGTTTCGCATAATAAAAATATGTTTTTTACCTAACAAATAACATTAAATACTACCTAATATGTTTGCATTGATAGAATTTGTTAATATATTCGAAGTTATTATAGTGAAAAATACTTTGTAACACTATTTATTACATTTTTGAATTCCTCAGTCATTCTATTTTGAATTTGATAATATGACTATGTTTCCACCTTCAATGCTTATATTTTCGAAATTAACACTTGATTTTGTCCACTTACTAATAATATACAGCCTCGTCTAATCTCGTATATATAATCTGATTTTCGTTTTCAAAAAAATCGAAATCTCTTTAAATTCTTTAAACGGTTTAAACTCCCCATTTGTTTATCATTGAATTAAAGATTTTTTTTGTTAAAAATTTGTCAATATGTATACTATTTTCCATGTATTTTAAAAGAAGGAAAGACATACAATTTAAAGGTCTTTAACGTGTTGCCTTCGCACTTCCAAACATTGTGAAATTTTTTTCCGTACAGCAACATAGTTGGCGTCCCATTTTAATTCGGCTGTAAATGCTTGTCATATCTACTTTCAAGTTCTTTTGGTGAGTTATGTAGTCAGCAACTTATTAACGTAATTAATGTCATATTAGACTGTAGTCGGCAGTCTGATACGACATTTATATTCTTGTTGGCTTAAAGGGGACACACAATACCTGAATATTATTTAAATTATATACGAATACGTCACATCAAGAAAAACCAACTAAAGCTGGATTTTTTAACTGCTACGAATTGTTAATTGATAGTTAGTTTTCGAGAACGCCATGATAATGAAACTTTTGGAAAACTTTTAATACACGATAGAACAGGCTCTCAAATTTTCTCATCGGGATTCTAGTAACTTATAAATAACAGAGTGCTTTTTCAAGTTTAATGTTGACAAGTATTTATACACCAATTTATAGTCCCCTAAGGCTAAATATAAACGAAAAATATTTTAATTTTCCATAAAGTTTAATAATATCCGATTGTGAGAGTTTCCCCAATAAATCAAACATATCTGAAGTCTACTAGTTATACTAGTATACTCCAGATATGTCCAAATAGATATATTGTTCCATTTATAATGTTACAAAATTATCTGATGATCTTTGTTCAGTTCTTTGGCATATAGATCGTTTTTGTAACTTCGTAAGTATTTCGGTTATGATGCTGTTGCCATGTTTTTAAAAGTTAAGTAACAGTTCGTAACAAAATTTTTTTACATGTAACATATTGATATGGTCAGTAAGTGATACACACAGTTAAATATGAGTATTCAACTTCGTTGCTGTTGGATACATTGTCATAAGCCTTAGAATTATTTGTTGAAGCCCAAATAGCTTTCTAAGCTAAGCTCCAGTTGCCCGATATCAACAATTTTGCGTGTTTACAGAGCCATTTGATTAAATAATTAACGTTCAACGAATTCAGAGAATAGACAAATATGTATCATATAATTAAAAATCTATAAGAAAGTACTTCACCAAGAATTGTTAAGGTCATTAACAATAGGGTGTAAAGCAGTAAAAATATAAGTATTTTTTTTTTAAATGCCCTGTATATTACGCGTATAATCGAAACGACATAATAATAGGTAACGCTAGGATAAAAAATGGCTTGCCTTCAGAATTGTGAATATTGTAAATAAATAATAAAATAATTACCAGTAATAAGTTTAATATCAAATTTAAATTGGAAGTTATTTAAAGCAGAATAGTGAGTTGTTTGATGTTCAATAGAAAACGTGAAAATTTACTTTCTTTCATAACTATGTGCAACAGCAAAAAGTAAAACAAGATAATTATATGCAGCAACCCCAATACACGAGAGGCATAAACTTTAACGTTAAAGTAAGCTATATTATTATCAGAATAACAAATAAACTAATGAAGTTTTACTTGCTATCTGTTTTGTCAAATAAAAAAAAAAAAAAAGCTTAAACATGCAAACATTTAGTAACAAAAATAAACTCATTGTACTCCAACAAGCAATGAATATTGAACTCTTTTCAGGACAACTCCATTAAATACCACGCCAAATAATTAAAGTACACTATCAGAAATTGTCATTAAAAATTGTCGATGATCGTCACAAGAACGGTATAACATATGCAATTTTTTTTTTATTTTAGCCAGTATATCCCAAATTTTGCGTGTTCACTATATAATGCTAGTTTTAATGTTTATGTTGTGATGTCTGCTGAGAATACCTCGTTAAGATGACTATTCATTTGATTATATTTCCACAGCTAACATCGAGTTGTACATAGAGAGTAGTATATCATGACATTGTCTTCCAGTATTAGAAACTTAATAGTGACAGAAAACTATAATTAGGCATAGCTAGATTGAGCTGTTTCTCAATTTTTCTCATTTCAAGTAAATTTTTAATTCGCCTTAAATTCTCGTGTTGACACAAGATTTTAGTCAAATGGGTTAGTGCTTCAAGCACAAGTAGTTTCTGAATTATTTATTCAGCCCTACTAAACTGTAGTTTATTGTTAAACCATATAACATATGTTATTATTTGTTATTTTGAGAAGATTAGGTTTTGGCATGAAAGTATTATTTATTTCTTAAGTTCATAATAAAAAACAATTAATACAGAAAATTCAATTCACATTTTTATATGTAACATAAACCGTATCATTAATAATAGTAATTACAAAAAATTTGAGACTTTTGCGTGATGGGTTATAAAATAGAAGCGTCAAAGTAAATTATTGTAATAGGGAAATTGTTAAATAAATTAAAAAGGTCAGATATATTTTAAATATTTGAGTTGCTGTGAGCGTTAGTGAAATTTTTACAACTATTTCTTACTAATTGTTGCAAGTAAATTATGATACTTATTATTTACTTATTTAATGGAATTAATATATTGGGAAAATGTAAATAATTGACAAAGTAAGTGGTATTATCTTAATTAGTCATATAAATTCATCGGTTAGTTAATTGGTTGCCAATACATAAAATTTATTATCCTAATATTAATTTACGGTCTGTAAATATTGTTTAAAGGCTCACATTGAAAAATTCACACTTGTGTAACATGACTAAAGAGGTGGCTGAATAACGTCGCTTCTAGAAAAGAGGAGGGCACAATTGTTGGTATTTTTAAATATAATGTATGTACTTGGTACACGAAAAATAAAACTTTAGCTATGAAACCATATGAAACTCGAAGTAGAAAAGACCTTTTTATGAAATTAACTATCCTAATATTCAATGGGATCAAATAAACATAAAAACATACGTGTTTTGCCTTGAAATGTGAAAAATATTAAAAAATGTATAACTTGAAATTGTAATTCTATTGTGACTTAATAAATTGTTAGTCTCAATTCGCTCCTTTCTGATGTCTGTAATAAGAAATAACAGAGGTAATAGCGATTCCGATTCTATAAATGGGGAGGTGGAGAGAGTTCACATGCACTCAGGTATTGTATCGATATATTGAAGAATACTGGCTGGGAGTCGACATAAATCGACCGTTTCCAGTCAATAATTTCCCTGTGTACTCCCTCGTTTTATCGAGGGCAAAACAACTATGGAATGTTACGTATAATTGTATATTAACGATATAAAATAGGACTCTTTAATATCAGATGTAATGTGGATCCAGGTCCTAGACCGAATAACTCAAGAAATATGAAAGAACGCCACTTCATTTTACTAGTTTCATAACTTACAATTTAAAATACATAATTGAGTAAAAATTCGTTGATTCTAACGGCGAGTTCAACAAAATAAATAATTACCAAATTTTATCAACATATGAATTTCTAACATACATTAAAAGTTATTCTGTTCTTTGTATTTTGTAGAAGTCTATATAAATCCATAATTATACATATTATAATTGATATTACTTGACTAAGGCATAGAGTCGTATCTGATATATCTAATCGTGTAATTATGCTAGCATTCAAAAAAAAAATGGCGAAGGTGCCGACATCATTTTAATTTCGTACTTATATCTCAGTATAATAATAATATATTCCATCTATCCCTTTATCGCTGTTGTACCTATATTTTTAATCTGTAATCACCATAAACAGAGGACCATATATAACCTATATATGTGATATTTAAGGTTGAAAAAGAAAGAATAACAAAAATATTATTTAAATAAACTCTAGTTCAATTAAATTACCATAGAAAAGAATATGACCCCTCCACCATTTATTAAAAAAATGCTGGTATAATAGAAATATGTATTTTATTGACGGATCAAGGAAAACATAATTGATTAATACCTCAATAGTATTATCACTTATCATTTAATGTTAACATATGTAAGTAAATCGTTTGTCGTATACTCGAGACAACTTAGAAACTCGGTGCTCATAGTTGGATGGTAAAATATGTCTTGAAATATAGTTCTCCTATTTATTTTTAGAAAAATTAATAAAACCCTCTGTACCTACCCCTAATAGGTCAAAACTAATTCATTAATATATTTAGCTATGATTTTTTTTCCAAACTTTTTATTATCTCGAGTTAATATATCTTTTTATATGTATTATGCACACACAGTCAAGTTATTATTCAAGAATATACATTTTATATTTAATTTAAAAAAAAAACGAATAATCAGCGTACTCGAAGTATCAATATCGCATTTTCACTTTTTTATATTCTCCACAGTAACACACCGAGAGTATAGTTTATTTCTAATAAGAAAGATATTACCCTCTTTCTGATATTTCTTTTAAAGCACAAAATATAACTTTATGTTTAAAAAATTCTGTTTAATACTAATTTGGTTTATTATTCAACAAAAATAAAGTAATTGATAATTTATACGAGGTAGGTACTTGTATATCAGTATCCGTTGCATCATCGGTTACGACAGGCAGCATTTATATTATACTACCTTGAAACAACCGAAGATTGGTATAGCCACAGACATCACATGGTCACTACATTTTAGTTAAAATAAGCTATAGCATACAGATTACCTGACCTGGATGATGTATTTAAAATTCGTTGAGGTGTATATTTTGGAGTAATGCTATAATAATGTTTACTTACATATGTAGTCGGTAAATATTACCAATTACCAGGTATTTCTTATTCTCTTCTTTTTATATTATCTACCTATATTGAAATATAATTTAGGAAAAGAAAATATACTAATATATGTTTCCGTTAAAAGTTTTCAATTTTAATGGTGTGCCTTTCAATGAGAGACAAGAAAAGCATAATTAAATTCTTATGAACATCACTTTAAATATTTTATCCTAAAGATACATTTCTTTCGCATAAACATTTTGTAGGCATCACTAACATAATACACAACACATAAATTATAACCAATAGTTTTATTTTAAAATTCCCATTTGTTTTACATAGTAAATGTGTTTGTTTGAGAGAATATTAAATAATATATTGGTCGAGGTTTGCTAAGGTATTTGAAGTTATTCCAGAGAAACTTGTATTTGCTTCGACATATCCAAAATCAGCATTTATTTGTCATAAACGTAATCTATTACAAATAAATCAACCGTTCCCTCGGCGTAGAGTATGATTGTATTATAATAACTTCTAATTTTTCTAACCTTTTCGTGTTTTTGTGCAATTTTAATATTTATCTTTGACATGCGTATTATAAATATATGTATACCCAACACTTTTATTATAGTTGAAATTTATAACAATTTACAAAATTCGACTGATTTGTGTTTGCAGTATTGTTAATACTGATAAAAGCCTACTTTATATTATAATTCTTAACTATTTAAACGCGAATATGTTTTGTTAATATGTGTTTTTATCATTTTAAAAGTTTATCAGTTAATTTAAAATATAGTGAATATTGTGGATAGAAATGCAAATCACTATATTAAACAATGACAACTAGGTGGAAGAACCTATGGAATTAAACAAATTATTAGATTATTTATTTTGTGGTGTAGTGTATTACTTGTAACTGGGTAACAGTTGACAGTGACATTTTTATGTGACACATACTATTAAATTATATTTCTGTCATCTAGTTACATTAATGCACCTTATTTCAGTGCTAACCAAAATGATGTTCTAAATTATACAGCAATATGTAATATCGGCGTAAAGATATATATGTACCATCAAGAAAGAATGTAATGAGACATTCTCGATACATTTATCTGAAATATAAACAATAAAGAATTCATTTTTGAAGTTAAATATATTCTTGATTCCAAAAACGACCACCCCCCCCCCCCCTCGACTAAAAGCACAATTGACTCAAAAATTGTTTGAGTATGGCCAATATTTCTGAGAAATGTATGGAACCTGTCTCATTATGTTTTGTGGCAGTATGTTTTTGTTCTATGTTTTTATTCCTTTTTAATATTTTATATGTTTTATGTATGAATATTTTAAACATGGATTTTTGTTAGCATAGAAATGGTCTTCAGAAAATATAATGTAGATTATGACATGCTTGAGAACTATGATTTTTTGGCTCAGGAGTTATTAAAGTACTATTTCGATAATTGTAAAAAATGTATTTATTTAGATTTAGCACAAAACAAAACTTACATATAAGTAACAAATACCCATTTGTAATTATAGTAGATAGTGCTGAAATAATTAAAACTTAAGTCGGAGTTTACAGTAATCATCAAGTAAAAGATTTCTGCTAGATTAAAACATGTTAACTTCCTATAAATTTAATATATCTTTACTTGCATTTTAAAACGTCAGTCAATTAATTTAAATATTTTATGCCACAGATGTGAATACTGTAAACGGTCGCTTAAAAGTGCACTTGTAAAAAGCCAATATTGTTCAAATATAGCCGAGCTAATATACACAAGATAAATCGATATTGTTATATAATAATAAGCCAAAAGTTATTGTTTTAAAACAAGACCAAGTTGTAGAAATTTTTTGTTGTAGAATAGACTTTCAGTTGAAAAGCTTTTGTTTCATTTTTTGTAAGAAGCGAGTATATTCCCCAAAAATAGATTCCCTTCTCCAACTTGTCTCAGAAGAAAAGAAAGCAAACCCGAAAAATAAAATTATTCAAGGAATATGTTTCACGGAGTAGGCACTCCTGTCTTTACCTTATAGGGATATTTAGGAGGATATCGATGGCTGGGATAACTAGAATATTGGCAGCCATAATTTTTTTTATTATTATAAAGTTATTCAAACTTTGCTTAGAATTTCGGTTATTACAATTCAAATGCAAAGGAAAAGTTAAATATTGCGTCGGTGGTAATTAAAGCTGCCCAATGTAGATGCTGCATCAGTGGCGTACACTCCGCGGTAACCGTTATAGCGTCGCGTATTCTTGATATTTGAATTGATGTAGGTACAAGAAATTCAAGTTTGACCACCTACATACCAGGTGCGTTCAAGTTCTAAGGTCTCCGATTTTATTTCTCACAAATTAATCATACAAAAAATTTGAAACTTCTGTCATCTTTCAACGTAATCCCCCTGCAGCCGTACACATTTTTCACAACATCGACGCCATGATTGCACGACGCCGCTGCAAACGCTTCTTTAGGAGTCTATTTTGACCAGTGAAAAATCTCTGATGCAATTTCGACACGACTAGTGAATATGCCACCACGGAGAGTGTTTTTCATCGTTGGGAAAAGCCAAAAATCTCTAGAAGCCAGGTCCGGTGAGTAGGGAGCATGATAAACTACTTCAAAGTTGTTTTCAAGAAGAAACTGCGTACGCCCGATGGGCTGGTGCATTGTCCTGATGAAAAATCACACATACAGCCGGCCGTTTTTGTTGCAGTGCTTTAAAGAGCTTGTTCTTCAAAACATGTCGGTAGGATGCACTTGTTACCGTAATGCTCTTTGGAACGCAATGAGTAAGGATTACACCATCGCTGTCCCAAAAAATGGCCACTAAAATTTTGTCAGCACTAGTGCTTACCTGAAACTCTTGTGAGTATCTGTGCTTCCATTGATCTGACTGGCACTTCGTTTTAGGATTGAAAAACGGCATCCATGTCTCATCCATTGTCACAATTGATGAAAAGAAAATCCCATTCATGCCTTCATCACGTGTCAACATCGGCTGGGGAATTGCCACGCGCGCAGCCTTGGTGTCGTCCGATAGCACCACCTGGAGGACACTTTCCACATTTTCAGTTCCTCATACAGGATTGTGTGCACAGGTCCTACGGAAATTCCAACTTTAGAGGCGATGGCTCCACTCGGTGATCCTCCAAAACAACTTTATCAACTCGCGCGACCATACTGTCAGATCAGCTGATGCGAGGCCGAGCCTGTTTTGGTTCGTTATCACACGACGTTCGGCCTTCTTTGAACTGTCTGACCCACGAACGTACATTTTTCACATTCATGACACCATCACCACATGTCTCAGTCAACTGGCGATGAACTTCAATGGGTGTCGCACCACGAAAATGGAGAAAACGAATGATTACTCGCTGTTCTTTTAACGGAAACGTCGCCATTTTAAGTGTCAATAACACTCCTCACTTTCGCCGTCATCGCTAGAGAATCTGTGTGTTGTACAGTGCTGCCATCTCTGTCACGCATTCACAAAGACTTCACACGTATTGTAAACTAAACCGCATATGTCATGAAACAAAAAATCGAAGACCTTAGAACTTTAACGCACCTCGTATTATATAAATACTTGTAATACATATATAAATTATTATAACACCATCACTGATGAGGCATCCAAATGGCCAGCTCTAATCATAATGGCATGATAATGGTAATGATGTACAAATTCGAACCGTCATGAGAAAATACTTCAAAAAATGTCCAGACCACGTTTTTCAAAATACGAGAACCAAGCAAGCTGAATAATACAGGTTGTCTTAGACATTGTCAACATTTTTACTTCTGCCTTTGCTAATACAAATTATTGTAAAACTGTTGAATTAGTCCAGGCAACGAAGGAAAAATAGCGGAAATAATTCATGTAGAAGCCAATTTCTACACAATTGTAGGGGAAGGTGTCCTTAACAACACACTAAAAGTACTGATGGGTGGGAGTGAAGCTAAGGGAGGAGGGGGGGCTGTAAAGGTCCCCTTTTTCAGTTTTTTGTTAATAACCTGAAAACGACTGCCTCTAACGAAAACATGCTTATATACTAAGCTAATCTAGATAAATTCTCTACAAAAAAAGGTCCTATACGCTTTTTCGCTAGGACCAATAATTAAGGAGATATGGGGGGGGGGGGGGGAATGGCAGTTTTTAAAAAATCGGTTTTTATTATTACAAATGAAATATTTATTGTTAAAACTGAAATAATTCACTAATAATAAACAATAATAATAATAAATAAAATAAAGAAATTTGTGTCCAAGGATGTATCTGGAACATAAATTTTAGTCAAAATCTGAATTTTCCTCATCATCGATGCTGTCTTCGATGGAGGCTCCGTTCGTACATGAGCCGAGGCACACGCCGCAGGCACCGGAGCAGACAATGCTTACTTTGCGGCAACCGCAGCGCGCCCCACACCCAGTCGTGCATCGGCAAAAGATCATATTTAAAACGGAGTCGGGTACCACAAGGTCGTTCGTGGTAACTGGGTTGAGGATCCCATCTTCTCCCCTGGCCCTACCGCATTGGGTAAGTGGTAGGAGGTTGCCGAGCCACTGTTGTATCTGTAAGAAAGTAATCAGACCAACGTAAGTATTTAGCATAAATTGATATTTAGAATTTAAAGAAACCAGTATTTAACAACTATATGTAAATGGATTTACCTGTAGATATACTCTGAGCGAGTGTTGCTTTGAAGCTCCTCTGGTTGGAGGAAGAGTGGCCAAGTCTGATTTGGGCTTCGTTGGCGCTTTCAGAAATGCTGAGTACCGATGTTTGTTCAGGTTATCTTGATGTGCAGGCGCTTGATATACAGCCAGAAAGAGCTTCTCGCCAGCCTGTTCGATATCCTCAGTTGATGTTGAAGGATCTGTGAATATTGCTGAGATGTCATGGGTGAGGCCAGTATTTGCTGTGAAAAGCTTAGAGATTCCCACTTTGCTCTTTCCATGTTACGCCGAGGTGGTGTCGCATCCGGAGAAGCTATGGAGAAGGAAGATCGTCTTGGCGAATGGAAGATCTTGAAGTTGTCGCATCAAAAACTATTTTGTCTCCACCTTCCCGCGGCCTGAATTCATGAAGTACATGTTGATATATGGTGGTGCCAATCCAATGAGGAGAACTATCAAGTCCACATCCTCCCCAACTATTGCTACGGTTGGATGTACAGCAGCTTTATCTAACCCGCACCTCACAATAGTGCCATCAGCATCCCCTGTAGCAACAGTTGTTTCAATCCCTGCTGCTGCCATTTTCTCGGTGAACAAGTGGATCAGTTTTGTTTTGTTCCTTTTATTAGCAATAAAATGCTCCTGTTGAACTGTGATGTTCGTGCTTTCATTAAAGTTTATGTCAATCGAAGTTTTTGTGAGCTCTCTTCGCTTCTGCTCTGCTCGTTTTTTGCTGTTGACATCACTGTAGCCATCAAAAACCACCGTACAATTTTCACCGTAATGTTTCTGTACATAGGCAATGTACTGATGGCAAATTGAAGAAATGCAGGAGGACTCTTTCCACTTCATGTGGTGGAGAAGGGAAGCACCGTCTATCACATTGGTGCTTTGGGTGAGATCGAGAGTTGCGTTGTTCTCTAGTGGCAAAACATCGCAGAAAGAAGACTTCTTTCCTTTTCGCATTCCGCCCTCGTTGAACAGAGCCATGGGGAATGGAGTCATATGTCAAATGCTCTGCTACATCTTCGTCGCTCTTTTTTGCTACGAGAGTTCTTTGAAAAATTGTCAGAGGGTTAACAGTAACTGTCTCATCATTGATTTTAATGGTACTGCTCGTACTGGCTAGTGATAGAACCACATTCTTCTGTCCTAAGGGGGGGTGGGTAATGAGGGTAATTATACCCCCGCCCCTAGAACGGACACAAAAGGCGGTACATGCAGTAAAGTCATTAATACGCGGTCTAAGCATAGTTCCTTTATCATTAAAACTTTATTTTTAATAATAAAAACCGATTTTTTAAAAACTGCCATTTTTCCTCCTCCATATCTCCTTAATTATTGATCCTAGCGAAAAAGTGTATAGGACCTTTTTTGTAGAATTTTATCTAGATTAATTTAGTATATAAGAGTTTTTTCGCTAGAGGCAGTAGTTTTCGAGTTATTGACAAAAAACTGAAAAAAGGGACCTTTACAGCCCCCCCCCCTCCCCTTAGCTTCACTCCCACCCATCAGTACTTTTTAGTATGTTTAGGGGCACCTTCCCCTACAACTGTGCCAAAATTGGCTTCTACATGAATTATTTCCGCTATTTGGCCTCTTTTGGTCTTCGTTGCCTGGACTAAATAGTGACCACTTCAGGAATCCAACAGTACAAGATTTGACATTTCACATCAGGTTTCGCATCGACTAAATAATATATGCTGGAACCAAGTGCGAAAATGTTCTAATTCCTTAAAGGTTATCTAGATTTCCCCTCAGAAAATCATCATCTGCGTATGGAAATAAGAGCACAATCCTCTTAAGAATTACCGACCCAATAGGGCCCTGTGTACATCCTCCCTGAAGGATCTTAAACCATCGGCGTCGATCAACCAGTTTTTATAAAAATAGGGTGACGGTTATACAGGGTGAGTCGGGAGGAATGGACCAAACTCCAGGAGTGTATTGTACGTGTGAAAATAATGTAAAAAAACCTCAAATGTTGTTATCCGATTTTTATTTATTTTCAAGTTATAGCGTATTTAAAAATAAACAAAATTTCATACATTAACGTTTTGGTCATCATAGCGTTATAAATGTTCAAAAATACCGCCATTCGCCTCTAAACATTTTCTGCTTCTTCTACGAAGGGCGCCTGTAGTTCTCCTGACTGAGTCACGTTTTTGTTTAAGATCGATTGCAGAATTTCTAATACGTTGAATTAGTGCATCCCGAGTGTCCACTTTTACTTTATACACTTCATCTTTGAACCAGTCCCATGAACAATAATCTAGTGCTGTGAGGTCTGGAGACCTTGGAGGCCAACTAATAGGACCACCGCGACCAATCCAACGCCCTGGAAACCTGTCGTCCAAATGTTCCTTGACCTGGACGAGCAAAATGTGCAGGATGTCTATCGTGCTGGTAGTATAATTGCATTCTGATATTTAAAGAAACATCCTCTAGTAGTCATCTCTATCATTCATTTTGTAAAAAAATTAAGTAGTTGTCTCTTGTGAGGCGATTCTCCAAAATGAAAGGGCCAATTAAATAACCATCGACCATACCACACCACACGTTTACCGAAAACTTATGTTGAAAGTTACTTTCGACTGTTGCGTGGGGATTTTCATCTGACGATACATGACAGTTGTGAGTATTATTAATGCCGTCATGGGTAAATGTTGCTTCATCTGTAAAAAGTATGCGCTATACAACACGAGGATTCTTATTTATCCACCGACAAACTTCCATACGTTTCCGATAATCTTCCGGTTGTAGGTGCTGTATTCTCTGTACATGGTATGAATGTAAGCCTTGCTGATGGAGTGGAAACCATTGACGATATTCTTCAACAGCAACTCTAACATTCCCATTACAAAAACCATAAACAAACACCATATTTGCATATTTTAAGTTTGAATACGTGTGTGGCATTTTGTAATACTTTAATAGTTCAAACTCTAAAATAAATCTTAAATCACTGTCACAATACACTGACACATTGTCAAAACAAAAAATTGATAATGTTTTTAAACCTCGAACATGGCATACTAGATAAACATTTTTAATTACGTTATAACTTGAAAACAAATAAAAATCTGATAACAACATTTTAGTTTCTTTACATTATTTTCACGCGTACAATACACTCCTCGAGTTTAGTCCACTCCTCCCGACTCACCCTGTATAGCCTATATAATTGGCAGTAATATCACCTAGCTTCCTTATTTCGGCCATATTCCACAAACATCCTGCCAAATTGGATTTTGTAATGGTTTAAAGAGTAGAATAGTCACATAGTTCATACTGCACAGTTTCATCCTGCTCTTATCCTCTACATAGGGGCGAAACGCGTCCGACAGGATCCAGTAAGAATTCCTGTCAGAACAAACAATTTCATAGTAAAGTGACAGCTTTATGTTTTCAAGAGATATATATATATATATATATATATATATATATATATATATATATATATATATATATATATATATATATATATATATATATATATATATATATATATAAACGACAGAATACGAGATATATGTAGGTCTGCAAAAAGCATACAGTAGTTTCAATAGTCAACTATCTTAGATAGATGTCATATAAATCAACTTGAAAATGTTCAGCGGCGTTTCTTGGAGTATTTGTCATTTCACATAAATAATTATTATTATATTCTGTATTATAATTATCTTATAATTATGGTTATAATAAAACTTTGCTTTTACAAAGATCTGACCTCCAGTCATAGAACTCTAAAAGGGTGCTTACTAGCCTCTCATTGTTAGTTAAACTGTCATAATATAGATAATAATATAGATTCACCCGCATTACTAAGCATGTTTAGTATACCCATACCTAGACTAGGCTCTCGAGAGTAAAGTATGTCTTATTGCCAGACGGGAAGAATTAACGTGCTGTTAAAATCACTAGTGTTTGTAATGTTACAAAATTTTAATGTAATATCACTTGTTATTTGAATAATTGTAATCATAACTAGCTATTACCTTTAGGGAAACAACAACTTTTTACTGTCGTGTAAGTTATGAAGTATTCCACGGTTTATTTATGTTAAAGTTATTTAAAGGTTACCATTTATTTTTGTTTACCTAAGTCCTAATGCCTATACTTAAGTACTCAATTACGCGACTTGCTACATTGGAACTAAAATAGCCCAAATTTTATACAAAATATAATAAAGTACATGGCTACAATCTTCTAGATGCCCAAATCATCATTTTCTCCTAAATATGGTCATAAGGAAGGGGATAATAGGATGACTGTTCCGTGAAACATACATACATAAACATATCTCGGTCACTCCTTAAATCCTACAATTTCTATTAAAGCATGTTTTAAATTCTATAGTTACTTTGGTTTACCGAGAAATCTGTCGAATTAAAAAACCGTAAAACTGTTTGATGACACAAATATTATCCTTCAGCGAGTTTGCCCCTGTCGAGCAAAAATTATTTTTTTCGGGTCCGCGCGTTTTCCTTGTTGGATTCTTCGCAGGTATATCGAATCCCACCGAGAAAATGGGCAATTCACTGAGATTATGGGCATTTGCCCTTGTCCTTTTGCAGAATTTTTACAACCCTTCTGTATAGCGTCTAATCAGATTAAGCTTTACGAAGTAGATTTTTTGAGCATAATAGTAATTCTAATCAACAACTGAAAGTCTCAATGAAAATACATATTACGGTGATTTATTGATTTTTAATCAGTAGTCTCCATTAATTGCTTTTACGAAGGATTTCACAAAAGTGTTTGCTGCCCGCTGAGTTAGTTTACACCTGTCATATTGCTTACTACAATTTGAATAATCCAACCCATTTTTTAAGGCCGAATAGAAGGGGGTATCTGAAATAGACCCTTGCACCCAATCGTTCGTAGCCAGACCGTCCAAAATTTTGTCGATACTAGTTCCTTTTCCATTACTGACATTCTTCGAGGACTTCTTTATTGTTCGACAAATCAGTTTTTGCATACAAGAGGTGGTATCGATGTTGTGCTCCATAAGGATGTCATCTAAAATGGTCAAATAACGCCATACTTCTGATGGATTTGAATCTGAAATAAATGTATAGATGCAAGTAAGTATAGATATGCATGTATAATATTCTACTGAGAAAATGTACAAAAAACCCAAAAACTACGTCAATTACTGACTTATTATACTATAAAAGAATTACTAGAGTTACTATAAAAGGCATAATTTGACTTAACGATGTAAACATTATTAGAAGATTCAGTAATCATAAAAATGATTACATCTTTCTCAACGGCTTTTCTTATCGTATTGCTCATTTGATATTTAATTTTCGTTACGATTTTTAAAAACACTAATAGATCTTGACTTAACTTGAATTATGAATTGCCTAGAAGGCTATTCAGGATATATTTTGGAAATTAACTGCAACTAATATAATACTTGAATTATCGAACAAAGGCATTAATAATTGATAGTTTCATTCACAGCTTTTTGAAAAGCCATTTTTATAAAACTTTCATCAAAATTACATATTACTGCACACGTATGATATTAATAATACATCTATAGGGTATCTACATCTATAGGGTAGGCATCTATAGATATGATATTAATAATACATCTATACCTATACCTATGTATATTATAAATAATAATAATACTAACTTTATTGCTTTTAAAGATTATACGTACATCTTATAGCAAAGAGATTCTTAATACATATTTTGTAGTCCTGTATAACAAAAAATAGAAAGAAAATATACAAATAATAAACTAAAGCACCTAACAGGAATAACGAAGAAAAAATGCAAATAATAACCTAGAGCAACTAAAAGGAATAACAAAATTGGTAAAAATGATTGAAATGAAAAAGCTGCACGTGGCTTTATGAGAGGAAGCAGAGGACAGTCAAAATATAAATGAATTAAATTTTGTATGTAGTTGAAAAGTGTTGCATAAACTTTAAAACACTATACTATTCGTATGTACGATCCAAACTAGAATATTGCTCGATAATCTGGTATTATACCTGTTCGCACTATATCTGTCATAAAATTGCAACCGAAAACATACAACGCAGATTTCTTAAATTTGTATCCTTTAGAATTGATGGTTTTTATCCAGAAAAAGGCTGCCAACACCGCTTGTTTGGCTTTTAAAGTAGCAGACATACTCATTGTCCTAAATAAGGGGGACAAGATAAATTCGACTCCTAGGTAAGTACGTAACTTCTTTGTTATTTCTATCTCGGACCTATTAACAAGAAAGCGATAATTGTATCGTCCCTTTGAAAATCTTATCTTTTATTTTTCAGTATAATTTTTAAGTTGTTTAACTCATCTGTAGGTTTTTAAAACCTTTAGCTTTCTCCCAAAGTCTATTTCGGACTCAGAAAGTATTACTAAATCATCGGCATACATCAAAAGACATATTTTAGTGTATCAATCAACAGAAAGACTATGTAAATTATTATAATGGAAATAATTGTTTATATCAGATACAAACATAGAATATAATGTAAGACTAAGAGGTTCTCTCTGTACTATATTAAAAAACTATAGAAAACATAAAATTTAGTGATATCCTCATAATCGATTTTAATTTTAATAGTAGTCATATTATTGAGATTTCGCACAATATTTATAAAATTCGCATTCACGCCTATACCGTAAAGTTTTTACGATAACAAATTGTGATTAATTGCATCAAAGACCAAAACTCTCTAAAAGACAGTAAATGTAACAAAAACCTGATTTATTTTTAAACGAATCAATGGCTGAATTATAGACAAGAAAACATGCTTCTAATCGAAAAATCAGAACACGTGTCTTTTTTGTTTCTCGTTCATTTTTTGGAAATAACAAATAGGAAAAAAATGAAAAAAAAATTATTGCACATTTCAACGATGCCTCTATTTGTAAAAAGATTTTAACGAAGGCCTACTTGGCTGAAAAGTGCAATGTTCAGCGAGAAATAACGTGCAATGGAACTGCATTGCACGTTATTTCTCGCCTCACGAGGACCTCATATATTTGAAGGAACGCAGACAATATTTATTCCCTCAATTTTTGCCAGTTTCGGAGTTAGGAATTGACCCTAGAGTAGATGGTATTTAGCCACATTTGCCACATAAATTGGTCCAACCAAGTAAGACCATCATGATTGTTTAACTGGATTGTAAAATGTTTATAAAGTTGATTATACCTTTAAAATACCTCGTATATGAGGTGCACAATCCTACAATCCTAAATTGATATCGACTAGCTGCAATAAATTATAATTGAAATTACTTCGAACCGAATTATTTACAAAAACCCCCAATAGACCTGAAAATATTTGAGAGGATGACAGAATTATATTAAGTAAAAACATTTTTATGTACAAACTTATTTATTTACATCAAATTAGAAATATTAAGAAAAATAGTAGATTAAGAAATCGTGATGCCTATGAAATTCAATTTCAGTTTTTGTCAAAATTAAATTTACGTCACATTAATTCATTTCCAAATTTATGTTGTAAAATTTTTGTCTTACAAATTTTGTGTGTAATCAATCATCATCGACGATTATGATCGACACGTTATTCCTGCTAGAATGTCACGTGGGTAAGATTTCTTTGGAGCCAACTTTCGAGTTGAAGCCTAACAAGAAGCAAATCGTGATTAACTTGTTATTTTCTGATATTTTAAATTCGGATGTGGATCCAAATGATTTCATTTCAGAGGTGGAAGATTCTCCTGAAGGTATGTACGGCATAATTTTACAGTTTTTGTTTTATTCGGAATCATCTGGTAATATCTGTACTTCTTGTGATTTAACCTTTCTCGAAAAAGCACTCACTCCACCCTGTAGTCTTGGTTTTCACTAACATAATAATCTATTATCTTGTTTAATTCTAAGATATGAAAAAAGCAGAATACTAGCTTCTGTTATTGTTAATTTTTTCACTGGTTTTAAAGGTTTCTGGCATCGGTAAACAAGAATTTGACATTAATATTTCTTAGGAAACTTCATTTTCACTATGAATTCAGTTTACTAAACAAAGCCACACTCTTTTTTAAGGTGTATGATAGGGGTGTTATTTCAATCGTCCTTGCAAGCTGAATATACAGAGTGGTGGGTGGAGAAGAGGGAGAGAAAGTATGAAAGTCTTGAAATATTTCAGTAACGGCTTGAAGGATCGAAACAAATTTTGGAATATTTAATTTAGATAACAGGATGGATTATAAACTGATGTCGATAGTGTTGCCAACATTTTTTTTCGCAAATTTTTAATTTTGAATCCCTAATTTTTTATTTAGAATTACCTTGGTAGGTAATTCTAAATAATTTGTGTAACATTTCATATATCTAAATTCTCCGTTTTCGCAATATTAAAAAAATATTTTGAAAAAAATTAAATTAAGATTGCAAATATAGAGAAATTATCGGAACGTGAATAGAAACAGAATATATAATAAACAATAAAACAGACGTAACCTAGTAAGTAAATTAACTTAAAATACCCGAAATTTTGAGGTTGCCCACACCTACACTGTTAGGCAACTGTTAGGTGCCTCTCAAAGTTTTAACCGTTAACTTCTTGACAAGACGCCATTCGATCTTGGACATTCCATAGCACACTTTCAAGGATCCTCCCTGTATTCTCAATTCGCCGTCAATAATTCTGTCTGGTATCATCTAAATTTTCACATTTGGATTTATAGACTACATCTTTCAAATGATCCTATAAAAACTTAATGAATTTAGATCTGGTAACCTAGGAGATCATTTTATAAACCCTCGTCTTCTTGTCTATCTTCGTGGAAAAATATAATATAGATAATACTTCACTTGTCGATCGTAATGAGATGACTACAATAAGATACACCATCTTTTTATAGCCTCACATTTTCTGCAAGAGCAGTATTAACTTAAAAAGTATAAAATATATGAATAATAACAATACATATTCTGTATTTTCCAATGAAATGGGGAATACATGTTTGTATAATAAATAGGACAACAATATCGATCTTACCTTGATTAGGAAATAATTGTACAAATGCTGGTATAATGTCGTTTCTTAATAATTTCGATTATTTGAGCCATAAAATGTATATTTTCTGGTCTATGTGTAAGAATTCCCTAAACCAGCGAATATCTTCGCGCTTTCAGTATCTGAAATTAAGGCGATTGACCGTTCCATTTAAGTAGAATGCTGCTTCATTAGAAAACGATTTTATTTAATGAATGTACGGTTGTATAAGATTTAAATGAATATAGAACTGTGTTTTATTTGATGAATGTCTATTTATTTAGTATTTGCATCATGGTATTACAAAATTTTGTTCTTCTCTTATAGTCATCATGAGACAATTTTTGAACCAATTGTATTCTAAAAGGATGAAATTTATTCCGCAAATTTATCTTATGCTATTTCCCTGGAACTTAAATGTGGATTTTGTTCTACACATCCTATAAGACACAATAAGACGCATCTTGGTCTGCAAGACACATCAATATATTTGTTCCAGATCTTTTACGGTTCCATGCTGGTTAATGTTTTCTTAAAATTTCACTCATCTGTGGATTTGGTAATAGCATTTCTCTTTCGATAGTTTCCATTAAACACATTGGATGTCGGATTCGGGTTCTACAAAGAGGAAGGTAGATATAGAGTCCACATGCACTCAATCCATTATATCGTGCCCATTATGTTATCTCTATCAGAGCTGCTAATTTGTCGCCAATCGCCGACCTCACTCCCTTAATTATTGCATGTATTTGTTAGGGTTCTTTTCCTGTCTTTATATCCGAATATTGTCAGAATTTCTATTCTTCCTGTTTCTGATAATTTCTCCATTTTTACAATTATCAAGCAGTAAACTTCCACAAAACTAAATCAAATCTCAATACTATAAAAGTGACAATTATTTAGTCTGTTAATTTTTAAATAGATAGCATACATACTATGTTGGTTAATATAGTTCTGCTGTACGTATGCATTTACAATTTTGTTTAATACAACGTAAATGGTGCAATTTAGGTATATAACACAAATTATGTGTATAATTACCGTAGGAATACGAATGCGTATCGCGCTGAATAGTGTTAAAATATACATAACTAAAGAACATTTCCGTTGTTACTTATTTACTTTATTGTTGCTCACTTACAACTTTTTGTAAAGGCAATATTATCTTACATGATCTTACTTGCAATATTTATATTTAAATAGAAATAACATTTATTTATATTAACTGTTTTTTATTTATTTGTAATTTAAAGAGCACTTTCTCAGTAAAAATGCTTGAAATCATTCACCCATTCCTGAGATTGTCTCGAGAATTAGGATCGGACAATATGGGAGAGAACTTTATGCCAGCTCGCCTCGTTCTGTCAATTAATATTTATTCAAGAGCTTTCTTGTTATGTAGCTGGTCGTCAATACGATATTTTTCTGCATTGATTTAAATATGTAGTTCAGAATTCCCAGACTTTTGATATTAATTTCTAAGTTTTACTCATTACGCCTGTTCTCAAAATGATTATAAGTTATATCCTATCCATGCCCCAAATATCTCTAATTTCCATGGCGATATTTTCATAATTTCAAATTTTCTCGGCTTCCATTTTTGTTATGTTTTGGATCAATAGGCACGCTATATTATTTATAATGTGGCCTTTTATCTCATCTGTACCAATGGAAGTAACATCCAGCCACTACACAATACTGTCCACTATTCTATAGGTGATTATTGACCTGTCCCTCTTGTTGTTCTCTGCCTTTCTTCTATCTTTGCCGGATGTCAACCCCCAGGGGTATCTCATCTGTCGCGGGTCCGCGCTCGGGGCGCTATCCCTTAACCTTGATATCTCTTTAGATGTAGTCTCTCGATGGTTGATTGTGGATGGCGATTTATAAATTTGCTGAATAGTCGACGCATTGGTCTATTCAGTTCATTAAAATTTTAATTGCTGTATGTTAATACGCCGGATCGGCATGTAAGAACTAGAAGAGCCCAAGAGTTTATAGCTATTTACCGAAATTCTCAACAGATTTGTCAGACGGCCTTTGTACTCGTCTTTGAATTGTAGTTTGAAGATGATGTGATCGATGCTGATACTATCTTATTGATGTAAAATTCCTAAGTATTTTGTAGGTCTCGTCTTGGGTTATGGTAGTGAGGTCCTCAGTTGGTTCCGCATCTCTTTTAAACTTTCCTTTTTGATTGCTTATTGTTGCGCACTTATCATGCTAATATCTTTGCTGAAGGCCATTGTAGTTAAAATGAGTGAGCACAGATCCACCATTCTCTCAGAATTCAGTTGTATATCGTTCATAAACATCGGTGCTAATAACTCTATATTATTATTTTTATTTTTAGTATTCCATTAATTTTGTTGATACTGCTGAGGTAACAGATATTTTTTTTATAATTTATAATAATAATAACACTAATACAAATAACCTCTATACTTATATAGTCATATAATATAGTCATATTGTAAATCATAAATCCACAAAGCACTAAATAAAATTTTAATTTTTAGAAATTGATAAATTAACTGTTACAGGCAACTTCTTTACAATATTAACTTAACATTATTGCTATATCTATCTTAATACATTTTCAGGATCAGAAGAACCACTGGTTTTGAAAATGGGCGTATCCTATTTATTCTCGTACGGCCCAAATAATCTTCTCAACGAGTTGAAGCATAGACATTTAGAAATAACACTGAAAATTGACAACAACAAAGAGGCATCTGCCACACTGAAATGGCCGGATAATTTCAGGGAGATGGTGAAACTTTTTCAAAGAATCGGCATGGTGAACTCTGTCGATTACAATGCTGAAGTGGATTTGATAAACAAATCCGGTACTGTGATAGGAACGACTGATCTATTTATCCGAATGTCCTGTTTCGGATACAACATCGAGACGAAATTTCATGAGAAATATGATGGTGATAAAAGGGAATATTTCTTTAAGAACCCTAAGTCGACCAATGCATTTAAATGCGAGGAGTAAGTTTTTTATTGTAACCAAAAAATAAAGTCCTAACGTAATAAGAAAGTAACGGACATTGTTACATTAGAAACTGGTGAAATCGCAAAATTATCTTAATTCTGTTTTTATACTTCATCAAAATGGGGGAAAATAACTAAACAGAAACTGTTTTCCTAAAACCACTAGGCATCACTTTGACTAAACAATATAATATTGTGAAATAATTACTTAATAGTTTTTATTTTTATACCGGAAAGTCTAAATCACATCAATGAATAAGTCGTGTCACTGTATTCATTTCATTAGGTATGTGTTTATACCATTCTTAGCAATTATAGAAACTCGATGTATTTATCTGTTACTTTGTGATATTCCATTATATTAAATAACGAGCATAGAATTGTTTTGCTATATATCACTTTATTTATTCTTTGCGACTGCAGTTTCGTAGTTACTAGACTACATTTTTAAGCACAGTGAATCTATGTTTACTAAACGGCTGTTTTTGTGTGTCACGAAATTTTTAGATCGATGTACGAAATGCTTTTCGTTCCAATTTCGGTATTTTGACAAAATCAATATAGTAAATCGACCCTTACGAACAACGTTTTAATTTTTTTTTAGATCCGGAGCCTCTAGAGGAATGCTCCGGAGGTGCCTTCTATATGAGCAAGGGGGCGGCGCAATATTATTGCGATTTGCTTACTCGTACACAAATTAATGTTGGAAATATTCAACAGGTAAATGTTTATCGTTATGATGTTTAGGTGGAATAACGAAAGGTGGAATGCCCAATACCTACCTGATTAATAAAAAATCTGGAGTTTATAACCTTTCGTGTGACGAATGCAATAGCTGGTATATAGGTCAAACGGGAATGGCCTTTCATATCTGATACAACGAACACAACGAATCATTCGAAAATCGAAAGAGTAATTCAAATGTTGTAAACTATTTTTTAGAAACAAACCATAATTTTCCCTCAATAGACAAATTATATGTTATTCATTATTCAACAAAATCCAAAAAAACCAGATATATTAAACTTAATTGAAATATATGTATAAGCATTCGAAAAACCCAAACACAATAATTTTTAATGACCAGGTAGATATAGGGAATTCCACCTTATTCTCAGCCATTATCTCTATTTACTAAACGGCTATATTCGTGTGTGTGTCACGAAATTTTTAGGTCGATGTATGAAATGTTTTTCGTTTGAATTTCGGCGTTTTGACAAAATCATTTTAGAAAGTCGACCCTTGCGAACAACGTGGTAACTTTTGTTTTTTGATCCGACGCCTCTAAAAGCATGCTACGCAGGTGCCTTAGATATGAGCGAGGGGGCGGCGCAGTATTATTGCGATTTGCTTACTCGTTTAAATATTATAACGATAGATATTTTCTTGCTAGAAATTCTCAACTTTAATTTGTACATTCGCTGTGCTTGAAAATGTAGTCTGGTAACTATGAAGCATCAGTCGCAAAGATTAAATAAAGTGGTATATAACAAAACAAGTCTGTGCTAGTTATTTAAATTAGCCATTATGTTAGTAAGTAATTAAAATAGGAATGATATTACGCTGCATTTATGTTCACAGACCATGAGACCATGGGATCTAGGTTCCTTTTATATAAACATGCTGCTGTTGCTAAATTGGTTGCACTTAATATAGACTCAGTAATAGGTTGCATGTAGTAATTTTTTTAACCTAAGTTAACCTTTTTACAAAATTCTAACCTTATAATATCCACTTAAGTGCCGTCTTCTGATTGATCGTAAAGGGGTTCTTAGTCCTAGACCATCCATATTGACGGTGTGTATTCAGGAGTGCGTCAATGTACTTCAATGAATCCATCATCGACAGCCATCGATGCTCATTCGGTGCAGGAATTCTGAGTGTGAACGGTATGGTACTATGGTTTCTAATTTAGATTTGGGGTTTCTTGCTTTGACTGTGCCAGGGTGATCGCGATATAAAACAATCAGCATCGTAATAAATTCACGATAGAGGAGGGGTTGGTCTTGATTGGAAAGGAATTGGGAAGTACCAGGTACCTCCGGCTTTATGTTGAAGAGCAACTGACTGAAATATTGACAAACATGCTCCTAGACATTCAATACACTCTCTCAATTGCATCCGTCAATGTGCGTCAATCAAAATTTGTATCAATCTCCGATAATCATTGACAATCCATGTCAATTCCCTGAACAATTAATCTTCGCTTCAATTAGCATTTGTCGATGTTTTTGTCAAGAATATTGACAATCTTATTGATCGTCTAGGGGCCCCCTAAGAACTGTAGCATAAGCCATGTAGCCAATTAGATGACGTGTCGATGAAGACACAAACGATCCTGAGGACGCATCATACCATTTTCCTTATTTGAGATTACTGTCATTGCTCATTACATGATGGCGTCTCTTACATCGTGATTTTCTAGCGTTTTACCCGTTGGTTATTTACATTAATATTTTATTGTTTATTTGCGTAATGTGTTGGTTTCTTTCAGAGTTACATAATTTACGTTATTTTGTTCTTGTAGTAAGTTGATGTAAAGACTTTTTCATTCTTTTTTTTAAGTTAACCAATAAAATAAACTTTGGCGTGTAATCAATCACAATGATTTCTAGGTTAGAACAAGTATCCTTTATTATCATTGCTCTTTTCCGAAGCGAAATGCAATATATGACCGAACCTGGATATATCCTCTATAGTCATATATACAACAATTCACGAGGAATATAATATATTCCTCAGGGAATTTGATATTCTATATTATAGAATATCACGCATAAAAATATTCTAAATTAAACACTTTAATAAACAAATTAAATGAGACAACTTCATTTAATATATTTTATGGTCATAAATCCAATACATTAGATTTAACTGAACTTATTTTAAACATTTTCCTAATACCTTCTTATTTTAAACTCAACTTATTACGGTTGTATATTTACATACTCATTTAAATTCCAATTTTTACACGACACCAATTTTGACATTTCTAAAATTAAATTTTATTACATTGCAGGCAGCTTGGACTGCACCGGACTTGCCTAAATATTGTCTAAATGTGAACACTAATGAAGGCACTGTAAAAATTGGGCTGTATTGCCTTTGCAAAATAAATTTAAATGGTTTAATCAAACAATTGAGTACAATAATTAATTACAAAACAAAATACTAATAAAGATATCAAAAATTATTGGTTAAGGATGGCTATGAAATGGAAAACATTCAACATGGTTTATATCATCCTCTTGAAATAATTCTATCAAAGTTTGTCCCGTTATGTGCCATACTGACATGATTAATAACGAACACATGCGCTATTACTTCTCAAGATAAAATAATAATGAATTGTTTGAAAATTAAAATGAAAAACGAATAACGTTTTTAACTGCAAAATATTTTTCATTTTATTCCATACACAAGTTTATTATTAATCATGCTATTGAAAGAATTTTGCAGTAGTTATAGCGATATGGTTACGCATTCTAAAGCAATTCTTTGTTGTGGTTCTGCAAATTAATTACGGGAGTCCTGAGGATGCTATTTTTTTTACGTAAGGGAACACAAAATAGTTCATAATGGCACAATGAGTAGATCTTGGAAGGGATTTAACTTTTGTATTGGAGGAAAATGTTTCGTCAAATGTATGTGTTGTGATAACACCACATACAGTAATATGTGGTGTTATCATTTTTAAAACAGCCACGCCGAAGTTTATCGTCGTGTAGTTATTGAACAAATTGACTCAGAATGTTTCTTTTTTGTACCGCTCTACATTGATTGAGAACGAACCTAATTATTCTTCTGAAATAAACTATCATCCAAACATCAATTATGAAGAGTTGTACAAAAAAAAAGTATATTAACAACACAAGTCGATTTCCGACTTATATGTTAAGAACACAATATTCGCATATTTGGAGTAATTTGATATGCTGCAACAGCAATAGGGCTTAATAAAATTGTATCTAATTGAATTATATTAAAGGGGCTGACATGATGTCTGTCCAAGTTTTTCTTTACAATCGTTTGGAATGTTCCATAAATAAGTCCAATTTCTTGAGATAGACGTTTCAGAGGTTTTATAGGCTCTTGTTTCTTACATAGACGAACATCGTTAATAACTTCCTCCTGCATAAGAATCTGTTGATATTACTAAGTCTAGGAAGTACCCTCGAAAGTTGTTCAAACGTAAACATGGTATGTATTCCCAAATTCCATTAATTAACAGACTCGTTCGAAAATAGATTAAAAATCATGTAAATTTGATATATTATAAAACTGCTTAAAATTATAAGAAAGCTTCACCAGAACTACTTTACCAATCAAAAAATGAGTGGCCCAAAAACGAGATTTATTTAATACTATTTAATCTAAGATAAGATCTAGAAAACATTAATATTCTTCAAGATACTGTCCATTAAATGGCATGCATTTGCCCCAACGGTTCTTTCACTATTCAATCCTTTTATATTCTTCTGAATTAATGTTGTTAAATGCCTCCAGCGATTTCTTCTTTTACATATGCACAGAAAACGATTTCCCTTTAGGTTTTTCTCCATTCCTGGGAATAAGATGGGAGTCTCAGAGGGCTATTTCGGGCGATTCACGAAGATGCGAAACCGTTGTCATCCCTCTTTTCGTCAAAAACTGGTTGGTTTTTAACGCTGTGTGGGCAGGCGTGTTGTCATGACGAAGAAACCAATCCCCCGATCTCCACAATTCATGTCGTTTTTTTCTCACTGCCTCACGCTATCGCTTTATCGATTCCAGATAGTAATTTTGGTCCACTATAGTGCCCCGAAGGACAAATTCAACGTGAATAACTCCGTTGATGTCGAAAAAACAAACCATTATGGATTTCACATTTGATTTCACTTATCGTGCTTTTTGGTCTGAGCGGTGAAGGTGTCTTCCACTAGCTGGACTGGTGTTTTGTTTCGGGTTCATAGCCGTAACACCAAAATTCATCTCCTGTGATCAATCTGTGCCTGTTTTAATTCTTGGCACACTCTCAGATGCTTCTCTCTGGTCAACGGATAGCAGTCGTGGAATAAACATTGCCCCGACGCGTCTCATATTCAAATCTTCAGTTACAATTATTTGGCATGAACTCCAGGAAATTCCAGTTATTTTCTCTATTTCGTCGATTGTTCTGCGACGATGAAACATGATGGAATCGCTCATTTTTTTAACATATTCATCTATTTTGGACGTTGAGGGCCGATTTGCATGGGGTTTATTTTCAAGTGTCATTTGACCACTTCTGAACCGGGCAAGCGACTTGTAAATTCTTGCTTAGGTTAAGGATTCTTTCCCATAAACATTCCTGTTTAAAAAAAAAGATTTAAACTGTATCTACCGTTGTTTTCTTCAATAGCAGAATTTGATATTGGTGAGTTGCTCCTTAAGTTTACCTTAAGTTTATTATTGCGAAACTTGTAAGGAATTTATTTATAATAATTTCTTAAAATTAATTTTTTTCTGTTTTAATATTATGCATTACCTGAATTTTATTTAGCCCTTCCTACCAACTTTCAACTACTATTCCAGGTATGGTTCGAAGGTATCTGCAGTAGTGCCCATAGCTAACCTTTACAATCCGGTTCATAGGAACTTTGTAGATGGAGATAATCAACCAGAGGAGGTCCTCTCATGGACGAAGATCTTCGGACATAGCGACAGCGGTTCAAAACTGAGCGATTCGCCCTTCAAAAATCCCGATATTAAGAGGCTAAGTGTTATTCCACTGACTGAGATTTTCCTACAATCTAGCGCCGATGCAGTGTCTATATGTTTCCGACCTCCAGAACACAGATTCATAAATTTCTTGAATATGGTAAGTGCCGAGGTGAGCACCACTCGCACAGAGACTCTTGTTACCCTTAACCAGCGTAAACGAGCAAAAGTTAATACTGAGGAAAGCAGTGAAGAAGATGATGCGCTGCAGCTTACAGCCGATAGAATCAATAGGAAATTATGTAAAAATAAAGATTGTCCAGCAGCTTATAAGTTTAAGGAATTCGGAATTGGACCTTTAGCAACAGGAAAAGGTAAGGGGTGGAACGAGGTTAAATGCTCAGAAACTATTTTGCTATACTAACGATCTAACTATAAGCCGTATCCCAGATAGGACACTAACCATGAGGATCTTGGACACGGTAAAAGATACAAAAAATGCTTGTTAGGATAAAGTTGCGCAATTGTATTTCCAATAATATGATACCAAGAAATTATGGATATGTAGATTAATTTTGAAGGTATTTAAAAGAAAGGGGAAATTCTAGAAAACTTATGCATTTTCTGAAATTCAAAGAGATATCGGAAAAGTAGCAAACAGTACCTCTTCATTCTCACTTTTTCGTTTCTCACGTTACGTATTTGTTTGATCCTCTCCTTTTCAAGCTTCATATTTTAAATACAGACATGTAGATTTTATTCCACTTTTTTTGTCAAATGGTAGTGTTTCGTATATAAATAAAATATATTTATTTCTATTTTTTACGTTTCAATCAATAGCGCGAATAGGTCCAATTACTTTTTATGTAGATTACCTAAAATCTAAGTACAGTAGTTTTGCATTTTAAAAATATGTAACAATTTTTATAGAATTATATTATTGGAATAATTTTTATAGAAAGCATAGTCAAAATAGTGCTTTAATAATGTGCAAATAACGTTACTCTAATTACACAAACAACTATGTTTTCAACGTGAAACTCAAAAAAATTAATATCTTTTTATAACTCGAACACGAAAAGATATTAGTCAATTTTAATTTTAACTACTAAATTTCCCTCAGAAAAAAAAGAGTGTCGAGAAAGAGGAGACTATTTTTCCATACCTCCTATAGCTAATGAGATTTTCTATAAAAACATCGAAATTTGCCCACCCGGTACACTAGGAATTTTTTATATGCTCGACAAAAAAATAGAATTGTCTTAAGATTCGATGAGTCTTGTGTATTGTGTTGGCCAAACACGTAAGAATAGTGTGTTGTCAGGTTCAATACGTTTGCCTAAAATATGGGCAATACTGAATTAATTTTTTTATTTTAATTATTGTTAATTTAGGTCGATTGAAATAGTGGCTATTTTAAGACCAAGAGCATAATTATCTCCGAAAACTTATTCATTATGTCCTATACTTCTGGAGAATCTACCGAGTGTTTCATTACATTGTTTCTTGATGGTACTTCAACCTTTCCAAATATATCTACCGCCTACAGTCGCAGATTCAGATCTATTGATATATATCAAGAATTAGAAGAATCTACATATAAGAACAAATTTATATATACATAATTCGATATTATATAATAATTCAATGATTGCAATATTCGTTCAATAGAATATTTGTAATATATATACTTTTTTATTTTCCAGGTCTAGGTACCCTTTATGGGGATGTAGAACCACCCGCAGAATATGGCCTGAGTCACACTTACGGGTCAATGTCCAATTACGGGCCATACGGAGTATTTTCTAGACCAAAACGTCTGGATGAGCCGTTCATTCCGCCAAAGAATGCTTTAGAAACCCCCGTTCCCCCTTGTCCCAATCGACAAGAAAAATCTTGCAAGTACAAAGAAAAAAACCGATGCCCCAATGCGGTACTTCGTCTCAGGGGCGGTGGATCTTCGGAAATGACCACTCAATCGATGCAAGAATCTGTACGCGATTCCAAAGTTGGGCCGAAGTCCCCTTTTTTAGAATGCAAATCAGTGATGAATCAATTTGACGAAATCCTATCGGCCTATAAGAAAGCTTTGGGCCCCTGTGGAGAAGCCACATGCCCCTACGCGCAAAATCTGGCAGAGGAAAGTTGTAAAAAACTATGCGATCAAGTGTTGGCTCCGAAAAAAAGCGAGAGCATCTCGTGCAAAAGTATCCCTTGCAGTATGGAGGAATGTCCGTACAAGGAAAAAAGTAGCTATCCAGCTGGCTGCGGGTCCGCTAAGTGTGCTTATACCAAATATAAACTAGGTAAACCTTGTCCATTAATGAAAGTGTAAATATGGTAACAATAAGAATGTAAAGGATTTAAAAGTATAATAATAGCTATAATAAACTTCGCACGTTACGTTTTGCAAATAAAAATAAAAATTGGTATCAACTGACAGTTTAATAATGAGCTTAATGCTGGGGTAATATAAATTTTATCAAAATCAAGTCTAATATCAAAGTCCAAGGTATATAGGTAAGTCATACAACGTAATTTCAAAAAGAGAATTATGCAGGATATTTGCCACATCTATGGATAGTTATAAAGGGGTGATAGAAAAGTTCATTTAGATTTTCTTTGATATTTGATACGTATTGTAACGAATTTACTAGAAAGTTCTTTATTTCGAACACTTATTTACAACTCAACTATATACAAGTCCAACTAACTACCTGACTTTCTTTCTACTTTAACTTTATAAACTAATTTTTCACACTGTACGAGTATTACACAATGTCACTTTCTTCGCACCGTATCACTCACTATCGCGGTCCAGATTTAACTAACTCCTGGCTGGACGACACAATTGTCATATAGGCAGTAGGACGTCTCTCCAGATGTTTCTAGATAAATAACTTTGGGAACCTTCTAGTATAGAACGTACTGGAAGTCAACTCCGCACGCTCTCGATGGTTTCGAATATTCCTGGCGTTCGGGATCGCTCGAGGCGTTCGTGACACTCGTGACAGTATAATATGTGTTACGTATATCGCGATATGTTTTTTTAAATTTGTTCCTTTCATCATTTTTCACGTTATTAATATTAATAATATACCAATTGTTATTAAATAGAAATATGTCATCAAAATGTTCTAGATATTGGACTATAAAGAACCAAACCTAGATGAGTGACCACCATAACGTTTCGAACTCACACGGCTTTTTTTATAAAATAATACTAAATTGTGAAGAGTTCAGGTAGATATAAAACATTATCCAGTAATATAACCTCGATATAATGTCGATTAGTGTATATTACAGGCATATAATTTACTAATACTCAAGAAGAAAGGTAAAACGAGAAAAATATGTTCAAGAAAAAAGAAAGAGTCAAATAATAATATATATATTATGCACATATATTTTTAATGTATAACGCGAAAGGAAAATAGCTTTTAAACAAATTTTAGTGACCTGACAATATTCTTTATGTTCAACATGGGACCCTCGTTCCTTGTAATTTCTGCATCAGCTTAAGTAATTTTGTCGACTAAATATTGGCGATTTTTAATTTAAAGTTCATAAAGTAGATCTTTCATAAATATGTAGATATAAAAATCAACAGATGTTAGGTCAAGGGATCTACGAGGCCGCCACAGTATTGACCCATCTCTTTCATCGATTTATTTGGAAATTGTTCATTTAACGACTGCCTCCTCGTAAGTCGATCATAGTCATAGGGCTTCATTATTTTAAAATATTATCTAATTGCCACATCTTGTGACATCCATAATTTAACATGTCGGAATATTAAATTGTTTCACGGAATGTCATCATTAAGGTTGTCTGGTAGAAACAGTAGACTATTGAAACATCTGCCACTAACACCCACCCACACGTTCACTGTAAATTTATGTTAAAATTAAGTTTCTTTTCTGAAAATAATCTTTTCATGGGGATTTTCATATATCCAGTAATCACATTGTGGAAATTATTAATATTAAACCTTCTCGTGAAAATTTTGACGAAACTTTCAACGAGAAATTTAATTGGATTTCAATCAGTTCACAAAATACATAGAAAATGTACATCTTCAATGACAAAATTGCGACGAAGACGCGATAAAATCATTATATTCGTACAGGGTATTCTTTTTCAAATCCTTGTACATAGTGAAACGTAATTTCTTTCAGTCTGAGTTATCTTATTTTATAAGATCTTATCTTATTTGTATTAGTAGCAGAATGGATCTCAAAAGCTATTTAGTGATTTGTTCATCTACGATGAACTATTGATGTTTACTGTTGGTTCTCTGTGATGAAGGTTGTCGGTTTTGCGGAGTTGATTATATATAATGAAAAATCTGGTCATTAGGAGCCCTCCTTTTGGAAATTCAATCTGGTATAATTTTCGAGTCAGTTAAAATTTAAGAATTAAGTGGAAGAATTAACAGTAACGCGTTAATTCTTCCGTACTATTGGTATCATCGCTATTTGCCAAATAAAAAACTCTCTTATCTTGCTGATAAATTTAACAGTCTACCTAAGCCTAGCCATAAAAACAAGCCACGGTATGTTTTGAGATTTTTTATTTGGCAAATAGCGATTAAATAAACTATACATGAAAATAATATCGTCATACTCAGGATTGATAACAGTTACTATTATGTAACAGTTACAAGTCCGATTTAAGTACTACTAATATATACAATATTAATTAACTATAAATTAGATTATAGCAACAATAAAGAGGCTGAATATGTTTTCAGTTATGAATTAAAAACCAAAAGTAAACTAAAATCAACAGTGACAATAATACTGAAGGCGTATTATTCGGCTCTTAATTTTCCTTGATAAAAATTTTTGATTACGAGAAAAAGGAATAAACTAAAAATACTCAAAATCCGTAATATCCGTATAGATATATGTCAAAAGAAATCTAAATAACCTTTCTCTCACTTCTTTAAAAATTGCTATCGATGTACCAAACACCCTGTATTATAAACTAGGACGTAAAGTTCGGTAAATTCTGGTTTTGTCATATATTGGTGTAAATTATATAAAAAATTGGTATAAATTATACAACATAATAAAACACTTTAAATAAAAAAAGTTATACATATATGGAGATACTTTGACAGAATAGAATTTGTGGATCACTCGAGGCGTTCGTGACACTGCCCCCCCCCCCCCCCCCGGCTGATCGTCCCGATCAGTTGATCACCCTCGGAATGGTGACAAGCGGTCGATGTGAACAACTTTCATTTTTGCGCGTGGTCCTTTCTGGATCCGGTAAAGTAGGTCATTTATTCTGGTCACAATCTTGTAAGGACCCTCCCAGGATTTCTGCAACTTCGAACATCGGCCCTTTTTGTGAGACGGATTGTATAACCAGACTAGGTCGCTTTCTTGAAAACCTTCAGTATTCGTCCTTCGGTCATACCTCGTCTTCATTCGGTCGCTCTCAAATCTGGTTTTTTCTCGCACGGTCTTATGAGCCTCCTGGAGATGTTTCTCCAGGGACTGTAGGTATTTTTCGGTTGTCATCGCTTGATGAGTCAGTCTTCCGAACATTAAATCCACCGGCAGTCTTAATTCCTTGCCAAAGAGAATGCGGGCTAGTGTTTACCCAGTAGTTTCATGGATAGCAGTTCTATAGGTCAACAGGAACATCGATATGTGTCGGTCCCAGGCGGTTTGGTGCTCGCTAACCACCATTCTCCAGCGTACCATTGAATCTCTCGACCATTCCGTCCGATTGGGGATGTAATGGTGTTATTCTGGTCTTTCGAATTCCGAGCAACTGGCATACTCCCTGGAACACACCCGATTCAAAGTTTCTGCCTTGGTCGGAATGTCAGTTCTAATGGAACTCCAAAGCGGCTGATCCAATAGTCGATAAGTTGCTCGGCTACAGTAGTTGCCTCCTGGTTAGGTATGGCGTAAAATTCCGGCCATCTGCTGAAGTAATCCATAGCCACCAAGATGTAACGATTTCCCGATTCAGTGCATGGAAATGTCCTGGCAGAGAAATGTCCTGGCGACGTCGATAGCAATTCGCTCAAAGGGAGCACCGACGTTGTATTACTTCATGCGTCCCCGGCGCCGAGTGTTTGGGCCCTTGCTGCTAGCTCAGACGTCGCATTTCCAGCACCAATCTTCTACGTCTGACCGACTTCCTACCCAATAGAATCGTTCCTTCACTTTACCCATGGTTTGAGCTACTCCAAAGTGCCCTCCTCCAGTTCCGCCGTGAAAATTTTCCAAAACCTCGGCCACTCTATTCTTGAATAGCATGATCTGTAGTCGATTCCTTATACCATCCGGACTTTCCCAAACTCTTTTCAGAACCCCGCCGTCAATAACCAGTGAGTCCCATTGAGCCCAGTAACATTTCGTAATTGCGCCGAGGTCGCTGATATCCGCCCATAATGGTCTATTCTCTCCTGTTTCTTTCCAACGCATTATAGGCCCAATATATTCGTCGTTCCTTTGATCCTCGGCTAGTATGTTGTCATCCTAATTTTCATTCGGCTGCACAGTCGTTAGGCAACAAGTCACTTGAGAGAATCCTTCCTTTTGCTCCAGATTCAAACAGTGCTAGCAGTTATCATTTGCACATGGCCTTCTAGACATGGCGTCAGCATGGTGGTGATGCTTTCCAGCTCTGTGCTCAATGGTGAAATCAAAGATCTGTAATCGCTGAAGCCATCTCACAATTTGCCCTTCTGGATTTTTGAATTGGAGTAGCCACTTAAGAGAAGCGTGATCGGTTCTTAACAGAAATCTTAGTCCGTACAGGTACTTGTGGAAATGCTACAAAGTCTTCACTATGGCTAGAAGTTTCCGTCGAGTTTACAGTAGTTTCTCTCGGGTTTAGACAAGGCTTTGCTGAAACAGCCAATTACTTTTTCCTGTCCATCCTGTTCTTGCGACAGTACTGCTCCAATTCCCTTACTGCTGACATCGGTGTCTACGATGAATGGTTTGTCAAACTGTGGATAGCCTAATATTGGAGCTGTAGTCAGTTTTTCCTTCAAAGTCTCAAATGATTCTTCGTAAGCTTCGTCCCATTGGAAAATCATTCCATCTTCTGTGAATTTATGTAGGGGCCTCGCGATGTCGGCGAATCATCGAATAAACCTTCTGTAGTACGAACAGAGACCTAAGAAACTCGTAATTGATGCTGGTCTTTAGGAACTGACCAGTTGCGCACTGGAATTGTCTTCCCCGTCTTCACAAGTGTCCGTCCAGTTAAAATGGCTTTTTCTGTCGAGTCTGGGTTATTAGGTTCCACCACTCCCACCAGTCCTCCATCAACGCCAGTTACTTCCACATGGAACACACTTTCAGCATGAGCTGGTAACAGTTCATCTTTGACCACTACTACCCTGCTTGTGGTGACGTCGATCTCCTGGCTTCCGATGCGCATTGTACTTGACCCTAGGTCCAGCTTGATGTTATGTTCTTAAATGAAATTCAGTCCAAGAATGACATCATCAGTTATGGGCGCTATCAGAGCCCGATGTACAATGCATATATCCCCTAATTGCAACTCTACGTCACATTCTCCTTGGATTTCTGTGGTTTCGCCTGTCGCTGTTTTCAACAATAGCTTATTTCTCAAAGGTTTTATTCACCATGCAACCGCCTTAGAAGGCCGAATAAAAGTTCTTGATGCTCTAGTATCCACAAGCATCTTCGCACTGTGGCCGTTGATGGTGCCTTCGAAGAGCAGTGATCCACAGCTGTTGGCTTTGCTGATGACGATTGTCGATGGGGCTTGGTGGGAGAGTGCAGCCAACTTGCGCCCCTTAAAGTCGGCTGCTTTTAGTTTTTCCGACTGCCTGTCTGTGCTGTTCGCTTGATTCCCGTGAGCTCGGCAATCACGTCGAAGATGTCCCATGCGGCCGCAATTCCAGCCCCTTGGTCTGCGTTGCTCCCGGTCTTCTAACAACGCCTTCTTGAGCTCCAACAGGAAGTTACCAATTTGATCCTGCTTGGTCCCTTCCTCACCGTTGACTTCGTCCATGCGCATCCGCACGTGCCCTTTCGATGCTTGCTTTGCGGCCTCAAACTCTAGGGCGTGCCCTAATGCCTTGCTGGGAGTGTCATATCGTGACATTCTCAGCACCTGCTGCATGTCCGGGTCTCTCAAGCCATCGATAAATGTTTGCACGTACAGCTGATTTGCAAACTCCTGAGGTGCTGTTGGGTATGCCAGCTGTACTAGTCGGTCGACGTCTACCCCAAATTGTCTCGCTGCTCCTTTGATTTCGGCTCTTCAGTTGCATTTGGCAGACTTGTTGCATATGTTTACCACCGTATCTCCATACGATCTACTATCGTTGTAAAATTCTGCTGACTTTCCGGAATAGACCAATGTATATCGAGAGCCTCCCCTCTTAAGGCGACGATAAGAGCTATAGCCTTTTCCTGATCGTCCCAATAGTTTGCGCAAGCAGCAGCCTCGAATTGTCTTCAATATACCGATCAAGGAATCGAACCATCAAAAGTTGGTGCCGTCAGTCTGGCTGGCTGTTGGACCCCAGGTGCAGCACTTGTAGGACGTATTCTTAGTCTGTTAACCTCCCTTTGGATCTCTTCCACTTTTGACGCTAAGGACTGATTGGCTTTTTGTATCTTCTCGTCATTTCTGCTTCATATTTAGCTAGCCCTGCTTCTAGTTGTTTCATATCCGCTTCTACCTGTTCCATACTCGCTTCTAGCTTCTTTTCTGTTTCTTCCCGTAAGACTTGGAGGTCCATCGCGACTTGTTCTTTTATCTCATCTTGAAACATTCTCATGGTATTATGTACAGCTTTAAGTTCGTCTTTCATTTCCTCTTGGTTTGCTTTCATTGCGTCTTGGTGTGCTTTCATTTCTTGTTTCATTTCATCTTGTCTTGCTTTCATTTCATCTGGTCCTGCTTTCATTTCTTGTTTCATTTCATCTTGTCCTGCTTTCATTTCATCTTGTCCTGCTTTCATTGCAGCTAACATTGCTAGTAGCTCATTCATTTGTTCTTCCATGGCCACGGCTTGGTTTCTAGTTCCTACTGGCATCCAATTCGCATTTCTTTAGAGATTTCCCAAAACCCAGTAGACGTCTTGTTCTTGACGAGACAATTCCGGTGATGCGTCACACTTGTAGGTTTTCTTGACTGCTATGGAAAGTTCGAGAATGTTCTTTGATCTTCTCAAAACGTCAATCTTCGACTTCTTTACGACGAGATGAGTTCAGTGATATGTCACACCTGTGGGTTTTCTTGACTGCTATAGAAAGTTCGAGAATGTTCTCTAACCTTCTTGAAACGTCGATCTTCGACCTCTTCACGACGAGACGAGTTCAGTGGTATATTACACTTGTGGGTTTTCTCGTCCTTTGTCGAACCTTCCAGAATATTCTCAGGCCTTATCAGAACGTTGATTTTCAGCTGTTCCACAGCGGGACGGCTTCGGCGATGCCTGGGATTTCTCCTGCAGCTAAACCAAGTGTTCCAGAACTTTCTACCACTTTCTATCCCAACTTCTGGCACCAAATGTAACGAATTTACTAGAAAGTTCTTTATTTTGAACACTTATTTACACTCAACTATTTACAAGTCCAACTAACTAACTTTCTTTCTTTCTACTGTAACTTTATAAACTAACTTTCGCACAATGTCACTTTCTTCGCACTGTATCGCTCACTATCGCGGTCCAGATTCAACTAACTACTGGCCGGACGACACAATTCTTATATAGGCAGTGGAATGTCTCTCCAGACGTTTCTAGATAAAGGACTTTGGCGAACCTTCTAGTATAGAACGCACTGGAAGTCAACACCGCACGCTCTCGAGGTTTCGAATATTCCCGGCGTTTGGGATTGCTCGAGGCGTTCGTGACAATATTTTATAATTATGATCATTGCAGTAGTAACAGTGTTGATGTAATAAAAAATGAACATACTTTTAAATAAAAATTCAGATCCAGTAAACACAATAAAATTTTGCCTTATTCAATCGTTGCCTCTTTACGTCCATGAATGTGAAGTATCACTCTGTATTAAAAAAGGTAATTGGTTAAAGACATACTTTTTCTTAAGGCGAATCATATTCAAAGTACATTTAAAATACATAGATAGTATTATCGGAGGCGCAATAGATTTTGAGAATCTTTACAGGAAATATATAAGGAGTGGAAATATATAATATAGGAGTGGGCTATTTAATATTAGCTGTTTTTATCTATAATATTGCGACTATGTAAATTCCAAAGACAATAAATAGATCAAGATTTATTTTGGAAAAAAAGTTTATTTTTGATAGTCTCAATAGCACATGAAACCTGTTTATAACAATATAAAATTAGCATAAGCCGCATTGATGTACAGCAGTTTTAAATACGTGATGATAAAATTTTACATAATATTCATAATTTTGTTATTAAAGGATTTTTTTTAAATCTGAAACATGTTAACCTTGTTTTTTACACCACGACGCGACATTGACTGGCATATTTTTTTTTCAGCTCTTGTTAGACCTGTGACGACATCATAGTTTTTTTTTTAACGCAACCGCCTCTTTTTTAACAAACAATCATTCCTTAAAATTTAGTACAGTACAACACAACAGTTTAACAATGATATCCGATGTTAAAAATTTCCTTTTACCGTTTATAATATAGAATGTTTTCTCAAAAATACATATATATCAAATACGACTTTATTTTTTGACAGAACTTCTAAAGTTTAAAGTTAAAATATTCTCCATTAACAATCTAAAATTGGATGACATGCATGTAAACACTCTGTATACATTGAACATTCGATAATTTCCAGGCTGATAGTTTCTATTTCGATTCGAATTCCTTGCTTCAGATCCTCTAAATTATTTAGTCTATTGAAATATACTTGCGATTTTAAAAACCTCCACAACAAAATATGCAGGGGGATCAAACCAGGTGAATGTGGTGGCCATTCAGTGAATCTTGTTGCTTTATCTGTCTGCCAGAAAAAGTATCATCAAGAAATAACCAAACAACATCAAAGTGGGGAATATCATCATCCACATTATTTGGATAAAAAACTGTTAAAGCTGGAACTAATTCGAAACACAACAATTTAATTTTCTTCAAATCAGTAAGACCCTAAAAGTGAACTTCCATATATCATGTTAACCAATACATTTATTTCTAAACTAATTTATAATTCTCTTAAAACTTGCTATCTGTTATGATGATGTATTGTTTATTTGTTTAGTTACGTTTTGAGTTTTGGAAAGAATATTAGTGTGAGATAAGAATTAATGTTAAAATGCCTACCAGATCTCTGATATGATATCTTTGTAATTGCAAAACATTTTTATTTTTCAATGTAACCGTATTTAACAATTTTGCTGTTAAAAAAATTATGAAGTCAGAACTTACGAAGCCAAAATTTAATAAAATTAATCACGTAATACTCAAATTATTATCACCGCACTGTATGTAAGAAAAATTAAATTTAGTACTAAATACTAACTTCCTGTAAATATGTATTATTAAAAATGAATAAGCGTAAAGATAAAAGTTGATGATCCTCAATCCACCCTCACATCCACATCCAGAAGTTGGCATTGCTTACTTGACCATCAATGTGTTTGTAGAAAGTAATTTATAATTATGTAGAATCAAATTTTTAAAATCTCAATGTGGTTTATATATACGAATATAATTAATACAATAGAAAATCAATATATTTAATTTACTATTATTGTATGCTTCACATATTAAGATTATGAATTTATTTCATCGTATATTTTTAAAAAACGAATCCATTCGGATCTAACAAATAGTAACACATTTTTTAATGTTACTTCAATATCTGTTTATAGATAATTATTGATAAAGCTTATTATACCACAATTTATTTTCCACGTCACTTCTTTTTGCATAAAGTACAGCATTAGAAGATATTATGTTCTTAGACAAAATTATGTTCGCAATGCCCAATAGTAATATTTTTATCAAACAATAAGATTTATAACAAACTCATTTTTTATAGCTGTAAACTAAATATTTACACATTATATAGTAAATAAAGATTCAGCATCTACCGCTTATATCCATACATGATTATACTCTAATGTTATGTTTCATTAATCAGGTTTAGTGGATGACGATGCTGCGTTGGAGTTGCAATTCCTTCCTCCCGCCGTATCTGGCAAATGTGGCCATCCAAAATGCAAATATCTTTTACAACCACCCTTACCGCCCATTCACTGGGACTGTCCAAATCCACTCCCTCAAGGTAACTGTAAAAATCCGAACTGTCCGTTCCTACCCCCTGATCTGAAAAAATTGAAATGCCCCCCGCCCAAAAAAGGTCCTTGTGGTAGCTCTGATTGTCCGTACGCATTACCTTCACCTTGCGAACTTCCTACCTGCCCCTTCAGACCGCAACTGTGCCCATTTTCAGAACACCAAGAAAATTTGTGTAAAAGACCACAAGATGAAGATGTCTGTGAAAATGCTGACTGTCCGTTTGCGAACAGAGATGTCCAATCAGTCAGTTCTAGTGATTCAGATTTGAAAGGCCAATTTACAACTTGCGGCAGCCCTGATTGTCCTTTCGCTTCCAAACCAAAACCAAAGAAAAAGAAACCCACAGTCTGTTCCAATCCCACATGTCCTTTTGGTCCGAAACAGAAAAGTGATGGTATATGTGAAAATCCAACCTGTCCATTTGCTTCGAAACCTAAAAACAATGATTTCATATGCGAGAAGCCACAATGCCCGTTTGCTCCAAAACCAAAGCCAAGAGAAAAAAATAAGATATGCGACAATCCAGATTGTCCTTTTGCCCCCAAACCAAAACCTAAACCTAAAGATGTTTGCGATAATCCTGATTGTCCTTATGCAGAAAAAGATGATGAAGAACCTGAAGACGACATCTGTGATAACCCTGAATGTCCTCTTGCTCCAAAGCCACCTAAAAAGAAACCGAAGAAAAAGAAACCCTCGGGAACTTGCGACAATCCTGACTGTCCGTACAACGAAGAAACCGCCTCAACATCTAGTGAAAGTATATGTGATAATCCGTATTGCCCATTCGCTCCGAAAATAGAAGACCCGATTTGTAACGATCCCTTCTGTCCATATATACAACCACTTCCTTCTTGTGGAATACCCAATTGTCCATATGAGCCGATTCCCGTCGTACTTATGGACAGATCAAAAATCAAAAATCTGAAATCGTTACCAGCGGCTAACAGACCGGAAGGTAGAAGTGAACTGCCTCCCTCTTCGCCGCCTCCTCCTAGTACTAGCGTTACGGTCAAAACAGCGGCTGTTGTAAATTATCAGGGAGCAGAAAACGAAAAGAAAGCTGGACAAGGTGACGGCAAACAGAAGGAGAACGTTAAGCAGAAAGACAGCGGCAAAGTTAAACAAAAACCTGAAGCAGAAAAATCGAAAAGCGGAAAAGGTGGTGGAAATGGAAAGAGGAAGAATCGCGGTAAATTTGTATATTCCATTGGAGATAAATATCCAGGCGTTAAAATAGGACATAGGGAATGTGTAACACCATTATTTCACGTACCCGCAAAAATGGGATGGCTGTGGAATATAACAGATTCTCCACCAATATTATCCTTAAAGGTATTTATATTTATACATTAACATGTAACGGTTTCTTATTTTACACATTTAACAAAACATATACTGAATACAACAGTTTTCACAGCGGCAACAGTATTTTTTTATAAATAAGCGAGGTGATTTGAAGTTCACTTCTCTGTATTGTGTAACATCATAATTATTTATGACATAATGTAAATTCTCTATTTACTAAATGGCTGTTTTCGTGTGTGTGTCACGAAATTTTTAGGTCAATGTACGAAATGCTTTTCGTTCGAATTTCGGAATTTTGGCAAAATCAATACAGTAAATCGACTCTTGTGAATAACGTGGTAACTTTTGTTTTATGATACGAAACCTCTAGAGGCATGCTCCGGAGGTGCCTTCGATATGAGCGAAGGAGCGGCGCAATATTATTGTGATTTGCTTACTCGTATCATATTATAATACAAGACCGAATGGAGAATTCAAATAATGTAAGTATTATATAGTACAACGGTTTCACTGTTATAAAATTAAGATGGATATAGGATAGTAAAAAGCAGATACAGTTCCTAGAGTATTTCAGATGTTTAGTATTTGGGATATTAAAATGATGTAAATTACGTGAAAAAGTAATACATAAAAATGGACCATATCTATTACCAAATATAGGTACAAGAGAATTATCTCATCTAATTTATTTATTTGTACCCAATAGGGTACATCAGAGATGAAAATGCATCACGATTTCATCTGTATTTGGAATCTTTAGGTTCTTAGAATTTCTTCTAGAAACTCTAGAGCAAATAAAAATGTCAAATTGAGGTGGGCAATACCGAAAGTTTATTTTACTGTTTATCAGGAAAATGGTCATGATGATATCATATATGTAACTACTAAAGCGTTTATTGTAGAGTTATCTTTCAAAATGATTTTGAAACCCCTGTCAATGAACTAATAATTAAGGAAGCTTGTTAATATTTTTAACTTTGTATTTTCAAGAGGGTCGTTTGCATTCTTTTGATTAGTCTTTATTCGCGAATTATTATGGGATAGCCCAAACGTTGTACGATTTGAGTATCTTTAGAGGAAATAGTTTTTTTAATTTTTTTCCAAGAATTCAAACGAATCGAAGCGAATAGAGTGTACTACTATAACGACATCGGCCCAGAATATTTTTTAAAGTATGTTGTTTCATCCACAGCTAATCACAGTTTTTTGATTATGTATTTGTAATTTAATATTATTTTCTATTAAATCTATTGCACACATATGATAAACGTATTTTCAACGTGCTTCGGCTTGACAATTTCTATATAGATTTATATTTGTTTCACAACCGACAAAATATATGGCTCTTTATTCGATATAAATAATGACACATTACATGAACACAGCATAAAATCTGAATCAATGATAAATTTAATATATGTAAGGCATTTTTTCTATTTATCTATATATCTATTTATCTATCTATCAAACATATTATTAGAGACCCATCATATATTAAATCAGGAAATTCCCATATAATCCTTCTCACATTATGCACAAACAGTTGCGTATTATTATAAGCTTTCATCATATTTAAGCCATACGAAAGTCACAGAGACGAAATAGAAATGTAAATATTTACACTGCCGCAATAAACAAGACAGCAGGTGGTCAAACTGAATTACTTTTACCTACATCTATTCAAATATCTTAAGTCCACGCAGCATCTCGGCTGTTGTTAAGTTAGCCAGGTGTAACACCACTAATGCAGCACTCCCTGCAGGCAGTTTTACTTATCTATCGACATATTATGGCATTCGTTTTATTAAAATTAGTATTCTTAATGTCAATTTCGACTTACTCCAATTTGATTTGTTACTTCCATTCAAATTCACGCATTTTTACTCGATTTTAATGTACATAATATGATTCGATATTTAGGTTTTTTCATATAACAAACGATTTAACATTCTTTCTTTAATTCGATAAAATCAATCCTGTCTTTTATTTAGAATAGTGGCAAGTAGTACACACTTTTTTTTAATATTGTCAATATTAAAAAAACTACATTTTGTTTAAGCCGCGAAGAGGATGGAAACCAGGTGCTATTCAGAAATCCATCGCAGCTCGAATTAGGGCACATAGGCAAGCCAAAGGTTTGGGCATGCTTGCGGTACCCAAATTTAAGAAACTTAAGAAGGGCGGTGGCCAAGGCGGCGTTGGCAGAGAGTTCGGCTCAGAGGCCACAGTTTCGCCTAAACCCACATTACAGATTCAGAAAAAGGATGGCGCGTATTGGATCACAATGAATCCCTTAAAAGACCCTAATACTCTGGCTGAAAATGAGAATCCTTACATGGAATGTACTCCCATGCAATTTAGGATAACGAAGAACAAGAAAAACAATGAAGGTTTGTACATACAAGATCATTAAGTATACAGTCGCAATATAGTGATATTTCACAAACATTAAAACATTTGATGTTTGTTGTTACATTTGAAACAAATCATCATCACAGAGAATAAATCAAGAACCAATATGAAATATATAATATAGGTTCTATAGGACTGTGTAATGTTATTTTTACTGACATATACTAGAATATATATATATATATATATATATATATATATATATATATATATATATATATATATATATATATATATATATATATATATATATATATATATATATATATATATATATATATATCATAGAATCGTGGAGCAATTTAATTTAACAATGTCGAATAATACAGAACATGATAGAAGTTCTATATATTTATATTCTCAAGGTGTTCATGATGAAAGATCTGTTCATTCTGAAAGTGTTGATGAGAAAATCAATGTGTACTAAAGTTTTATCAGTTACCGGAAAAAAAATGCTCAACATTAGTCATTCAACAAGTAAATTATGTAATTCATATATCTACCGAAACTGTTTCAATATACGTGTTTTAAGATTAGCTATTATTTATCTTTTATTATTTCTAACATACAATTTATCTTTTATACTCTTTTCTAAATGTCTTATTCTTGAGTAAATGGTGTAGAATACCTGTATTGGTGTAAAATACCTGAGTAAATGGTGTAAAATCTGTTCTGTTTCTGTTGACTAAGAGTGGGATAAAGATTGAAAGTGAAGAAAGAGTAGGAATAGTGAAATAGCATAACCAATATCTGTGTCATCTATACTCTCCTATGTATCTCGCCTACTAATGCGAGTTTGTATTAGTAGTTCTATCCCGCCCCAGTCAGTCAATAACACGGCATTATCTGCATTTTTTCATATTTGGAGTATCTATATTATTTCTGAAAGTATAATAACTTTAGGAATAAATGTTCATTTTTACTTGCAATACGGCGAATGGAACAACTTTAGGTACCAACTCTATCAGATTCTAAGGAAGAGGTTGGGCTTCGGAGGAAGAGATGGTTACATTTGATAGTGGAACAGATACTACAACCAGTCAAATTTAATACCATTAGAATCTCGATCATTATTACATATAACATTTGATGAGAAGAGGTATTCATATAGAATTATTAAACATTTCCAGATCACTGCCTAAAATGATATTAAATTTGAGTGGTTGTAATATCTATTCCACTCTTAAATGTAACCATTCCCTTCCTCCAAACTCTAAACCCTTCCATTTAGAATCTGATAGAGCTAAGCTATATAACTATAGCCCGGTCAAAATAGACATTCAAGATTACAAAAATTCGCATAGAGCTGAAAATTGGTACGTGTTTGGAACACCATTATAAATGAAATATGCCTATCGATCCCACATCTGCAAAGAAAATTATTCAAGGTCAAAGTTCGCAAATATGGGTTTATTGCATTTTTTAGCCAAACGGTAAGTTTTATCATAAAAATAGATCAAACAAAAATTGTAGATCATGCAATTATCTATAAAAATTGTTCTTATATTTTTTTCTCTCAGAATCACTATTTCTGAGATATAGCGATTCAGAAAGTTAAAAAGTTGTGTTCTCCATAATATGCACGAGTACGCCGCCTATATATATATATATATATATATATATATATATATATATATATATATATATATATATATATATATATATATATATATATATATATATATATATATATATATATATATATATATATATATATATATATATATATATATATATATATATCACTGGACCCGTAATACAAGTAAAAATATTAGTCTGTGTAACTTACTTAATACGTACAAATTGTACAGATTGCAAGAAAAATATTAAAGCCGCAGAACAACGTCGTCGAACTACAATAACATCTTCATCTTCTGATGTCATTTTTGATCAACTTATGACAGTTCCCACAAAAAACTAACAAAAATTTCTTGCTAATACTCACAACAAGTCTCGGTTCATTTCAATGTTGAAAGAAAAATTTACCACTGAAAATATTTTTGTCAAACAAGCTGATAATGACGCTGATGTCCTGATAATTGAAACAGCAATAGAACAATTCAACTCAACACATACAACTATTGTTGTTGGTGAAGATGTTAATTTATTGGTATTACTTATTGCTCGAACTCCAACCGAAAAAATTATTTATTTCTTAAAACCTGGGAAAGCTCAACAGCAGTCGGAAATGTATTCATCCAAAAGTTTATCTATTTTTCAAAATTCCAAAATCACATACTATTTTTTACACGCAATAACTGGTTGCGATACGACATCAGCAATTTTCAGGAGGGGTAAAACAACGGTTTTTAAATTGTTTGAAAAAAAAGATTTAGTTAATTGTGCTAAAGATTTTAAAGAGAGTAACTCTACTCCAAAAGCTGTAATCACCAATGGAATTCACTTCCTTCTTTCTGTATATGGAGCTACAAAATTACCTGCTTAGATAAGTTTCGATACTTATTTTTTGTAAAAAATACTCGTAACAATAAACGAGTGCAATTAGCTTGTCTTCCCCCAATCTCTGCATCTGCTCATGAACATCTACTTCGGCTATATTATTAAGTTCAAGTGTGGCTTGGTAATCAACTGGACCAGAAGACTGGTGTTGGAAGTTAATTGACAATACATTGGAACCAATCCAGACTTTACTCCTACCTGCACCGGAAAAACTCCTCGATACAATTTTTTGCAATTGCAAAAAGGGGTGTAGTGCTAAATGTGGCTGCAAAAAAGTTGGATTGTTTTGTTCATTAGCATGTACCAGTTGTCAAGGCCAGAAGAGGATTCTTACGATATCAGCGAGGAGACATCTGATGCATCGCTGTTAGAGCAATTTACTTGTATCCAACAGGAAGAAGAAGAAGAAGAAGCAAGAGATGAAAAAGAAAAAGAAGACATTGCACTTGAAGTTCCATTAGATAATTATCAATCAGACGAATAGTTTTCCCCAATTACTCATAATTCACACCGCGTTCATCATTTCCAATAGTACCATTTTTTATTTAATACAATATTATTGAATTAAAATAGGCCATCTTTTTCTAATATACTCATATATAAAGGTTATCTATCTTTCAAATCGTTACCGGTATGATTTAGTAGTACAAGCAGCGATGTTCGTCACTGTTCACCGTGCAATCAACATATTGGAAATAAATCAACGGCAATAATCAGCAACCATATAAAAATATGTTACTTAGTTAAAAAGTATCCGATATTCACAAATGCATTGTTTGAACATTTCCATAGGTGAATAATGATAAATGAATAACGCATTACAGCAATGAACGTACACCGCATTCTAATGGAAGGCCTCAATACGCAGTGTTGAGGAGGTGAGTACTCAGCTTAAGATATAATTGCACAAAGATTTGATGCAACTTCCACAAATCTGTGTTTATGAAAAAAGTATTCACAATATTTACAGCAAATATTGGTAACGATGAGCTAGACATTACAGACGAGACCTGAATTTAACTCATGATTAAAGAATATCTCTCCCAAAAGAAGAAGGGATTCTCATTGAATCCGGAGTAAATACATAGGTAAATTTAATGAGGGCAATGGATTTTCGTAGTACAACATACTGTTACAGTGAAACGATGTCTTTAAGTGTTTATTAAAGTTTTTACGGGAGATCCGTGTTTGGACATAAAACCAATCCCTTTATCCTGGAGATATTAATGGCCGATGATACTGTGATTGTTTCCATTCTTAACATTCATTAAACGACAATCAGTTTTTGAATTAACTTGATTTATGTGGTCATATTACTTAAAATTCAATATGGGAATCACCAAGAGATGTTTTAGGAGGTGCGCCAATTGGAAAAGAGGTGGCAAGTTGCCCTCCAACAGTACAGCAATACTTATAGTTATCTGTGAGATTCATAACTGTTACGCGACAACTTTTGGATGATCTATTACAAAATGATTTATTTTTATTAAAATTAGAACAAATTTTTTTTTATGTAAACTACTTCACAAAGGCGAAATATTTATACTAATGAAAAACAAAATGAAATACATGTTAACGTGATCTAAAAAGTTTTCCTTTTTTGTAGAATATTGTCGTCTTGTTTAATCATTCTGATTTTTGTTTCAGGTGACAACGAATCAAAATTATGCTGTTGTGAGGGTGAAAATGATTCATCTTCCAGCTCTGACAGCGAGTTGGATATCGAATTTACTCCTCCTGCAGGTATAATAAATCCTGCACGATTTAGGAAAAAGAAAGACGTCGTTCACTGCGACACTCAGTATGATCCAAAAGATTTTCAAGTCAAAAAGAAAGGGGGAAAGAAAGATAAAGGAAAAGGAAAAGGAGGAAAGGATAAGAAAAGCAAAAAATAATTTATATTAAGAAAGTCAGTAATACTGTTGTGTACTCGTAAATCGTAAATAGTTATAGTTTAGTAGAATTTGAGACTGTTTGTTTCTCAAAGTGGATAAAGTAAGATTGGAGAATAATTAACATTCTAGATGTTGGTACTTATTAATGATCGTATTCAAGTTTATTACATTTAATCGTAATTTCTAAAGTCGCCGATAACTCGTCACTGTCAGTGTATTTGTTTGTGTTTTTTTATCAATTGTGTTTCTGTTTTTATTTTAAATAAAGTATAATTTTAAGTTTTCTCTTTATTTTTAACCTACTTAAAAAAGGAGGAGGTTTTCTATTCGTCTGATATATATATATATATATATATATATATATATATATATATATATATATATATATATATATATATATATATATATATATATACGCCGTCAAAAGTTTTGGACACCCCGTATATTACATATTTCGACTATGTTTGTTTTGTTTTCGTTGCTAGTCAACAAAGGTGAGTTATTTAGCTGTCAAACAAGATCAAATAAATTGCTAGATAAAATATTGTTGATTAGTTATAATTTTTTTTATATTCGTTAGTTTTATTGCATATTTAGCAAAGCGACTTTGATACTTTTCTTTCGTTATAATGCCAGGACGTGAGGTTTCTACATTTAATAGGGCAAGAAATATTTGAATGATGCTGGACATTTCAATCATCAGATATCCGAGATGTTAGTCATTCCTAGATCTTCTGGTGTGCGAATAGTGCATAAGTATCAAGAATTAGGGACAGTGGAAATAAAACCACATAGTGGTCGGCCTCGACTGTCAAATGAACGGCAGAATCGGTATTTGGTTAAATTTGCCCGTAAACACCGAAATGCTTCAGCTCCATCCCTCAGGGCTCACTTTCAAGGTACGTCTCGCCTTGTTATATCGACCTTTACAGTTCGAAGAAGACTCCATCGTGCAAATTTACGTGCAAGAAAGCCTTTAAGGGTACTCACTCTACTTCCACGTCATTGAGCTTCCCGCTTCCAATGGGCACGGGGACGTAGTGATTAGCTTTTGCAGCAGTGGCGATGGGTCTTATTCACAGATGAAACCAGAATTGGACTGGTGAGTGATGACAATAGGCAAAGGGTCTAGAGAGAGCCAGGTTGTCAAGAGAAACTAAATTTTCCCCGTGAGGTTGCTCCCTACAATGGTGGGATAGTAATGTCTTGGGAAGGGATAACGTTTAATCACCGCATGCCGTTAATTCCAATAAATCAATATGGCAAGTCAAGTCTATATTGAAAGTGTTATTAGGCCCATTATTTATCCGCTGCGCGACGAATTAGGTGACAATATCATCTTCATGAACGGCAACACGAGGCCACATCGCGCAAGAAGAGTATCAACGCAAGAGGTACTTGAACAGGGAGATATTACCCGATTAGATTGGCCAGCTAATTCCCCAGATATGAATCCCATTGAAAACATGTGGGATTTTGTTTCTAAAGCAATTCACAAACGCATGAACCCAACCCAAAATGGGGAAGAGTTAGCTGCAGCAACAATAGAGGAATGGAACAATATTCCTCAAGAAATTATCAACCGTTTAATTGTTTTAATGCACAGATGTCAATATGTTACTGAGAAGCAGAGGAGGCCATACTGACTTTCAAGTGGTAGTTTACTTTGTTAAAAAATATGTTTGTTAATTTTTGTCATAATATATATATATATATATATATATATATATATATATATATATATATATATATATATATATATATATATGTATGTTCAGATATAACTTTTGTGTTTATGAACCGATTTTAATTATTCTTTTTACATTGGGCTCAGTATAGCTCTAAGGTGGTCCCATCTGAATTTCATTGGTATTTGACCTTAGACTTTGAAGATACACAACGGAGCTTCTTATTCAAGTAGCTGTCGTTTTCTCATTCACAAAACATCCCAGTAGATCTACACATCACTTAACATGATAAGATAAAAACCGACTTAAAAAAAAGTAGGTAACTTAACTAAAAAGCAAGATATAAATGTTTTCTACAACAATTTAATACTTATTTGTTGTTCCGTTTAATGTAATTAAGAAATTATTGTTTATTATGTAATTATTATTAATCCTATTATATAATTTTGAAGTCGATGCCAAGTAAACCTAAAAAAAATATATATACCTTGCTACTATAATAATAAGTTTACATTTAAAATTGCCGAGAGCCGACATTCGCATTACTAATTTTATATAAAACAATTAATAATAATTACATTATAAACAATAATTTCTTAATTACATTAAACGGAACAACAAATAAGTATTAAATTATTGTACAAAACATTTACTTACTTTTTTTAACTTATTATTTAAGATAAGTTTATTTCGACATGAAACCTTTTTGGTTTAAATGCACGACGCACCTTGTGCCTTCTTGGATATAATGAAAAAAGTTAACAATACATATCAGATACTTTGTAGTAAGCTGGATAAAGCAATAACAATAATAACCATTTGTGCAACATAATCCTAGATTTAACAAAAAAAATCTTTAATTTGGACCATTATTAAGAAAGTTATGAACAAGAAACCAACAAAAGAGCGATTTTTTTGAAAATTTGATTTATTTTGAACAAGTAATCAAATAAATCTCAAAATTAACCAGAAAGACTTTTTTGAAGGGTACTAAAAAATATAAAAAAATTAAGGAAATCAAAAATAAAAATTTTTCAAACAATCCGATTTGGCGTGGAACGCCCCATATATTATTCATATTAATTTAATATTGCTGCTAAACCTAATTTTCTCCTTTCTCCTTAATATTTATTTTTTAAAGCATAAAAAATAGATAATAAGTTTTTAAAATATAACTTACTTCTATATGATCCATAGGAATTGGTAGTAAATTCGGATCCACTACCAAGAGGCACAAATAACTTTTTATTAAAAAACATGGACATCGTTGGTATAATGAGGGCTACTGCAACAGCCATCGTTCCTGTCAATAACACTGCGCCTAAGTTGACATTTGCTAAAGCTCCTTTTGTTATATCCAATGACTTTTTTACTGGAATTTTGATAAATGGGACAGCGAACTCAATATCCACCTGAAACGGATAATAAATTGAATTATAATTGCGAATTGTACACACAATCAACATAAATAGGGAAATAAATATAAAATAAAAATATGCCACTTTGCTGAGGAAAATTTAAATTTAGTTCTTTGTTAGCTGGTGTACTATTCATTTCATCGGAAGAGATAAACGGGATAAACGGAAGAGTCTACCTGAGCCTAGCCATAAAAGCAAGCCAAGGTTATATTTTGAGATTTTTTATTTGACAAATAGCGATACTATACTTACGTTATGTGTCATGCTTTCTTAAAGGTTGAATTTCTAAATTTATAGGTGGTATTATGCTTTTGCGTGTTACAATTAAAACAAAGGTTAAGTTTTGCTATTTTTTTTTTAATACATGACGACCGATATTTTCATTTTTTGACAAATCATTCCAATTCATTGATTTTTTTCTGGATATCTGTATACATCTAGAAATGTTTTATTATTATACAAGATTTCCCGGTCCTACAAAAGCTACGCTTACATTAAATTCTATTTTTATATAGCAACCATTCTATATTTTGAGGTTCATTGTAAGGTTCTAAGCACAGGTACTTTATAAAGTATAGCCTATTCGTAAATTTAACTGTTTTTGTGTTATTGCCAAAAATCGCAAAAATATAAAATTAACTGTTTTACAATATTAAAATGGTTTAGGATAATATAAAATGTTTCTCTGATTAAATATACATCAATCAGCAGGCAACACAGAATTGCCTGTGTGCCTCGTTTTTTAATTTTTTATAATTGGTATTCTTCCATATATTAATAATAATAGTGCTATTTCCCAAATTCACCACTTCTGTTTTGATTAGGAAACGTTATGTTCATATTCCTAATGCCTAGTTCTTTCATTTAATTGTTTGTTATTTTTCTTTTTTACATTTTTATCTTCTTTTTAATATTTCACTAAAATTGTTTTGCATTTTATTAAATTTTTCTACGTACCACTTTCCTTATCCTTATTATAACTAAACTCATATACGCTTATGAAATATTTGCATAAAATGCATAAGCTGTATATAAATATATACATATTTTATGATTAACCTCGATCATTTTTTGGTAATAATGATTTAACAGACAAAAATATAGTCACAATTACTGTATAAACATGGTTCTAAAAAGGAAGGCTTAATAATATATTAGTCATAATTTTTTAACAGAAATATTTTTGGTATAGTCTTTAATAGTACCTATTCTGTTTAAGTTATATCATTTGTAATACACTGTATTGTACATTAAATTTTAAAAAATAACAATGAATTTCAGATATTGTATTATAATAATAATAGTATATATTACTTATATAAGTATACCGTTCTTAATTCATCCCTATCGCAAGGATAGCAACCCCTTGCAATAGGGATTATAGCAATCTAAAAAAATTTTAAATTGACTAGATGTCAACAAATATATTGTAAATACGTTTAATTATCATCACAGCTGTGAAGCCTGTATAAAAAATTCTTAAGTAAACAAAAAAAAATTATAGACAGCCGGTTTCTGTATTGTTTCTGATTGCAGTAATATTTTCATTGTTAATCTCAAATCTGAAAATAGTTTTTCGCTACATACTCTGGTTTCTATGCAATTTGATGTTTATCATCATATTAAGTTAATATATTAACCCTGTGATATATAAACCACCTATCCTATAACTTCTGACTTTTTTATACAGAGTATTGTGCCCTTAGGAATGCTTCGTTTATTGCCATACTTCTTATACTAACAGCCTTGTATGTTAAATAGCTAAGTTACAATTTGTATAAAGAATCTTTGAGCGTGTATCAATTTAGTGACGACGCACGGATCACATGCTACACTACTCGCAGTTGTTACTAATATGCCACAATTACCAGCACGTATGTCTAGCAACATATGTTTCAATCAACTACGTATGACATAGACAGTTAATAATTTGCAGAACAAAATGCAAAAATGTCAGTTGATTGATTCATACGATTGTTACCTGTGACGCACACGCAAAGAATCATTATACAAACCATATTAATAATAAGCCTTCATTAAAAAAACTTTTAGTAAAGTAGTTTGTACTTATATATTTGAACATGTATGTATGTAAATAGATAGTATAGACCTAGATATACAGGAATTTGTGAGAAAAATGAATGGTAAGTAGAAATCAGCGTGGCTATCTTTCCTGGGAGTTGTAGAAAACTTGCCGACACTTGACAACACAAAAGCTCCTAACTGAAGTTCTGGTTACTATAATGCTGTTGGATTTTCGAAATCTTGGTTGCAATATGAGTGTCAAGTTCCATGTCCTATATGCTCACCTCGATCAGTCTTCGGAGAACTTTTGTGCTGTAAGTAACAAACAGGGGGAGGTGTGTAAATAGATAGTATAAACCTGTATACACAGCAATTTGTCGGAAAAATTAATGGCAAAAAGAAATCAGCGTGGCTATATTTCGTGACAGTCATACAACAAAACTTGGCAACACAAAAACTCCTAACTGAAGTTCTGGTTACTGCAATGCTGTTGGATTTTCGAAATCTTGGTTGCAATATGAGTGTCAAGTTCCATGCCCTGTATAGTCACCTCGGTCAGTTCCCAGATAACATTGGCACTGTAATTGACGAACAGGAAAACCGTTTCCATCAAGACTTTTTTACGATGCAAAAACGCTACCAAGGGCATTGGAACAAGCATATGATGGCAGACTACTGCCGGAGCATCAAACTAAATTGCCCTGAGCAGATCTACAGACGCAAGAGCTACAAGCGTAAATTTTTGCCCGAATAGGAGTATCTAAATTTTCATCCAAATCAGTTGTTACAAATCACCTACTATCTGTCGCAAATTATGCTAAAATATGTATATGTTAATTTAAAATAAAAAAATTATTTTTACCTATTCATATTTGAATATATGTATTTCCATCCATATACATTTCCATATATGTATGTATAATTTTTTTGCAATCATGTCGAGCGTCAAATTTTGCGAAAATGAAAATTTCTAATTGCAAAAAATCTAGAGCTTACAGAGCAAAACTATAAAGATACTACTTGACATGGATACTACTCAACATGGTTTTGATAATAATTACAGAATAAAATAAAACCTAATTTAAATTTAAATTATAACCAATTAAGAGTTATGTGCACTGCATATATTTATTATCACTTTATGATTGTAATTTTTAAGGTATTATGTTCGAAATAAATTGAAAGAATTTTAAAACATGTTTTATCTAAATCTCATCATCTAAAGAACTGAAAAAAAAAAAAATACTAGTACCTTTTACTACTATGATAAAAAAAATTATATAAGAAATAATGAAGAATAATGAAAAGTGAATGTTTTACAAAAGTTACATATTATAGTTAAATATATTTAAATTTTCAGGAATGCAAACTAAAGCATCAAATGACTTAATGATTGTAATACATAATTATTTTATTTATAATAAACTCAAAAAAACAAACTATTGCTTATAAAGAATTATAAATTTATTATAACCAAAGTAACAAACATGTAGGACTATATTATAATATTTTAATTGACAACAAATATTTTATTAGGGTCAAGAAAAAAGGTAGGGTCAAAGTTTAGGACAAGAAAAATAGGGTCCCTATACTGTAAGAGATATATTAGAGATATTGTAAAGGAACAAAGTGAGATAGGGAAACACTCAGATGTTTATCTATATTCTTGTGGTTTTACCTGTATAACAGAACAATAATAATACTGTGAATTCCCGAACCGGAAAGAAAGTATTTTGAAACCATATATCTTACAAAATGTTCAGGTGTACAATTAATTATGTGTAAGTTGGCAGTTAAATAGATTTAGAAAAGGTTACTCTTAATTTAATTAAGGAAAACTTTTGTGTGCAATTAAATTTTAAGTCATTAGCTATATCCATATATCCCCTAAGTGCAAGAAATTAAACAATATATAACATAAGAAACATTTAAAACAAAATAGGGAATGAAATAAGCAGGGAATTTAATTTACTCCTTTTAGATCATTGATCCACTTCTAATACAATATTATCCTAATCCTTTTTCAGTATAATTTTTAAAAACTTGTAAAAACAAAAAGGTGGAATATTTTAGAGGAACGTCTATTTGTCATGGGAAATGGTTAGATCTTTCGATGCAGGAACGGAAAGATGAGACCAATTTTCTACAAACACTGTAAAATTATACATTATGGGATATCCATTCCGACGACCTAATCAACATCATCAGGAGAAAATTAAAACTGACTATCCACTTCGTTTGCGAAACGTACGTAAAGTGACGTATTTTTTATGTTTGTGGGAAATTGGAATCCTATTTTTGAGCCACTATGTATATAAATATTTCGTAAATATACCTTTACAGAATAACAATTATAAAATAAAAATGAAAAGTGTATAGTTATCGACTAGAAAATATACTATAATTCTCCTTAACATACGTGTGAGTACGTTTGTTTATTATAGCAAAGCAGTTGACAAATTTTTGTTAGGTCACACTAATCTCAACAAATTTCACAGCTCACATAATAGTCCTTGATTATTTCACTTTAACGGGCCTCTATATTTTATTTTCCACTTTCCAAGCTTAATTTTCGCAAAATTAGTCAACCATAGTATAAATATATCTTGAATATAATAAAAAGATGTTCGTTTACAAGACCATTTGCGATGAAATAGTTTCTTCCAGATTTTATCGTCTTGTAGGTATTGACATTTCTCATCCTGTCAGTTTCATCGCAAGTAACTAGACTTTTTTTTGGATGCCTTCGGAAAAATTTAACCGAATGATCATCGAAACTTCAGGTCGCGTTCGAGAACCACAGCAGATCTCAGAAGAAACTACTTTATACATCTTTGGTATACATGTACATATATTACAAACTCACCATAATATCCTCATCTTCCGTATGAAAAGTAATTAATCTGCCTTTATTGTAATGAAGACTGCGTTCATCCATAGACATATATTTGCCCGTAATATTCGAGCAACAACTAATAACAATTAAATTTAACAACAAAAATCCAATTAGAATCATTTTAATTTAAAAAGGACTTATTACGAGAGTTTCTTGCGAGTGACTAAATTTTTTTGCCCACTTCACTAAAATCGTTTAATTAATGTGAAAGTATGTGAGACAGTATTACATAAAGTTATATGAACAATTGCAAACTTATCATGTCTGTAGTTGCAGTGACTAGTTATAAACAATAGGTTTAAGTGTTTCCTGCTTTAATAGGTCGGTACATATAAAATACATATTATTTGATGATCTGCATTATGATGTGTAATTGAATTAGATGATGCTAAGACATTTTATTTTACGTTCCAAACATTATTTTAAATTCGAAATAATGAGGTTATAGTTATTATCCAATTCAAGATAAAAATGTAGGAAATTGATATATTGTACATATTGTATTTATTATTTCTGTATATTTACTCTTCGATGATTCAGTGACTATAATCATATCATAACCAATTCTTGGCTATCCATTGTCGATTTTGTTTAATTTATGCATAAAAAACTCTTCTATACCCGTAATTTAGAAATATTCTAAATTCTGTCCAGTTTTTAACAAGGGCGACAACACAGATATTAGTAACTTTAGACCAATCGCTATTTTATGTAATTTTCTCAAAGCCCTTGAAATACGAATTCACGACGCAATTTATTCCGATGTAAGTATGCAAATTTCAGAGTATCAACATGACTTTATGCAAGAACGATCTACAACATCAAACTTAATTTGTATTACCCAAAGCATAGCTGAAACTCTTGACTAACATAAGCAAATGGACGTCATTTACACCGACTTCACCAAAGCTTTTGAAAGGCTCGATCATAATATAATACTGAATAAACTTACAAGATTTGGTTTTTCAATAAATTTATTAAGCCTTCTAAAGTCCTATCTCTCTAACAAAAAACAGTACGTTGAAATCAATGGTTTCAGGTCCCTTGAGTATGGTGCCACATCAGGTGTGCCTCAAGGCTCTATTGTTGGCCCCTTACTGTTTAATATCTTTATTGATGACATTGTCACTGTAATATCTGTAAATTGTCTGTTACATGCTGACGACCTTAAATTATTTAAAATTATTACTTCCCTGGATGATTGTGCTCTTCTTCAGAATAATCTGTCTAATCTTCATAATTGGTGTACTAGTAACAAACTATGTCTAAACGTATTTAAGTGCAATGTTATGTCCAATTCCACTAAATTATCTCCAATAATATACGATTATAGGTTAGGCGGTTCTATTCTTCAAAGACCCTGGCACATTCAGAGACCTCGGCATAATTTTTGAAAAAGATCTGTCTTTTACCACTCATGTAAATAAAGTAAAAGTCTGAAGCGTTGCATACACTGGGTTTTTTAATAAGGACTAACAGGGATTTCTCAAGCACCGATACATTGAAAATTCTATACTTTGCTTTTGTCCGATCTAAACTTGAGTACGGATCTTTAGTATGAAATCCTTATTATCAATGCCATATTAACAGCTTGGAAATGATTCAAAGAAGGTTTTTGAAACAACTATGGTTCAAATCAGACACTGTGTATCCACCTATTGGTTACCCTCAGAATGGTCTTTTGGCAAGATTTGCGATTGCGATTCACTTGACACGAGGCGGGAATGTTGTTCTCAAATATTTCTATATAAGCTTATACACAATATGATTGACTGTCAAACCTATTAGGCAAACTGAATTTTTATATACCTCAATTGCATGCTCGAACATCCAAAAGTTGTTACCTCTCTATTCCGCGTATTAATATTCTAAAATTCTCACCCCTGTTTTTAATGTGCACTAAATATAACAACTGTGATAAATTCGATATATTTAACTGCACTCTTTTGTTTATTAAACATTGTTATGCTTGATCACGTATCTTTGTTTTTCTTATTTTTCATATATTGTTTCATATACTGTATATGTATTAAATATGTATATACGTATTTGTATTAAATTTGTTTGTTATGTTTGTGCAATTTATTAATCTAATTGAATGTGAATCACTGTACTAACTGTACTTTCCTGCTCTGTAAATGGGTTTTCCTGTAGAGTAGTTATAATAAATAAATAAATAAATAACAAATCGCGTACACGATGCGAGTATTTTTCAATATTTTTAAAAATCCAGTCAGCAATACGATGTACAGTGGATAAAATAGCAAAAATACGTGAACAAAAATCAATACTAAATTTTAAAATTCACGGTTAGTTTCAAAATTAAATAGCCTTTTTTTCTCTCGAGAAGAAAATCTTCAAAAGACATATGTCCTCTGGTGTTCTGTTATTGTTTGGCCAGGTAGTGTCGGATTCGTATACGCCTATCGACTAAAAACGCCCCGTTATCCTATCAGTGTAATACCGAAGAGAAACCCCTCTCGCTTTACTTCCCTTTGGCATATCAATCAGGATACTTATTCATTCCCCAATTCCCTCTCCTCCTTCTCTTTTTCCTTCGTGATGGCCATAATCATCTGCTGTACCACTATCCATCTTTCCCTGCTCTCGAGCATGATTATGATCCTATTATCTACAATGATAGCATGTCCTATATTTTGCTCCGCAGCTCTCCTTTCTCCTATCCACCTTTTGCAGTTGAACACTTTTGCAGTTGAACAGTGGTCGGCATCGTAGACATCTCCACAGGACCAGCACTCTTTGCTTTCGCGTTTGCCTGTATCCAATAGATAGTCCGCGAAATAGCCGTGCCCAGTAAGGACCTGGGTTAAATAATACTCACCATCGCCATGTGCTCTTTCGCACCATGGCCATATGTTCGGGATTAGCACCCTCGTCCTTCTCCCTCGATGCTCCGCCTCCCATCTCTCCTGCCAGTGTTCCCATAGGCTCTCCCTTGCGGCACCTATGTCAACTCCTCCGTATTCCTCCCGTCTCTCCCTTGCTAGAAGGTCAATGGGTGGTATACAGGTTAACACCAGCATTGCCGATGCCAATACGGTCCTGTATGCACTATAAACCCTTAGCGCTGCTCTTCTCTGGACTTTGGTGAGCTCTCTCCTCCACTTGTCCATTCTCAATATATCCACCCACACCGGGGCGGCATACACTAGGGTCGACTGCACCACCCCGCTGAGGACTCTCTTCTTTGCCCTCGCAAGGTTGGCGTTTTCGCAAGGTTGGCGTTTTCCCTCACGTCGATACCACTTTTTCCGGTAACGACCACCGCAACATCATCAGCGTAGCCCAAGACCCCCACTCCTTTGGGCACTCTAAGTCTAAATACTCCATTGACCATAATGTTCCATAGGGTAGGACCCATGACCGACCCCTGTGGCACTCCACACGAGATTCCCCTCCTCTCGCTGCCGTCCCTGGCCAGCAATATTAGGCCCTGATATTGCTGGCCAGGGACGTTTACAACATACGGTGCTATTTCTAGCTCCCACAGTCTCCCCATGATCCTTCCCCATGAATCCGAATTTAACGCGTTTTTCACGTCTAAAGTGATCAACGCGCACAGATTCTTGGACTCTCACGCCTCCTGTGCAATGGTTTTTATGACCATGACAGCATCTACCGTAGATCTCCCCGCCCTGAACCCGTATTGATTCTCCACCAGGCCTCCCTTTCACTCTAGCTCCCCTAGGAGTCTCTCTAGGATGAGATGTTCCAAGAGTTTCCCGAGCACATCGATCAGACATATCGGCCTGAAAGATGTGGGGTCCTCCACCGGCTTGTTCTCCTTGAGAATTAGAACAAGCCTGGCCATCTTCCATACCTCCGGGAAGTCGCCGCTCTTCATGTCATCGTTCATGATTCGTAGCACCTCCGCAGGATATTGCTCCACCACGGCCTTCAGGATCTCAGGGGGAATACCGTCCGAACCAGGCGCCTTGCCATTTTTGATCTTGACACAAGCCCTTAGCAGTTCCTCCTCCGTAAGCGGGTTGAAAACTGCTCCTGGTTGGCGTTTTCATTCTTCCTCCGGTTTCTAGGGGAAGAGCGCGTCCACCGCCCCTCTCATATTTTCTAGAGGAATCTCTTGCTGGTGACTGTTCGTGCTATTCACCACAAGTTTGTACCCGTTACCCCAGACATTTCTATCTAGGTCGGCACACAACTCGTCCCACTTTATCCTCTTCTCTGCCTTGATAGCGTCCCTCAGCTTTTTCTTTTCAGCCTTGTACGCTACCTCCGCCTCTCCCTGCTCATTAAGGTTCCAGGTTCGTCTGGCCCTGTCCCTGATATATTGCCTTCGGGCAGAGATCTCTTCTGTCCACCAATATATCCTCGGGGACTGCCTGCTTTTCTCTTTTCTGGCCATGGATGCGTCACACGCCCTCATGACGCTTTCAACCAAAGATTTGGGATCCGTCTGACCCGCACCATCCCCGACCTCAAATAGGATGTATTTGTGGTCGCTGAGTGTTTCTTTATCAGAGACACTCCATCGCACCACTTTTGCTGCTGCACCCGCCGTAAAGAACGCTACGTTCGTGTTCGATGTCCATCTCCCCCTTTCGAACGTTGGCTGTGGTCCTCGATTTAGCACGGCCAGATTCAGCCTCGCTACCCACTCCAGTACCAGATCCCCCTAATATTTGGAGCTCTTTCGCCCCATTCGGGGGTCTTGGCGTTGAAGTCGCCGCGATGATGTAGTCGTCATCCGCACCTGCCACCAATTCCTCCAAACTATCTAGCGAAGCCCGAAGTTCCTCTAGTCTTCCGTTTGGAGAAAAATAGCAGTTGCAAAGGATGACTCCACCTATCTTAGCCCACACGTAATCAGGACCATGGCCTGAACCAGCGACGACGAGCCCTGTGTTCATCATCCTAGTGACGGCATCTATCTCCCTCGTGACGTGCCACCCCTTCCCCGAGTCATCTTGACGTTGGGCTCACTAATGATGGCCACATCCACTTTCTCTTCCCTCATCGTCGTCTAGAGCAAGTCCTGGGCCGCCCGGCACTTATTTAGGTTAACCTGGATGACCCTGAATGTTCCGGCAATCCTTCTCCTTTCCTCTTTTGCTCTTTCGCTTTTTTCTTTTCCTCTTTCAGAAGATGACGTTCTTATAGTGCGCCACTTTGTGTCCTTCTTGTCCGCACTTGAGGCACATCTTTCTCCTGTCCACCCCTCTGCACTGGTCCACGAAGTGGTCAGTGTTCCAGCACCTCACACATTTAGTCCTGGAGGGTTTGGATCTCACCCTACACTTCCCCCAGCCTAAACGTATTCTCGGTCCAGGAGATTATTGCCCCCCCCCCCCCCCCCGCCTTGCTTGCCTCTATGACAGCTACTTGGCTGTCTCCCAAGCCCGTTTTTAGGGAAACAACGAAGAACTCCTTATTCCCCAATTGAGCCCTTAGAGCCTCCTTCACCTCACCCTTCGTGGTCAGCGGGTCAATGTCCCTCACCGAGAGCCTCGTCGAGTTTTTCATCGACCTGACCTCCGTCCCCTCCACCTTTGTTAGGATCTCCGTTTTAAGGGCATCCGTCTTGGCAGCCCCTGCTTTCACCTCCAGAAGAAGGTCCCCGTCCTTCGTCTTTCTTAAACCCAGGATCTCCACTCCGATGACTTCCACTCGGATCTACGATTCCCTTCACCCTCCTGAGCATCTCCGCATACGTGCTCTCTCCAGCTTTAACAACAACTGCCGCGGGTTTGTTGCTGCGCTTTGTGGGCTGTACGCGTCTCCTCTTCCTCGGGCTTCCCATTTTTCCGTTTCGCCCCGACGACCTTCCGTTCGGGATCCTCTCCCTTTTCGTCCTGCCGCTCCTGGCCCTTCATGGGGGGTTACATGGTAATTTCCATGTCTTCGCCACGAAAGACGAATTCAGCCGCCTTACGGATTTTTCTCCAATCCGTACTCCAATCCAAGTTACTCTATGAGGCGGGAACGCTAGCCTCCTTCTCCTCCTCCCCTGCTCTTTCATCAGGTCCCTCAAGCGACCTAATGCTTCCAGCAGAGTTTCCAACTCACCGGAACTATTTCCCTCCTCGGCCACCATCAAATGATAGGCGTACCTATCCTTGATCACTTCCTCTTCCTCTATCTTCAACGATTTGGCCATGATTTGACGCAGATACGCTACGCCCCCCACTGGAACCTCCTGGTACCCAACCTCCTGTCTCTCAAAAAACTTATCCCTCGTGGTCTTGGGGATACCATCGTCCAACGATAGATTTGTGGCCCCACACCACGCCAGATCCCACTCAGTGGAGAGGTCACTTATCTTCCCCTCCGCCAGCTTAACATTTTGATAAACTGCCTCCGGCCAGTCCTCTCCCTCCAGGGATTTGAAGTCCTTGGTCCTGATTTCCCTAAGGGCGGTACGAATCCTCTCGGTCTTCGACCCCTTATCCCTTGTTTGTATGGAGGCCTCAACCATGTCCACCATGGTCGCACCCTCCACCGTTTGCGTGGAGGCATCGACCACGTCCGGCATAGTCCCGCCTTCCACTGGGGGTCTGCCGAGGCACTGTAGGAGCTTCTGGCACTCCGTCGTCATTATTTGGCTGGAGATACTCCGAGATGCCGTGACTACTTCCTTAATTTCCTTCTTCGTGTTGGAGTTCTCCTTTACGAGCCGGTGAAGAGTCCTCGATCGATTATCGAGTTCCTTAATCAGTCACCGCAGTTTCGTAGCCAGTTTCTCGTCCTGGCTCGCCTCGTCACTAGTGGTCGGAATCCCCGATACCCCTCCATTTGTATCCTGTTTTCAGACAGATCTGGCCTGCTCCTCATCCCACTCGAAACTTACAGTTGCCACATTTCCCTCTGGTGTCCTAGAGGGGGTCGCCGTACCCGATGTCCCCGGTGTGGCATTCTCGGCCTGGGCACGTTTTAGGTTTCTCTCTCTGCACTCTGACGGTGGTGAAATCACTACCGTGAGAGCAGCCATCTTGTTATTTTTTGCCCTAGTCGCCCTGACTAGGGTCTGAGTGCTCAATTTGGTCTTTGCCTTTCTAAGCTCCGACCTTTCCTGCTCTTCGCGCTCTTTCCGCGCTTCCTATTCTTGTTTCTCCATCTCCCTCTCTTACTCCTCCTGCTCTTTCCCCGCTTCCTGCACTTGCTCCTATTCCTGCATCTACTCCTGCTTCTACTCCTATTCTTATTCCTTCTCCTGGACCTGCATCAGGTCCTACTCCTTCTCCTTCCCCTTCTCTATCTCCTTCCACTACTCCACTTCCACTTCTTTTAATTTCTTTTTTTTTCTCCATATTGTTCCCACGAACTTGGGACCAATTAAGTCTCGCTCCCCGGCAGTGGGCCCTTACTGGGGATAAGTCACTTGTACTGCAGGGTGTGCCTTGTGCCCCGCAGGTTTTAGCGACTTCGCTGTCGGTTTATTATAGAGGTTTACTCTTCGCAGTCCGGCCAATAAAGGCAAGCCCCCGGTCACTTATACACACAATATTCCTCAGTCACACCCTACCAAGGTCGTTGAAGTGTGGTCCTCGATTGCGGTATACGGTGGTTGAGCGGCGCTCACTCTTCCACAGCTCAGTACCCCCGGATTCGCAAGTAGTCCCGCAATGTGTCTTTCAACACAATTCCTGAGGGTGAGTCGCTACTAAGTTCGTACTTTGGCATGCCCTAAACCCGCGTCTTTGGGTATAGCCTCCACACTTAAGCTCCCCCGCCACGACAAGGGGAGCGCCCCTAAAAATTAAATAGCCGCCCTAAAAATTAAACATCAACCCTTTTTTTCAGCTGGATTGTTTTTAAACAATGAATCATTAACAGTATTAGTCCTGTCGATGTTAAAGCTGTACCTATATGTTTCCCTTGAATTGGGATTCTACGATATAAGTACTGTTACCCACCATACGGATGAGAACAGAAACCAATTTGTTTTATGGAGTAGTAAACTTTTTTTGTCATAATTGTAGATTATTTCGCACTAAAAATTAAACAAAATTAGTAAGTCAATACGTTCTAAAATGATTTTTAATGCGTTGCGTTTGGAAGACTATGTACTTCCAGATTATATATTACTTTTTTTTATTCTTGGCATTTTGAGATTTTCATCGTTTTTTCAGAATATATCCGCCACAAGGACTGTCGAAGTTTTAGAGAGCATGCTATAGATTTTATCTGACCCGATTATTGCCAATTTCCATAAACTCTCAAAGAATCGCAACCATGCTCCTGCTTCCGAAGTTGATAGTCTGTTTAGAGCCAGATAATATGGATGGAGTAAAATATATGAAATTAAATTCAAATCTACATCAAAAAGTTATTTACACCAGACATAATGTTTTCCATCAGACTTCGTGTTAGTTTTACTCCACAACTGGTATGAAAATTTACATCAGCGAGTGGTAAAAATCTATCAAGGCTTGTGTTCATTTCATTTGGTGTAAAATTAATGCCAAATTTTACACCACATTACAAATAATGTGATTTGTCTTCAAACTGACTAAATACTAAGGATATCTGTTACCGAGAATTTTCATCGAGAGGAATAACTAACTTAGAGGAGTAAATTTCTTGCAAAGTCAAGAAGAACTGAATTTTTTTGTCGACACCAATGAAAAGCGTGTGACGAATGATAACACTCGGGAAAAAAACAATGTTGCCACAAATTTAAGATCTGTTTCTGAGTACTCGGGGACTCTAATTCTATATTATATCTTCATTTTAGTTAAATTGACTGCGTTTGTTAAAATAATGGAAATTCCTGAAATTTACTAGACGATTACCTTTTCATGAATAGTTCTAAAAAGAGCTTGAAACTGTTTGAAAACTGCATAACAGAAATAAGTTTGCGTCGATACCAATCGGTTATTCAACCAAACTTGCAGAACAACATGAAAATATTAAGTTATTAGAAAAAACTGCTCATTCTCAGCATCAGTGGTTTGTTCGTGTCGATTTAAAAATGGTCACCATACTTCTTAGAAGACAAAGTAGATATACCAAAAATCTTTGTTACCTCTGATTATGGAATAATCGTGCAAAAGAAAAGCATTGACAGCAAACTGTTTGGTGTCGAAAATTGTTTGGTGAGAGACGCTATGACCTTTGGAAAAGTCAACATTGTTCACGAGCCATTAATAAAGAGAAAAAAAATAATACTGCCACCTCTTTACATCAAACTTACTTTAATTAAACAGATTGTAAACGCACTGAACAAGTCAAATGATTGTTTTAAATACATGTCGGCGGCTGCAACAAAAAAATTCCACCCGCCTATGGATCCCTTCGTGGGAACCTAAAATGCAGCAGTGATATTTATGTCACCACTAAAATTACCATGTTCATTTGTATTTATTTGTTTATTCGTTAACCCCAAGTCATTACGAAGGTGATTTGTAGTTGTTTGGGCATATTGAATTTGTAGATATGCTTGATACATATTTTTGTTTACGTTAAGAATGTTTAAGATAGTCTTTAGCCAATAGGCGTTTAGGATAAAACACATTTCCTTATATGGGCAAAGTAACACGCTTATGGGGAGCGAACGAAACAAACCTGCTAGCCCGGGACACGGAATAAGGGAAGTTGAATTTGAGCTTTGAAAAAGAAAGCAGCACGCGTACGGGCTAGCGGGGGCGGATCGTTAGTTACTTACCTTATTGTTCCTTTTGCATTTTATTCGGTAGATAATTACTTAGTTATTACTAACATTCATTTTAAAGACTGTGTATTGTAAACTGACGTGTGTTCTCATATTACCTGTGTTAAATTAATAAAAGTGTCATAGGCGTACATTAAGTGTTTAAATAATATGTCCATGCGGTCGAAACCCAGTAGTGCCCCGACGGCTCCGACATCAGAAGTGGGATCAAGATTGCAAAAAGGACATTCCGACACCGAAGACGAAATGCCATTGCAGGAGCGTGTAACTGCGAGACGTAATAATGAAACTCAGGAGAGACTTAAGTACTTAGAACGTTTAGTGTCAGTGACATCACGGTTGCCATCTCCAGTGACAGCATGTCCATCTACTTCAACTTTCGGGAATATGAAGTTACCAGCTTTTGATCCAACATCAAAATTTGCAGACGCCGAAGGCCGGTGTGCAATTGTCGACCTATGGGCGAGGCAGCAAGTTGGTTTATATCTGCCAAACCAACTGAAAAGGATTGGCCTACTCTAAAAGCCGAATTTTTAGCTCTATTTGCCAAACCAGCGGACCCCATCGAGCAGTTTTCAGAAGCTGTAAATGGAAGAAGCAGCACTTCTGAACAGACTACTCTCATTGAAGAAATGCTACATTCGATGAGAACTGTTATTTCCCTTCTAAATAACAGAGAAAGCGACGGAAGCTTTGCTGTTCTCGTTGCTTGCTATTTTGGCTCTACTCGCAATGAATTTGTGAGGCGAAGATACCAAACGGACCGACCAAAGGATGCCAAAAGTATGTGAGCCATGTTACAAGGAAGACTTGGTAAACGTCCGGCGCTATTTCCCTCCGGTCACCACACTGGATCGAAACGTCGAGCCTTATCACCTTCCAGACCTGATGAGGACACGTACTTTCGAGGAAGATGCAACACATGTGGACGAAGAGGTCATCGTGCAAATCAATGGTAGGAGGCCCAGGCGATCTCCACCTAGGACGCCGAACCCAGTTCAAGGGTATTCCAGGAGTTGCTATACCTGTGGCAAGCCAGGCCATATTTCACCACAGTGTCCTAATGGTAATCGAAAGCCTGACGAAAAGAGGGTCAACATGTGCGAAGCGGAAGTACTACCTGTTGGATAATTAAAACTAAGATCTGGTGAGACATTTCCTTTTTTGTTCGACACGGGCTCAGATTGTTCTCTTTTAAAAGAAAATATCGCTACCCACTTCAGTGGGAAACGATTTAGTAATTTAGTCAGTTTAAAGGGCATTGGTAGTGAATCTTTCATTTGTAATTGTCAAATTCTAGCAGTAGTTGAAGTTCAAGGGCTTTTAATTGAACTGTTATTTTTTGTGGTGCCAAACGAATTTATGTCGGCTCAGATTATTATTGGAAAAGATTTAATAGCGCAAAATATTAATGTTCAGTTAAATACAGACGGTTTATTTATTTCTCGAGAGCTTAAAGTTCATGTTTGTGAGCATGAAATTGTAAGTTTCGATATTATTGACACAGATTTAACTGGCAATGATAAGTACACCTTAAATAAGTTATTGTCTAGTTATCAAGATCACTTTGTCATGGGTGTACCTTCGGGAAGGGTAAACACAGGCCAGTTGGAAATTCGTTTAAAAGATTCAAGCAAATTTGTTCAAAGAAGGCCGTATCGAGTGGCTCCCACTGAGCGCGAAATTATTAGGAATAAAATTGAAGAATTACTTCAAGCTAATATTATTAGACCTAGCTGGTTCTCCTTTTTCAAGCCCTGTGGTTTTAGTTAAAAAGAAAGATGGGTCCGATCGTCTCTGTGTAAATTATCGCGAACTTAACGCGAATACAATACCCGACAAGTATCCTTTACCACTTATCAGTGACCAAATTAATCGATTGCACAGCTCATATTATTTTTCATCTCTTGATATGGCATCAGGTTTTCACCAAATTCCTGTTCAACCTGACTCGATAGAAAGAACAGCATTTGTCACACCTGATGGGCAGTATGAATACTTAACTATGCCTTTTGGTCTCACGAACGCCCCCTCTGTATACCAACGTGCTATTGATAAGGCTCTAGGAGATTTACGTAATAAATTTGCAGTTGTGTATATTGACGATGTCTTAATACCATCATCTTCAGTATCTGAAGGAATAGAACGCCTCGAAATTGTCATGAGCGCACTTGTCCAGGCTGGTTTTTCATTTAATATGAAAAAGTGTAAATTTCTTAAATTGGAAACTCTCGCGGTAGTAAAAGCAATAAAACATTTTTTTTCACTTTCTTTGTGGACGATTTTTTACAGTTTTTACAGATTGTAATTCTCTTAAATCTTCGCGCACGAAACTCAACTTAACCCCGCGCGTACACCGTTGGTGGGCATTCTTACAAGCCTTTAACTTCGACATAATTTATCGAGAGGGTAAACACATGAAGCATGCCGACTTCTTTTCTCGGAATCCGTCTACCTTAATTGATGAGGGGACCACTTACAAAGACGACAACCCTAAATATCATAATTCAGCCAAAATAGTTCAGGTTATTGACCTACATTCAGACTGACTTACCGTAGCCCAACGTGACGATGGACTGGTAAAATTAAGTGCCGCCCTTCGAGCAAACGAACTAGACCCAGATGTCGCAAAGACATATGATATTCGGAATAATATTTTGTTCCGTAAAATTGAAAAGAACAGTCGTTCCCATTATCTGCCAGTAGTGTCAAGGCCCATGATTTGGTCGGTAATAAATCATGTACATACTAACATAAAACATTTAGGGTGGGAAAAGACGTTAGATAAAATTTATGAACTATACTGGTTTCCTAAAATGTCGCGTACTGTAGGAAAATTTGTCGATAATTGTCTAATTTGCAAAACTTCGAAAAGTAAATCGGGAAAAGCCCAGGTTAAAATGTATCCAATTAATAAAAATCCACAACCGTGACATACTATACACGTAGATATATCTGGAAAGCTGTCTGGTAAAAGTGATAATAAAGAATATGTACTGGTAATTATCGACGCTTTTTCTAAATTTGTAATACTGTACCGTATCCGTCCTTTAACTGCCGAAACTGCTGTTAATTCCTTAAAAGAATTCACGTACTTGTTTGGTGTACCATCCCGTATCATTTGTGATCAAGGCAAATGTTTCGCTAGCAGTGAGTTTAAAAGTTTTTGTTCCAATTCTAATACTGACTTGCACTTCATCGCTCAAGGTACAAGTAGGGCAAATGGACAGGTAGAACGAGTGATGCAAACATTAAAAAATACACTGACGATAGTTGAAGCTGAAAACGATGGCAAGTGGCAGGATAATTTAGGCGAAGTTCAGTTAGCTTTAAATAGCACTAAACATAGAGTTACAGGCTTCAGCCCTGCTGAAATCTTATTCGGATCTTCAATCTGCTCTTTAGAGTTACAAAAAATTTCGTATAATAAGGACGATTGCTCCGAAAAACACATTTCGTTAGCGGATATTCGTACAGCAGTCACAAAAAATATCGTAAATTCTTCTAAGTATGATGAAGATAGAAAAAATGTTGGAAAAGCCATCATCAAGCCCTTCTTAGTTGGTGATTTTGTTTACAGTAAAAATAATGAAAGAATGATTTCTAAACTCTACCGTAAATTTAGAGGTCCTTTTAAAATTACTAAAATTCTGGAGAATGATCGATATGAGGCAATTAAGTCTACCGATAAAGGCAGAGGTCGAATCTTCAAATTTGTACACGATCAGCTTATTAGTGTACCAGAGGGACAAGGTGAAATTGTAACAGATTCAGGGTCTGACGATGAGAACAAGAATGAGCAAGTGTCGGTGGCAAAGTAGTAGCCTATAGTTGTAGAATAAATAAACAATGATTTGATTATGATATTGATATGTCTAATATGTCTTATATGTTTTTATATATAAAGTTATTTTGCCAATCCGCATGCGTTCGGATGAGAGGTACTTTTGTCGATCCCGATGCGTTCGGATGTGAGGTACTTTTGTCGATCCCGATGAGTTCGGATGTTACCTGTATTGTTGTTTATGTCAATCCGATGCGTTCGGACGAGGCACTTGTGTTGCTGCAACATTGTAGTTGGCCATATTATAATAATAATTATTTTTGTTATTTAGTCAGGATAGACGAGCAGTAATTACAAGATCTGTTTCTTTTTTTTATAGGTGTTATTCCTTAAGGTGAGTGCCCGAGGACGTGCATATTGTCAGAATGGCCGTGTCGGCGGCTGCAACAAAAAAATTCCACCCGCCTATGGATCCCTTCGTGGGAACCTAAAATGCAGCAGTGATATTTATGTCACCACTAAAATTACCAAGTTCATTTGTATTTATTTGTTTATTCGTTAACCCCAAGTCATTACGAAGGTGATTTGTAGTTGTTTGGGCATATTGAATTTGTAGATATGCTTGATACATATTTTTGTTTGTGTTAAGAATGTTTAAGATAGTCTTTAGCCAATAGGCGTTTAGGATAAAACACATTTCCTTATATGGACAAAGTAACACGCTTATGGGGAGCGAACGAAACAAACCTGCTAGCCCGGGACACGGAATAAGGGAAGTTGAATTTGAGCTTTGAAAAAGAAAGCAGCACGCGTACGGGCTAGCGGGGGCGGATCGTTAGTTACTTACCTTATTGTTCCTTTTGCATTTTATTCGGTAGATAATTACTTAGTTATTACTAACATTCATTTTAAAGACTGTGTATTGTAAACTGACGTGTGTTCTCATATTACCTGTGTTAAATTAATAAAAGTTTCATAGGCGTACATTAAGTATTTAAATAATATGTCCATGCAGTCGAAACCCAGTAGTGCCCCGACGGCTCCGACATACATTTGCCAAGCATGTCCGGCATTCAGTACAGAAAAATTAAAGCCAAGGATTTTTGATGATCCACAAATTCGAAAATTGATAAAATATCCAAATTTTAACACATATGACTGTTGTAGAATTTGATTCATGGTTTAGTTAGTGTAACTCTTATCTGTAATTCAAAATATTTTGAGCAATCACAAGGCAAATAATTACCAACAACTAGTTCATAAGGTGCTACGTGAAATATTTTGAAAAATTGGAAGCTAAATTAAATTATATTTTTTGCATAGTCACTTGAATACATTTCCTTCTAACTTAGGAAATTGTAGATTATGGTGAGGAACAAGGTGAATGGTTTCATCAGGATATCCGAATAATGGAAGAAAGGTATCAAGGAAGGTAGGATTGTTATATGATAGCCGATTACTGTTGGAGTCTGCAGAGGAACTGTTCACAGCAAAGATATGAAAGAAACTTTCACAAAAAAAACCTTCCTTATAGTATATAATATTTTCTGCATCATTTATTCTTTATTTTCTTGTTAGATTTCATACAAAAAAATCAGAACAAGAGAAATTGCTTATTTTATTTTATTTTTCGTACTTTGCATTAATATTTATAACGTATGTTTATTGCAGAAAGTACAGCCAGTCGAGAAAAAGTAATGCTATTTTCTCCATCAGGGGCAGTACTCGAAATCGACTCTTAAATTCCTGGCAAAAAATAGACTATTCCCCAGTGTAATCTAAATATAAGACCCGAAGATAATTCTGGATATGAATGTCAATGGATTATGTATGAAGGGATTTAAACTCATATATCCCTACAAAATTTTATATTATTGTCTATGACCATTCTTAGCAGATGCTAGAAAATAGTTGAAACTGAGACCAATGAAATTTTCAAGCAGATGGACTGAATATAATCCACTAAATTGACAAGCAATGTCTTGATCTTATTGCGGTCGTATTTTCTTGTGGTTTTATGTACCTGTGATGAGAAGTGTAGACTTATCACATTCACTTAGGGTAGCCAGAAATAAGTTTTATTTTAGGTTAGATACTTTCCGCAATAAAATTGCTGAAGACACTCTTAATTATATCCAGCTTACAATAAGAATTGAGATTATGCTACTTGTAATTTTACAATAATTATTATAGAAAGCAAATTAATTTTTCGACTATTTTGTTGTTTGTCAATGTTTAATTATTATTTATATCAAATACTCGATATAATTGATCGTGAAATTAAAATAATAAAAACGTCTAAACCGACAAATGTGATATGCCGATGGTTTCTGAATACATTTTTTTTCTATGGGTAATTTGGAAAAAGAAGCCAACTCCGAATTTGGAAGTTTAAAGTTAGTGGAGGGGGTCAAGGTATGAAACGTCAAATCTTAAATTCCATCTTACCACTAAATATGGAAAATTTCGGAAAAGGGACTTTATAAAATATGAATTTTATTATTTATCGAATATCTGGTGGTAGATGGAATAATGTTATTCTTAATATTCTCCAAAAATTTTCAATTTCACCAATATTGTACTTTTCTACATTTGCTTTTGAAAGACCATTTCTATTCGGTATGGTTTAGTCAGTCAGTCATTCAGACAGGTTTATTCAGTAAATAGTCAGTATAATATATCGATTAATAACCGAAAACAAAATCATAACAATTATAATAGACATCCCAACGTGCCTCACATAAATATCTCAAATACATCAATTTGCCATTCATGCATTACATTAATGGATATCTGTTATGTGGCAATTATTAGTTATTCTGTATTCATTGCTTAATCGTATTCGCTTTAAATGTTACCAATTGTAGATTATAATTTTATATAATCATATCCACACAGATTTTATATAATTTTTATATAATCACATAATTGTACATCATTTTTTTGGTGTAAATTTTAAATTTCTGATAACAATTTTAAGATTACTTATTGAACCTTAAATAAGCTCCATCTATATCTATAATGAAAAATATATATAACTGTGCATGGGTAATGACTTCTATTCTAATAAATGAATAAAAAAAAGGTTGGGCCTTTGTTGGAGACATGTAATTTCGTAAGAGGATGCAGAGTATAAAGAACATTGCTTGTAGGCGGGCCCAAAAGATTTAAACGAAGAGAATCATAATGTACCCGTCGATGCGGAGAACGACCGGCACGGCTTCTACGGACAGCTTCTAATACATAATACATAATAACAAGAATACAAATTCCATGAAATTATTCTCTACTTTATTAGTAGTCACTTATAGATAACAAAAAATATTTAAACGTCTTGATGACAGGAAGCACGACGATTTCCTTTGCTGAAAGGTGTAACGTAGATTTCTTTTACACGTATAATAAAAATAAACAAAATTCGGGTTAATCGACTTTATTTTTTTGAGAAAAGGTGCATTAAATTTAAATTGAATAAATAGTAAAAACTACAAGAAGAAAAAATACTGAATATTCAGAATACGACAATGAACAAATATGAAAGTGTGTGTGTGTGTGTGTGTGTGGGTGTGTGTGTGTGTGTGTGTGTGTGTGTGTGGGTGTGGGTGTGGGTGTGGGTGTGGGTGTGGGTGTGTGGGTGTGGGTGTGGGTGTGTTTTTTTTTCTTTATGTGGGCGTAGGGGTAGCAAGCTACCCACAAGTGGCCCTCCTGACTCCGAACAATCACCCTGGGACCGCTTCCGCATTACTTCGGGGTGATGTCCATATATATATAGCCATTTCCTTACATCCCCCATCCTCTTGCGAGATTAGGGGTTCAGGGGCTGGGCTTCTCGTGCTCTATTCACTCTCCTATGCTCCTGTTGTTCTGCTTCTCTCTTTCTCTCCATGATGTCCTTAATATAGGCCGACACTGCTCTCCAAGATCTCTCTTCCTTTGACATGGCTAGTACAAGGCTTTCCACCCTCAACTCCTCTCCTATTGCCTCTGTAAGTCTGAACCTCTCAGAGTCTGTTCCAGGGCACTCAAAAATTGCGTGGTTAGCGTCGTCTAGGGTATGCCCACACAACAGGCAGGTCGCACTCTCCGTCTTCTTAAATCTTTCCAGGTATTCATTAAGACATCCATGGCCACTAAGCGCCTGAGTAAGATAATAATTTATCTGTCCATGGGCTCGATCGCACCACTCTTTCACTCTGGGAATCAGACGATGTATCCAGCGTCCTGCTGTGTCTGTGTCCCACCTTATCTGTCATCTTTCCATCAGACGCTGCTGAGCCAGCTTTTTTCCTCCTTCTTTCTTTCCTTGTTCTCACAACACGCTTCGTAGATCTCCCTTCTTTCTCTTACCATCAGGTCAATCGGTGGTCTGCTGGCCAATACTAGTGCCGCTGCTTCCGAGATAGTCCTGAAGGCGGACGTGACTCTTATAACACTGCGTCGTTGGACTGACGCCAGCCTGCGCCTTATGGTTTCCCTCTCTACTGCACCCGTCCAAACCTCCGCTCCGTAGAGCATTTTTGCATGAACGACGCTGTCTAGTAGCCTTCTCTTGTGTTTCCTGGGGCCTCCAATGCTCGGCATTAGTCGTGCAAGACTAGCTGCTGTGGCTGCGGCATTCTCCAAGGTTCTCAGGACGTGTTCCGTATACCGTAATCCTTGATCTATCCGTACGCCCAGGTACTTCACGAATTTTTTAAATGGTACAATATCGTTCTCCAGGGCTATCGTCGTTGGTATGACTGCTCGCTTATTCGTTATAAGTACTGCCTCCGTCTTATGCACCGCCAGGTGCAGTCCATTAGCTTTTAGCCATATATTGGCCCTACGGATGGTTTCACCAGTTAACAACTCCAAGGTGCTTATTGTCCTTGCCGTCACAACCACCGCCGCATCATCCGCGAACCCTATGATTTTTGTTCCCGTTGGCACATCGAGGTCAAGAAGCCCATCGTAAATGATGTTCCACAGGAACGGGCCGAGTACCGATCCCTGTGGAACCCCCGCTGTTACCTCGTACTCCCTGTCCCCGTCCTCCGTGTTATAGATGAGAGTTCTGTCAGACAGGTAACTATCTATCATCCTCAATAAATACTCGGGCGTGCCCCGTTCCGACAAGGCTCCTATGATCGCTTTCCATCTGGCCGAGTTGAAGGCATTCCGAACATGCAAGGTAACCAGAGCGCAGTATCCCCTGGTATTCGTTCGCCCAATCATCACCGTGTTCGCTGTGTTTACCACGTTTGTAATGGCGTCCACTGTGGATCGCCCTTTGCGAAAACCGTACTGCCTCTGTGACAGTCCTCCATTTGCCTCGATATTTTCCTCTAGCCTCTGCAGAACCATCCGCTCCAGAAGCTTCCCCATCGTATCTATTAGGCAGATTGGTCGATAAGACGAAGGATCTGCCAGAGGTTCTTCCCCTTTTCTCAAGAGAATCAGAATCTGACGCTTCCATCTTTGCGGGAAGAGTCCGGCCCGGAGACTGGCGTTGAAGGTCTCCAGTAGGAGCTCCGGCCACACCTCCACTACCATCCTAATAACCTCACTAGGGATATAGTCCGGACCAGGTGCTTTCCCCGGTCGAAGCTTCTTTGTTGCTGTACGTAGCTCCTCTATAGTAAAAAGTGTGGCACTTGTACTCCTAGGAGAGGCAGGACGCGCAGGCTTCTTCGCGTGGCTCGGAAACAGGGTCTTTACAATGTTCTCTATTCGTTCTGACTTTTTTATCCCAGGAATCTGTTGTCTTCCTAACATTTTCCTGGTGACCAATCTGTAGGGTAAACCCCACGGGTCCTCGTCTACCGAGCGACACAGGTCAGTCCAGCACTTGCTCTTTCTGCTCTTAATTGAGGTTCTTAACTCCTTTCGTGCCTCTCTATACTGTTCTCTAAGGGAGGCTTCCTCTTCTCTGTTTCTTCCGCGCTGCATCTTTCGGCGAGCGGTGAGGCACTTCTTTCTCAATTCCGCAATTTCGGGAGTCCACCAATAGACTGGCTTTTTTTGTTGTTGAACACTTCTTCGTCTCGGCATGGCCCTGTTACACGCTGCTTCGATCGTTTTCACTGTATATTCTGCCAATGCCGCCGGATCTCCATATTGCATACTACGCTGCAGGTGCCCCTTCTGTTTTGTGCTCTCTAAGAATTCTCTGAACTGTACCCTACCCAGCTTCCGCAGTATCCATCCCCCTTGCGTTGACGTAGTGTTTGCTTTCCTTTGCTGTTCTTCTTCTATCTCGTATTGGATATACTGGTGGTCGCTCAACGTTATATCCTCCAGCACTGTCCAACCGACCGCCCTAGCCGCAAGTCCGCTTGTAGTAAACGTGATGTCTACCACTGACCCCGTAGTACCTCGCCTAAAGGTGTAAGCTTCTCCCTCATTGAGGATGATGAGATCAAGTTTTGCCATCATCTCTGAGAGTGCCTCTCCTCTGTGGTCCAATTTCCTAGAGCCCCATTCCGGCGATTTGCAATTAAAATCGCCTGCCACCAGTATATTTCCTCTCGCCAACCGGAGATTATCTTCGAGACTACCTAGTTGTTCTTCAAAGTTTTCATAGGTACCGTTGGGGGAAAAGTAGCAGCTAAAAATTCTTGTATCTGCTATATCCACCCAAACAAAATTTGCCGCCGAGCCACCGACCTCCTGAATGATTAGGTCTTTGTTAAGTATGACAATGGCCGCCCTGGCAGTTGCATCCTGGAACCACAATCCTGCTTCAGGCTTCTTGTATTGTTCGCTAATTAGCAACATGTCAACTTTTTTTTCCACAGCCGTTTGCATAAGCAGATCTAGGGTGTGTGTGTGCGGGTGTGTGTGTGTGTGGGTGTGTGTGCAGGTGTGTGTGCGGGTGTGTGTGCGGGTGTGTGTGTGTGTGCGGGTGTGTGTGCGGGTGTGTGTGTGCGGGTGTGTGTGTGCGGGTGTGTGTGTGCGGGTGTGTGTGCGCGGGTGTATGTGTGCGCGTGTGGGCGTGCGCGTGTGCAGGTGCGCGCGCGTGTGTGTGTGTGTGTGTGTTAACAACGTGGTAACTTTTCTTTGATCCGAAACCTCTAGAGGCATGCTCTTGAGGTGCCTTCGATATGAGCGAGGAGGCGGCGCAATATTATTGCTATTTTCTTACTCGCATGATTATTATATATTAAATATGTTAATACTTTTATATTTACATAATATAGCGACTATTATGTAGACCAGGTTTTTTGTGTTTAAAAGTGTATTTTGGTACTTAAATCAATATAATGTGTTATTTGGTTACCTGTTTACCATAATCGGGGATAGCGTTTTCTATTTTATGCAATAAGTGACGGTTTCTGAATTGAAGAAAGAATTTGTCGGGTATGTTTAATGCAGACGTTAAAATTATTTTAGCTCCTTTATACTTATATCAACGCAATTATTTATGGGATATTCATGTTCCTCTTGTTTCGTTCTTTGTTTTAATCATTTTGTGTATTCTATTTTTTATGCGTATTCCCATAGAAGATAGGAAATATATATATATGTAAAGGATAAGAATCAGGATTCTTATTACTCCTTTTTCCACACCCTTGAATTTGGAAGAGTTTAGATTTAAATGGGGTGATAACATCATTTATATAAGTTCACTACAGTGTAGTGAACTTATTTAGATGGTGTTGGAATAATAAGGTTGTCAAGTTGTGAATTAGATATAAAACTAACAAAGGCGGAATTAAGTAGTACTGACAACTCCAGATATTTGCTATCGATTGATTTTTTTTTAAATGCCCTATAAATCATATCGCCCAATAATCACACATTTATTTTTTAGGGATACTGTGATTTAGGATAAGGTAAGATACTGGGGTAGGTTGGAACGTTTGGTGTGAATCAACTAAAATTAAATCTTGCAGTCAACGGTTTTGCCGAAGTATAACGTGCATCTCTGATTTCTGATCTCTAAGAAAGATTAAGGGCAGGTTCTAACATCATAAATGGTTTTATCATGTTATTTTTTAATGACAATAACATTCCTTTTATTAAATGCATGAATATGCAATAATAAATCACTTCCTTTATCAGACTGATATTTGTAACTGCTATCATTTTTTTGATCAAAGGCTCTGACGAGCACTTGGCAGATATTCACAATTTCGATGAGTCCTCAAAGGTTTCCTTGTTGTAATAAATAACAGAGAAGGTAAAAGATGTGCCATTTTTAACTGAAGATAACTCCAGAATCGATTTGGATTATTAAATATATCTTGCTCAGATACGTTGACATAACTCTCCTTACTTAATTGTATATCACTGCTGCTCTAAGGGTTCTAAAATTTTCTCAATTGACTTCATTAACTGAAATCATTCATAAATTGATACATCTATTAACAGTATGTGTTATTTGTATTAGACTTATAATAACTCCATGTCATTAGAATTCAAAATCAATAATAGTCATGTATCCAAAATCTAAGATTCATACAGTGAATTTGAAACAATTGCGGCATATTCTAATTAACATCTTAACATTAAATAAAACGATATAGTGGAAACATTTTTAAAATATCTAATCACTTCTGAATATCACACCAAAACTTTGTATGCATTCATAGTGTACTAACATAATTAAGGTATGGAAGAAATATTCGTTTTAAAGCAAAACTAACACCTAAAACTTTATATTCACTATATAGGGCAATAGTTCCAGTCCCTACCTTATATGTAAACAAATATTTTTTTGTTTTACATTTATTATGCAATCTGTCTATAAAACTACAAAAAGTAAACAATAAGCATATATGTTGATTTGAAATAAATGTCATGATAGAGAATTATTCAAGTGAATAAAACTCTGATTTACAAAGTCCTTATCTTAAAGCAACTGATAGTATTTATTTCAGTTTTTAAATGGTAAGCCCAGTGGGATCCTGTGTTTGAGCCTTCTCGTTTGTGCACTATTATCCAAAAGATTTAATGCGGGGGCATTTGGGTGACAATCCCCCCTAGGGGCTGTTCCCCCTCAAGGGCTGTAAGACCTTGCAGTTGATGGGGGGGGACTTGTGGGCTGGGGGCGCTCTAAAGGGTCCATACTTGTATGAATGATGGCACCCCTAAGTAAGGGTTGTCCAAGCGAATGGGAGTATGAATGAAATGGCCTGTCCATGCGAATGAAGGGATGTGGCTTGACAGCATCCCGGGTATGAACCCTTCTTGAGTTTTCCCTTTTTGAGTTTCCTCAAGGGAGAGCGACAAACCCGGTTCACAACTAAGGAACAGCCCCTCATTCAGCCTGGTGAAACTGAATGGGTACGACGCACCCCCCTAAACCGATGGTGTGAGCTACCGAGCCTAGCGGACTGGTTGGCTCTCAGGGGATACCGAGAATCGTTATCGGTGCCTCAGGAGCACCTAGTGCAACTACTGAGTATTTAAATCACCTTACCCCCGCATGCGTGGCTCTGCTGGGGTGGACCTTTATTTCCCTAGCTACTCGTGGGATCAAAGATGGAACCATGAACCCATAAAAGAATCTTGGAGGATAGGGAGGTCGAGAGTGGGCCTGTACCGTGGACGCCTCCATCCTGCCAGCCAAGCAGTTGTTCCACCGCCGACACCCAGGCCACACTCGGGACCTTGACCTTGACCTCTATTGAGGCAGAGGACGAGGGGAATCTGAGCCAACCAGGGGACGAAAGTGGTGCAACTGCTAATTTTGTGGGAACAAAAATGGAACCACCAATCCATGAAACAATCTTGGAGGATAAGGAGGTCGAAAGCGAGCCTGTACAGCGGACGCCTCCATCTTGCCAGCTGAGCAGTTGCTCCACCGCCGATACCCAGGCCACACTTGGGACCTTGACCTTGGCCTCTACTGAGGCAGAGGGCGAGGGGAATCTGAGCAAACCAGGGGACGAAAGCGGTGCAACTGCTAAGGAAAAAATGATTCAAATTATGCAGATTAACTTGCATCGAAGCAAAGATGTCTCTTCTATTCTACAGAGGAATCTGTCTAAAATGCACACAGGGATAGCACTCATCCAAGAACCTTGGGTGGTACGGGGATCTATAAAAGGGCTGGGAAATTTCCTCTGTTACAGGAGTAGTAGTACCAACAGACCCAGTGCCGGCATCGTAGTTAAGAACATCAGCGCCACACCCCTATGGAAATGGTCCACAGGAAACCTAATGTCGGTGACTACGATGCTCGAGAGTGTAGGTAAGGTGGTGATAGCGTCAGCCTAACTACCATATGACAGCAGGGACAATCCCACACCAGAGGTGAAGGAACTTGTGGACTTCTGTCAAAAAGCCGACCTGCCTTTGCTGATGGAATATGATGCGAACTCACACCATATGGTCTGGAGTAGCACAAACACTAATAGCAGAGGTATGGAGCTTATGGAATATCTGGTAAGTACAGAGCTAGATATTTTAAATGTTGGAAACACACCCACTTTTCATAATGCTATAAGGGAGGAGGTAATTGACATTACCTTGGGATCCAAACACCTGGCGGGATACGTGCGGAACTGGAGAGTCTCGGATGAACCCACACTCTCGGATTACTCTGCCATTAAGTTTAATCTGGGAGTGGGGGAGCATGAGGAGATTAAATGGGTCCGTAACCCCAAATTCACAAACTGGGAACAGTTTATGTCGGATCTTCTAGTAACAATTCGGGGGATCCCCTCCAGAATTGGTGAGAGGGAAGTACTGGAGGCAGCAGCCTCCCGACTAAGTAGAGGATTGATAGAAGCCTATAAAGGAAACTATACACCTAAACGAGCTACGCCGAAAGGCGAGATAAGATGGTGGAACAATAAGCTGGAGAACCTTAGATGTAAGGTAAGAAACCTTCTCAAGGGAGCGAGAAAACGTAACAGCCGTACAACCTGGGAGGACTATAGGACTGGCAGCGGTTAGTATAGGGTTGAGGATTAGGACAACCCAAAGAAATAGTTGGGTTTATTTCTGTAATGAAATAAATAAGGGAGCTGAGGCAGCACGGCTGAACAAGATCCTAGCCCTAGCCCGGAAGCGATACTGGGATCGCTCAAGCTCCCTAATGGTAAATTCTCGGAATCGGATGAGGAAACCTTAGACCATCTCATCAATGCACATATTCCGGACTTTTATAGACCGGAGACATTTCCTACCCGCTAGTAGGGGCACATAGAACCTGGGCCGTAAACCGAGATGGGGACGACAGGGAACTTGTGAAGGAGATAACCACACCGGCTAGAGTGAAGTGGGCCTTGAGGTCCTTTGATCCATATAAATCGCCGTGACCGAACGGCATTTATCCGATACTGCTGCAGAAAGCAGAAGAGATAATCCTCGGTCCGCTTATAAGAATCACCAGGACCAGCTTGACCTGAAGATGGTCTCGAAAGTGTGGCTAGACACAAGGGTTGTTTTTATACCTAAACCGGGCAAAGTCGAATACACGTCCCCTAAGGACTTTCGGCCGATTAGCCTTACTTCATTTTTACTAAAGACGGCCAAACAATTAGTTGACAGGTACCTTCGGGATACTGTCCTAATATAGTTACCGCTTCAAGGGTGCCAGCATGCTTATCCAGCTGGTAAATCAACAAAAACAGCTCTGGATAAGGTTGTGTCATCGATACGGTTACAACTGGACTCCGGAGGATACGTTGTCGGCACCTTCTTTGATATTGAAGGAGCCTTCAACTTTACATCCAGGGAGGTGATTAGCGGAGCACTAGGCAAATGCTACACCCCCAGAATAATCGCTGAATGGATAGACCATATGTTGGGAAATAGACAGCTTACTGCCAATAAAGGCAAGACTACCATCGAGGGCCGGGTCGACTCAGGCTGTCGACAGGGAGGGGTATTGTCCCCCCCCTTCTGTGGTTCCTGGTAGTGGATGAGCTTCTTGAAAGGATTACCAAGTAATTGGCTATGCCGATGACTTAGTAATAATAACAAAGGGCCCTCTACTGGAGCCGATTCTCGATATAATGCAGGGAGTATTAAACAAAGTTGAGAATTGGTGCAGGGATAGGGGACTTTTGGTCAATTCCTCTAAGACTGAGGTGACGGTGTTCACCAAGAAATATAAGTGGAACAGAACATGTCCGCTGAAACTGGTGCCCAAGAACTAAGCTATAATAGCGAAGTGAAATACTTAGGAGTAATCCTGGACGGGAAACTGTCATGGGAAAAACATCTAACTCATATATGTTCCAAGATCACAGCAACACTTTGGCAACTGAGAAAGGCCATTGGTAATAGCTGGGGCTTGAAACCGGAGACCATGAAATGGATGTATGAGGCAATTCTCAAACCCAGACTGAAATATGCAGCACTGGTCTGGTGGGAGATAGCCTGTTTAAAGTCGGAAGCCAATCGACTTAACAAGCTAAGAGGATTGATTCTAAGAAGTATAACCGGAGCCCCAAGACCAACACCGATCAAGGTGATGGTGATACCGATATACCACCTCTTGATGTCACCCTGAAAGCGGAAGCAGTAAATGCAATACACAGGGTGGAAAACATGAATAGGAAGGTAGGGGACCTTAATAGACTCTCAAGAGAGCTAGCCCATGGATGCCCTCTAACAGTACGGGTGTCACGGGTAACAAACTTCCTGTTTGACAAGAAATATAAGATCACCCTCATCAGTAAGGCCGACTGGATGAAGGGTAGAGCTGGATTACCGCTCAATGGAGACATCTGGTACACGAATGGAGCCAAGAGTGAGAACAGAGTGGGTGCAGGGGTGTATAGGCGACGCGATGGGATAGGTAAAACCTTCCCCTTGGGCAAATACACTACCGCACACCAGGCCGAGCTAGTTGCAATTACATGCGGTGTTCTGGGGGCCGACCAAAATCGAGTCCAGGAGAAGGTATGTATTGCTCAGATAGCAGGGCGGCATTGGTAGCCCTAAATTCAACAACGACAAAATCGAAGCTGGTCTATAATTGCTATGAAGCATTGAATCACTTGGTAGGGAAGAGACCGGTGGAACTCTTATTTCCCTTAATGCATAATGGCATTAAGGGAAATCTAATTGCAGATGACCTTGCCAGACTAGGGACCAGAGAAAACCTCTATGGACCAAAACCTGCAATGGGAATAAGTCGGAATCTGATCAGAGACCGCATCAATGGCTGGGTAAGAGACCAGCACAATAAAAGATGGAGAGGAGTAACGGGTTGTCGAATAACCAAACTCTTCATCGAATACTCAGAGATTGAGAAATGGGCCCAAGAATTCATTAAATTGAACAGACACAAAACCAGAAAATTGGTGGGAATCATAACGGGCTACCATAGTAGTCTGAATGCATACAGGCACAAGCTGAGGCTGACTGACAGCCCGGCCTGCACATACTGTAAAGAAGACGAGGAAACCTCAATTCATCTTCTTTACACCTGCCCCGCACTGGAGGAGAAGGAAAGGTATCTTATATTAGGGACCCCTGTTATCCTAGAGGAGACGAGGCTTAAGGTGGGGGACGTGCCTAAGTTGCTCATTTTATGGGATAGCATTTTTGGATAATGACCCGGATAAGAGGGATCGCCAAGGGACTACCATACGAGTAGTAGCTGATGATACCCAAACCCATATAACATAATTCGAGGGCATTTGGGTGACAATTTAAATGTTTTGTGTATTTTTCACTACTTGCAACAATTGTTTCTCTTAGTGAAAGCATCTTTATTTTAGACTTATTTATGTCGAAGTATGGAACATCAACTATTGAGCGTAGAACTTTTGGTTCAAATTTCTCAAGAATGGCAATTCTGAATTTAGCAACCGTTCCCCAAAGATGTATTCTGTAAGTTCAAACGGGTTTTAAGATGATATTATAAACTAGGAGCCTGCTTCGAAGTGAAAGTTGTGATTATCTTCCCATCAAGTAATACTGCTTACGAAATTTGGTGTCTAATTGTTTTGTCTTCATCCATATATGTTCCTTCCATATGAGTTTTTTTTATGTAAACGAAAGCCTAAATATTTAATGTAGTTTGTAGTAGTGATGGTGTTATTGTTAGTGTTTACTTGTGGCGACGACTCTCTGTGATATTTATTAAATACTATATGTTGTGACTTATCCTCACTAATTTTAATACGCCAGGTCTTAACCCAATCATCTATTTGTTCTAAATTACCTTGTAGATTCATTGCTGCTATTCATAGAGGTCTGGTTATTCAGCTAGAACCGCTGTATAATCTGCAAAGATTGAAGTGATGACATTTTGACTAGTTGGTAGGTCCTGAGTGAATGTCAAATATAAGATAGGTCCAAAAACACTTCCTTGGAGAACACCAGATCTTATTGGATGAAACTGTGTTATTTCCGAATCGTAGCTTACTCTAAAGAATCTGTCTTCTAAGTATAACCTAAGGAGAATAAACAAATTGCCAGGAAATAATGAATTAGTGTTCCTTTTAGAAGTCATAGTGTTACATTTAAATAGATTCCGAGTTAAATTATAAGTATATAAAAGAGGATTCAAGTGAAGTCTGAACAAAAATTATTAATAAATAAAATGAGGGTATACATTCAAGTACGGAACCCTGTGGAATATCCCCTCTGTTCTAAAAGTGTCAGCCCAAGGGAACTGTCCAGAAGGAGCTGGTTTTTTGTAAGGCATGATTTGAAAAATTAGATAAAGACATTATAAAGAAATTAGATAAAAAATTAGAAAAATTATATCAAAATTGAATTAAAAAATCGTAATTATTACCAAACCAAATCGTGGATTATGGACTATATAGTTCATAATCTAACATATCAAAAGCTTTTGATAAATCCATATGGATATCTACTTGCTTACCTTGACCTAATCAAATAACAAAATAATCAGTAATACTTATCAGATTGGTACTTGTACATTGGCAGAAAAAAGCCAAGCTAGCATAATGAAATATATAATAGCGCCTGACACGACCTGAAGAGAATGCTTGTTAAGGAAAATACAAAAATGATATAACATTTTACAAATTATATATGTAACACACAAGAATAATGGAATCCCATATTCACCTATTATTAGTATATTCTTATATTTTTTTAAACTTTGTGTTTTCTTCATCAACAGTCGAAATATTTTGTTAAGGAATAATGCAGGGTTGTAAAATCAATCATCATATTCATTTCAGTTGAAGAAAGTTGAAAATTATGATGTATGTATATTGTATATGAGTTTGTCAATATTTCATGTATATGAAATGCAATATGTTTTCAAATATTCATTCACTTATTCAAATATTCAATTTACAGAAAATGTCATTTTCATTTAGTCATAAGATTCACTTCATTTGCAGTGTATCATTAATTCAGAAGGTTATTTAATATCTGAATTAAAAAATAATAAAATCTGTAAAAACAAACAAACAATAAAATACAAAATACATAAATTTTTAAGCTAATTCTTTCCAGCTAGGGATTTGAACTAAGAAAAGTAATACAACGTTCTAAGATCCTTTCTGGCATAATTGTAGCAAGGTAGAGTAGCACCCCATTATAAAGACTAAAATTTAAATTGTAAGGCAATCTAATAAAAAAATCTCATGTCCCCTGTAATAGAACGCCACCAGGTCGGGTCAATAAATTATTGGACTCTGCGTTAGCTGTATTGGACGAATACAGCTAATGCAGTTGACGTTGATATTCCATGTCTTATCAACTATTGCTTTATACTAACCTCTCTCTGTCATTAACCACGACACTTCCTTTAGCATGTGGAATGTAAAATAAGATACTAGCTTAAAAGCTAGTATCTTATTTTTATAGTACTTACCCAGTTGGAGCAGCCACATTAGATCAAAGTACATACTTCAGTTATTTTCGCAGCTATAATTTTTTTCTTTGTAAAAAGAAAACGAATTCCTTTTACATTTTAAAATACATGCTTCAGACTCTCAGCTTCAAATTTTTGGCATTTAAATTGGTTAAATGTTTTTATTTTTGACCTCGCTGAACTGTTATAATCTGGAATTAATTTAATCGATATTAAGACTATATTACTATTCTGATGAGATAAGGAAATAACATAATCCAAACACTGATTGAACTAAATTTCCCATTATGAACACGCAATGTCCTACCGCAACTTAATCACTTTATGTAATATTGAGTATGTTACTATGAATTTTACCACTAGCATAGAGGCAGAAAGATGTTAATTAAAACTTAGATGTTAATTTTTTTACTTAGTAAAATGTTACAGTTATCTTTTTTTGTATTGCTTAGAATCTGAGGTATGCATATATAAAGTTATATAAGAAAGTATCCTATATATGTATCATAAAATACTTTTTAGAATACAATTTCACATTTTTAATTAAGAACTACTATTACTGTTCAACAAATTCATCAGAAATGAGAAAAATGTTTATTTTGTAAAAGTTCAATGCTTACTCGACAGAATGTCTAAGACATAATAAGTTATGGACCACACACTACCCTTTATCAAGGCAGTCGTTATAAGGCCAAAGCAGCATCCGCAATTAAGGAAGGCATTACAAGTCCCGCGGCGTTTAACCAAAAGCCGATTTGATATAAATTCTCATTTTTTGTAAAGGAAATTAGAATATTGTTGTTAGCCGGAGGCTCTGCTCCATTTCAATTGTAAATAAATAGTTTTTAAAAACTTGTGTTAGTGTTAAATAAACTTAACTGGCGCTGCGAACAGGATACGTAGACGTTGGAAAAGGCATTCATAGCGAAAAACTTTGCCAATGGTGTATCTTAATACCTCACTACGTATCCAACGAACCGACAACGTTTTCTCCAAAGAAGAAAATTCCTCGTGAATCACTTCGCTCGAGAACGGCAAGCTCAACACCCTAGGATACCACCAACCCCTTCAAGAAAGCTGCTTGGAATCCTTCACCGAGAAGCCCCAATCAGCACGACTCCATCTTCGAGTGCGAAAAGAGAAAGTCACGGACAGAAGATTCCTGAGACCAGAGACAATGTTCATCGGTCTGATCTTCCTGTAAGTACCTTTCCAATTTCATAGTTATAAGTCCCGTCTTTCCCTAACAACGTATTCTCAAATAAAATAGGTATAAAAAAAATAATAATTTTTTACATAGGTATTTAATTGTGAAATTATTTCAAATTAATTGCACCTATAAACGTTTATTTTATTAGTGAGAGTACGGTTAAAACCCGACTCCACGATATAATTTAAAATATTTCATGTCAAAAGACCTCGTAAATATTGAAATAATTCCAAGTTCTGCAAAAAGCAAAACAAAAAGTTTAAGAAAAAAACCTCTCGTCTCTCAAGACATACCTATCGAGCTTATCACAACCTCGACTTCGCAAATAAATTTACCTGAATCGGCTATCGAAACAATTCGCTTAGAATTAGGTGAAATAAGTTTAAATTTAAATACTAATAACACATTAAAAATGGCTCTTTCAATCCAGGAGGTCTCTGAAATGTTGAAAACTCTTCCTACTTTTGGCCCTCACGACAATTTACCGCATTTTATTCAAAATATAGATAATGTGCTCGAAATATTTTCAAAATTTCAACTGTCAGAATTTCAACATTCCTTTATTAAGTTAGGCATTTTAAATAAATTGCGCGGACAAGTTGTTGATGACGTATCGCAAGAACCTACCAATGATTGGCCTCAAATTAAAGCTGCTCTATTAAAATACTACGGTAATCACCAAAACGAGAACTTGTTATACGCCCAATTAAAAGGTTGTAGACAACACCTTAACGAAGATATCACGCAATTTTATCATAGAGTTGTTAAATGTAGGAACGCCTTAAATAATCACGCACAGCTATATTCCTCAAATATAACAGAAATTGAATGGAAAAGGTCACATATTGCTAAAATAACCTTAGAACAATTCACATTAGGTGTTAGAGACCCGTATTTCACCCTATTTACTTATATACCACCTGATACTATCGAGACAGCCCTCACTCGCTGCCACGAACACGACAACAGACAACATGCTCACAAGCAAATATTCGCGTACCAAAATTCAAGTTCCTTCTCGCAAAAAGTTCAACTAAAACCAGTACCAAAACAAAGCCTACCTCAACAAAACCCTCGACCTAACGTACAAAGCCCAAATACGAACCAAAATTCAAATCAAAGAACTTTCGGAGATATTAATAAACCATTACCACATAGACCTATGCAAAATAATTTTCAAAATTCAAACAATAATTTTGGAAGATCACAATTTTCTAATTACCAACAAAAAACCCCTCAAAATTACAAGCCAACGCCTATGTCTGTCTCAACTATAGCGTCAAAACCAAAAATCTATAACATAGAAAGTAACACACCTTTAGAAAACGAAACATCACAATCGCAAACAAATAATTATGAATATGAATATTACGACTCTGACCAACACGAACCATATATAGACGTTTGTGACGGACAATTACAAGACACAGAAGATCAAGAAAATTTTATAATAGATGCCTCGAATCAACGAAACACCACATAATAAATATAGATTTAAATAATATTAACTCAAAACCTAAACTGCCATTTTTCTTTTTACCTGACATTAATTTAAAAATTTTAATAGACACCGGAGCTACAGATTCCGTTATTAACCCGAATCTTTTGCACCGTTTTAAAAAACATATATTTCTCGAACCTTTCGAATTAACAGGCTTACATCGCACAGTAAGATCCGACAAAAATCTTAAACTCAGACTGTTTGAAGAATTAGGTGTCAAAAATGAAATAAAAATTAGAGTAATTCCCTGGCACAAAAATTTTGATTTGCTAATTGGATCGCACGATCTTAAAAGATTAAAAGCTAATATAGACTATGAAAATCAAATTTTAACTCTAAATAAAACTACAAGTATACCATTTTATTTTGAATTTAAATTAGACGAACAAATAAACTTTTTGTCTACCGAAAGAGACAAAATATTAATACCTACATCAATTGAAAATGGCCCTGTCTATATTCCAAGTATCAAAATTGACGAAAACCACACTATACCTGACTGTCTGACTATTACAAAAAATGGCATCTCCGAAATCCCATTTGAAAAATCACTTGACTCCCAAATTATATTTCCAAATCGCATACAGGTTATCCCTTGCGAATATTTTAATATCGAATCTAAAATTACGCAAGATAATAAAAAACTCGAATTTGCTAAATTAATACGCACTGACCATCTCAATCGTGAAGAAAGAGAAAAAGTAATCGACCTATGTCACAAATTTAAAAATGTTTTTTATCATGAAGACTGCGATCTGTCTTTCACATCGCACGTCAAACATAATATTAGAACTATTGATAACCATCCCATATACACTAAATCCTTTAGACACCCTCAATCAATGCAAGAGGAAATCCAACGCCAAATTTCAAAATTGCTTAGAGATAAAATCATCAGACCCAGTATATCCCCTTACAGCTCACCTGTTTGGATTGTTCCAAAAAAGGTTGACGCATCTGGAAAAAAAAAGTATAGAATGGTAATTGATTACAGGAAACTTAACGAGGTAACTATCGAGGATAAATATCCCCTACCACAAATAGAGGAAATCCTTGATAATTTAGGTAAATGCACCTATTTTTCGACCCTTGACCTTGCCCAAGGTTTTCATCAAATTGAAATGGATCCTGAGTCCATTGAAAAAACTGCATTTAGCGTAAATAATGGCCATTACGAATATTTACGTATGCCGTTCGGTCTGAAAAACGCACCTGCAACTTTTCAACGTATGATGGACCAAGTTCTAAAAGAATTTCAGTACAAAATATGTTTCGTGTACATGGACGACATCGTTATCTTTTCAAAATCACTTCAAGAACATTTAATTCATTTAAAACAGATTTTTCAAAAATTGCAAAGCGTAAATCTAAAAATTCAATTAGATAAAAGCGAATTTCTTCGTAAAGAAGTCGCGTTTCTTGGACATGTAATTACATCTGAAGGTATTATCCCAAATCCAATTAAAATTGATTCAATCACGAAATTCCCCATCCCGAAAACAACAAAGGAAATAAAGTCATTCCTAGGCCTAGTAGGATATTATCGAAAATTTATACCAGGCTTTGCGAAATTAGTCCAACCTCTTACTAAATGTCTACGGAAAAATGAAAAAATCAATATATCTGATCATGACTATAAGCATTTGAAAATGCAAAAACATCTATAACAAACGCCCCCGTACTAATTTACCCAGACTTCGAAAAGGAATTCACGCTGACGACCGACGCAAGCAACGTCGCTATCGGTTCGGTACTCAGTCAGAACAACAGACCCGTTGCATACTATTCGCGCACATTAAATTCTGCGGAACGTAACTATAACACTATCGAAAAAGAGTTATTGTCAATTGTCGATTCTGCAAAACATTTTAGGCCGTATTTATTTGGACGAAAATTTACGATAGAAACCGATCACAACCCTCTCGTATGGCTTTCGAAATTAAAAGAACCAAACTCGCGTCTTGTTCGCTGGAAAATCAAACTGGAAGAATTCGATTTCGACATTAAATATCGTAAAGGTAAAGAAAATCACGTCGCCGATGCTCTCTCTAGAATAGAAATTAATGTAAACGAAACCGAATCTTTGATAGCCAATATTTCTGAAAATCCTCCCGTACTCGCCGATGATGAGATAGAACAACTGCTTTTGTCACCTAATAATTTACCGGAGTTTGAACCTGACGAACTCGGAGATCTACTTGGGAGAATCAGATTGAAGATAATGACTTACCTATGGAAATTAGTTCAGTACATAACGATGATACCGGGCTTGTTATTCCAATAACTGAAAAATCGGTAAATACCTTTAAAAACCAATTAGTCATTCAAAAACGCGAAGGCCATGTCGAAAAACGAGTAATCACAATTTTTGAAAATAAGAAACGAATAACAATCTCCACCCCTAATACTAACGAATTATTTATGGATATGCTAATCCAGTCAATCTCACCAAACGATATAACATGTTTGCACATTCCGGACCCAGATTTTAGACAACAAGTACTTAGGTTACTGAAAAATAAATTCAATAAAAGAACAAAAATTGTAATTTCGTCCATTCTATTAACTGACATACTTGAAGCTGAAAAACAGGAACAGTATATTCATAACTACCATAACCAAACTCACAATGGTATTAACGAAACATACCTACACCTTTCAAAAAATGTTTATTTTCCTAAAATAAAAGACAAAATTACCACCATTATTAATCACTGTAATGTATGTCAGATGTCGAAATACGAACGTCAACCACTAAACCCACCTTTACAAGGCCCAATGATCTACAACAAACCCTTTGAAAACATTCATCTGGACATATTTCAGTATTTGAACATGAAGTTTTTAACAATTATAGACTCATTTTCAAAATACGCCCAGGCATACGCTCTAAAATCTGCAAATACTTTATGCACACTCCTAAAATTACGACATTTCTTCAGCCACCATCACATACCGAAAAGAATTGTATGCGACGGAGGCACAAATTTTAATAATACTCAGTTTAAAGAATTTTGCCAACTCTTTAACATAGAATTGCACTTTACCACCCCTCACAACCCGAACTCAAACTCACATATCGAACGATTCCACTCGACAATAATCGAGAAACTTAGAATAATTAACCTTAAGAACCCTAAAGAGACCCCAGATAGCCAGATGATTACAGCTACCTGGATATACAATCAGTCAATCCACTCCAGCACTGGCCACTCACCTTTTTCAGTTTTATATGTCAAAATTATCAAAATTATATAGAACAAAGAAGGCGAGAACTTTTACCGTTTTTAGATCAGATAAAAACTAAAAATCAAGAAAAGGCACAAAGTGCACTTACGATGAGAAATCGCAATAGTCAAAATATTCCACCTCTACAATCAGGTCAAACTGTTTACCATAAATCAGCAGAAAAAACTAGGCTCCCAAAAAATGCACCTATTTACCAACGAGGTACTGTAATATCACAAAAAGACAAACAAGTTCAAATCGAAACCCTTAAAGGAACAATTACTACCCAACCATTAAAAAAATTAAAACCTATTAGAAAAACTGTTTCTTTGCAGGAACATCCTGACATGTCAAGCAATGATAAAAACTCCTTTCAAGACCCAAGGTTACTACCAGGAACCTCTAGGGACAGCGAAGACACTCAATTACTTCCATAAACTCTATTTTTCATACGACCTCATTCAATTGCGCGCAAATTTCGAAAACCTATCAAATGGTACATTAACTCTAATTCACAAAACCAAACAACCGGAAATAATCCCAGTAATACAAAATAAACAATCACTACTAAACATCTTAACAAGAACAAAAAATTCGCTAAATAAAATTATACATTGTAGAAATAAAAGAGGCCTAATCAATGGCCTTGGATCCGTCGTCAAATTTATATCGGGAAATTTAGATCAAGAAGATCTTGAAAACATAAACCAAAATCTGGAAAAGCTTTCAAAGAATCAACAAAAGATAAATCAGAGGCTAACTCAAACTGCTACAATTCTCTCAAAATTAACAACCTCAATACGTATAGAATTTGACAACTTATATTCAAATCAAAAACAACTAGAAAAATCAATTAAAAATTATACGTACTACCTGGACTCAATGCTAATCATAAATTCGCAAAAAGAATTGCTACTTGAATTCGAAAACCGATTAAATTTACTGATTAGAACGATCACACTAACAAATCGAGAAATACCAAATTTAGAAATAATCGACCACAACGAACTTGAAATGATAGAGGACGAATTATTAAAACATTACTCAAGGTCAATGTTGCTCTCGTACGATGAAAATCACCCTTTTGAAATCCTAGGAAATTCAAAACTTGGAATTATCTCGGTAAACGACATTCTTTTAATGGTACTGAAAATACCTATTTTAAATCCAACTACTTATAATATTTCTAAAATCTACCCTATACCGAGTCCGACAAAAACCGTTTTAATCCCCCCTGCTACCTTTTACATACAATCCCCATTCGAAGGCCGATGGACTGACACCTGTCGAAGAGCTAATAACATGTTTGTTTGCGAAAAACTATTAGCCACCCAGTGCAGTTTAAAAAACACTCTTCAGTGCACTACCGCGAAAACTAGTGACTTTGAAATATATAAAGAACTTTCCAACGGACTCTTAACCAGTGTTAAAGACCGTAAAGAAATAATAGAAAAGTGTCAAAACATTATTTCAAGACATTTTATTCTAGGAAGTAATGTAATAAATTCGCCATGTTCGATTATTATAGACAACACGGAATATAATTTTAATAAAAAATCGAGTTTTACAGTTCCAAAGAGTTCTACCACACTCAAAGGTCTACCTCAATATCGCATCAACTTGGAGTCTTCACACCTTGACCAGCTGAGGAATCTCAAGGCCGATCTCCAACCCTTAACGCAAGAGACTGACCTACAAGGAATTGACTTGCATACTGGACACCTGTCCATAACCATTGTAATTATTATTATTCTCATAATCACGTCGATATTTCTCTGTTTGTACAGAAAAAGGATAAAAACCCTATTTTGTATGCCAAAAACCATAATCCAAGTTCCTGCCCAGAACTTCAAGAATCTTCAAGCCACCCTTGACGAGGACGCCAAGATCTAAGGATGGAGGAGTTATGGACCACACACTACCCTTTATCAAGGCGGTCGTTATAAGGTCAAAGCAGCATCCGCAATTAAGGAAGGCATTACAAGTCCCGCGGAGTTTAGCAAAAGCCGATTTGATATAAATTCTCATTTTTTGTAAAGGAAATTAGAATATTGTTGTTAGCCGGAGGCTCTGCTCCATTTCAATTGTAAATAAATAGTTTTTAAAAACTTGTGTTAGTGTTAAATAAACTTAACTTAATATGACCCGGTTGCAGTAACGGCAGCTTTACTGGTGCTTTTGATTAATTATGAGACATAAATATAATTTATGCTGTCCCAAATTAGTGTTAAACGGATACAATTTTCTTTCGCTTCGTGACTTTTAAAACTGACTGATGCGCATCTACCGAGACATAATGCAGTTTCGAAGAAAGTGAAAACCTATTTTAATGTCGATATAACGAAATACAGTATTGTCCATTGTTTTTCTCCAAGCGTCTGTATCTAAAATTATATATAAAACCAGATGTCATATAGTACAAATGTCAGTATATCAACCAGTGGTGATCTAAAATAAGTGACGAAACAATGAAGAATTTTTATTTTGTTTTATTTTATTTCACCATTATAACTGTAGTTGTTTGCAATCCAAAAAAATACGTGCCAGAAGATGGGTAAGTGATTTGGAATATTCCATATTATTTTCATAAGTATATATATAGAATGTTCTCTAATTCAGCAGAGAAATTGAGGGATTAGTATATTCTACAAGTTACAGAATGGCCCATATTCTACACGAGCGAAGTTTATATAGTTCACAAGTGTGAAATATGCTATTCCAAATGTGCTGTAGGCTATAGTTTTTAGATATAGATATAGTTTTAGAATTTACGCAAACAATGTTGATTATTTAGAAAATCATTAATTAGGAAACTTATGTAACAATGTAACGAACAATATTAATTCATTACAGAACAAAATAAATGGTTTTTATAACTATATACATATTTCCTTTCATTCACAAACAAATTAATTGGTATATTTGAACAGTTAGCAAAATAAATGTTAGGTATTGTTCTTGTAACCAAAAGTTCTAAAGGTTTATTACTACCATTTGGTAATGTTGCCAAAGAAGGTGTAGTTTGGAATCTTTCCAGGGAAATATTCTACTGAAATTCTACACTTGATTCAAAATGATGCATTTTGCAATTTATTTTCTATCAAATTCTAAAATATAAATATATATTTTTTTAATCTGGCAGTATTCTCCAGTAAAATTCCTGAAAAATTTTATTTTAGAATCTGGTATAGCAGATCATAAATCTTGAGTATCATTCATTTTCATTTGATATAGCTTACTTTTCCTACATGCGCCCATTACACGAACTGTTAAAGCAACCTAAAAAATACAGAAATTTTGAAATACCGAAATAATTACTTTTAAGACAAAATGTTGACTATGTTACCTTTGTGCTTAAATGTATCTCATCAAGAATTCAGATAAATAAGTGTTTCCCTTAAAACCATCAGATCTAAGGAAGATCTGTTTAAAACCCAACTTAATTGTAGAAAATTCGCAATATTAATATTATTACATTACTCAACATAGAGAAGGCTTTAAGAAGCAGGTGATTGAAGTATTTTAGCTAATATGTCAACAAAAACAGATCAGTACAACGTTCTCCAAAAGCGAATTAACATTATTGTTTTGCAGCCAGGTCATAAGTTACTTGTACGATAATTTATTTTTTACTTATTCATTTCTGTTATGCGCTGCCAAAGGTGGTGGTAACAAAAAAGGGGTAAGCTGGTTGACGTGATTGCCACCCTTCCATTCATCTGAAACAAAATTTGAAAACAGATTCCTAATTAATAAGAATGTCGTTATCAATGGTGCCAAAGAAGAAAAAAAAACATTTTTCGCAAATGGTGGTTGTTTCAAAAAAATATTTTTACCCATTTTTTTTCGAAGTTTTGAGTTCTTTAAAAGTAGTACCAAAAATATTTTAATACAGAAATGGTAGGGATGATAGAGAGTTATATGCTAAAGGTCTGTTCCAAATTTTAAGCCAATCAGCTGGATAGAACTTGAGACTTGAGATATTATGTCAACCATGTGGAAAAACGTAGTTCTGAGAAAAACGCGTTTTTGAATAAAAACTTAAAGTAGCCGCCGCGGGTAAAACTCAAGTGATGGTAACCTAATATAGTTATAACTTAGTAAATATTTTCAATTTCCATTTTCCTTTGGAGGACATATTCTTAAAGGTTTAAACTTTAATAATATGCAGAAAAATTTATTGAATTGAATTGATTTTTTCAAAATTCTAGACTAGAGTACCCCCTTAAAGTTTTGAACAAAAATTTAAGGCAGCCGCGTAAAAGTCCAATAATTGTTACTGAAGTAGCTATAACTAGGTAAATATTTTGGGTATTCAAATTTCCTTTGGACGATATATTCTTAAAAATTTCAGTTTTAAGAATATGCAATAAAATGGACTTTTTAAAAATTTTAGACTAGAATACCCCCTTAAAACATTAAAAGTAAAGCCTGATATAAATACTATAATTATCAGATATAATCACGAGTATAGTAACCGAATTAATATGATCCGTGCTGGTAATAAATACTGGTAAACTGCTTCTGATTTGTGTAACGAAATTATTCCAAATAATGGAATTATTCTACACAGTCTGTTGAAATAATATTTGTTTAGTTGTCGAATGTGTAAATTCTACAATAGTATTAGAGATCTCTTTTCCATTGCATTTGGAAAACCATAACAACTTTCCCTTCACCATTTGATAATTTAGTCAAACATGATGTTCTTTTTTAACTTTTCGTGAAACATACACTTATTTAAAAAACGATCCGGATAGAATACAAGTAGATAATTATTTTGTACAAATATACTCATAGGAAATTGATGAGTAGTAGACCCAATTTAGTAGTGGTTCATAGGGAATTGTAATGTAATAATTTACCATTATTTTAACCATTGCAAAAAATACGCACATTAGATAAATGAAAAAAGTAAAAAATGAAATTGACATTACAAAAAGTTATGTTTATTTCAAATAACTCACCAATGAATATATTTGTTTCATTTCACAATATTTTAAAATAGTTCATATACCTTTCTATTCCTAAGACTTTATGCTGTATTTACATGCATTCTTATAATGAACACAATATCATCAAAATTCAATTCTCTATAGAAGCTTTGTATGAAATGTTTATATGAAGTTAAAAAATACTATTCATTTCATCGCTATTTGCCAAATAAACAACTCTCTTATCTTGCCGATAAATGGAAAAGTCTACCTGAGCCTAGCCATAAAAACAAGCCACGGTATGTATTGAGATTCTTAATTTGGCAAATAGCTATGAAATAAACTATACATAGAATTCAGGTACTAAACGGTATTTAAATCAGATTGATATATCCAAAAATAGCTTTGAAACAAATTTACAAACTTCAACATAACACTAACTGAGTTTTCCACAAAACCAGTTTTAATCATCTCCAGATGATGCCAACTTTGTTGGCGAAACGCGCGTCGAGTGTAGTGTATAATGTTTTGGTGTTTTGTGGAAAACTCAGTTAGTGTTATCTTCACACCAAAGGTTCAAACCTACTCCAGAAACTTCAACATCATATTATGTTATAAATATTCAAATTTGACAATATAATATGGTACATATTTACAAATTGTGATATTGCCGCCGACTTTTTTAATGCTGGATTATACAAGTTTACCTTAAGTATTATCCCTCATATGATCTTCCATTTAGTAATTGTTATTATTATATTATATAGGTTTGGGCCTCATCAGCCACTGATCGCATGGGTAATCCCTTGGCGATCCTCTCTTATCCGGGTCATTATCCAAAAATGCCAAAAATCCCATAAAAGGAGCAATTTAGGCACGTCCACCGCTTTAAGCCTCGCCTCCTCTAGGATAACAGGGGTCCCTAATATAAGATACCTCTTCTCCTCCAGTGCGGGGCAAACGTAAAGAAGGTGAATCGAGGTTTCCTCGTCTTCTTTACAGTATCTGCAGGCCGGGCTATCAGTCAGCCTCAGCTTGTGCTTATATACATTCAGGCTACTATGGTGACCCGTTATGATTCCCACCAGGGTTCTGGCTTTGTGCCTGTTCAATTTAATGAATTCTTGGGCCCATTTCTCAATCTCTGAGTATTCGATAAAGAGTTTGGTTATTCGACAACCCGTTACTCCTCTCCATCTTTCTCTGTGCTGGTCTCTTGCCCAGTCATTGATGCGGTCTCTGATCAGATTTAGACTTATTCCCACTGCAGGTTCTGGTCCATAGAGGTTTTCCCTGGTCCCTAGTCTGGCAAGGTCATCTGCAATTAGATTTCCCTTAATGCCATTATGCCCAGGTATCCATAAGAGTTCCACCGGTTCCTCCCCTGCCAAGTGGTTCAATGCTTCATAGCAATTATAGAGCAGCTTCGACTTTGTCGTTGCTGAATTCAGGGCTGCCAACGCCGCCCTGCTATCCGAGCAGATACATACCTTCTCCTGGGTCCGATTTTGGTCGGCCCCCAGAACACCGCATGTAATTCCAACTAGTTCGGATTTAGTAATACTTAGTAAGAATAATTAAATAAATGAGACATAATTTTTATTATAGTTTCATTCATTTCAAATGAATGAGAAGTGTATAATGTAAAAGTGCATCTACTCATTCTGATCATTAATTTGACAAGAAGAATATATGTCGAATTAATCGAATATCTTGACATCGTCACTACAAAGTTAACATCTACAAATTTTGGATCTTAGTGAATATTGAAGTATGGCTCCAATATCCATACCAATCGTTTATCAGAAAGATTATTTAAAAACATCTATATATAGCATATGCTAATACCACTTAAGTGGTATTCTTACATTAAGTAGTATTATTCACAGGCACTTTGTAAATATATACAGTATGTATGAAATATTATGCAGGTGTATGTAAAATACACCGAGAGAAAAATGTATTGATTGTTCATGAATTACGCTTATGACAAATAAATGCTGATAGTGGATCAAATAAATATAAACTTCTCTTACAAAAATAATAACTTCGAGTATATTACAAACCATGATTATTTCAAATATATTAGATCCAATTTAACATTCTCATTTATTATGTCATAAACTAATTTGTTGTTGTGAAATATATGTTTGAAAAAAAGCTGTTAATAAATAAATAAATATTATCTTTGAAATATAAGTAGTGATGTCCAAATAGATTTGTTAATTCATCCTAAATATAGTATTTCTGAAACAAATCCTATCTTTAGAATACTGTATTTAAATTAATGTTAAATAAATCAAAAGTTGCAATATACCGTTGCGATATAATTATATATCTAGTTCGATTTAACCGTACTTCTCGTTCAAAGACCCAAATTAAAAAAAAAACTTTTAGTAGAATCGATAATTTCTTTTTAATCCGCGTAAACGACAAACATCACGTTTTTTTTTTATAATCGTATTAAAGTACATGAGAACACCTATAACACAAGAATAAGGAACATTCTTGTTCCTATAACCCGCACTATTTAGCTACCTACTATAAAAGCATTATTTCAAAAAGTACCTAAATGAATGTGAAAACAACACACAGCTTCAGATGCTTAATGTAATCGAATTGTATACCTCCCATTCTGTCATGTTTATACTGATTTCCGACCACCTTATATCAGTGTAATATGAAACGCAAACATATGTTAATTTTCTGACATGTACTTAGAAAAATGGAAATAATCATTTTAAATAGATAAAAGGAACACAATTAGTAAAACGAAATTCGTGAACAGAATTTATGAAATTTAAAATTATATTTTGTGCTTCAAAAAAAAATGTGTTCAGGAATCCATGGTAGAATTGTATAAAAAATAATTTTTCCAAGTAAAGAATATATTGAGACTAAGTTTTATATAATTTGTAAACATTCAATTTAATAGTTTATAGACTGGAAATTCTTTCAATCAAAATAATTTATACATGTAATAAAATGCTTGCTTGAAAAAGCAGGCTAAAGGCTTGCTTGAAAAAGAAATTGTTACATACAAATACATCTTGAATTTTTTGTATTTATCTTGTCTGTGACCTTATTAAGTGCCAAGCGGTTAGGAAACAAATGTTTTATTAATACAATACACTTACACAAATATACAACGCAATGTAAATAAGATATTGCTGAAATTCTGAAAATATCTATGAAACTTACATTTGATTAATTAAAGATACTGCAGTTTCACTCAAAAGACTCTTAATTAAAAACCATGTACTAAATTAAAGTATATTTACAAACAACAAAGTATTTGCTTATATTGTTATCTATTCATATAAATATATTCCAAACGATATTCTTTTAGTGGTTTCGAACCTAGCCACCGTTATTACGAGTCGAACTTACCGGAATACAATTCTAAGACTCAGAATTCTACAGTGGAACGAAAAGACGCCAAAGAATCTCGTTTCGGTATAATCCCCATAACATCCTATGGCAGCTCTAGCAATGGCATGCAATATGGAAATACCAATGGAAATAATGGAATGGGGTATGTTATCAATCCCATGAAGATAGACATTGGTGGAGTGGCTTTAGGAGCCCTCATAGGATTAGGAGCTATTTTGATCATCCCAAAAATTGCTAATGTACTCTCAGGTGGACATGGTGGTTACAGAAGTAAGTCATTAATTCCTCTAAATATATTGTCTCAAATTTATATGGAATTTACCTCATGAGTGGCATATTTATATATGCCAGTTATTTCTGTGGTAACAAAATATTCATGGAAATAAATATAAAAATGAAAACAAAATTATTAAATTTAAACATAAATTTAGTCATAAAATATACAATTTTTATTTAAGTTTTAGGTGGACAGATTTTGTGTATTTTGTATATATAGTTTTACAGTAAAATTATTTTAACAAAAAGATATATAGGCAAGTTCTGGTATACTAAACATTGCTATAGCCCTATTCATATACAGTGAGTGAGTCAAACTTTAATAGGTAATATAGAAGAAAATAAATCTAGAGAAAATAGAGAATTTATACAAGTTGGTAAACTTAATAAAAATCATTTCGCTTAAAATCTTTTAAACGATACCAACATTCAATTATTGTTGACTTGTAAAAAATAGTTTTACATTTTTCGAAAGCTATTTAGATACTGGAAGAGATTTTAGATAAACACATAGGCTCTTATAAATAATGACTGCATTACAAGAAAATTATTACCGAAACAAATAGATATGATAACGTAAAAGAGAAAGAGATCTAGGAAATCGAATATTTATATCATGTATATTACATCTTAAAGTTAATGTATCCCGAAAATATGATGCCAAGAAAGTTTGAAATAAATTGTGGACAGACACACCCATATTCTATTTATATAGATTAAGTTCATTAATTGTTTTCTGAGATATAGTCATAATTTTTTATAGGCAAACCTATAAGCAAACCTACAACAGCTGCTTTGAACTTCTTTTGTAATATACTTTACTAATATATGTATATTGTAATTGTAGTATATGTATATTAACATGTCATGACTTCATTTCTTGCAAAATATATTGGACAAATACTCTAAAATAAAAAAAAACTCATCTCACTCAAACTTTCTCTAACGACCTATATAGAGAGAGGATATATTTATAAGAACCCTTTTTCCCAAAATAAATGGTTCTATCATCTGTTAAAATCATGCTACAAAAATCTGACTCATCAATATATTATTGATCAATAATATTATCAATAATTAAAAAATTACTAATCATCTAGTTTTTCCGCATTTCCTAAGAAAAAGTACCCCCTCTTGAATGATAACTATTACCACAAAATCATAACACATTTAAAAGCAATATCTATAATTTAGTTCGTTATTTCTCGTTAGTGTTATTTATTCATCATAAGACTTTCTAAATCTGGAATTGAAATTTTAATAATGCGTGAATATCGTGACGTACAACTTCTTACAAATTTTTCATTTTATTTAGCATTATCTACACGTATCATCAAACCAATAGAAGCACACTCATAATCATAGCTCATGGCATATTTTATTACAGTATACATAATATACATATGTATAAATTGATTGCGGCGCCTTCGCCATTTCTTAAAAAATCTAACTATATATATATATATATATATATATATATATATATATATATATATATATATATATATATATATATATATATATATATATATATATATGTATATATACCTGTATATTCCCATTCCTTACATTAGAAAATTATTCTGCTGTTAAAAAAGAAAAAAATATATTCCAATCAAGTTATTGGGGAAACTCTACGCAATTAATAATATTAAACGTAGTTAGATGAATTTATTGGTGCCTTATTTCATATAAACAAATTTATATTTTGGTAGGTTTTGTACTGGTAGTATTTTCATCAATATTACCCCGATAAGTTATTATTACGTAAGTATAATATTTCATTCTCAATTTACTGTCATTTTATAGGTAACATACGTTGTTACCGTTTCTTAACAAATGGTGATTGGGTAGACACTTTTTTAATCATCCGAAATGTATATACGTAATGTTCGTTTGTACAAGGGTTACCATCAAGAAAAAATATAATAAGACACTTTAGATACATTTTTCCGAAATATAGGCAATAATAAATTAATTAAGCTTTATATTTCAGGGGGCAGATCGAATGTATCTCGTTACATTCTTTCTTGATGGCACGTAGATCAGGAGAAATATATTTCACATCCAATATAAAACTGAATTAAGTTGAATTAATTATGTGTCTTTAATCGTACTGATTGTACGATTGAATAATAATTATATAATTGTTTGTAATATTTATTACAATATTATACTTTATGTAACCCATATGGGATCCTTTTTCTTATGAAACCTATAAATAAGAACATTTCTAGTTAAATTACTTAAAAAATACTTATAACTACGCCACTTCCACGCCACATAAATTGTTTCATATAAAGTTTCCAGTTAGTAGAGATAAATTAAGATTTATCTCAAAATATTTTAGATTTATCCCAATATTTATTAAACGAAAAGGGCACTACTTTTTTCAAATCCCATACATAATCATTTTGATTTTAGGATATATTCTTAAATTAGAGAAATCAGTACATAACATTTTTACTTGCTTCTTACTTGTCGACTGTTCAGCTTATACACAACCAGTATAAAATTTCGACTAATTAATATTGTTATTACTTATATGTATTTCACACAATAAATATCATCTTCATTACGCATTGTTAGATTAACTAAGTTATGAGTTTAAATTACTTTCATTCATACATTAGAACCGCATTAAAAAATTGTATTCACTTCATTTGTATATATGTAAATTAACGTTAAATATATTGATAATATACATGATATTTGTCTTCCAGGTTTAGAGGATGAGATGTCTTCAGTAACTGAAATATTATCCCGAATAGATAATTCTCTAGAGCAACACAATATCGACAGCAATTCATGCATCCAGAGGGCGATCTGTACCTACATTAACGATGCCAAAAACAATATGAGAAACGGCGAGGCTACCGGAATAGATGAATTCGTTTTTTCTTTAACAAAGTAAGTTATTTCATTTAGGATAAATTACTTTCAAAGAAAATACAACATATACTGCTATGATTTCTATTATTTACATTCTTATTGACCATTCATAGCTGATAAGAAATTAATTAAAACTTTGCATATAAGTAAGTCGTACTTAGAGATACCCGCTTGGATTTCTCGTCAGTGACGTCACCGTATGTAAATGACTACATATAAGTTATAATAATTTATATGTAAGACTGTTCGGAAGGAATCGTCCGTTTTCAAGTATATTTCGTTGATCGGTGTAGTAGGACACTGCAATCCTATTGTCAAGCTTTATTACTACATCTCATATTTTCTGAAAGGTTGGGTTTCCCCCAATATATGTCTGTATTCACTATCAACATTAGATTAATACTGTTTGTTTAGTGTCAGTGCGAACATAGACAACGAAAGAGTATATTTTCGGCATTTAATGCTGTTTCATTACCCTAAAGGCAAGGATGTCGTTCAAGCCACAAAACAAACTATTATGTTTACGGAAGGACTGCGTATAATAGTGTTATGTAAACGGAGAGTGCGCAAATGGTTTAGGAAATTCAGACAGGGCGAATTCAACCTTGCAGACCGGCCATGCCGTGGTAGGTTAGACGTGTTAACGATGGCCAAATCAAAGCGCTGATCGTTTGTAATCAACGTATTATAACTCGTGAAATAGCAGAAAGACTCGAAGTGTCGAATTCGATCATTTATGAGCATTTGGTGCGGCCTGGCTTCGTTAGTAGTCTGTTTTTGGGTACCCAACAAATTGACGGAACTAACCACTTCAAAGGCCAATATCCATGCCTAGAAAGTTATGCTCTGTTGCTGGTAGGATTGGAAGGGCATTTTCTACTACAAGCTGTTACTACATAATGAAACAATCAATTCAGTTAAATATTGTAGTCAGCTGGACGATTATAGCGAGCCATCGACCAGAAACGCCTAGAATTGGCCAATCGTAAAGGGGTTATCTTTCACCAGGACAACACTAGAGCACGTATCATTCGCCACCCGGTAAAAATTGTTGGAGCTTGGCTGGGATGTCTTGCCAACCCTCTATATAGGCCTGACTTGGCCTCGTCGGACTACCTTATGTTTCGCACTTTACAAAAATCTCTAAATAAAAAATAATAATATTCTAGGGGACTGTAAACAGCGCCTTGAGTAGTTTTTTAGCAATAATCTAGCGACGTTTTACGAGAATAGTGTTATAAAATTTCTCGTTATTTAAAGTTGTTTTTTTAACATTTTGCAAATAATACAACGCTGTCTCTGTTCTTACATAATGTTCCCCGTCATGTAAAAATCTGCTGTGGAGGTTCTGGAATACCGGGATACTGTTTATGAAGTTCCCGAGTGCATTCTGGAGATTTGAGATGCTTTTAATCTTTTACTTGATAGTAAATACGCAGATGACGATCGAAGAAAATCAAATGGTAACTTTAACGTTAGCCAGATAATGTTTTTTAGAATCTGTTTTTGACACACCGTGCACCATTTTGAACAGAATTTGACGCACCATATGTAAAAATATGTGCTTTCATAAATGACATTATCAGATTAGAATGTGAAACATCTAAGAGAGAACAGAGAGCATCTAAGACAACTGTCGATGACCTCATAACTTAGAGTAAAGCACAATGACGGCATAAAATAAATTGGGATAACCTATCTTGCCAACAACAAAACGAAAAGAATATTAACGTAGAACGTTCTTTTACATTAATATTCTCTGTATGCGATCCATATTTTAGGTATTATGTGCAGGATTATAAGGTTTAGGTACATAATTTAATTATTATGCTCGAAATTACATCGACAATTTTTTTTTGTAGCATGGACTCAATTTTTATATTCTGTAACTTTATTTTATTATCCAGATAATAAGTTGGCTTTTAAAATATAAATGTTCCATATACATCACATAAAACAAACTATATACTCACAATTCTATAGAAACAAACATATAATTCATTTAAATAAACATAAACTGAATTTATAACATATTTGTTTCGTCTATTATCCAGTTCTTTAACGATGTTTTGAGTTTAAATCTATAATATGCAAGATTAGGGCATATTACTCTAATAAGATATCAATGAGGTATCAATTGTAATCATTCGTCATATATTTAAAGATTGTATTTTTTTCAGCAACACTTTATTCTCTTATATGATGGATGGTACGACAATTAAAGAAGCTGTTGAAATGGGGAAAATCGGAGATTCCGAGAAATGTTCATCGTTTAATTCCAAATGTCCAGTTACAAAAGAAAACATTTTGAAAGTCATATCTACCCTAATTCCAGCCTGACGTGGAACATCATAAACTTAAATATATACACAATCATACGAAATGAGTTTACATATTAAGAAGTAACAATTTCTGTGTATAAAATAATGCCTGCAGTTTCAAAATTATTTATATATAGTATGTTTAACACTAATTTTGCTCAACTTCACAAAATATATGTTTAAACAACATCAACAGTTTGTCGATGCATCTTCATTGAAGTCTGCATTTATATATTATGTCATTTAATTTATTAGGTAATAACATGCCTGTTTAGATAAATAGGAAGTCATTAACAAATTATTGCTTAGAACAATTAATTGGTTATTTAATAATATAATACGTTATTTATTCCAAATTTGTTTAATTATGTGGTGTGTTTTATATTTTTATGTTTAATAAATATTTCAAATACTAAGAAATAACTCGTTTCTCCATATTTAAACAAATGCATGTTATGTTATCTTTTAACACTTTTTTCTAATGTAATACTAGAATAATAAAAAATAAATTATACATAATAAGTAGTAATATTTTAATCTACAATTCTATAATTATATTCATTTTGTTCTATTTTATAAATCATACTATGTTATAATTTTAGTATCTTTAATTATTCTTAAAACAATATATTTACTTTCTGTAATAATAGGTAATAATATTATTTAATTAAAAAAGCGACATTGAATTGAATTAAGTTTTACAATCTTTAGTAGATGTGCATATACAAAATATTTTAAATGTATCAACAATGGTATTTCAAATACCATCAATTAAATTAAATAAAAAAATGTACAAATTGAGAAGAGCAAAAATAAGAAAATGATATAACACAAAACATAATCAGACAGTTAATACCAACGACGTTTTAGTTGTTAATTAGAGACTTCGTTGAACTATTTTCATTAAACATTGGCTTATAATAATTTACTGTCATTAATAGTGCCGGAGTATGAAGGCTAAATTAACATGAGGCTTCTAAACTAACAAATAAAATTAAAAAAAAATGTTTACTGGTAAATTAATTTTGATAAATAATTGCTAAACTAAAACTGGTATAAGGAAGTATCCTGGTAATGAATGAGTTCTATAATTTGACGCGGAATCTATCTGGATCACGTAGGATCCTATATTAAATTGGGTTCTACATATATTAACAACTGGTATAACTGTTAAAAATTATTTATAGGAAAATGTCGTGACACGTACATTTTTGTTTTCGAAGGGACATCTTTTGGCATAAAATAATCAAATCAAAAATAAAATCAAAATATCCTTAAAATAGTCAAATAGAAACATGGGAACACCATTTGAAAGGCATCACGATCCTGACAACGGCGTTTATTTTTGCTCGTTAATTAATTCGTAATCGGGATATTTCATAAAAATCTATCTATTCCATGAGCCTTTTAAACCTGATTTAATGACCTGAAATGTAGATTACAGCTAAATTCCATTTACCCATCTTTAAAGATAGGACAACATAAAGAAAAAATTCAAAAGCGGAAATCAAAATGTATGTTTGTCGTAAAACAGTGTGGTTATTATCATAAAAAATAACCTAGTGCGTTTTATTCACATACACACAGTTAAATCAGTCTTGTACTATTTGTGATCAAGAACGTCTCAAATAATCCACCCCATAATAGTTTATTATCTCAAATAAAGAAAATAATTGTTGAAATTGTATTATCAAATAAACAATTACGCTAAAGAAGGTGCTCAAATTTTAATGAACGTTTTTCTCGTAAAAACGTTCAATTCACGTACTTACGTAATAAAACTGATGAAAAGAAATTATGAAACTGGTTCAGTTGAAAATAGAAAACAAAGACAGCACATATACTGTAACCAAGAAGTTTTACTTAAACTTCTAGAAATTGATGGAGCTCAATGTAAACGTATTAAACAGTTACCTCAAAAACCTAGAGTGCCCATAAATTCCGTTCATAGAATCCTTAAGGATTCCGTCTTTATAAAATTAGCCTTTTACTTGAACTAAATGAGAATGACAGATCGTCGCTCACAGTTTTGCGAGCTCATAATTATTTTGATTAAATTTTCGTTTGCTTTTATGGTTACTTCCTACGTTTTTATTTGTTTGTTTCAACTCAACCTGTGTTCCATTTGAATATTTTAATAGGGTACATGTTTGCAGGAGCGGGGAATCCCGGAAATTTGCGGGGGAAAACCTTACTGTCACATACGTACATCCTATGTGAGAGTAACAGCTTTTATATCAAAATATATTAACTTAAAAACAAAAATTGATGTAATATATTCCTGTAAAAAATTGTTTGACAATAATGTTGGGTGATACATAGATATTTCTAACTTTGCACAGGATTAAATACCTATGTAGGGGTATTAAACCCCTGCATAGGTGGAAGATCCAGTATAACAAATATTCCCTTTTTTATTGTTAATATATGACTTTGGGTTCTATAATTAATTAATCTGTGGTTTTCTGACAACCCTGACAACTAACTTTCTTCTATCTAAAGGAGGCTACACACCTTTCGATTTTCTGTGCAGATATCTGTCGTAAATAACTTTGTGAAAATCCGTACATTTAGCTGAACTGAAGGTATGTTAGCTACATTCAGTTATCGGCTCAGTTCCACCCAATTTTTGTTTAGTTTCCTCCTAACTTTTCGAGAGATTTAGTTTAAAAAGCGTTAAAAATAAATCAAGTTCAATGGGTAACAGAAAAAGAAGAGCTGCAGATTGTTGTGTAATTACAGCTCTGTTACTAGAAGAAGAAGGAAAAAACGCCGTGAATGTTAGTGGAAAGATTGGGATAAACGCTAACAGCGCATCGGTTTTTGTAGTCATCATGTACATAAACAGGAAGTCAATTGAACAAACTGTACGATAAACTGCATAAACTGAGCAGATTACCATTGCAAGAGAGGGTTCGAATGCACAGATTTTTCATAGCATAAATACCGATCTAAACTGCGCAGTTCACACAGTTTATCGCTCGGGATGACGTCACATCTGAAGAACAGCGCAGATAAACTGAAGATGTGTAGCCCCCTTAACACTATTGTCTACGGTCAATCACAGAAAACACAAAAACTATCAACCTCTTCTACTCGGAGCTGTCAAATACGTGGCTTGACAATTTTGAATGTAGAAAAAAATTATTAAAACCATATAAGTATTACTATTTACGTTTCCGAGCAATTGAATTAATATGGGTCTCTGCAAATGCCCAAAACGACGAGTAACAAATCAATTTTGCTTTGAGCATAGAGTGTGCGTATGTGAGAATTGTATGGTAACAAATCATCCTATTGTAAGCTAATCAAATATTATTATAACTTGTGATTAATAAATAATATTTCTAGTGCATTGTACAATCGTATTTACAATGGTTACAAGATAGTGATTATAATTCTATATGTGAATTGTGTAACAATGAATTGAATGTTGATGACAGTATACGTTTAACATGTTACCGTAAGTAATGATTTCTAGTTCTTTTTATTATGACGAAAAATTAATTGTTTTAGATGTCTTTCATTGGTCATGTTTGGATCATTTTTCAAGAAAGCTACCACCAACAACTGCTCCTAGGGGATATACTTGCCCCTCTTGTAAAAGTCCTTTGTTTCCCCCTCCGAATTTAGTAAGCCCTGTAGCAGATGTTCTTAAAGAAAAGTTAGCAGGGGTAAATTGGGCAAGGGCTGGACTTGGATTGCCATTGGTATATAAATTATGTTCTCTTATGTATGATCTACAAAGAATCATAATACCCATAAATACACGTTGTCATGGTAACCAAGAGCTTTATTCATCCTGATCTATTTATTTCTAAGTATTTATGTGTGAATTCTAGTTTGTTCTAGTTTGTGATTACACAAACTCGGATATTTGTTTATTAAACCTAAATCTTACATGTATTTAATGTCTTGACTTAATTAAGACCTAAAGCCACAAGAGAATTATCTAGATAGATAAAATAACAGCTAATTGGGAACCAAATATTTAACCCATTAAGCAATATATCATGTTAACTTGGCTAAATTATATTCAAGAAACTAAATGCCAACACAATTTAATTTTCCTACCACATTATTTTTATTTATTAACACTGCATTTCAGTTATCTGAAGAGAGGGAAGTAAAGGCTGTAATAAACCATGCAACTACATCGACGCCCAGAGCAACGCCAAGTCCATCGCATTCAGTAGTAAACGTAGATGACCAAGGTGCATTTAATAGAACTGACAGCTATCAAGTATCTTCAAACAGAAGAATATTCCAAGATATAAGAGATGTTAGAGCAATAGGTTTTGATCATGATGAGGATAAATATAAACGAAGATCAATTTTTGAGTTAATCGGAAATTGGTGGAAGTAAGTACATTATTTTTTAAGGTTTTTAACAGTTATAACAATGTATACATTATCAAGCTCATAGAGTTAAAATAAATCTACAAAACTATTACTCTCAGGTATATAATAGAACACCAATAGTACTTATAATGGATATATTTAGTATCAGTATTACAATATTGGTTTTAGTTATTTCAATATAAATGAATGTGAATTTACAATTAATAAATATATGGCATTCAGACGTAAATAAACAGGATTACACAGAAGTCTGATTGACTTGAATGTGGTAAGTATGACAGTACATATTATTTGAACATTTTACCCGTTAAATTTACTACAGCTAATTATTCAGTGTGAAAATTGACAAAATGTTGAAATTATTTCCAATATGAAAATATAGTATAGGCCATTATAAACAAAAACACAGTATTAAAAGTGAATATTAGTCAAATAAATTGTTTACATACTTAAAAATTGTTGATTTGTACTTTTGGTCAAAGTATATAATGGTAGCAAAAGTGGCATTTATGAGACTCGTATAGTCAAACTATATGAAGACCCAAGACAGCAAATTAGAATTAATATTATAAACAAATATTGTATTTGACAGTTGTGAATAGAACGTCAAGTAAATATTCTATGGTGCGATGTTTACTGTGTTGAGGAGAGAGACAACAATATGTTACATCCATTTTCATCAAACTTCATTTCCCGAAAAATACCAACTATATCCGTAATATTAATTTTTTTAATAATTCCAAATATAACAGTGTAGAATATATAATCAAAAACTAGACTAAAACTTTTCATCTACAATATAAAGGGCACAGTTTTGAAACAGTTTTCTTGATTGTGTTGGTTGTTATTAGATCGTGAAAATATAAAATATACATGTGTTCAGCCTCCTTATCGCTCATGACATGTCAATCTTACCCTAACACTAACTTCTAAATGTACATCCAAAGCTACAAAAAAGTTTCCAATCTGAAATGTGATTCCTAAATATTTTATTTTTAATACTGTGGTGATCCACTAATATTTACTAGGATTGTTACACATTTTATATGTATTGAATAAAATAAAAATTCTACACCTATTACGAACTTTACCAACGATCCAGAACCCAATGCTGTTGTCTTGAGTAACCAAAATACCCATTGGAGCAAAGCTCATATTGCGTAGCTACCAGAGGATCAAAGAAGGAATGAAACAACTAGTTGTACTTATTAGTAACATGGTAAATTGGGTAATTTATCAAGTCTATGAAAGTCATGTAACAAAATTTAAAAATAAAAACATGATTAAAATTTACTTAATAAAACTTTAGCCAGTAATAAAATATGGGTGTTTTATCTATCTTTTATATGACATGCCATAAATAATATTTCATGGAGATAATCAGAAATTATATCAAATTTCTATTTTTGGACAACATACATATTTGGACATACAGATTCGGACACATTTGGACCGAACTTTATATGCTATTTTGTAAAAAACACTCAATACAAGCTATAGAGAAGAAGCCACATATAACAGTATTGTATAATATATAAGTAATAAAATGTTGTCATTTAGCAGACTATTTTCAAATGGCTTTCAGTAAATTTGTGGATTGTTATTGATTTTTACCAAAAGAATTGCCAATATTCTGGTAATTTCATTGTCAACATATAATTAATTTGAGGTGAAAAATCTTCCAGTAATATTTGCAAAATTTTGCAGTACAATGGCCAAATCAATTTCTATAAAATCTATTTATAAATAAAATTGTAAAATAAGACTACTTTAATTTTTTTGCTTGGTTCAATGTTTTATACAAGCTATAGATAGTGTTGTTAGTTGATTTTTTTTTTTTTATTTTTCATTGAAAAATTTTATTAGACCCTACCTATTAGGAAAAAGCGGCACCATTTTAACAGAATTTTGTTGTTGGTAATCAATTCAATGTAAGTCTTTATTAGATCATGATATAAAGTTTTAGAAAGCCTAGCCTTTTGGGCTCTAATTAGTATTGCAATATTCACTTTTAGTTAATCAGTATTATTTTATAACGATGCTAAAATTAACCACTGTTAAAGAAATTGTACGTACGTGGCCTGTGAACAAGTTGATTGAACCACCCATTTCATGTGAGCTGTAGACTACTATGAATCAGGGAAACACATTTATATGTGTTCACATTGCAATCAGTACACTGCAAAATATTTCAGAAAACAAATTCTAGGTGGAAAACTTTTTTTGCTGTAGTTCTACTAAAACTATATAGTGGAAAGATATGAGTGTGTCATCACAGTTTTTAGAAAACTTATTATTTTTTCTATTATCAAATATATATAATTTTGTTGATGTCATTATTCCAAACCAAAATAATACATTGATTGAATATTCAATAGTAAATTAGTACATTTTATATATCTTTGTTGATTTTTTCAATTACACCAAGGAATTCAACAATCTAACTTGATTCAATTTAAAAATTTTTCTTTTGGAAGGAAAGAAAAATATAGGGTATCTATTCGAATCTACGATTTTAGGAAAGCATTTTTAGTTTATATTTTGTGTACACTATTATTTCATTACAAAAATGTTTTTTTCAATTTCCAAATTATTACCTTTGATGTTTTACCATCATTGATCAAAAATGAATGTAGAGGACTGTTGTCAACTAGACCAATTTTATACAAATGACACATGACTTAACTCACTTATATATATTTTTTTTTAGAATTACTTTTGGCGCACCTCTCAGGACCAAAGGAAAGCAATCAATATATAGGAGTTATTGCATGCTGTTTACGTTTATTATATTCGGGGTGATCGTATTTTTAGTTGTAATGTCCAAACTTGGAAGATATTCCACAGAAAATGATCCTAACTTTGACATAGGAAATAATCAGTTTGTAAACGTACATGATAATATTTAATATCTAAAAACAAATACATATATCTTAAGTTATTTTATTCCATTTTTAATTATTTACTTTTTAAATTTTTATTATGTACAGAATTTGTAAAATAATTATGTAATATATATTCAACTTAGACGCACATGTTTATAAAATAATACTTCCCCATTTCTGCAGTCCAAAGTCTTGTGCTACTAATACTATGACCTTTTAAACTTGGAAGATTTGAAGAACTATCCTAAACCACTGAACAGAAACTAAGACTAGAAGGTTCCCTCTAAGCTCCACCCGCTAAGTTTTACTTATTACCCCGTCTCATATTAATTTATAAATGTGCCTTGCAGATACAGGAACACAAAAGATAATTAAAAACAAAACAGTAAACCCTTATTTACATTTTTCTAGAAAAACAGGATAATTATCTTAAATATTTACTTTTGTTTCTAATACTTGATGTTTTTCTTTATATGTAATGTAGAAAATTTTAATTCAAGTTGATTAGCTTATGCTAGTATTGTTGGGCTCAATTAAAATATTGGATGCATCCATTTTTTTTTTTTAATCCCTATAATTTCCTTTTAGTAAAATATTTAACAGTCTGCCAATTGATTTGTAAAAGATGCATGGTTAATTTTTGATGATCAGTATACTTTCATAACAATATTAAAAATGACTATATATTCCCTCTTTTTGTTAGTCTAAAAGCAATATGCATTACGTATTTGAGATAAAAATGTAGTCCATTATTATATAGTGTTGTCTACATATTACATTATTCCTTTAATATCTGCATTTTCATTTGATAACAGATTGGATCTTCCTTCATTGTATTTTTTAAATTCTTAATTTAAAAAAAAAAATATATATATATATATATATATATATATATATATATATATATATATATATATAATAGTAAATATATGAAAGTACTTGAAAACAATAATGGTACTTATTTCAAAATCTTTCCATTAGAAATTGATTTGATTTTGAAGGCTGGTCTTAACTTGAGCAACACCTTTGGAAAGTTTTAATCTAACTACATCATAAAAATTTTGTATTTCGTGTATTTTCGTTGATTTTTTTTTATAAATTTAATTTTTAAACGAGTAGGTTTCCCATACTTTTTCATTTTGCAAAATTTTTCAATGTCTTTTTGAATAAACTTTCCATCCAGTTTAATGTTTCGCTGTTTGGAAGTTGTGATGTTTTACTACCTTGTGTATTTTGTTCCTACAAAAAGTAAAATTTTCAGTTCTTAATATTTTCAATATATCAAATAAACTGTTCTACAGTTCTGCTCCTTCAACCTTCAATACACCAAATGACACATTAGGTTACCCCTACGAGCAAAGAGACAGATTTTTGCTCGTAGGGTTACCCCCAGTGACTGAAAATTAGTAGTGTCATTTACTACCACAGAAAATATATAATTAGTTTCTATGTTTACTACCGCTCCTGTTCTCAGAGTCGGAGCTGGGTAGAAGATGTCCAAAACTACTAAAATATTGATGGGTTCTCTTTTGAGCAAAGTTTTTCTAAAGTCTCGAAAACCTTCCAATATGATAAATCGATACTTCGTAAAGCAAAAAAAAGTTACGATAGATTTTAATAAATATATGTCGATAATGCTGAACGCACAGAACTAATCTGCATTGCTCACTAGCGCCATTGATGCGTTCTGGTAATTGCAAACCGAAAATCACAACCCCCGTGCCATTAAAATACCGTCATCATCATGAGGTCATCAGTTCTAAGACTGGTTGGACGCTAACCTCCATCTTCTCCTATCTTGTGCTAACCTACGCATTTCGCTAATTGTGCTACAACCCACATCCCTTACTATTTGCGAGCAGTAGTCTAATCTAGGCCTACCTCTGCCTTTCTTCACTCCTATTTCTGCCTCCAAAATATCGCGGACTATTCCCCCATGTCTCAGCAAGTGACCTACCATTCTATCTCTTCTCTTCTTTATGTTTTTCCACACATCTTTTCTCGCCGACTTTCTTTAATACTTCTTCGTTTCTAACCCTATCAGTCCACAGTATTTTCATCATTGTTCGGTAACACCACATCTCAAAAGCTTCTAATTTCTTCCTACTTGCTTCCCCTACCGTCCAAGTTTCGCAGCCGTATAGTGCCGTGCTCCATACATACGTTTTCAAAAATCTCTTCCTTGTTTCTAAGTTTATTACCCCCGAGCATAAAAGTGCTTTCTTTTTGTTAAAAGCTACTCGACCCTGCGCTATTCTTTGTTTTATATCTTTATCGCTTCTTCCATCCCAATTTATTTTACTTCCTAAATAAGTGAAGTCTTTAACTTCCTCCAATCTTTCATTATTAATTTATACTTTCGTTTTTGCTCTGCTCTCGCGCCCTCTGCACACTAACACTTTTGTTTTGTTTTTATTCACCCTCATTCCGTCTTCCTCTGTCAACACTGCCTCCATTTAATTCAATGCTGATTCTAGTTCCTCCTTACTAGATGCTAATACTGCTATATCATCCGCGAATCTCAGCATTTTTAGTTTCTGTGCCTGTACTTTAATCCCGAAATCCACCCTATCTTTTACCACATTAATCGCCTCTTCGATGTACAGATTAAAAATTAGTGGTGATAGCGTACATCCTTGTCTTACTCCTTTCCTAATACCTACTTCCCTTTCTTCCCCTTCTACTTCTATAACAGCAGTTTGCTCTTTGTAGATTGTGTACTATTCTTCTATCTCTATACTTCATTCCTGCGCTCTTTAGTATCTCGAACATTTGTTCCCATCTTATATTATCAAAAGCTTTTTCTAAATCTACAAATCCTATATAAGCGTTCTTTCCTTTTTCTATTGTTTTCTCTAACATTACTCTTAGTGCCAGAATAGTTTCGCGAGTCCCCCTATTTCTCCTTTCTAGTATTTTCTCCGCTCTATTTTCCATCTTATTCTGCACTATTCTGGTTAAGATTTTTGACGCGTGGGAAGTTAGGGTAATCGTTCTAAAATTCTCGCATTTGTCGGCTCCTCTCTTTTTCGGTATAGTAACGATAATGTTCCTCTTATAATCCTCCAGCATCTCGCCCGTTTCATATATGTATTTTACCAGTTCAAACATCCTATTTACTACTTTCTGTCTCGCACATTTCAAAATTTCCGCCTGTATTTTATCTACACCCGGCGCTTTATTGTACTTTAGTCCCCTTAGTGCTATTTCAAATTCCTCTCTCAATATAGGTTTTCCTATATCTTCTCTATTGATTCTTCCTCTAATATCTCTCCTAATTCCTGACCCTCATATAAATTTCTGTACTGCTTCCATCTATCCGCTTTCTCCTCTCTTCCGATCCCCCGATTGATTCCTAACGTTTCTACTTATTGGTCCTATATCCCTGAAGTTCCTCTTAATTATTTTGTAAGCCTCATCGGTCTTACCTACTTGGAGCTTATCTTCTACTTCTTTGCATTTATCCTCTATCCATTGTTCTTTCGCTTTTCTACACTTTCTAATGATTTCCCACTTTATTGACTTATAAGTTTTCAGTCCTTCCTCGTCTCGTCTGTTTTTGTAGCCTCGACCCTTTGGTATTAAGTTTAAGATTTCGTCCGTTATCCAGGGCTTCCTAGCTTCCCTTTTCTCGTGTCCTAAAACGTCCGTAGCCGCGGAATCTAGACTATTCTTGATACCCTCTCACTCAGTTTCTGCGTTCTTGATTTCGTCATTACTCGCTTTATTTATTAATTGATTTGTTTTCTCCTGGAACTTATCTTTTATATTCTGATATGCCTACATTTATATGTTTCTTATCCTTCCGGGTTTTCAGATTTTTGAACTTTAATCTAGCTTTCATGACTACCAAGTTGTGGTCGCTGTCTACATCTGCTCCTGGATAACTCTTACAGTCTTTTACTTGATTTCTAAATCTCTTCCTAACCAGAATGTAGTAGCTCCAAAAATCTCCTACTTCCTGCCAGCGCATCTCACTTATACCTACTATATCTAATCCTAACCTATCCATTTCTATCTTCAGATTCTCTAGCTCACCTGCCTATCTCATGCTTCTCACATTCCACGCTCCGACTCGTGAAATGCTACACTTCCTTCAGTTCTTTCTATCCCTACTATTGCACTCGATCACTTCTCCCGGAACAATCCCCACCCGGAGATCCGAACGGAGGACTATTTTACCTCCGGTGTTTTTTGCCCCAGGAGACGCCATCATTATTTGGGATAAGCCTTTTGGTTAGCTGTTCTGAGGATTATAATGTAGTGGTTTCCTCTTGCCTTGCACATCGCAGTCGTGTGTGTCATAGCACCATACCAACCCCCACGGTTTCTGCCACTATGACTACTAGTCATAGTGGCAGAAACCGTGGGGGTTGGTATGGTGCTATGACACACACGAAATTGACTACTGAAAGAGCTGCTGCCCTCCTTCAGGGACTAAAATACCGTAGTTGTGTTGAAATTATTCAAATCTAGAAATCTACAAAATGACATGAATTGTTTTTAATCGACAAAATAACCTGTGCGAAATTTTAAAACAAAGTAAATTATATCAACTCCTATTCGCCAAGAAACAATACATTCCTAACGCAAGCGAACTTCTAGTAACATATAATATTTCTGTATTAGAAAATAAATAAAGGTCACAAACACAAAGACAACTACCAAGCAGCCCAACTACCCTTTTCTTGTTTCAGATACTTTAGGACCGACAGCTGATAAATAATATATATTTACAGATTCTGTTCATATATGACATACAAAATAGTTTAAATGATTCTAGCATAAGATAGCATTATGTTCAATTCAAGTTTTAAATTAAATTAAATCGGTATTAATGGCAAACTCCCCCGGTATTTTTGAAATATTTCGTGGATTAAATATTTTACTCCCTTCTTTCTACTATTCAAAAATACCAAACCAGGCTGGCATTTTAGAAATAAAAAAAAAACAGTAGAAATTTGTATAGCAAAATATTTCAAAAATATTTTTGAAATGTATCGTATAGGAATTAAATATTTTTATTCTCTTTTTTGGCTGTTTCAGTTTATTTGTATGTCTCTCTTTTGGTACAAAATATTGTTTCGCACATCTCAAGAATTATAATCTAAGTCTCCTGTTATTACAAGAATTCAATAATAGAATGAATATACTGTTGTGAATGTTGAAATAATGTTGTTCCGGAACTTGTATCATTAATATTATTACATTCGTACACAATTTATTTTAATAGTACTTCAAAATGTCGAACAAGTGGAGTAGTGGATAACACTTCGGCCTTTCACTCTGGCAAGAATTGGTAGGGGGTTTTCTCACATGACTACTTGATTGTCGACCAGAATTGATATTTATATTATGGTCAAATCTTCTGAGGTTAAATGTTCCTATAATTAATTCGCACAAGAACTCCAAATTCCCTGGATCAATCTGATGTAAGGATGTCAATCATTTGCAGGTGGCCTAAATTGTGGACTCGGAATGATCAGGGCGTGTATTCTATTCCCACGTAAGTCCGTGTGTGTGTGTCTCTATCGTCTCTACGTCCCCGTGTAAATGTCGAGATTTAGATAAAAGAACAACTCTAAGCTATACCTCGCCCCGTCACAACAAGAAGAACAATTGTGATTAAGCTCAAACTAAATACTGTAGATTTAAACCTTTAACCAGTCATCTGATCATGGATGACTGATTAGTTAATCACTGGGTGCGATTTTTATTTGCTACAAAAATAGTAATCACGTAATGAACACACAATGCTTTTTCAGATAATTACGACTATCACTAATGACAATTCTTCACTATCATGAATTTACTGTCGCTGACGTTTAATGTTTCCATCTTTTCCACCTATCTTTACATATACCTTCTAGGAACAACTAGTCGTAGCATTCAATACAAGCATATGAATCATATTCGGAGCGATGGACTACCCATCGAAACCATGACTGACCAATACCATTATTATCTAAAGCAGTTAATAAAAAGTATAATAATGACTTTGACTCAACTGCTACGGTTAAAATCACCGATTGTGTTCAATCATAACTTATTCTTTGGTTTCCTTCAATCTCCATTTAAATGTCCATTCTTTGGTTCAAAGTTTCAAACGTATCTAATATCTATGCTTCAGTCATTCGGATATAACCTTATTTCTGTATATTATTAATTTTTAAGGTTAGATTACTTAAATTTCTGTTAAAAAATTGATATTATCATGTCAAAGGCGGCAGCAAGATTAAAAACCTTAAAAAAGACTGTTGAGAAAATAAATCATGGAAAATTGAGAACGAATATCCCAGCTGGAATGGCTACAGCAGGACCTCCTTTAGGTCCTATGTTGGGTCAAGTATATATTTCACCATTATTATCCATTAAATGTTCGTTTATCATTAATATTTCCAGAGGGGAATAAATATTGCAGCTTTCTGTAAAGATTTTAATGAACGCACAAAAGATTTAATAGAAGGTATTCCTCTACCAACTAGGGCATTTGTAAATCCAGATAGAAGCTACGATATGGTCATTAATAAACCTCCAGTTGTGTATTTTCTAAAACAAGCAGCTGGAATTCAAAGAGCTGCAATGGAACCAGGTTGTAAGTTTAAATTTAGCAAATTTGTAGACTTATTTAACATTTCACTTTAGGAAAAGAAATAGCTGGAAAAGTTACTTTAAAACATGTATATGAAATAGCAAAAATTAAACAACAGGATCCTACATTAAAAACAACATCTTTAGAGGAAATATGTATTATGATCTGTGGTATAGCCAGGTCATGTGGCATAGAAGTAGTCCAAAAATTAGATGCAGTGGAATATGGCCAATTTCTAATTGAAAGAAAAGCAATAGAAGAACAACAGAAAAAGGAATTACAGGAGAAAAAAGAATCTAAAATGCTCAGAACTGGTTAATTTATTATGATGTTCCTTAATAGACGCAATAGATTTTTTTATTAAATTTATATCATTACCTTAATTAACTTTATATATCTCCTGATCTATCACAAACTTACCTTGTATGTAGAATATATACTTACAAAGGCATTTTTTAAACATCCTACAATCCTAAGCATCAAACAAAATTAAATTGATAACATTTATTTCAAAAGAGAATGGCATTGATAATAGAAAACAACATAGAGTTTTAACCAACTTTGACATGATGACTGTTACTCAAGTTTTTAGAACTTTAGATTAAATTTAAAATTTTAAAAAATTTATGTGGTATCATTTATTCTTATAAAGATTCTCCGATAAAACTAAGCTATACAAAAGAGGTTGCAATTCTCAATAATGAAATTAGAGGTATCGAAACTTGATCAACTGAGTATTTAATAGGCTTTCATTTATTTCGTGTATCTAAACAGGAGGCTGAAGGGAATAATAAGGCTGTTCTGAGAATACCGCCTCAATAAACATTAGTTAAACTACATTATTCCTTAACAATCATATAAAACTGTCATCAATTTACTTCAGAAGTATGCTTAGATTATTTATGACTGAACTGTTAAAATACATTTGTTGTAAGTAGAATTAACATTCCATGATGAACAGTAATGAAAGTTATTAACTAAAATTTATTTTTTTACAATATCTTGAGGATAGCTTCTTTGACTTCTTTTCGATATACTTTTGTAACGGGTTTATTTTGTGGTATAACCAAGCCATATATGGCATGCAAGTGGTCCAAAAATTAGAGCCAATGAAATCCAATTTCTAATTGGAAGAAAGGCAATGGCGGAAAAGGAATCTAAAATTCTGAGGATTGGTTAATTTGTTACACGTTGCTTTTTAAAAATCTGTTTATTAAATTTATATCACTACCTTAATTAACTTTATGTATCTCCGATATATCATGAACTTACTTTGTATGTAGAATATTTACATATGGGTAAATATACACATGTAATAAAAGGAAAAATGAATTGTAGTAATATGTTACATATTGAATTGTTAAAACTTACTTCAAATGAGAATGGTATTTAGAACTGATAAAAAGCAATATTAAGCAACATTGACATGCTGACCAGTAATCTGTTTCACTATATGAAAGGGGTCGCAATTATCTCTGTTAAAACTGGAACTCACAGATCAGTTTCACTATCTAACATGACTGACAATTTCACAAAGTCTTGGACCTTGATTACGTATACAACCAAGCGTTTCTTTATTTCATGAGTATAACCAGCTGGTATTGAGGAAACTACCATACTTATCCTTGGTTTCGATTATTAAAAATGTAGGAGATTTAGCCCTCTCTAAACTCACACTATTTACATTTTATTAAAAGTTTATATAGAAATTTTACGATAAGCCACATCATCTAATTAGATGTAGATTAAATTTTGCAATTTCTATGCAGTTGTTTATTAAACAAAGTAATCTCGTGCACTACTTAAACCATCAATATAAATTGATATGAAATAGGGAAATGTTACAGAATTCACACCTTTATAGAATAGATTTTGAATAAATAGGTCATCGGTGGCAATCAACAATTTTAACTTATGGGGAGAAGAGTAAGACGGTTCTGAAAATGCCTCTTCAATAAACTATATGGTAAACTATTTTCTGACAATCATATGAAACTGTCATGATATAATTTATTCTTGAAGTGTGACAGAATATTCATAACTGAATTCTTAAGTACATTTATTGTAAAGAGAATTAATACTACATAATGAACAAAATTAACTTAAATTTGTATATTGAAATATACATTTGTTAATGTGATATTTTATTGACTTGTTGATCCTTTATGATCTCTTGAGGATAGCTTCTTTGACTTCCTTTCAATATACTTTTGTAACCGGTTTGTTTTCTTAAGATCTTCAAATTTCTCAACCAAACTTTCAAGTTTCTTTACAGCTAAAAATTAAAATTATTATTTTCTGATAATATAATACTAACACTTCTTACATTTCTTTTTAAATGTTGGTATTTCGCCTTTCTTAAGTTTATTCTTAATATCAATTTTCTCTTCATATTTCTTGTTATTTTCCACTTCAACCTTCCTTTGCTCCCTCATCTGGTTGTCCTAAAAATATTTTGTTTAATTTTCATTTACATGATCATAATGTTTCTTACCATTCTCTGTATTAAAAATTTAAGCGTATTTTTTCTCTCGCTATCCACACAATCTTTTAATTCAGTTTCTAACAGTTTCTTCTCTTCCTGACGTAGGTTATTTACAAATTTATAATTGTCTTTAAAAGTTTTATCATCATACTGTCCACATAATGGATCATATCTTGGGTCTCTGGAAAAACGGCTCTGTGTTTTAACAGCTGGATTTAGTACTTGCTTTAATTGTTTTATTTTCAACTTCGAACTCAATTCTCTTGGTCTGTTTTTATTAATTCTTTTAAAATCCTCTCTTCTGTTTTTCCTTGATACTCCGAATAAAGTTTCGTTATACAATCTCAAGCCCATTTCTTCTTTAATTTTCAATAGTTCCTCAAAACTGAGAGACGACATTTTTTCGCGAATTTTTGATCTTTCTTCGGGAGATTTCTTCTCTAGACATTCTTCTTTTCCATAATTCATTTTAAAAAATATTTTTAATCAATTACTTATTTTACTCTAAACCTCGTAGCTTACAACAGCGTATAAAAGTATAAAACAAGACAATAACACAGATTACCACTATTATAAACAGTAAACAGTCACTCACAGAATATTTCACAAAGAATACCAAAAGTACCACAAAATATATATAATACCCTACGAGCAAAGAGACAGATCTTTGCTCGTAGATAATACCAATGCCACAGAGTTATATGGACTTCTAATATATATATATATATATATATATATATATATATATATATATATATATATATATATATATATATATATATATATATATATATATATATATATATATATATATCTGTATACTATATTCAGCATTAATTAAACCCGCATTGATATGATATTAATAATTCACATTGTTACATAAAATAAACGTTAATAAATAAATGCATTAACAGCATAATGCTACATGAGGCTTTATAGATCAGTTAAATATGTTCGTTAATGAGATTCATACAATGAATCTTTTGGCTATTGCATAGAAAACGTCGTTCTTTAATTTTCTGTAAGTTGAACATAATACCATCCATAAGCCAGAATATAATACCATCGTATTATATAAATACCAATATATATCTAATTTGCACCAGATCGTCTGATAGCAAAATGGAAACAAGCCATGATTGTTGAGATAAACAATCAAGAGTCGAACATAAAAGTTCCCGTGAATATCCGAGAAGTCTTCCGTGCTACTTTCACGTTTACATTGTCTAACATTCCAGCTCCAACTTGTTTCTTTTTTTATTATTTTATACAGAGAGGTTAATAATTCTAGTTAATAGCACAATATAGGCAGTAGTAACTATTTCTAGATTTTTTGTATTCTCGCAAATTCAGATGCTGAGTGAAGTAACTGGGAAGAAAACTTAGATTATTTAAACTTTTTCCGAATTTTGTATAAGGGGTATATAAAATTCGGAAAAAGTTGTTTGTCGTAAAAAAATTGCAAATTTCGATTTAACAAACCAAATAATTATTGATAATGTAAATAACAAGATTATTATAATCTTATTACCTTAAATAACGTTAAACAGCACACATAATATAAACGATTTGAACAAGTGAACAAAATTAACGTGCAGTGCTGTATAGAAGAATTAAATAGAATATTATTTTATGCCCATTTTATTTCATGTAAACATCATGGGAATTTGTAAACATGACATTGACGTTCTAATCATAGATTCGACGTCGAAATCATGTGAATATAATCAGAGCTTAGAGCTACGAGCAAAGAGATAGACGTAAACGAGTACGGCTCTGCATATAGTACTCCTGTTGTAAATATAAATACCAATAGCTTCTAGCGCCATCTAACGTGATTGAAATGTGAGTGATTTCGTGAATTCTACGAGCAAAGATTTGCTCGTAGCGTGAATTCTATAATCAAGAAGACTAGAGTACTCTCTAGCTACGAGCAAAGAGACAGATTTTTGCTCGTAGCTCTCTAGTCTTCTTGTCTGTAATATTCATGATCATATCTTCCGTCATATTCACACCAAAGCTCCGCCCATCTAGACATTTCAAATGAATAATCTGTATTCAAACGTCAAGTTTTTATTGTCAAGTAAAAGGAATAATAAAAGAAACTACGAGAAAATCCTAAGAAATTTTTATGTAGAATAGTTCTCCAATCTAATGAAAACGTTATTTAAACAACTCTTGAATATAGCAAAAATGAAAATAGTCTACAATCTAATGTAAAATTAAATCTGGTATAAATTATATCAAAACGTACTATTTAATAATTTTTATATTAATGCTGACGAAGAATGGATTAAGCGAAGATAGCGAGAACGATATTTTATCAATAGATTTCTCAGGATCAAACAAATTGTTTTGTTATCAGTGCAAATCTTCAAGTCGAGATAAAACTCCATTATGCGATATTTCTTATTTTAAGTTAACAACATCAATTGAAAAAATAAACAATTTAACATTCCAATGTCCACCTTATAAAAGGAATTTTTGTTTCACAAGTACTGAATCGGTAAAAGGAAATTTAATAACAACAAGGGGATGTTATGGTGAAAAGGATATAAACAACTATAAAATTAAAATAGGATGTTCAATTTCAAAAGATAAACAAAAAACACTATGCTTTTGTGACAAAAATTTGTGCAACGGTAGCTCTTGCATATCCATCATGAATCTCTATGCTTTTAGTTTTAGTTTGCTTATGTATGTAATAATATATATTTAATTGTTTAAATAAATACATAGTGAAGTTTGTATATATTTATTTCAATTTTACAAATCTATTTCTCCAATGTCATCATATATAATAGCATCTTTTGATGGAATATATTTAGGCATTTCCATAAACCGCGTAATAAAATAATCACGTAGACACCAAGGACTAAACTTAAACAGTATGTGATAAAATGCATATCGAAAAGTTTCACTTTTATATAATGCTTTTGGATACCTATCCAGAAGTGCACATTCGAATTCTTCATACATTGTAGTATCATCGATTTTCTTTGGTATTGCAGGTGGTGTTATAAATGAGAGATAGGTATTATATCTTTTAAAATAGTCGCTATAGAATTTGTGCTGCTCGGTAGAGAAAGAATCATGCATTTCTTGAACATTTTGAAGTTGTTTACTCAAAATATTACTCTGCATGATGAATGATCCCGGTATAAAAGTAATTACACTTACACCATATTTTTTTAATTCAATTCGAATGCCATCGCTCCATGCAGATAAAGCTGCCTTTGTTGCGCCATAAATGGCAAGTCCAGGAAGTGTTGCTTGAGCACAATGACTAGTGACTGTTATAAGTCTTCCTATAAACAAAAGGTAATACAGAGCTAATGCTTTTTTTTTATTAGTAGACTTAAATAGATAAGCTACAATTATACGCTATAGCCTACAGTTATAGCATATCAGTGTTATATATATTTATGCCAACACAAATTATGTATTTACTAGCATTATTTATGTGAACAAATATCATATTAAATTCTCATTTACATTTAGTGAGGTCACAAATTACCCTTTCTAATAACCCACTGCCAAATAATATATGGAATGACGTCAATGGTAAGCAAATGTGGTCAACTTAGAAATTATGATGCAGGAGATGAATGGGCATCACATTAAATTGGATTTTAAATTCAAGTATGCCATGAAATTTATACCAACGAATAGTAAATTATTCAACCATTGTTAAAAACAATTGTTCAAAAGAATCCTGCGAGTGCTGGAACCTTCTGGAGACTTGGGTGGTGTAATTAAGAGGTTCACATTATATGTTTACAAATTTGAAAACATTATTCAAATGCCAAAGAATTCTTTATATGTTAAAGGTATTTGTAAAAATAGCATACTGTACTAAATTATTTCTGTATTTCAGATTATTTAATGCAGTATCACTTTATATTTATTAGGAAATAATAGCCTGAAAAATAAATGTGACCTTAAAAAATTCAAAATACACATTAATATATACAGCAAATTGGAGGAATTAAACAGAAAATCCTATATGTACAGAGGACACACAAAAACACCCTGAAAAAACTGATGTGGGAATCGAACTCTGAGCTAGAAATCTAGGCTAAGACATTGGCGTTGTTACTCTAGATCAATTCAGGTGACTTGAAGACGTTCTTTCTGTGAGGTAATTGTGGAACAATTTACCTTCATAAGGATCTGGTCATACTTCTAATATTCATGGCCATTCAGATTCGAACTGAAATCCGAGTAGTGAAACATCCCAACCAATTCTTGTCTCCACTCGGCTTAGAGTCAGGGATAATAGCATAAAACGTCGGAACGTAATATGCTACAATGACAACATATTCTGATGTACATACTACTATTATTTGCATACTATTATTACTAAAGTAGAGGTTGGAATAAATTACATAGCACATGGCAATTAAGTGGACATTGTTTAGAGATCAATATCATATATTTCTTTAATCTCAAAGCTTCGTCAATTATTATTTCGTATACATCTTAAGACATCCATTTTGAGTATGTGGAAAGTATTACTTAAATAAATAGTTTGAATGTTATCAAATACCAGGTAATTATGTGTATTTAAAATTAATAGGATTCATAGAAAAAAGTTCACTGATCCCATATTAATACAATATTTTATGAGCAGGTATTAAATTAATAGGTAGCAGGTAATAAAGGAAATTAATGTAATGATGCTGGATGCTGGTTACTCATTTCTTGTATAAACAACTTTAAAAACTAATTAAGGATGTTATTATTCTTAAGTTACCTCTATGTTGTCTAAGTAATGGGCATAAAGCATTTGTAAATTTAAAAGTTCCCAACAAATTAACTTCAACTTGTTCTTGAATTAATCTTTCTGTTAACCATTCAAACTCGCCAAAAACCATCACACCTGCATTATTGATTACTGCATATAATGCTGAAAATAAAAAGTGCAATGATTTAATTTAATATTTCAAAATTTATGACGTACAGTATCCAGGATTTCGAATTAAAAAATGCTCTAATGTTTGAATTGCTGCTTGTATACTAGTAGAACTAGTTATATCCAGCTGAATTTGAATAATTTTACCCCCATACAAGCTCCGCATCTCTCTGCATCCTTTCGACTCCAAACTTAAAAATCCAGCAAAGACAGTAAATCCCATATCAGCTGCATATTGTGCTAACGAGAAGCCTAAGCCAGAGTCACAACCAGTTAAACAAATTACTTTCTTTTTACTTGGTTTAAGCTTCTCAGTTTGGCGAGTAATGAAAATCAAACTTAAACTTGTTAGTGCAACAACAGACACAGTCTTTACAGATTGATGAGATTCAAAACCATGTTTAAGAAGAACTATCATTCCCAAAATTCCTGCACCCACAGCCGTATATAACTCGTTTAAAACTTCAAATGTTGTAAGTAATGCTTTTGAAAATGTCCCCATTTTAAAGTTTGAGTAGTAATATCCTTTATTTAAAAATCATACTATTTGCTAAAGATTTTTCTAAGGTGGTTGTTGTATAATATTTCGAGAAATTTAATCAGTCACAGTGACAACCATATTTTTATCTCATGGATTTATAATCTGTTAATATCTTTAACATATAGGTAATATCATACACTTTTAAAATTTCAGCTATTTAAAAATAGCATACACTGTACAGTATACCGCATCACAGCGCACCACTTAACACAGAACCACAAAACATATCCAACATAGAATACTAGTACAACATACAAAATAGAGACAGAATAAATGTATGGAAGTAATCAGACCTCAGAATACCTAATACACATCAAACATTCAATAGACCTTTTAAAGACTAGTTACGCGCAAGCGTGACCGCCATGTTAAAAACGCGGTAATATGAATGTTTCGGGCACTTTTTATAAATACGGCTGGACAATAAGGATCATTACCTTTATTATCAGTTCAATTAAATGAAAAATTAATTGATGGTGCTTCACTAGTGCTTTTCACAGTAGAAGCATATAATTGTATTCAGTTATAACGATAGTTAAAGTGCCATAGCTGTCCCCAAGGCGGAAATAAAGCAGAACTTGTTGAGAGGTTAGGATAACATTTATATTTAGATTAATTAATAGATTATTATTTTTGTTTGAATAGTTTGAATTAATTAATAGATTAATAATTAAAAAATATAAATTATTTTTAATTTATTAGAAATTAATTTTCAATTCTTTTAACATTTTTATGCTCTACCATAGAAGCATTTTTTTTAAATAATCAACTTACGCCATGAGTTCGTTTATATCTTTCAGCCAAACGGGGTCCTTGTGCTACTTTTACCTACAAAGAACATTCATCATTTGAGGTTATAGCATGAGCTATTACATTAACAATTAAATGGATTAAAATTACCTGATTACATGATTTTTTTACACAACTGACGGGGTCAGAATGTTTAGAATGAAGTGAACAGGTATATGCCTTTATTAACATGATCATTTAGTTGTAATCGACCATCACCTCGTCCGGATCTTTTAACCCACAAATCACATTTAACATATTTTTTAAATGTTTCTCTTTAGTTGATTTAATAAATTTTCGAAGATATTCAGTATAAGGCTTTGGGAAACTAATAATATAAATTCTCCGAAAATGATTTGCTGCGCATGTCGCTGCGATATGTCCAGTAACAACGTTATTTTGCTCATTTCTCTACTGATAATATATATTTTAATTAAAATGCTTGTATTATTATTTTACTCATGTAAGTGTATAACAATTAAAACTGTATTACAGATAGTAATTTAATATTTACATATGTTTTATTTCATTTAATTACATTGAAAACATTATATTCACAGCTTATACATGTATAAAGTGCCCGAAAAACATGGCAGAAGTTGAGGCATACGCACAAAAATTCTCAACTATGGCAATGTTTATTGAACATGAATTATTATTCACATGATTATATGCAGTATGTGAGTAGCATCAATAATGCCACCATAATTTCTACATGGTTTTCCGTTGTATACATACGATTTCTGGTTTTTTCAATTTTTCTCATGTTGACTCGAGTACCATAATTTCTGAAAGGTTTATCCATCTTACTAGTTGCTTTTGGATTTCTTTCGCTATGATTTGAAATTTCATGCCTTAAAAGTTTATTTGTTGGAAATATGTGGATAAGAATAAGAATTAAGGTTACTGATTCAAACATTTAGCAGACTGATTACAAATAACAAATTAAATATGTTAATCCAATAATGAATTTAAAAGTTATAAAAACACATTTTAATGTGAATCTAGTAGGCATAAATAAAATATTCGAATGTAATATAGATATTCATAACTAATTGTTATAACAAATTAATTCCTAATCCATTATGATCCTTGCCCTATAAAAATATGTTACATAACCATAACGTATATTAAGTTATTACAGATGTTTTCAGCTTGATTTATATAACTTTGTTTCTTCATATTTTGATTTTAGGTGGACAGAAGTTTACGTAGATCAATTCTTTAGAAAATTATACTAAAAAAGACGACCCTAAAGGTTGGGTTAGAATATAACATTTTATCCAAAGGACTCTGATATTTATGAACTGAATAGACATTCCTTCATATGAAGGAAACATCAAATTATGTGATTATTCAGTCCCTTCCCCTCTCAACACCGAACAAACCAAATCTATAAATATTATTAATCTGTGATTTTCTTAAACGTCACAAGGTTACTAGCGTCCAGTGACCAGCGTCACTAGTCTTGTAAAAGGTTATTTTTGATATTCTGTGCAAGAAGACTAGAGAACTCTCTAGTCTTTTGATTCTGTGTTTAGAGGAGAAGGCACAGACTGAGATTAAAGGTGTAAGGTATTAGTCCTTCCTCTGTGGTATTAGTTAGGTAATTAGGTATTCTATAGGTGAAGTAGAAAAATGATTTGAATTAACCGAGTTGAAAATCTAAATAATGGTTTTTGTCAAGAATTTGGAATTTGAAGAATATACAGAATTTCCCAGAACTGATAGGTGAAACAGTGTACTTTATAACTTGAAAATATGTCTCATTTATTCAGATTATACGGTGAGCTATGTGCTTCCCACCCTTGGGAGGTTATAGTAGCTGTTGTAACATTAACAACCTGCTTTCTGACAATAGACAAACCACAATCACCCCTTCCGTTTAAGACTCCTGTAACATGTACTGGCTGCCTTGAAGAACATTTTAATGCTGCTGATGTAATTGTCATGACGATTATAAGATGTTTAGCAATTCTTTATAGTTATCACCAGTTCCGCAATTTACAAAATTTGGGATCTAAATATATTTTGGGGATTGCTGGACTCTTTGTTGTTTTTTCTAGCTTTGTGTTTACTTCAACTGTTCTAAATATTTTACAAATAGAATTAATTGATTTGAAAGATGCCTTATTTTTTTTCTTACTACTGATAGACTTGTCTAAAGCAGCAAAATTAGCACAGTTCGCGTTAACAGCGTCGGATCAGGGTGAAATCACCAAAAATATTGCTAGAGGAGTTTCGGTTTTAGGACCTACTATTACATTGGATACTATAGTAGAGACTCTGGTAATAGGAGTTGGTACATTATCGGGTGTACACCGTTTAGAAGTTTTATCTTACTTTGCATGTTTGTCAGTTATCGTGAACTATATTATTTTTATGACTTTTTACCCTGCTTGCCTCTCACTGATGTTAGAACTAGGCAGAATATCAAATTTTTATGGGGAAGAACAGGCTGGAGTTCTTAAAACATTGTTGGAAGAAAATGAAAAGTTGAATCCAGCTGTACAACGAGTTAAGCTAGTCATGTCTTTTGGTTTGATGGTAGTTCATATACACAGTCGCTGGACAATACCTGCTGTTAATAGTGTCCATGATAGCATTGATGCAAATATAAATAAGAAGTGTTCAAGTCATTCATCATTCTATATGTATATTATGAAGCAGTTCACGTTGAGTGCAGATCATATAGTTATTTTGATTTTGCTGATAACTCTAATGGTAAAATTCATATTTTTTGAAAATAAGGATCACCTAAGAGAACAATTTGAGCAAGAAACTTTAATGGAAAGAAAAATTACCATGCAGACTCAAAAAAGGAATAGAACTGTCTCCTCAAATGTTGAAATACAGACTGAAGCCTCAAATTTCCCCATTTTACAAGAAGAGGCTCCATCAGTATGTTGTGAAATTGCTGTCATGCCCCGTAACTTACAAGACTGTCTACGCATTTACCGAGCAGGCCAGGCTAATGAACTCAGTGATAAGGAAATTATAATGTTAGTTGATACAAAACATATTCCTGCATATAACTTGGAGAAAGCCATCAATGTTCCAGAACGTGGTGTTAAAATCAGAAGAATAATTGTAGAGAACATGCTGAAGAAAAACAATATATTTCATAATTTACCATATCAGAAATATGACTATGATAAAGTAATGGGAGTTTGTTGTGAAAATGTTATAGGATATGTACCAGTGCCATTGGGTGTAGCTGGACCTTTACTACTTGATGATCAAAAATACTACATACCAATGGCTACAACAGAAGGTTGTTTGGTAGCTAGTACAAATAGAGGTAAAAATATTTATTTAATAGCATAATAAAATATTGGTAACCTACCAAGAGGCATAAATTAAATAAATCTTAATGTGTAAATTAGATTTTACATAGTTAATTGGGAAATAGGACGTAACATAGTTCCACATTTAATAACTGTATATATATATGTTTGTTAAATTAACAAAATTAACATTAATAATTATGTTTGTCTTAATAATGTGGTAGTTGTAATTTGGTTGTGTAATTTATTTGCTTTTAAATCTTTAAAATTCTATTATACATATATCAACTCAATTATCAGAAAAGGTATTTTATGAATAATTGTGAAATCACATGCCAATTGCTTCTTTTTATCATGCCAAAGTTTCAATAGATACTTTTTAGATAATCTTTTGCATATATTGTTTTAGCGCAAATCATGCATTTTGACTTGAACTACATAATTATTTTGTATCCTGCCATAATTTCTTAAAAGAGTTTTTTCTCAAACCTTACCCTCTTGAGTCTGATGAAAGTGAAGGATTATTATTGCATTGTATGTATGCTCTTAATTTAATATTTTAGGTTGTCGTGCAATTGAAAAAAGTGGAGTAAAGAGCAGAATAGTAGCAGATGGAATGACTAGAGGACCAGTTCTGCGTTTTCCTTCCATTGTTAAGGCTAGTGAGGCAATGTTGTGGATAAAAGTACCATCAAACTTTTCTATTGTGAAAGAAAAATTTGACTCGACAAGTAGATTTGCTAGATTACTAAAGGTTACTGCCCATATAGCAGGTCGATATTTATTCATTAGATTTGTAGCTGAAACAGGTGATGCAATGGGAATGAATATGATATCAAAAGGTACAGAAATGGCATTGAAAAGTATAAAAAAATATTTCCCAGAAATGGAAATTCTTAGTCTGAGTGGAAATATTTGTACAGACAAAAAACCTGCTGCAATAAATTGGATCGAGGGCAGAGGAAAATCTGTAGTTTCTGAGTGTATTATTTCTAAAGATGTGTTATCATCTGTTTTAAAAACAACAGCTCAAGCTCTAGTTGATTTGAATATATCCAAGAACATGATTGGTTCAGCTGTAGCAGGAAGTATAGGTTAGTACAAAATATATTTTGCAACATTAAAAATCTATAAAAAAAATTATTTTAAGGAGGCTTTAACGCACAAGCTGCTAATATTGTGACAGCAATTTTTATTGCCACTGGCCAGGATGTGGCTCAAAATATCTCCAGTAGCAATTGTATAACAATAATGGAACCATGGGGAGAGAATGGAGAGGACCTTTATATATCCTGTACCATGCCATCAATAGAAATTGGTACTATTGGTGGGGGTACTATTTTACCTGCTCAGTCTGTTTGTTTAGAAATGCTTGGCGTAAAAGGTGCTTATGAAAATTCTCCTGGAGATAACGCCAAACAACTAGCGAGAATTGTTTGTGGAGCAGTTTTAGCTGGAGAACTTTCACTTATGGCAGCTCTAGCCTGTGGTGAATTAGTGAAGAGTCATTTGAGATATAATAGATCATATTCAAGCAAAGATAACTCAAATGTGGGTTCTCACTTAGGAAAAAGTTGTGATAGTTAATGTAGGTTATTTATTTAGTAATTTAATATACCTCTAACAAATTTCTGTTTTTTGTTTCATTAAATATCTGAAAAAAACAATATATAATTTTTATTTAGCATTAAGAATAATTGCATAAAGTGTTTTAAAAAGATTATTGACAGAACAAACTGAATTCTTTGGTTTGTTTGACAGTATGTGAATGAAGCTATTCTCAATACTGTTCGTAACAAAAAAAGAAATAAGTTAAAAAATAAAGTTTTTTTCGGATTTAAATTCTTATTATATATGTCAGCCATATACTCTTGTACGTCATAAATTACTTTGTTTTATTTGTTGTTGGCAATATCGTTTAAACTACAGAAATAAGGAATTCATACTCCAACCCATCTGCAAATGCCTTATATAATATGGACTAAACAAATTAGGCCAAAACAGCTATTCTCCTGTCTATATGCCAAACTCCGAGCACTGAATTACATGACAAAATTTGTCGTATTTTTGTCTAACAGAGTTAGCACTAAAAATACAGTGATTGTTCTAAAACCACCAAGAAAAGATGCAAAGTGTCACCTATCTCAGGATATCGTTAACTGCAGACCGGTTTCGACCTTTCTATCTTGGGTCTCTTTCTTCTAGTTTGAATGTTACCCTCTGATAGTAAAACTTGGCATTATATTGAATATCTTTTACTTTACTCCAGAACAATCATGGACGATATATATGCCAGTTGCAAGTTATTGACGTCACTTGATGTTTTTTTATCCAGGGGAGTTAGAGATCTAAAAAGTATTTACATAATTTATCCCTACAGCATTTAGCTATGCCAGAAATACTTGTCTGTTTTAAATTCAAACCAGAAATCAAATGAAGCTTTGTAAAAAAATGCTAATACATTGACTGCAATTATCGAATCTGAAAAACCGGAGCTTTACCCACTGGGCTACTTAACCGGCAATATATTCATTGAAATCCCGGAAAACGTCTTAGTATTTTTTCTAATCCCGCTTGTAGTTTTCTTTGCTCGTAGTTTATAGTAAATAAGTTATGTAATAGATTTTTTGTTTTCATTTACATCTATTTTTCTTTTGTTCTAGTTGTGATATTTAATAATTAGAATTAGGATATTTATCTTACAATTAATTGAAAAAAGAACATACATTTTCTTACTATTAAAATACTGTCAATGTATATATGGTTATTGAAAGCCAATGTTAAAATATTCTGGCAATGTGTTTGTAAAACCTGATTTCTGATTGGAAGTAATGCAAGATCAGACCCTCATTAATAATATGATATTAATCTCATTGTTCATCTACTCGATGACCTATTTTATTCAATAAATTATTTTCTTTGGAGAGTTGTCAGATATCTTAAGAATTATCTATTATTATATTAAAAATATCCTGAATTCATTTTAATAAAAATAGAAGTAATTCAGTGTATTATAAACATTAAAGTTTCGACACACAGAAATTGACTTTCTTCTAAGCATCAAAAATTGCAAAGGGGAAGGTTACACATTGAAATGACAAATGAATCCAAGTTAAGGGAGAGGTGTCAACCTCGCCCTGTTCGAATTTAAATCTAAGCAATGATACTACTAACACCCAGTCTGTCACTTTGGATCACAATAGATATAACAGTGTTGCAAACATATCTATTTGAGAATATGATAGGTCATTCATCTATGTTGTAGACGCGAAACAAAGCATGGTATTCTCAAACAAACTCCCTGTTGGGAAACTGACATGGTTGCCTACCATATTCATAAAAGAAAGTAAATTAGATATTTCATCCTACTGACATGTATGTTCATAATAATTGATACTTTAAACGCATAATTTATTTATAATAATTTAATTATGATGAGTAAAATTCACTGGTTTTATTTCATTGTTAAGAATTAATAATAAATATATATATAATAGAACTGCTGATCTAGCCTTAGGTGTTTATTTAAAAATTTGATGTTAAAATTGAACCAAACATGAAAGACGGTTTTTGTTACTTTTTAAGAATTTATAACAGGCATCTCTCAATGGTATCGTGATCAAAAATAGCCAATAAACAAATTTGAGACTTGTGGTTTTATATAGTGGAAAATTATTTAATAATATTTTTTTTAATAAAGTAAAGTTGTTTAAAAAATAACTCAAGCATAATTATACAAATAAATACTCGGTATTAAAATACGAATAAACAATAGTTCTGTTTATTTTGGTCTACATCAAATGTTTGTGTGAATCAACTGTTTTTGTATTTAATATACTGTTGTTTATTTTCATGCATAAAGTACAAAAATTACATGTACTTTGTAAAATATACCTATACTTTTCAATATTTTTTATACAATATAATCTATCAATTTGATAGATATTAGGACGTAATAGACGAGATAGAACAATATAATAATTATGAAGTTACTATAATTAATGGAAAGTTTTTGGAAAACGATCTAAAGAACTGAGTTATAATTTTGCTGAATTTAGTAAAATTTTTAAATATTTCTTTTTCTTGTCTATGTAGCTGATATATTCCTCTTCTTGATATTCTTAAAATCAATATCTGATGAGTGTATAATTTGATGTACATAAGTTAATATAAAAGTAAAATCAATGCCAATTTTATTGATATAAAACACTAGATCACATATTCACTATTTTTTTCTGTTTGGGGTAAATTTATCAGTTCTCTTCACAGGAGACAAAGACGATTTTGAGTGTTTCTTTCTTTTTCTAGGTTGTAAAATTCTTTTTTCTTCATTTTCTAAAATTTCACTTGGAAGATTTTCTTTTAATTTACACATGTCTATAGAATCTGTATTTTTATTGCTATCATTTTGTTGTAATGTATCCGAAAACATGTTTATATTCGTCTTGAACCTTATGTCTTCATTTAAAGAATGTTTGGAGGTGAAGTCTTCGAAGTTACATTCACAAGTGATTTTTTCAGATGATAATACATGAGAGGTTTCTTTTGGTATAGCATTCAGTACGTTTTGTATTTCCGTATCATTAACTTTACTTTTTAAAATAATTTCTTCTATTTTGTTAAAAATATCATTAATATTTGTATTAATTATATTAAAGTTTTCTAAATCATGTGGTGCTCTTTTTGCATGTGTTGATGCAATATATGCATCAAATAAGTCTATATCTGATTTAGATATTTCTGTTCTATTCATATTAGACACAAATTCATTTAGCCTGTTATTTTCATCATTATTTATAGGTAGATTTTTTAAAGGGGTATATTGGGGTGTATTATAATTTAACATAAGAGATTTGATGATATTTGTGTCATTGTCCACTTTCGGATTTTCATTATTTGAAAAAGTATTTAACATATGGTCACTGCAATATTTTGAATTTGCACAATTGTTATTCAAAATATTCAAGTATTTTAATTCGTCTATTTCAGTTCTTGTAAATTTAGAAGAATCATGTTTAGCTCCATTTATATGATATTCTGGTTCTTTGACTGAAGAAGTAATATTATTTAAAACGGTGTTTGATATTGTGTGACACCTGTTATTAGATAAAATAGCATCACACACAGCATCTAGCATTACTCGAGATTCGTGGTCTCTTTTGAACTCATTTTCTAGCCTTTTCAGGTGTATCAGGTCTGCGCTAACATCGATTGGCTCAGAAAATATTGTGGGTTTTGCTCCAAAGGCTTCTACTTTTATCGGGGTTAAATTATATGTTTCCCCAGTAATGGGACTAGAAAATTTATCATCAAATTTTATCTTCTGAAGCTTGTCCATAATATCTGAGCTCGTGTTATAGAGTCTGGCAGAATTTTGAGGCAACGCCAATCTAGAGAAGTTTTTGTAATATAACAAATTATTTAATGGATAGTTATAAACCATATTTAGAAAGGAAGGCATGTCTTGTCTGTCTAATGGCTTTGTATAATTCTTCTGTGTATGATTCGTAGATTTTATATATTCCTTTATATTTTCGGATTTAATTGTGTTTGTTTTCCTATTATTGATTTTTTCTTTTTTTCCACCTGTTTTCCATTTACATTTACAAACGTGATGTTTCATACAACAGCAACAAATTATGCATATACGTTTTCTTTTATGTTCCTTTATTGTTTCAGGTATGCACATATTAGCGTTTGATTGACTTCTTTCCATACAATTAACATTTGTAGCTTCCTTGGATGTTTGGGTTGTGCAGTTGCATTTTTCAGGTACTGAATTGTCTGTACAATGACATGGGCAACAACTTATCTAAAATATAAATGGTGTAATAAGTGCGTTTAGAGGGGAACTTTCTGTAATTAATACGTACTTTTATATATTCGATACTATGTTCAGAACTTGATCTGAAAAGGAAAATAAATGCTTAACTTATTAAACTTATTTCTTAAAGGAAGTTTTTAAATACAAATAAGTTTATTTTAATGAACAAAATTTAAAAAAAGAATTAACCCAAATTTGTCTGACAAGGCCTTGCAGCAACAACATTCATCACTGGAACTAAATTCGTCTTTGGCTCTTATCCACGATTCAACATTTGTATTTTTATCTTCATTATTTCTTCTATTGTTTTGGGATATATTTCCTTCAATTTCAATATTTTTACAACTATTTTTTTTCACCTCTGCTTCACAGGAATATTTTTTATGGACTACGATGCTACTTGAAGGAGTATTGTACAGATTTTGAAGAGTAGACTTTTCTGTTGTATTTTTTTTGAATCGCAAGCAGTTACAGAATTCTTTGAACCCCTTCTTGGCGCCTTTATCGACGGAACCCTCCACTTCCCTACAAGCGGCGGTTCTTATTATAATGTCAAAAATTCCAGTAATATAAAAATATGTATCCTTTTCCATGTGCACTTTTTGTCATATACTTATATACTCTAATATATTTTAAATGGAAGGATGACAAGTTCTCTGACATCACGCAATACTTAAAAGATAAAATTAGTAGTCATATATTTGTCACTCTAATTTTATTGTTTTTCAAAATCTACAATATATTGTATTATAATATTTATAACATCATAATACAACAATAAATAGACTTTTACGTTCTTACCTCTTTCTTACCCAGTTCCAACCCCACCATCTACAAAATTGTAATTCCCACAAATCCTCACATCCGGGAGGTGGTGGAGGCTTGTAATTTTTAAAACACTGACAAAATTCATTGTCTTCATACTGCATCTGCACAGCGACGTCCTGGCATGCAGTGTCTCGGTATTCCTTTGATCTCTGGGGCATTATGTAAAATATAGTTTCATAATATTTAGTATATTCATATTAAAATATCTTTGGAACGCAAATTTGACTTTTACTGAAATTTTTAGTGATCAACTACACATTTTTTTGATGGAATGGGCACTAAGAAACTTTACAGTGACAAATTGACAAATTTGACAGCAATTTCTTTAGTCCATAAAGAACTCTCCAGTCAACCCTATGCTTTGTTAGGTCTTTGTTTTAATATTTGTTTTATAAAGTGTAAATAATTTATACTACTAGGGTTTACTAACTTTTTACCACACTAGAATTTTCAAGTTGAACCACATTTTTACACATATTTTTGATTATACATATACAGGTTGTAACATAAAGGTTGGGAATAAATTAAACGGTCGATTTTTCAGTAAAAAAAAATTGATTTTTTTCATATGAAGTTATGTTCTAGGGGTTTTCGTTTCCAAGCTACAGGGTGATAAAAAAATTTGAAGAAATTTAGTTTTTCTCTAATAAGTTTCGAACATTAAAAGATAGTGGAACGAAATTTTATCCGTAGCTTGATCTGATAATGCCCTAATAACAGGAAAAAGATTGACTTCGTAAGTTACTCAGTAGCGTGCGTACGCATTGTATATTGTAAAAATGGTGTTTACAGAAGTTTTAATTACGGGAAAATGACAAGAGATACAAATAAAATGCAAGAAGGTAATTTTGTTTAAAATAAAAAGTAGTTCTTAAATGAATATTAAATTTTTTTGTACCAGTGGTGTATCACAATTTTCTTCGGAAGACCGTACTTCCTTCTACCCTTCTTAGATAATTTTAGAGATCTTCATAACGGGAAGCCTGAAAACACATTTAATTTATCAGATTACATTTTTAATGCAATTAAGCTTAAAAGGTGAGTAAGTTGATACAAATGAAATTGACTAACCAGTCTTCCGGGATATATGTGGCGAACTGCGGTATTTTTTATCAAAACGGTCTAACAAAGGTATTCATTGACTTCGTTTAGTTAAGTGTTTTAAGATTTCAATATGTATACGATGTATATATGGCTGTTTTTATTCTTGTTTTCTTATACGCATTGTTTCAATTTTGATACAAATAATCCTATAGTGTATGTTGATCCTGGTAAAAAAACTGGTTCTTCATTTTCAAGTTACTTTGGTTATACGATAGTTCTATTTCCCGGTAGTCAGAAAAGACCGGAAAAATGGTAAGTTTATAAATATTTTTCAGTAAAAATAAATAAAAGTTTTAATATCATATTTGATATAATTTAATATTAAATAGAATATCTATTATAAAATACTATTAAGTAAGTTAAAAAAAATATAAAACTGCTCTGGATTGCTGTAAATCACGGTGCTTTCTTCTTGCATTACAATACTTATATGAGTGTTAATTTGTGATTGCCAATAAAAGTGAGTACTTAGCCATATGTACATACATATGCATACGACCCGTACGAAATGTTCTAAATAAATAACAACAATAAACAATTTCTAATTTAAAATTAATTTGACGACGTCAACTATGAAACAAGTCACTCGCAATTAGATATGAAATACAATTTTATTTTTCTATATAGGTTTCATTAACAATCGTTTTTATTTCAGCATTTCTCCAACAAAGCAATATTTTTGATCAAAATTCTGTTGTAATATTCCCCTATTACTTCTTCAAGCCCCTCGTCAGAAAGAAAACCTTAACTCTATAAATATTTGTTTAGTTTAGAGAACGGATGGTAGTCTTGGGGGTACCAGGTCAAGACTATAAAGCAGTTATCCCAATTCAACAAATCCTCATTTATTGATTACATATACCCCAGGCTCATAATAGTTCGGCCAAGCATAATGTTACTACTAATATATTTAAATAAAAGTAATAACACTGTCATAACTATTTTATTAAAGAAAAATATTGGTAACAGAAAGTAAGTATAAACTTTTAACATAAATACGATGAAATATTTGAATTTCTCACAATTTGGTAGGTACCTAGATCGTTAACTGAACGGGCTGGATGTTTGCGCAACTGTTTTTTCCTTTTATGGCGAGCGGTCTGGACTCCTAGATGGTCATTCCATAACAAGAACATCATCTTCTGTAAACTAAGCTTTGACAGGTTTTACTGTGTGACACGCAGAATCATCCTGCTGGAAAATGTACTGCTCGTCAGTGCCTTAAGATATTGGTATTAATGAGAATAAGCTGTCTATCAAAGTATGTTTCGATTGTGCTGCTCTCACAGTACCATTTAAAATACAATTTTCCTACGCCCATATTACTCATAGATTCCCAGATCATAAGAGACACAGGGAATTTCACTTTACTACCCAAATAGTCAGGATGATAAGTTCCTATGGAGTTCTTAGTAAACGTCTTCTGGTATTACCCAAACAGATTTCAAATTTGGATTCTTCACCCCAAATTACCTGGTGCCATTATTGTAAAGCTCGGTGCCTATGTTCTCTGGCCCATCGTAACCGAATGGTTTTCTGTCATTTAGTTATTAATGGCCTTTCTTTTGCCTGGAGAAGAAACCGGTAAGTTCAAAAGTAAAATATAAAGCATCAAACATTACCTTATAGAATTTGTATTCTATTTTCTTTGAGCGGTTAGTTGTGGATACAGAAATATTTTTTCCAATGACTTGCCCCAATAGTACCATAATTTCTTTTGCATTGGATCGTCGGTTTGTTGTTACAATTCTCTTTAGAGCATATTGATTTAAGCGTGAAATTTGGGATGGTCGACCAGTTTTCTTCCTTTGGGCTGTGCATCCAGTTTTTTTTTATACAAGTTGATATTACTTTGCACTGTAGATTTAGGCAGTGAATACGTAGTAAATATTTTTGAAGCTGAAATTCCCCGTTTATGAGCATTAACAATTGATTTTCGCATATTGTTACTTAATGCCACGCCACGTGCTATTTATTTTTTTAGAAAATTTAGCAATGTGTCCAAAACACATATAATAATATCCGTTTCACTTTGACAACAATTGAGATTCTATTTTGTTTTAAATTGCTACAAACGTTTAGCATAATATGCATTTCAGCAACTGGCCGAACTATTCTGAACTGCGAATCTTAATGTTTTTTATTAACAAACTTGTCACTGACATCATAATGTAGTAATATTTCATCGTATTTGAGTCAAAAGTTTATACTTTGTTTCTGTGACAAATAATTTTCTTTCAAAATACTTTTGAGGGTGTTAATATTTTTTATCCACGACCACTATATTAGGAAGGTTTAATACGTCTGTTTTACAGACGTCTGCTTTACGCTTTCTAATACAATAGTGGATTAAAATTCATAATACCACGCTTCTTGATTCATAATGCCAATATTCTTGATCAAAATAAATCTGTCAAATCTGACGTTTTTCATGACCAGAATTTTTCACCTCCTAACTGACCAGTTTTGCCCGTGGTCGTGGATAAAACGTTGAATTCCATTTGGGAATTAACAGCCTTTAATCCTCTCGAAAGAATGGGCGCTCCCGGCTGCGCCTCGAGTACCCATTTTTTCTCGTGGATTAAAAGCTTGTTAATTCCCTTATATAATTACTTACTATATTTAAATATATTAGTTGTAAAATTATGCCTGGGCGAACTATTATGAGCTTGGGCTCGTAGTGGAGTGACATTTGGTGACTTTTCGTTTGATTGTTGGATCGTTTCGTGTCTCTCAGAGGCTTTTACATTTTTTGTAGTTTATAAATATATGTGGTTCTTGTAGTACCTACTTTCTTTTCTAAATACTATAGCGGTCCGCCGCTCTCCTGCTAAAACGTGCGTCATTGTTTTTGATTTTTACTTTGTTTATGGGTTATAATAATACCCATAAAGCTTTGTCAGCGTGTTGTTATTTTATTTATGCACAATAATGTAATATTTTCAAAATACTATATTCTGATATCTCTAGTTTATTTGCAATGACAGAATCTTAATCTTTCGGTATGTCAAAACGAGACATTCTACCATTTTGATGAGTTCTTCTGTATTTGCCTTTCACAGTTTTGTATCAGTCTTATTTTTTATTATTATAGTAAGATCTCCATAGACAGCAAACATTCTCTCATGAATATCTTTTGCCACATCGCCTTTAGTAAATAAGAACTATTATACCACTTCTGCGTTGGAGCTTTATTTAACTTTTTTTTGATACTGTAATCTTCAAGACAAAACATCGTATAATTTGAACAAGAATGTTAAGAAAATGTAAAAGAATCTATTAATATTATTTTATTTAATTTTTTAATATTTATTATATCTTCAAACTCTTGCAAAATTTATCTAAATAAATATGAACTTATCTCAGAAATCTGCTGAAGCGTATTGCCCTGAAGTGACGTTTTCAGAAAGTATGAAGTCAAAGTATTGATTTGTAATTGCCTACGTGTTATCAAAATATATATCAGCCGAATATTGTGTTGATAGAAATATTTTTGTCATGCTAGCTAAGAAAAAAAATATGAGTAGAAGGAAATCCATATAATAAACCTGTCTTTCCTTACAAGTAATCATTAGTTTCAACTCAGTAATTGTTCAGAACACTGTCCTAGAATAATGTTGAGATTAATACTGTTGAGTTTAAGTTTGACATGAGAAATTAAGGAAGACATGTATTACAGTAAATGTAGTTAAGGAAAACAATTAAGAAAAAATCCTACTCTGCTGTAGAATATTAAAGATTTTCTGTTTGTACAATTTCAATTTGAAGTTAAATGATTATATTAATTTTCTATCTTTGTCTTCCTAAATTATTTAAAATCAATATGTATGCATTTTTTCTCTTATATTGTAAAATATCTAATGTTTATTTAAAGTTAAAAAGACATGTAAATCCAATTCCATTCCGTAAAATATTTATTTGAAAAAAATATGTACCTTGAAATTTTTGTTGTTAAACAAACTATGCATTTTTAGCTGTAATCTTTGTTTATTTATATATCATATTCTATGCATATTATGTTCTTAATTTTCTTTATAAATCATAAAGTCTAATATTACGAGACTTTAATTAACCAGACTATTTCGGCCATAATTCTAATAATTTTCTTCTACGACTCAGGTAATATTAAATATTCAATATTTCCTTAATTTATGACAATAACAATCAGAAATATAGAGTCATAAAAGAATCACAGAAATAAACTTATTATGCAAAAAGGTTAATTTCTTCCTGGTTTGTACTATATTATATGATGTTAACTGGAACCAGTTAAAAGAGTTTTGTGACATTGATACTGCTTGTAAACACTTTGCCAGATATTAGATCCCATATTTTCCATGTTTGTACCTAAATAACGTATTTCTAAACATAGACAAAAAAATCACGTAAGGAATGATATACAGCCTGTTATTTAAGTACGTGGCCAAACTTCAAGGGGTAATTCCTTGGGTGATTCTAAGATGAAAAGTTTATATAAACATAGGCCCGGTAATGCTTCATTTTCAAGATACAGAGTGTCAAACTTTTTAAAAAAACCGTTTCTTCGTAAAAATTTTAATAATCCTTTAGCCGACTTTATTGAAATTCGGCAGTGTAATTTATAGTAGAAAGGGACTAATTTAGCCCTAAGTAGATTAGAATTATCGAGTCCAGTGGCGTCCCGGGGACACCTTAACCTAGATTTGACAAAAAATGTGTGCCACTGACTTTATTAAAACTTTTTTAATTTTTTCCACTAAGCAACTAACTAAAAATACACCTTTTCCTTCTCTTGACTTTTTTTGTATCTTGCTTCGTTTTCGAGAAACAAATAAAAATCACTTTATTGCATGTCCTTGAGACAACTGGGATAATAAAAAATTACAACTACCAACTATCAATAACTGGGGTATACCTGTTATTTTTTTCCATATCAATAGTCTATTATAGTCTTAAAAATTGTTATAAAAATTTATTTTTAAAAAAAAGTTTGACACCGTGTCTTGAAAAAGAAGCATTACCGAACCTATGTTTATATAAACTATTCGTCTTAAAATCACTCAAGAAATTACCCCTTGAAATTTGGTCACGCACTTAAATAACACCCTGTATATCTAAGAGCAGTCTAAAATCTTATAATAATATAAATCAGTACTAAAAAAATATTACGCTTAATGCATCTGCTTTTTGTCAATACATGGGGTTTTGGTCTGATACTCTCATAGCTTATCTACTTATATGAACTATAAAAGGAATTTAACCTACCTAAGAGTATGATACATATTGGAAAATAATTTCCGACCCTCAAATTATAAGCAATCTCTTCGCAGAATGTTTTCAGCTGACGCTTCAGCTTGAATGCTTAAGTGAACCGTTAAGCATTCAAGTTCCCGTAGAGACGATATATGACACAAAAAATTAAATTAAAATCAAAATTAACATGTAATCCTGGCATAATACCATCGGTTGTAGTACATGACTGTACTTCTATCTTTGCGATATCCTTATCAATTATTTTTAATTTGTCTATTCAGACCAACATTTCCGCATTGTTGGAAAAGTTACAAATAATGCCAGTTTTTAAGAAAGGAGGCAGAACATCGACAACTAATTATTGGCCTATTGTTATGCTGAATAATTAATTTATTTAAAGTTTTTCAAATGTTGCCACATGAACAGAGTTATTCGTATAAGTCTTACCATCAGGTGTTCTGCAGGGGTCTAACTTCGGACCGTTCTTATTTAATATCTTTTTTAATGCTATCGCGGCTGATATTACTGTAATTGTCTTTTATATGCATATGATTTAAAATTATTTACTTACTATGTAACCTACTTTTAACAGTTTATAAATTGCCATATTGTATCAATTAATAACCAGTTCTTACAAATACGATATTTGCTGCTTTATAATTCGTTACGATATAAAATTTAAAATGGTTATGCGAATATCAATATTTATTAATTGTTGATTGATGTACAGAAATATATTAATCAACTTTTGATATAACCGGAAGTCTGGTAGGGAGGTTGGTAAATATTTTATTTAAAAGTAACATAGGCAACTACTTCCTATACCAAATTTAATCTTTATGTAAACACAAAAGACACATTTTGCTGGCAGAATGTGCTTAACAAATCGTATAATACTTTGTATTTCTTTCGTTTTATTCGCAAGTAAGTTTTCTTTTTGGTTTCCGGATAGATTCCGCATAAAATTTTAACTTGTCAGTGTTTTGTCATCCGTTGCAAGTGACTTCTTCAGGGTTGCTTTCTTAAACAGTGCTGCTCCAAGACTGATATTGTATTTTGCATATGGAGTATATTGTATCTTTAGAATTAGCAATAATTATCATTAATCACACTTTTTAGGATTAAAATTGGCGCTCCTAGAGGACAGGACCCTAGATTACGAAATTTCACAAACCCAGGCGTCGTATATGATTGCCCTTTTATGAAAGGATGTAAACCTCTGGATATATTTGCAGGTTGGTGAACGTGAAATAATGTACTGTTCATTTCATCGCTAATTTCCAAATAAAAAACTCTCTTATCTTGTCGATAAACGGAACAGTTTAATTGAGCCTAGCCATAAAAATAAGCCACGGTATGAGAAAAGAGCCGTTTGAGATTCATTATTTGGCAAATAGCGATGAAATAAACTATATATATGTACATATTAATATTGTCATGAAACATATCGCCAAAGAAATTTTCATAAATTTTTGCAAGCAAGAAATCTGTTTTCCTAGAAATTTATATTTATTTGTACTGAGATTACTTCTTAATAATATGTGACTTACAAAATATACTGTTTTATTTAATTGTAGCTTATATATACAGCGTGATGCCACTGATAATGCTGAAACTTATCTTTAACAACTAAACATATTCAAGTTGAAAAGTCATTCTTTTCTGAAAAGTATAGAATAACATCAGTAGAGTTTTTTTAAACTCAAAATTTAGTTGGATTGATTTAATTGGTAATTTAGTTGAATATATTTTGATGTAATAATTTTCTTAAAATCAAACATATCAGTGCATAAAAATATTTAAATGGGTTATAATAACCAATACATCGAAACGTGTATATCCATAGTACAAAATTAATATTATAAAGAATATTACATTAAAAATGTTTTGAAAGCATAAAGGAAATAAATAAAAGTAATAATACAAGGTAAGAAAACAGTTAGACAATTTATATGTTCCGATTTATTTGTTATATGTTACTGACATAGATCGTATCGATACATATGTATACCCTATAGATTTCATTCGACATTTGTCCTGATTTGTGTACGGCACTGATGAAAACTAATAAGTTTGAAACAGCTGTATGTCGTTCGGTTCCGATCCGGGACAGATGTCGAATCCTACCTGTGGCGGGTTTTATTTTTGACGGCCAAGAAGATGTTGTTTATATGGATTTTACTAAAGCTTTTGAAATAATTTATCCATGAAATAATTCTAGAAAAATTAAAATATTTTGGAGTTTTTTCCTTTCGTTATACCTGTTACTACATCTGGAATACCACAGGGGTCCACTTTAAGACCATTGCTATTTATAATGATATTTATTAATGATATTACTAACATTTTAGGCTTTTTTCCAGACTCTAAGATTTTCTAGGCTCGCACTATGATTTGCTTGCAGACGGCCTTAAGATTTTTCAAATCACATCAATAATACATAAGACGTCAGGGTTCATAATCCGGAGCTGTAAAAAATTTCAAAATAATCATCTGATTAAATAATTTACTATTCGTGTATACGGTTCAAACTGAAATATGCTTTTAATATAATAACAAAAAAATTTAGTGGAACACATTCAAAGAAGATTTCTAAAATTCTTGCATTTTAAAGATATATGGAATATACTAAGATATGCCACAATCATCAGTTATTACTTGACTGTCAATTGAATTTTCGTATACTACAATATTCTTCTAGACAACACATCTTCCAATTATCAGTAGTCAAGGGTAATATACTTTTGCTACAATTTCAAAGTTAACAGCAGATGATTTAGAACGTCACGATGTTAAACAATTTTACTTTTCCGCACTCAACTATACCAGAGCGGAAAAGTAATGTAATCATGTGAATAATAAATAGTTTTAAAACCTTAAAACGGACTTTTTCGCACGTAGAACAGCTCTATCTCGAACTTGAGTGGCCGAGAAAAAATGAATCAACACATAAATGCAGAATATGTGTTTTACGCGACAGTTTTACTTTTTTCATTGGCGACTGCTTCAGTGCCGTATCAATACGATTGTGATCGAACGAAGTTATTTTTATCTCATTCATTCGTATATAATACAGGCAGAATATATGTTTTTTTTTTGTTCAATGCAAAATCAGCAACGCGTTAAATGTTTGTTCAATAATAATATCTCAAAATGAACATAAACATTTACATCGTGATTTCTCATGACCCATGGACAGGGTGCAGTGTCCTATCCACCTCACAATCGATAGATCTCGTCTGGTAGACGTCCCTAATCAGAATCAGTCGAAACCCGATCGATCCGACACGATTTAATTGAGTGATCGTGCTAACAAAAAAAATCTCAAATAGTCCACCATTGTGCTTTCTCATGACCAATGAACACGGTAGAGTGTGTTCTATCCACATCAAAATCAATAGGTGTCGTCTGGGAGATGTCCCCGATCAGAATAAGTTAAAACTCGATCGATCCAACACGATTTAGTTGAGCTATCGTGCTAACAAGAAATTTTAATGCCGACGACACCGACAACGACACATACACAAATTTTGTAAAAACCATTTTTTTTTGTTTTTAGGCCGAAAAACGAAAAATAAACGCTAGAAAATTATTCTTTTTCCATTTTCACTTTTCCGCACTCCACTATACGCAAAATATTAATATAATCGTGTAAAGAAAAATTAAAAAAACAAAATTTTTTTTGGGTTTACTTTTCGTTTTCCGTCTAAAAACAAAAAAAAATTGTTTTAAAATTTTTTTTCTGCGTGTGTGTCGTTGTCGTCGGCATTTATTCTTGTTAGCCCGATAATTCAACTAAATCGTGTCGAATCGATCGGGTTTTGACTGATTCTGATCAGAGACGTCTGCCAGATGACACTTATTGGTTTTGAGGTGGATAGAGCATACTCTACCATGTACATGGGTCATGAGAAAGTACAATGGTGGACTATTTGAGAAATTTTTGTTGTTAGCACGATCACTTAATTAAATCGTGTCGGATCGATCGGGTTTCGACTGATTCTGATTAGGGACGTCTACCAGACGACATCTATTGCTTTTGAGGTGGATAGAACACACCCCACCCTGTCTATGGGTCATGAAAAAGCATGATGGTGGACTATTTGAAAAATGTAAAACTGTCTCATAAAACACATATTCTGCATTTATCTGTTGGTTTATTTTTTCTCGGCCACTCAATTTCAAGATAGAGATGTTCTACGTGCGGAAAAGTCCGTTTTAAGGTTTTAAAACTGTTTATTCTTCACATGATTACATTACTTTTCCGCTCTGGTATAGTTGAGTGCGGAAAAGTAAAATTGTTTAACATCGTGACGTTCTAAATCATCTGCTGTAGCTACTTTGAAATTGAAAGGTGCAATATTAATAGCATGATTAGACTCTAATAACATTTACGCAAAAAATGTAATTTCTGTAAATTAATTTACAGAATCAAATGTTGTTAAACTGAACCTCAGCAACTCTATTGTTTTCAAACACGATGATAAATTTTTTCCTAATTTTCTAATAGAGAATTTTAGACTCCTTCGATCCTATTAATTTTCCTATACCCAACTTCAATCATTTTGCTGGTACAAAAGGTTTCTATTAGAATTACTGAAAATTAAATGAAAATGTCCTGTTGTGACTATGTAAATTTAAATTTAATTTTAGGTAATTGCAACAAAACCCTTTTATAACAATAAAATAGTTGAAGATAGTCTATAGCTATAGGTATAGACTATAGAGGAAAGGTACTATGGATTGAAGTAGAATAAAATTCTCTACTATAAAACTGTGTTTTTTTATAATAGTTAAGAATTAGTCTAACGCTCTAATGTAGAGAGCTCTAATGTGGTTCTCTAATGTAGAGAGCCACGATATAAAAGTACTTTATTTTAATTAAATATCTGAAAAACAGTTGCTTTTATGTCTAAAGGGGATTACTGAAGGGCTTCGTAAAATAATCAGTAGAAACCAAATGTGCAACAAAGAATACGCCGTTCTTTTCGGTGTACTGGAAGTCGATAGCAACTCGCAATCGCGACAGTACAATCGGAAGTGCAGTTATCTTATAAATTTTCATTGAATAGAGAGCATGAGTCAATACGTTTATGATAAATTGCCAAAAAAAAAAAAAAAAGAAAACATAATTGCCAAGGCAATACTTTTGATGGATGGTTTCGACCAGTTAGCTTATATATTATGTACTGGTTTTTGAAGTAATTTCTATATTCTATCCTCATACATCACGCTGTATAATCAACAGGCAGTATCGATTAATACAAATGCTAATTTACGAAAATTTCTATAATATCCGCCATTCAGATTTACGTACCCATTAATCATTGTTTCATGTATATGATGTTTCAGAATTTGAAATAAAAAACAATTTGATGGACATGAAAAATTGACCAACACACGTTTTAAATCTTCACAAGTTTTAATTAAATCTGCACTTATTTTAAACCTCATCAGTGATTGTAATCACCCCATTAGAAACCACTAATTTTATTTTCTAATTGTACCTCCTACTTTTGAAAATACTGAAAGGAAATTCCCTCTTCATAGTGGATACAGTTACATAATTAATATAATTATATAATTACAAAATATCATAATTAATATTTTAACTATATTTCTTATAGGAAAATAATTATCTTCTAAATAACAATTCATTTCGACAATTGCTATTGAGATTTAATTGTGTTACAAAATAGATGTTTCCTTAATGGGTGTATCTAAACTAAGTCAAGTAATACAGTCAATAGAATTAGTTACGACAGAAATGAAAACTGGAAATTATATATATTATACTTACTTAATGACTCTATTTAGTTTGCAAACACTCTGTATAGAATATAACGTACTAACGATGATTTGGCACCTATGTTACGATTTTAACTTGTTTTTTGTATACTCGTATAAAGGAATATAATTTCTGTAGAGGTTGAAATAAACTGTTTGGAAGATAAATATATTATGTGGCAGAAATATAGATAAATCGAGATTCAATAAATAAAAAGGGGATTCACCACCATTCACTAAAGGTCTAATTACCAATGAGGTTTAAAACGAATTTTTGGTACCACTGAAATTGGTTTTTATTTTAATCCTACTATATTTTCAAATATACGGAGATATGGCTTGCAAAAAAATTCTGGGAGATCTTGTATATTAAAGTTCTTAAATAAATGGTAATTGACTATGATTATTCAATAGAGTATGACAATTACAAGTCTTTGCTGACGAATGCCTGGGTTGGTGGAACAATGGATATCAGTTATAAATTTGAAAGGTTATCGGTAAGTTATACTCTTACACATATCAAACTTATAAATTATTACTAACTCAAAATGATAAAGTGGTCGGTGAATGGAATTGATAGCGGAATCACGGTCAAACCCAAATTGTAAATAGTTGTTACTGCGATCGTCGTCCTTGTAGCGATAAATTGGATATTTCTTTTAATTTATCGCTATCGCTTCCTTCCCTTTTTTTAATTCACATCTACTGAAATTAATCATTCTGAGTCTGCCTTACCGTGTTATACATTTTACTAAGTTTACACAAAGAAAATGTAGCGAAAATTTTGTAAACACCTAAACTACATTGCACTGAAAACTAGTTATACAGTACAAAATTGCGTAGGAGCATTTTACACATAAAAGAATTTAAATTTAAAATTTACTCTTCTTAACTATTCTCTGACCCGAAAGCTATTCAAATATATTGTGGCAAAACTTTTAATGTAGTCTTATTTGTTTTGAGATTTTTCTCTTTTGTCAAAAGGTGTTACGAAATTTTCTTCTCAATTTGACATTTTCAGTGCATATGATTTATTAAATTAAAAAAATACGTCGTATTTTTTGCAACAAAGTCCTTAAAAAAAATAAAACTGATCAGTTCATATACTGTACGATACAATGTAACTCATGCTTCAAGATATTAGAATCATCACTCTAAAATCAGGCATTCGATGTTGGGAGTGGCCATCTCTAAACCCGAACATTGTCAACTCTTTAGATTATAATAATTTTAGTTTTAATTAGTACCTACATTATTTCAAAAGTTAATAATGACGTTTCGTGGTCAGGGTTAAAAGTATTAAATTATTCTTAATACAGCACAGATTTGGTTTTGACGAAATAACTTTTAAGGCGAAAACTATTATGAAAATATTCAAGAATCAAGCAATACTTTAAGAATAAAACGTTAAATCAGATAAAACAGATCAGTAGAAACAGAATTGTCTCCAATTTAAACAATTTTTTTGAACAACATGAAGGGACAGCCATGGGTAACTCTTTGTCACTTCTCGTTGCCAGGATTTTCATGAATAGATTTAATATAGAAACAAAAGAAGAATTGAAGTACTTCCCTAGAGTTTGGCTTAGGTACGTGGGTGATGTGCTCACATTATTTGACACAAAGGTCATTAACATTGATAACTTCGTTTGCAAATTAAATAATCATTTCGCGTCAGTAAAATTCACACATGAAGTTGAAACCAATGAAACTGTTATGATGATACTGATAGTTGAAGCAATTACCATTCTTAGATATAGTAGTTATTAGAAATAATGAAAGTAAGATAGAATTTGACATACAGAACCAGTATTCTCAGATGCATATATCCCTAATGATACCCACCATTATGTTCAACACAAAATGGCGAACCTCAGTTTTCTAACCCAACGCCTACTAAGCTTCCCTCTCAATAAAGATAAGTTTGAAAAAGAAAAAGCGCTAATCAAGGATATAGCTGAGTGTAATGGATATTTTCTTGGTATAGTTAAAAAATTATTAGCAAACGTAAATTTAAAGAGACACTTCGTGTTTCTACAATTCCTCAGAAACACAATTCCTCAACCTTTCAAACTGAAGGGAACATCCAAACAAATATGTATCTATTCCTTACAATCCTCGATTCACCTATAGTATTAATAACATTTTTAAAGATGTAGGGATGACGGTAGTTCATTCATCGAGATATAAATTAAAACAATTTTTAGGCAATCCAAAAGACAAAATTAACACAAACGACAGGTCGTGGATTTACGAAATCAGCTGCAACGATTGTAATCAAAGGTATGTCGGACAAACCAGATGATATATTCAAACTAGTTTCTAAGGGCACATGGCACATCTCAAATATGGTAGAACAGATAAGTCCAGTATTGCCCAACATGCCTTAGAGGACAATCATAAGATATATATTAGCAACTTAAGATTAATTAGGAATGGTAGCAAATACTAGACAGCTAGATGTATTTGAAAATTTAGAAATTGAAAAGTGTAAAAATAGCATGAATACTGACAGAGGGGTTATTCCACATAGCCCGCTTAATTGGTTAGTTACTCACGGCTCACTGGGCCACAATCATGATCGTCGGAGCTGAATGAGCCACAACCGTGACGGTCAGGGCTCACTGATCCGCAAAAATAATTTAGGTATAAACAGGATATATTGATAGCATAAAATTAGTTTTAATCTTTTCCAGATGATGCCAACTTTGTTGACGAAACGCACGTCGAGTGTAGTGTATAGTATTTTGGGGTTTTGTGGAAAACTATGTTAAATTAAATTTTATTCACACATTTAGTCGCAACAAAAACTTTGAGGGGCTTAAAATTGTTAATAAAATTAGGATCTTGTCAATTATTCCAAGTTAATGACGCAACCGAGGCATTGCCCCGAGGCCCCCGGCGCGAGGGGGCCCCCTGGCAGAAAATTAAAAGGGAAAATGATTCAACCCCATCAGAAAATATTGAAAAACACGTGGACAAAGATTCCTAAAAATATTATTTAGAAAATAATCATCAAAATGAATTAATTAAGGTGATAAAAATAAGAAAATCTACACGTATGCTAATCTGAAACTTTTTTCTTATGGCTTAAGGTTTTGGGCTTACGAATTTTACTCAGATAACACTTCAATCAATTGTTTGTAATGAATAATATCTAAATATAATTATTATGGACAAAATACAGTGATTTTTATCCTTCATTTTTTCTATATTAATACCACAAGTAATTTTTAAATGGGGCCCCTACATTTTGTTTTGCTCCGGGGCCTTTTCAGCTCAAGTTCCGGCACTGGGTACTGTTATAAGGTATTGTACAGGCTAAAGTTTAATTAATCATATTTAAAACTGCAAAAGAAAACCTAAAGTCTTATATCTCGAAAGCCTGTGCGTTTAAGCCTCATGTTCACCAAATACGAACTGTTTGAACTGTTTATCTTAAAATCATATAAGGAATTACCTTTAAAGTTTGTCTATGTACCTAATTGAGTTGAATTAATTTTTTATAGGAACTTGGATAGAAATTGAATTAAAATAAATAACAGTAATGAAACGAAGGTGCTTTACTTACAATAAACTGAGATATAATATAATAGTAAATTATATTTGTTTTATTTGGCGGAGTTTAACATAAAACTATTTTTTCACTCAACTAAATGAAAATATAAATAATGTGATGAAATATGAGTTATATTATGTCAAACTTGTCTAGATTTCATATTTCTGGGTTTAAGATTAATAAAGAAAATTGTCGCAAGTAATAATAATAAAATAAAAAATAATAACAATTGAAACGTGTGGTTTTATATTTATTCATATTTTTTTCTTTTATACACGAAACATTAAAACACATATCCTCTTTTTTATAAATATACAATTTTTACTTTTATATGTATATAAAACAAGGATGCTTTACATCTGAGAAGATTATTATCTTAAGGTTATATTAAGATGTTTTGATATTTTATTTTGTAAAACTTAATTTACCAGTTTAGGACCTTAGTTTAATATTTAGTGCTAGGGACAATTTGATCGTAAGATCTCTTGATATTATGTGTGAGAATATCAATACATTTAGGATACTGTTTTAATAAAGTGGTGATACATATGTTGTTAATATTACTGTTTTAGATTTGTGGTTTTAAAAGGGCGGTAGATAGAGGATGGGATTATCATACAGTCGGTGCTTGTTATTTATCGTACTTTCCTGAAGTCTTTGAGGAGGTTATGCCATTGCAAGGCAAGTATGAATTTTGTATAAAGATAAAGAATTAATTAATTGCAGTATTCGTTTATGCACCATATAAAATCTTCATATTTTTAGATAAGGCAATATATAAAAGAGTTGTTTATCTGAACGGACAAGGACAAGCTGGTTTTTCTGCGCATTTCCCTACTGTAAGTATATTGATTGCACTGTACATGTAGGCATATTGTAAAAGAATATATCAGTGACACATTATTATCTTGAGATTACTGTGAATATGGTTGTGGTTATTTTCCTGAAAATATTAAGATGATATTATTTGTGATGCAATTACCGGTCCTCGTCATGTTCACGGAATATAAGCCCAGCGAATCGATGGACTCCAACAGAGCTTTCGGAGATCTGATTAAATTTTGAAATAAACCATGGTTTTTCGATGGTCATAACATTACATATTTCTTTAGACATAACGTTAAAATGGTTATATACATATTGTTATAAAAAATAAGAGCTATAGATTTTGGATTAAAGAACAAACCCAAATTGACTTATGAATATATGATTTGAACTACATTGTAGTCTCCTTCTCATTTTCCCTTGGAAAAATGAGGAAAGAGATAGGAGTATTACATCAATTTAAAATGGTAGCAATACGCTATTTTGAAAAAAATATATACAATGCAGGCCATTCATTAAATGCATTCAGACGTAATTTGAGGCACACACGAGACTCACAACTGTTACTTGTGTGTTTTTACTACATTTATAAACTGAGTATAGCTTAATAAAACCCTCTTATCGGATGAGACAAGAATTTATTCAGATAATCAGTAAGTGCTGAAAAACGTTCACGTATAACGAATACTTTAATGTCTTTAAAAGACATTTTAAAATTTTTGTATTTCAAGAAAATTAAAGTAATAAAACTCTAACAGGAGTCACACAATCAATCGTGGCATATACGTATACTAGACAAAACATCATAGATTGGCCAGGGTCGGGTCGTCAGTTCGATTTTCAGAAGAGCGAACGCACTACTTGGTCTGGACTCATTCACAACTTGTTTCACATTACCATTCATGCACGGATTGGTCGGTAGATAATTCAAGACCAACCGATCAGGAATACTAATCTGTTAATGAATGGTGATCTTTAAAAGGAGTTGTTTGATAATGATTCATTTTACAGGTAACCTTATACGCTACTAAAGTATCTTTGGCAGCCTTTCGTGGATATTCCATTGGATATTCCAGGAAATTTCTTCATCATCTCTTCGGTCGTTATATGTGCAAATCCTTTAACCTTTTTCATTTTACTTAGTAACAAATCCTTATTAAAATCCATTTATAACATATGACACTGAGGCTTCTATCTACTCAAGGTTTAAAAAAACAAACACGAGATGGCGTAAAGACTGCCTGCCAAAGATACTTTACTAGAGTATACTAAATACATCCAACAAATGTCAATGTCATTAAGTGATCGACTTAAGATTGACAATAGATTACGATACGTATTCCTGTCGAAATAAATCAATACTTTAATCAGGTACATTTTAGCTGAAAATATAATTTATTTAATCATTTCAATAATTATTTATCTAAAGTATCTAAGTTTTGATAACCGTATATATGCTTTACATAATAAGGCATAAACAATAAATTAATTTTCTCCATTAAAAAGTTACTTCAGTCACTACTTAAATAAATGACCTGCTAAAAATGAGCACCTTGTATATGTTATTATGTACGAATTGTTGTCTTAAATTGCTACAAGTTTGAATACCTATTTGTACACAAGCTTGAGTTGTCCGATGTCGTAAATATATTAATGATTTTGGTTCAGTAATATAAACATTTGTCTTAAGGTAACCCCATAAAAAACATCTAATGGCATAATTCATCCAAGTAGTGAATTTATACATTTGTCTAAAAGATTTAGATATTAATATTTATACTAAATTATATATTAAGTGTCCATTATGTGATTCCCCAGGATTCCAGCCTACACATTTAATTTCTGCGCAAACTGACTTTAGCCATCATGAAAATTATATGTATTTTCATCACACTAGTTTGATGGACATTTTTCTTGTTGACTTTTCCATTAAGAAAGAACATGAATTTTTCAGAAAGTGGTATTTAAATAACGCTGATTTTTCAAACACATGATTCACTTAGTTAACAGATTATAATTATTAAATTAAATAAATATAATCTACAGAAAACGTTAACATATCTCTCCTATCAATTCCTAATATGAAAGAGGAAGTTATCAATGCACTAAAAAAATGAAAATACGGAATGACAACTGGTCCAGATGGAATTTCGTCATTTCCTGTGCATTTGCCTTTGTTAAACCTTCAGCAATATTATTGCATTTGGTTCTTAATACATGATGTTTTTCTAAAGCCTGGAAAAAAGCTAAGATACGTCAAGTATTCAAGATATCTGACAGATGCAAAATTGGAACTAATATAGGCCTATTACGATACTATATAATTTTAGCAAAGTTTGAAATTGTGTTGTACTATGTAATATTCTGTCATACAAGGTATCTAATTACTGAATGCCAACACGGATTTGTTAAGGACAGGTCTTCTCTAAATAATTCGGTCTGTATTACACAATTAGTTGCTTTTGCATTGGATGAAACTTTCCAGGTATCATTCATCGGTATAAATGTCATTTATAATGATTTCTCCAAAAATAATTTTCTTCGACATGCTAGACCATGGTATTTAACTCAAAAAGATAAGTAACTTTAAATTGTTAGACATATCTTCTACTATCGTATTTATGGTAGATGGTAGAAGACTAATAGTTTAGTATCTTGGTTTTAGTTCTGTCGAAATATTTGTAACATCAGGTGTTCCACAAGAATCTATTTTGAGGACCTTTGTATTTATCTGTTTATAAATATCTGCCAGGGTATAGAGTCGAAAATTTTGTTGTATGCGGGCGACTGTAAACTATTCCGTTAAATAACATGTGTGCGGGACTGCATTTTACTTCACAATGAAATTAACAATTTAAATGTAATTTTACATATTTTATTCGTAAAGCGTCTCATATTAAGTACTTTGATTATAATATTAATAGCATTCATTTAAACAAAGTTAGTGAATTAGAGGCTTAGGAGTGATTTTTGATTACAGACTGGCTTAATCATGTAAATAATGTAAGCTTAAACAGGTATAAAATGCTTGATTCATTATAAGAAATTCTATGTGGTTTACAATGCCTAATACGTTAAAATAACTATTTGATACTTTTGTGAGGATCTAAGTTAGAATATGAATCTGTTGTATGAAATAAGGTTATGATATTTATATAGGTAATCTAGAAAGAGTTCAGCGGCAATTTTTAAAATACGTAGGTCTTCTTTGTGATATGAGTTTATCCAGTTAGGGTTCTTCGACACAAAAGTTTATTGAATAGATCTAAAGTTCAGCTCTTAGGAATTCGAATAAAGTATTGAAATGTAATGTTTTTACATAAATTAATAAAATGATTGTATTGACTGTCCAGGCTTGTTATCATAAATTAAGCTATAATATTGTGCAATATTTCAAAAATAGATTATTCAATGTTTCAAAAATAGGTTTATTTTAGATTTTGCTATTATTTTACTTTATGTATATATGTTTTATATTGAGTTTTTCTATTCTATAATAGGCCCTGGCTGTTGGATGGTGTATAAATAAATGAATAATTAAAAACTATTGAAAGTCTTCACCTTAATAACCTACTAGTCTGTACTGCAGGTATTTTATTCCGATCAGCATAAGAAAACCTGTAAAACGAGATCACTTTTCTACTTCGCCTCATTTAATTGAAGGGGGAGGGGGTGCTTTTGGTGCACATTGTGTATTGATAACCGCCGTTAGAAAATTGACCGATTATATTATTTCTATTCATGTTCATCATGAAAGAAACCTCCGAAATACAGCATTTTAATTTCGCTATACGTTGAGGACTTCATACAATATATTAAGTATTTGCCCATGCACAGTATTTATTTTGATTTTATTTTCCTTTTACATTATAGAGTTATTTCTAAAGGGAAGAATTATTGTTATTAAAGCTGCCCTTCGTGGGTAAGGTATTAGTGGTGTTACACTTGGATAACTTCGCTTACTGTCGCGTAGATTCGAAATATTTGAATCCATATAGAATCCATATAGGTATAGGTAAATAAGTCAGTGCAATTCAGTAGCTCTGCCCTCGTATTTAACCACCCACATATTATATAAATTTAGTTATACATACTATATAAATTATTATAACTTTTACGTAGTGGCTGATATAACTGTTACTGATGAGGGATCCAATTTGGCAGCTCTACTTGTTATAAATTTGCATATATACAATGTAGGATAAGCTCTGTATTACATATAGAAAATACTGTTTCCCTTGAAATAAACTTTCGAGTCGCATGTTAAATTTATTGTTGCTATGTGGGTTAGATTTTTGATAAAATAAAAGAGAAATAAATTTATAATGGAACAAAAATTTTAATAAAAACATTGTCTGAAGCAATCACTTACTTTGTTGTTATTATTGTTATGATTAGACTAGTTATATGTATTCATTAAATTCAAAAAAACTATTCAAAAAACAATTATGAAATAGGATTAAACGTGAAATTGTGAAGCTTGTGACACTTTTATTTATTTTAGGATGAAAACCATTTAGTACTGGGTGCTCCAGGAGTATATAATTGGGCTGGTACGGTTATAGATGTTGAAGATGTAGAATATAATGATCCTGTTGCGAATCGGATTGTTGGTTCGCGAAGCAAACGGGGCATACAGCGAAATATATTGGTTGCCAGTGCTATTCAATCTAGGGTGAATGTGGCCTATGATTTGTTCGGTAATTTCTATTAATCTTATTAATAAGCTTACTATATAATGTAAATAATAAAATATATCCTTTTATTGTCTCGGTTTATGAACCGATTTTAATCATTCTTTTTGTGTTGAGTTCAGTATAGCCGTCATTTTCTCATTGGTAAAGCATCCTCAGTAGATCTATCCATCATTTAAAATTGTAAAATAAGTTAAAAAAAACCCACTTAAAAAAATGGTAACAACCAAAAAGCAAGCAAAAATTGTTTTCTACAACAATTTAATACTTATTTGTTGTTTGATTTAATGTAACTAAGAAATTATTGTTTATTATGTAATTATTATTAATTATTTTATATAATTTTGAAGTCGGTGCCAAGTTAAACATAATAAAATATATACCTTGCTTGCTACTATAACAATGAGTTTATATTTTAAATTGCTGGCATTCGCATTACTAATTACAATTAATAGTAATTACATAATAAACAGTAATTTCTTAATTACATTAAACGGAACAACAAATAAGTATTAAGTTGTTGTAGAAAACATTCATTTCTTGCTTTTTAGTTAAGTTTTTTTTTTGAAGGTGATTTTTTAAACTTATTATTTTACAATTTTAAGTGATGGGTAGACCTACTAAGGATTTCTTGCGAATGAGAAAACGACAGCTACTTAAGTAAAGAGTTCCGTTGTGTATCTTCGAAGTCCAAGGTCTAATACCAATGAAATTAAGATGGGACCACCTTGGAGCTATACTGTACTCAACGTAAAGAGAATAATTAAAATCAGTTCATAAAGGTTATACCCAAAACATACATAAAATTTATATATATATATATATATATATATATATATATATATATATATATATATATATATATATATATATATATATATAAGTCGGTTAAAAAAAACGTATTGTTCAGTGGAACTTTTCCTTTCATGTCAGGAAAAAGTCAAACCAATGTTCTCATTATCCTTTGAGAATAAAGTTAGTATAATAAAGAAGAAAAGAAATATTAACTTCTTGAAAATGTCACAGTCATGTCTAGTCGTTAATTTTAGAGATTTATTGACTAGTTCAAACGATTTTCACCTGTTTATGATCTGATAGTGATTTTCTTCCTGACTTCTTCCTTTTCTTCTGAACTTCCTGTCTCCAATTGTTCTAGTTCATTGGAATATTTCAACTAATTTCTTGAGTTGATACTTCTTGTCCAAGTGGGATTATGAGGAAACCATTCATTAAATTTTCATTCAGCCTAATCTATGTTACTCTCTGAGAATGGCGTCTGTTTTTTGTTCTAGCAGTCAGATGCGAACTAGGAGGATGATTTACAAAAATATAATAAAACCAGTATAAATCAATAGAAAAAATGTTGTCTTTATCACTCACTCACTGTTGTAAATGAACAATAATTTCTCGTTTATGCTTTGGAATACATTACGAAGAATTTTATAAATACTACGTCTTAATCGTTTAATACGTACCGAAAATTGTTGGCTAAGTAAATAACAAAGAAACAGGGTTTAATTCATTGTCTGAAACCGTTAAATAGTTGTATAATTTATATATCTTCTTAATAATAAGGTCATATAACTGTCCCTAGTAATTTAAAAAAAATGACGGAGGTGCCAATGTCAGTTTAATTCGTCTAGATTAGGGATTCCAAATCTTCTTGTACGCGAGAGCACATTCTAAAATATCAGTAGAGCACCGGGCATCATACATTTTTTCAAAGCAAATTTATAATTTAATTTAGTTAATAATACATATAACACACCAGAACAAGGTTTATATTTTGTATTTATTTTATAAAAGAATATCAATCTCAAAATCATGTGATTTTTAGAGCATCGCATTTCATTGGGCAGTACTTCATAATTAAGAGAGTATGACGCTATTTATGTTCGTAGACAATCATCAAGATGCTCATTAGTTAGTCGAGACATATATTTTGATATTCATGGTTCAAAATAATGATTCGCAAAGGTATGTGGAACAGAAAAACGATTGTACATTGTATATTCCTTAGTTGAACATGCTCTGCAATGTATGCAGCTATTTCTGTTATATCTACTTGTCAAGTAAAATGATTGATAAAAAAGGAGACATTGACTCGGTAATAGTAACTGCTGGAATCTGTTTTTAAACTCTTCTGCAAAAATTTGAAGGTGCTTAACAAATGGTTACAAGTTAAATTCACCATCGTCTACCATTTCCTTTATACTCGTATTTGGGAAATGCACGGAAGATCCCATCTACAGATGTGACATACACAATATCAGTTTTATTTTAAATGAGTTTATAAAACCTATAACTTTAGTGACATGTCTTTTCCTTACAACTCCAAATTTAATTAATTAAATTTTCCCATAATGTCTGTTAGGAAACACCAATCCATTAGCTAAGAGTCAGTTAGTTTATAAAAATTTTCATAATTTAAGATAGCTTTATATTTCTTCAGTCAAGCGTAAAAATCTTGTAAGAACTTGTACTTTGTACTGTATCTTTACTGCACCAACGTATTTTAGTGTACAGGACGAGATCCGGTTATTTATGTTCAATATCTTCTAATAGGGCATTTAAAGTTGATGCTGCAAAGGGGCTGCTCCAATAGAGTTGATTACTTTTGTAAATATTTTCAAAAGGCAATCTTTTACTACATACAGCTTCTTGATGGATAACACAATGGTAAGATATAAAGTTTGGGAAGTAATACCAATCGTTGCTGGTTATCGTAGACAGTTTGTGCAAAGTAGACTTTCTTTTATAGTGCAATTACTAAATAACAGTCTGACCATAACTGTTAACTGTACTGTGTTTGACACATCTGCTGACTCATTCAAATATAAAGAGAACCTGTTACATAGTCTGGTTACATAGTTACCAGTTACTCTATGTATCTTCTGATATGCAGGGTTTGCATATCCGTTGAGATTTCCTTCTTATGGCGATATTATTTGACAACTATCTGATTTTGACAAGTCTTATATTACTGACAATCTCATGTTTATTAAAAGAGCTGTCAAATAAACAATCAGTGCCAGTCAGAAATGCTTTTTTTTAATAAATCACCATCCTAGAACGACTTTTTTGTCATACGAGAAATTTTTAAAGAAGCACTGGTAACATTTTTAGATGATTATATATCGGCGATGATAAGAGATTAGAAAGTAATGTTATAGTTGTGTCAATAAATAATTAGATAAAGTTTATTACGGTAATATATGGAAACATGCCAAGATGATAGTGGTATTACCAGTTTTTTTAAGTTGTTTACTGGATAAGTTTAGAAGATTAAATTCATTTTCTGCGTAATCTACGATTTACAAAATTGTGCATTGAGTATAATTTGAAGTAACAGTTTTAAAGTTCTCAAATGGAATTAGGGTACGTTTAATGCTTCTTCTCAGAGAATTTTCTAATTTTCTATTCATCGGTATCAGGGTTTTTTGTATTCTATTTATATTTTTGCAGTATTGCCTTTTTAATAATAAATGCTAAGATGGACGTTTTACATTCATTACTATCCTTGACCAAGATAATTGTGATATCTCGATAGCAACTGCAACTAGAAAAATTACAATCTACAGACAAAAACTATCCACTACAAACTATGAATTGTATATTACAATTTATAAATTATGAAATACGTACTAAGAACTACTAACTATTAATTACAAACAGGAAACAGCCAACTTAGAATTTATTCTCGAAACTATATCTAATTATCTATTCATCCCTAGTGCAAAAAAGGAGTTTTACTTACTTAAAAAGGAGTATCATTGATGTTTATATGTATTTAAAATATAAAGAAGTGAGGAAACAAGGTTATGTTTCATTATTAACAATTATAAATGTTATTGTAAAATAATATTATTCCATAGTAGTCAACATGAGGCAGCAGCCACCTCGGTTAAGATTTAGCTGCATGTATGTCAGTTAACTCGACACAAATCACACAAACTTCGTGTGAAAGACATTTGTGTAGAATACATACCATCTCTCGGATATAATGTAAAATTGTCAAGTCGATTGTAGGGTTTAAATCAGTGAACTTGAACAACAATTCATAAGAATATTGCAATTTTATATTCTCTGTATATAGTAGTGGCTAGACATATCATTTCAGTATAGTATATTATAGATGTATATTCATATTCATATACATATGTATAGTTTATTTAATCTCTATTTGCCAAATAAAAAATACCAAACGGCTCTTATCTCATACCGTGGCTTGTTTTTATGGCTAGACTCAGGTAGACTGTTCCGTTTATCAGTAAGATAAGAGAATTCTTATTTGGAAAATAGCGATGAAATGAATAGTATATACATTTCTTTACTGGTTATAAAATTATCATTTACCATTTTAGGCTACTCTGTTACCTCAGGATATTTTTATGGCAATAAAAAATTGTACTATGTAGGAAGTACTCCTAAATCTAGTAGTTACAGGGGGAAGGTTAGTAAATTTCTATACGGAAATCCCCTTTATATAGAATGATTCCTTGGTAAGTAATTATCTCTCTGTTGAATAATGTTATTATGTTTTTTCAGGTTATCGTATTTCAGTTTGATCAAGATAGAGCACTTAAAGAGAAGGAATCGAAAATTGGTAGTCAGTTTGGTGAATACTTTGGAGCTTCTCTTGCTGCTGGAGATATTAACAATGATAATTGTGACGATTTAATAGTAGGAGCACCATATCATGTTGTAAATACATATAACGAGGGAAGCGTTTATGTTTTTCTAGGCAAAAAGGGGGTAAGATTAAAATAAACGGAATTGCAGGCAATACTTCATGATTGCTGTGTAGCATTTTATCTATATAATAACAATTATTCATTTTTGCGCATATGTATTGGCAATACTAATTAATAAAGGGTCCTTCAATAAGGATGCTGGATTTTTACATATTAGTACTCTTCCACGCAACCGTCCTTAATTCACAATATATAGTGCGCATCTAATGCCCTTCCCTCTAATATAGCTTTGGAATTCTGAGACCTAAAGAATGAAAGTGAGCATACATACATACATTAATGTGTAAAAATAATGTTTAGATATAATCAAAGACAACATTGCGGCGTCATATTGAAAATTATATTACATATGTTCATTTTTGAAAAAATCAGTTAAATTTAATATTGGTATACCATCAAGCTATTTAGGCAGTGTCTACTTATAAAAAGTGTGATTTCTGCCAGAAATAATCGGACTAAGTGTTAGGTTTTTTCTGACAGAAATCAAATTATTTAGACGTGAATCCAATGCAATCTACATCTCAAATTGTATGTAGCTGTTTATGAAATATATGCAAAAACCATGCAAATGATTTTAAACAAATAAGTATTTGACTCCCACAAATTAAAAATGGTTCATGAGCTCACAAAAGATGATCTGAATCGTCGACTTCAAATTTGTGAAATAATACAATAAAAAATAGCCCGCAGATATTCAAAAATAATTTACGTTTTTCCTGAATGGTCATGTGAATATTCAGAATATAAAGTACTAAAGTAACGTGAATCTTTCGAAAGTCATACACAATTTCCATAAAAAATGAACGCGTGGAAAGGGACCTTGAGCATATAGTTCGACGAGTATTTTTAAATCGAAATTTAACGGGAGACCTGTATTTGAACATGTGGCAGGATGTTATTCTGCCGCTAATTTTAGTTAATTCTAGAGGAAAGTTCTGGTGAATTTCGAAATTTGAAAATATCTTCTCAAAAGGATGATGCTACTCCACACTATTATAATGCAATAAAAGTTTTATCTTAATAGATGGATTGGAGGCTGGAGTATAATAGATGGCTCGGTCTCCAAATCTAAAGTCCTTAGATTTTTCCCTATGGCGCTATTTAAAATCTAAGGTATATGCTACGCAACCCGATAATATCGAGGCTTTGAAAGAAAGAATTACTGAAGAATGTAACTTAATTTTGGCAGGAATACTTGAATATGTTAGACAACAGTTTTATAATAGAATGTTGCACTGTTATCAAGAAGGAGGTACGCAATTTTGAGCATTTATCTTAAAATTCATTTAAAAATATCTGGTACTACTTTTTATCATTTGGTTATTTGTGAATTACATTTATTGTTTTTCATTGATCTAGTATTAATTTTTAATCTAAACACAAAATACAATTCGGATTTATAAAAACGTGATTTTTTGCGTAATTTCTGGCAGAAAAGACATTCCCTAAAAATGCGATGGTATGCCAATATGAAATTTAAAATGAAATAAAAACATGAAATATACAGATAATATCCAGATATGAAAATATAATAATGATAATTTTAATATCTGTATTTCATTTTTTCAAAAATTAAATATAGAAATCAAAACTATGTATAAATATACATTTGAAGTAACTTCCAAATTATATCTTACTCATACTCTATTGCCGTTTAAAAATAATTTTGAAAATGGCATCGCAGCCCCATCTTTGATGATTACTATTTATTAACAAAACATTATTTTTACATTTTAATATATCTATGAGTAAGCAAATAAAATTTCGCCGTCCCCTCGCTCATATCGAAAGCACTTCCGGAACATGCCTCTAGAGGCTTTGGGTAAAAAACAAAAGTTACCACGTTGTTCGCAAGGGTCGATTTACTATATTTATTTTGTCAAAATGCCGAAATTTGAACGAAAAGCATTTCGTACATCTACCTAAAAATTTCGTGACACACGAAAACAGCCGTTTAGTAAATAGAGATAACTTTAATGTCATAAACGTAAATTGAAATGAGTAGGAGTCCTAATATATCTCTGTAGGGCATTCTTTGTTTAAGTAAACCCAATATTTGAGAAGTTTTTACATACATGTACTCTTTGGTACCTATCATATAAATAATTATAAAAAAATAGCTCGAAATTTTCCCAAGTCCGAAATATTTAAGTATTCTATAAGAATGTCATAATTTAGAGTGTCAAATGTTTTACTAAAGTCTAGTAAAATAAAACAAGTGTCGATATTGGTGTCATTAGCTCTAAATAGGCCACCCGTTACTTAAAGTAGAGTCGCCATAGTACAAAGTAAGGTCTAAATCCCAATTGTGAATATGGTAAAATATTTAATTTTTCCAGAGAATTGTTGATCTGTTTATATAGATATTTTTTTCTAAAATGTTAAAAATAGTTGGTAAAATGCTAGTAGGTCTAAAGTGGGGCAATTAAGTAGGATTACTATTTTTTGGAACTGGAATTATATTTGAATATGTCCAGGTATTTAGGAAACAGCCAAGCAGACATGGAATATTTTTTATATAATAAACACCATTGGAATCTTTAATACTGCTGTACTATATTCACGAAGAGTGAAACTTTAACCTAATATATCATTATATATAATTTAATTATGTTTGATATGCAGGGACAACTGAAATCAAATGTAATATTATATGGACAGAGCACCAAAGGACAGTTTGGCAGTGCTGTTATGTTTCTAGGAGATATTAATCAAGACGGATATGGAGGTAAGCAAATGAATACAATTTTAGGAGTATAAAATATAATTACGGAAACATTGTATCTGTCTCTATTGAACGCCTTTAAAGATGATTTTTGTTTATTCTACATTGAGTTAATGTTCTGAAAAAGAAAGTATTCAAAATATTTAAATATGAAGAAAACATCTTATAATTCTGTGAATTTTTATAAAGAGTCATTTTGGAGAATAGGTCACATAATCACGAATTATTCTGAATTACTTTTTAGTTGAAAATCTGAAATTAATTGGGCCTTGACGAAAATTTACTTGCATGGTACCAATAATGTGTCATTTTTTAATGTCCATGGTATATGAAATATACAAGACTAAAGTATTATTATGCGGAAACGCCTGAGTGATAATGAATATCAACTAACAAAAATCCTAATAACAAAAATTAGAGTTGTCATTAATAAATCTCTCAATCCATAATGAAAATCTCTAAATACAATCTTTCATTTGTTAATCATCGTGTTTTGTTTAACAGATAGTAAATTAGAAAAAACGTGTAAATCAAATTTAATAATGAAAATAAATTTATTTCTATTTAATCTAATAATTAATAAAATATGTATATGAAGTCTTTTAGATTCTTCATTCAGTAAATTCTATATTACCTGATAGAAATTCCCATATTTTAAAATCAACAATTTTATTTCAATATTAACATGGATTGTAATGGCTTTTTGTTTTTATATAGTATAGTATCAATTACTAGTAAATTGATACTCGTATTTACTTTTAATAATATTTAATCTTGTTATCAAAAAAAAAAAAATCCGAAACATCAAAAAAGAAGAATAATTCAAAAATATCTGCGGTAACAAACCTAGTCATGCTTGCTAATGATATTAAAGTTGTCATAGAAAACTCGCAATACATCGGAAGATCTTTAATAGGGTAATAATATTGTGTAGGAAAACTATTTGGAATTACACAGTACTTCAAGTGTACTCCAAGATAGGAATTTATTTGGGATCATTATTTTTCCTTTTATTTAATTATTCAATAATTTCAAAAATCTAAATCATTTTAAGCGCTTATATGGTGATGATGCTGTGAAGGAAAAGTAATTATTCATGAATTAATAATAAAGTTTGCTTAAATAATAGTAACGTAGATTTTCAATATTATATATAGCAAAAAATAATAAGTAGGAGTTCTTTCTACTAAATAAATAAGAAATTTCTAAAACAAGTTTTGTAAGCAAAAAGACCATGTCGTGTTATTGAGGCATAGTCATAATTTAACTAAAAGAATTTAACCTAAAGAAGAGCTAAAATGTCCTGGATTTTTAAAATAACGCTACAGTTATCTCTAAGAAAATAGAAACAATCCAGAGTAATATCTTTGTGATATACATATTTTCAGAACAAACATTTACTTAAAGTAAGGCCATAAGGAATAATATACCATTATTCAAAGAATATGTATTATAAAAGTCATAAAAAATACCATAATATGAGAAAATAAGTAAATTTTCCACTGTGAATTACTACAAGTTTTGCTATCAAGTATTTCAATTAATAATTATTTTAATATATTTAATCTAGCAGTAAGTATGTAAGTAAGCTAAAAACTACTGTACTGGAATTATTTACTATAGAGAGATATAACCTTCGATAGATTTTCTACAACATATAAAATATAATATGTGCATGCTTTTCTTATTCTTAAGGAACATGTATAATTATCTCAATTTTGTTATTAAATAGATGCTTCATATTAAGTAAGAGGTAAATACAAATTTAAATTGATCAGAATTAAATAAAAAACATTAACGTGCATTACATCCAAAAATTAAATATATTGGCAAGGCATATTTCAGGAACCATTTGAGTATGTTTTTGGAGAAAATTTTAATTCAAATTATTTAAATAACTTATGTTAGATAGGTTCAGCTTTAGTCAGTTTATTTTCCAATCAGGAAGGTTTAGAGCTACTATCAAACGAAATATTATACCCATAAGCTAGCAGCATTACATTATTATGAAGTTAAACAAAGACTAATTATTGAAATGATTCCACTGAGATGGGTAGGTTGCAAAAGACATTGAACAGCCATCGTTGATACCGGTTGTACATCTCTTGTGACCCGCATATCGGGTGTAAACGATTTCAAAACCATCTCTATAACTTTGTAGTCTTTTAAAATATAACTGCCAAATTTTAGGATAATATCACGTAATTATGAATATTCAATAAAAGTTTATTCTAGTACTTTCAGTTACAGCGCTAATAACTGCAACTTCTGTAAATTCTACTTTTTAAATACAACTGCTTGTATATGTTTTACATATTTGGATGTACCTCAAAAAAAGTAGTACATTTTCGGTTGGCATTTGTCATGACTACTAGAAAATATCTTTTCTTGTCCATCAAATAATGGAAAAATCCAAAGAAAAGAATTATTTTATGTATTAAATCATCAAGTCAGTAAATACTTTTCTTTTGAGTTATTTATGTATTTTGATGAAGTGTGTGGTATTCATATGTAAGTAATAAAGAACTAGTTAAACTATAGCAATTATCCAAAATGGTTACATTAAAAAAATGGTTTGGAAACACTATTTTCGAAATGTTCAAATGATTATAAAAGAGAAGACGGCTGACGTAATGTTATAAATCTATTTTCCACCACTTCATGGATGGCCCCAAAGAAAATATACAGGAGTCATCTACCACCTACATCCGACTTAAACTGGGCTACAATATTGACGTGAAATTTTTTCCCGAAAGTAGTGCAGTTTATTTCCGAAATTTTTTTCCAAAGCATCACATGTAGAATAACTCTGTGAATCCAAAAATGTAAAAATATATACCTATAGCATTCCATTTAAAATTTTATTTTAAACTCGTCGTACTTTTGTACACCATCTATTTCTAACATAAACACCTGGATACCTTTAGAACTAATTAATAACTGGATATCAAGTGCATAATCGAGATACCAGACATAACTATATACTTACTGCAGCAGTAAGTATTACATCATAAATCAACATTTAAAAATCGTTTTCTTAAAATTCACTATATTTATATAATGCCATCGAACTACAATTAAAACCACTAAGTGCAAGAAATTTTAAATATATACAAAAATACAGTTCTTAAACAGTCAGTAGAAAATGTTTATATACTATTTACTTCTTTCAATACTCATTTTCTACTGTCAGTGTTATATTTATATTGTTATATTCTTTACTATCTATTAAATCTAAATACATATTTACATATAATAACATCAACTCGTTTTTCCTTTTTTATTTTTATGGACTACGAATATTTTAAATCAGCAGTGAAGATTATTCAAACCTATGAATATATAATTTAGAAAAATCCCAATATTTAAGGATTAACACGAAAAACGTTAGCCTGTAGTCTATAAACTTTGCTATCAATAAAATGTAATATTTTACTTCAAATATAAATATAACGTTTGTTATTATTATCTATATTGACTCAGATTTCCCTTCTATTGTAATTTTAAAAATATTATCTTGAAAAATAATACGGATATGGGGATGATATGGATATTGTTTACACTCGGCGGCATATAAAATAGAAAGTAAATAACAACAGAAGATTTAAAAGGTCAAGTTAGAATAATTGTGCAATACATATTATCATAGATTACAAAAACTCTTTTTTAAGAACAATCATTGGTCGATTAGAGTATTGTCGGGAGGTTAGAAAAGGTCATCCATAAAAGATAATAACCAATAAGAACCAATAGTTTCATACATAGATAAATATAGTAGCTCATACATAGATAAATATAGTAGGTAATAATGATATATCAGTGAATAGTTTAAATACCCTACAATTTTTTTTGTTAAAATGGTTCTTTAATTCAATCATTAATAATGTAGTCAAGAATAATGTATTTGTCCTTTTGCGGCACCCTGTATAATATGTTCATGACGTTATATTTAACAACTTTTACTTGAATATAACAAAATATTTCTTTTACTGACGTACCTACTAAAACTAAAACTTCTATTGATGATTTTTATTAATATATTGTTATAGTATGTCTTGATTCTAGATGTAGCAATAGGAGCTCCCCATGAAGAAGAATTCAGTGGTGTTTTATACATTTATAAAGGAAACAGCCGAGGTCTTGACATAAAATACTCTCAAAGAATAATTGGAAAAAATATATCTCCAGAAATAAGAGGGTTCGGAATAAGCATATCTCGTCCAGCTGATATTGATGAAAATGGATTCAAGGGTAAGTAATGTTACCTTATTCTATTGAATGTATGATATACGATGTACTTAAATAAAATATCTCAAAATATTGAAATAAGGTAGTTTTAAATATAAATTACTATTTGCCAAAATATTAAATAATTTTACAGTGGAATTCCGTAGTGAAGGAGCATCCTTTCTTGACTATTGTGGCCTACACATTTTATTAAAATAATCTACATAAATGTAATCGAAAATTTAAGATATGAAAATTAACGTTATTCATATTGTTAATTGTATATAAGTTTATTTTGAGGCTTGAATATTTCTTATTAGGATTAGCCAGTTAGAAAAAGTAAATTAATTAAATTAAGGCACGGATTAATTATTCTACTTAATAAAAAATACATCGATTTAATAGAAAATTATAGACCAATAACACTCCTATCTTGTTTTCAAAAACTGTTCGAATTAACATTTATTCTGTGATTGATAAAAATAAAAGTAGTAGTTATAACTCTCTTATTTTTGGTTTAACAAGAGTTTTCGACTATGTTAAACATAGTCGAAACAAAACTATGTTAAACATAGTTTTGTTTGAGAGATTACTTTATCTTGGAATTAAAAATCCATGTAATAAATTGAATCGTTCGTATTCAATGGCTATATTTGTATACGAGCCCAGGCTCATAATAGTTCGGCCAGGCATAAATACAACATTTACAACTAGTATATTTAAATAAAAGTAATAACACTTGTTTGTTAATAAGACAAACAAGTGTTATTATTAACAAAGCTTGTTAATAAAAAACCATTAAGATTCGCGGTTCAGAATAGTTCGACCGCTTCATCAAAACTGTGTTACATCATCTTTACTAACAATAGCATCTTTAATTTTGACACGAATTGTATCTACCAGCATACAATTAGCATACTCTTCAGCAAGAGCGCTGTCCCAAAATTATCGTAATTTGGTGCGTAGAGCTTTAACTGAACGGGATGGATGTTTGCGCAACTGTTTTTTTTAATTTTATGCCACAATGTTTCTATTGGTGAGAGGTCTGAACTGCTAGGGGGTCATTCCATAATAGGGATATTATGTTCCGTAAACCAAGATTTGACAGTTTTTGCTGTGACATGCAGCACCATCCTGTTGGAAAATTTACCGCGCGTCGGTGCCTTCATATATTGGTATTGACGGCAAAATAAACTGTCAACAGTTTATACTTCTCTGCTGCCACAGTACCATCTAAGAAACGCTATGTTCCTACGCCTACACAATTCATATACTCCCAGATCATAAGACACGCAGGGAGCTTCACTTTCCTAACCAAACAGTCAGAATGATAAGTTTCCTGTGGGGTTCTTAGAACACGTTTTCTGGTATCACCCAAACAGATTTAAAATTTGGATTCGTCACTCCAAATTACCATTGTAACTGATTGATTTTCTGTCGTTTACTTAATAACGGCTTCTTTTTTACCTGAGGGAGAAACCGGTAAGTTCAAAAGTAAAATGTAAAGAATCAAACTTTACCTTGTAGAATTTGTATCCTATTTTCCTTATTGGACGGATTATCTATTATACATTTCAGTAATTAGCCGATCTATTCTAAACCGCGAATCTTAATGTTTTTCATTAATAAACTTGTCACTGACACATCACAACGCAGTAATATTTCTTCGTGTTTAAGTTAAAAGTTTATACGTTGTCTCTGCTACCAATATTTTTCTTTAATAAAATGGTTTTGAGTGTTATTACTTTTATTTAAATATATTAGTTGTAAAACTATGCTTGGCCGAACTATTATGAGCCTGGGCTCGTATAATGCATATGGTATATAATGCATATTCAATGGAAATTTCGTATTAAATTTGTAGCCTGGATGTTAAATTAAAGTATATACAATTAGCGGACTATGTGATCAGGAGTTCCTCGAGGAACTGTGCTTCCATCTCTTCTGTTTGTATTTACACATATCTACACGACTATTTAGTAATAATCTGGAGTATACCTTGATTATGACACGATAATCTGTATAACTTTAGATTTTATAGTTTAGTGGGAAATATAGACGAAGCCAAATATATTATGTGACATGACGGACTAAAATACAAAAGGAGATGTCACTTGCCTAAACAGTAGTCACAACCCTTAGATTCCCAGATATCAGAAACATTCTTCAGAATAAAGCAAGAAGAACAATATTCTCAATTAAGAGAAATCAAAGCGGGGATGATTCAGTGTATTAGGACCTATCGATTACCGTATATATAATAGTGGTATTCCAACAAAATCGGTTCATATAAATTTCACCAGCAAGAGGTACCAACATCTACCTATTAGACTAAATAATGCTCAGATACCTTACGCCAATACATCCGGTTATTTCTGTATTACTCTAGATGCAAACCTATGCTGGAAGTTCCATGTTAAGAAAAAATGAAAAGAATTGGAAATCAAATTAAAAAAAATGTTGGATGTATGTAATTCCACTCTGTCCGCATACAATAAATTGCTGTTATACAAGCAACTCTTGCAACCAGTGTGGACCTATGGTGTTCAACTTTGATCATTCACTATCGTGTTCAATCTAGATCATTGCCTCTAGATCACAAAGCCCCTTGGTACTACCGAAATAGTGACCTCCATCGAGACCTGAAGATGAACACTGTTAGACAGACAATCGCCAAGTTTGTCAAGAGTCATGAACAACGGCTCTTAGATCACGTGAACTTTGATGCTATTCAGCTCCTCGACAACACAAACCAGACAAGAAGACTCAAAACAATAAAGCCTTATAAGTTAGTTAACTAAGTGCCAGTAAAGCAGAGCAAAGTACGGTATTTACACAATGGCGTTAGTATTTATTTGTATTAGAATCTAAGGAATAAATAAGACCATTAGTTTTAAAACTAAATATTAAATTAAGCTAAATTAATATTACTTATTGATCATAAATGATCAGATTTTAATTGTAGTAAATGTTGTTAGGGTATTTTAATAAAAAAATACATTATTTTATAAAATATATGAATCTTATTAAAATATTTTTAATATTACACGTAACTAGATGATGATAAAGAAAGGCACAGTATACACTGTATAGAAAATCTCTAGGCGTCTTCGTTTATTAGGATTATGCTAGTCTAAATATATCGATTATGTTTTAACCAAACTATTGTATATTGATTCCTTAAAGCATAATATGCAATTCTTCATATTATGCTATAAGGAATCTACGTGTTGTAATGAATACTAAATATTACTTAATGTTTATTATGCCCTTGTATATTCTTATTTAAAATATCTGATTATAATGTATATTAGTGCCAATGAATTGATTGAAATCGAGTTTTTGTATTACAAAAAACAATAATCCATTTAATATTTCAATAAGTTCATAAACCTGAAAAATGACTCATAGAAAACAATTTATTTACTATTGCTTCAAATATAATTTTGCAAATATTATATTGTTAATTTTGTTAAAGTAACTGTAAATACGATACTGCACTGCGACACAACTAAATGAAGTAATAGCTTTTACATGGAGATACTTTTTGTTAATATTTCATAATGATATCGTTTTCTTCAGCAAAGAAACATAAAAATTTATCAAGTTATATAATTTAAAATAGCTTGCTTAGTATGATTAATTTTGATTTAATACTATTTTTCCAATACAAATAATTCCTAGAGAAAAAATGCGTAACATGCAATGCATTTCATCAAGTTGATATATCTCAGCAATTCAGGAAAATTGTTCACCGTGTGAACAGAAATAGACCAACTGGGAAAACATGTAGTCGGGGGTGGCTTGAGAAAGACAGAACCCGAAGAGGTGTCAGACGCCAAAGACGCACTACTTAGATTTAGACTACTTATCCTCTCCTCTCATTATTGGCAGTATGAGATCGATTTATGATACGTTTACTCGAGCTACTGTAAATCAATGGTCTAATGACGAAGTTACACCAATAAAGTATTGGTGTACCTTCGCGATTAGACCACCATTATTAGACCGTTATCATGTACAACGCGAGCAATACATCGACGAATAGTCGACGTCTCTTCATTTAGTATTAATGCCACTTAATGGATCACCACTGAAATATAAAATCAATCGTCGATATTCAGTGATGAATCTACTTTCTGTTTGGGAATGTAAGACAGTCGCATGAGTTTTAGGAGACCTGAAGAAAGACGACTTCTCCAGAGCGACATGAACACCACTATGGAAGTTATAGTTTTGAATATCATTGCCTACAGTAGCAGGTCGATCTTCATTCGGGGAAATATAAACGCCCAGCGCAATATGCAACATACTCTTCCTTCCATTTCTTAGAACTTTGACCAACCCTGCGTTTCAGAAAAATAATGCAGGACCCCGTATGACAAACGCAAGTCAATTTTTTTTCATGGCCACCAAGGTTCTCCGATCTCTATCCAATTGAATATTTATGGAATATTAGGGATTTTCGATATGAGGTTTTGTTGTTTCGATTTGAGTTTTGAAATATAACGTCATTCCGACGAGAAAGTATCAATTATCTTATTCAATTCATGTCACCAGTTAACGACTGTATACCCATAAAGGATGTCCAACGCAAATTATACTCGGTAATGCAGCAGTGGTTTTTAACCCATTACCAGTATTATAATCCTATTTTTTTCCGTTATTATATATTCCTAAAGAATGAACCCAATAAAACAATTTTTTACTGAATATTGCTGTTGAAAATATTTTGTATATTGCATGATGAGCCTATCATGCGTGTGCAACGTATAAGCCCGCTTAAAACGGCAGTCTGTTGCCAAGGGCGAGAACGTTTACAACCCTCGAACAATACAAGACGTTGCCTCGTTAATTGTTGATATTAAGCAATAAACAAGGTCCTTCAATTCAAAGTGTGTGTTATTATTCCATGAATAAAAACCAACAATTGCATTTCCATAGCATTTAGTATATTTTAGTATGTGGTTAATCCTATTTAGAAATATACGTTTTTGTTTCAACACTTGCAAAGTGGCATCATTTTAGAAATATTTCATGTATTCCAAACAATCATATCCACAGTATATATTATTTAGATATTTACTATAGCCACTTGTACGGTATATTAATAAAATTGCTGTATGTATTATTTAAGTAATAATTATTATGAGTCTATAAATAGATTCCTGTATATAAAATAGGTAATAATATAATAATTAATATATACATAAAGTGCACTCATCCATATTTTATGTGTGAGAGTTAATAAATACAGTCAGATAGTATCATACAAGTAATTCGAAAAAATTGGTTAAATAACTCTATTACTCAAATCTAAAGGAATATCAATAAATTTAAACAGATTAGACTTTTGCAGACTTACACATAGAGTAAACCCATTTTTAGCTTTAGTTGTATTTATTTTGTAGTGCATTTCATATGAAAATTCTTTATTGTGATGTCTTTAGAAGTTTAATGTTCAAGATAAAAATAAAATCATATGTACTGTGTATTTAAATATATAAAAACAATATTTGTTTTAATAATTAAAGACGTTCCACAGTCTCTATCGGTTTTACATAAATTTACACTTGTAAAGAAATGGCGCATGCGCCACGGCCATGTGTGTAAATTTGTTGTATTTAATATTATTTAAATATGTATGTTGTCACCGATTACCACAACCCCGGTTCAGCACCCCGATGAATAATAATATATTACGTATATTTTTCATTCTTCATTGTTAAACCTCAATCACCCAGTATAACAATTAGATATTGATAACCTATCTACATATGTTAAAGATAAGATGGTTGAATGTTAAAAAGTAAGGATAAATAGCAGTTTATCTCAATATCTATAAGAATAAATCTGCCCACTATGAGTGTTGCATCAGTAGTTTTACATAAGCGCTCTATTGGGTAACTTCGAGGTCGTCGAAATATTGTTGCGTAGAGTTGAGATATTTGAATCGATATAGGTAAAAATAATTCAGTATAGCTTTGCCGTCATATTTGACCACCTGCAGTTTTGTTCTTTATTATAGTGTTCTATTTCGCCCCCGTGCCGTTAGTATTAAAATAATTTCAACTTTCAACACATCAAATAATATTATATCTTAGTGTTCGGTAAAGTTATATTTTTTACGGGCGGTTCCCTCAAAAATGTGTCCCAATTTAATGCATATTACATCTTGCAGCAGAAATGTTTCAAAAGTGCTATCAAGATTTAATCGCATTAATAGCTCACACCAAAATAGCTACAATATAATAGTATTCACCTAGAATTTATAGAGGACCAATCCGGATTTTTAATACTATCTGTGTTAGTATTGCATATTATATAATTTATAACTTATATACGACGTCGCCAATGATATGGCATCCAAAAGAACAGCTCCAGTAATAACATATAGTAACAATAACATTGGCGCATCCGCCATTTATTCGAAAAATTTTACAAATTAAATATACTCTTATGTTGTTAACTCGGACATATAAAATATGGAAGAATGCACATTCAGTATCTATGCGTGTTATATTATTATAGTAGTGTTTTATATACAAGTATCTATCAATATGCTCATACTAATCATGTCTAGTACTTAAATAATACATACAATCATATTAATTTGCCCTCCATATGGTTAAAGTTTGTGAATATCTCGAGAGCAATGTATTTTTCCAAGTGTTGAAACAAATATATTTCTAAATAGCACTAACCATATGTTGAAATATATTAAAAGCTATGAAAATCCAGTAAAAAAAATGTTTAATTATGTCGATTTTTTATGAATATGTTGATGTAATAACAGGAAACATAGGATTATAATCTGCTTCGAAAATAACTTTAACATTACCGAGTAAAATTAAAAATTGCATTGGACCTGCTCTATGAGTACACACTCGTTAAATTGTGGCATGAATCTAATAAGATGGTTGATATTTTCTCATCGGAAGGATGTTACGAGGTATGTGGTTTTAACCTGAACCTCATGTCGAAAATCTCCAATATCCCATAAACATTCAGTTGAGTAGAGGAGGACCTTAGTGGCCATGGATGAAAATTGACTTGCCTTTGCCGCATGTGGTTGTGCATTATTTTGCTAAAACACAGGGCTAGGCAATATTCTGCGAGTTTGAGCAATAACTGTCTTGTGTATTGCGCTGGGTGTTTATATTTCCTCGAATGAAGAGAGCCTGTTTCTGTAGGCAATAATATCGTAAACTATAACTTCCATAGTGGTATACATGTTGCTCCGGACAAGTCGTTTTGTTCCAGATCTCTTCTCACTGTCACACGACTGTCTTGCATTCCCAAATAGAAACGGGATTTATTACTGAATATAACAGCATATCATATTTCAGTGGATGCTTTAATTTAGAGATCCAATAAGTCACATTAACATGCAGCGCAAGGAATCCCAAAGACATTATTCGTCGGTGTATTGTTCACGTCGTATATGATGAAGGTATCGGTGTACCTTCGTCATTAGATCGTTTATTTGTAATAGCTCGAGTCAATATACATCAGTTTCGTACTGTCAATAATTAAAAGAGGCGATCTTAACTCTAAGTGGTGCGTGTTTGGCGTCTGATACCTCTTCGTGTTCTGTGTTTCTCAAACCACCTTCTGACAACATATTATTACGTTCTGTTTAAATGGTGAGCAATTTCTCTGAATGATACACTGGCTTAGTGCAGCGCTTTGCATATGACACCTTCATTCTCTGGGAATTGTTTCTATAGGAAAAATATCAATTAAAGTAAAATTAATCATACCAAACGAGCTAATTCAAATTATATAAATTTTAATAAAATATAAAATTGTATAAATTAAATTATTTATACTTAAATAAAATTATTTAAATTGGAGTGCTGAAGTGGGTCGAAATCCTTTGGTGTGAAGATAACACTGACTTAGTTATCCACAAAACACTATACACTACACTCGACACGCGTTTCGCCAACAAAGTTAACATCATCTAGAGATGATTAAAACTCTTGAAAATGAATTTTAATCATTTCGAGATAATGTCACCCTTTGTTGCCGAAACGTGTGTCAAGTGTAGTATATAATGTTTTGGTATTTTGCGGAAAACTAAGTCAATGTGACGTTTATAATATATGAAAATGACCTAAGCTGATATTGGCGCTGAAGGCGCGAATTCTACATTTGTCACATGTATTAATATATAATATAAACAATGTATTTTTACAATACATTGTTTTAGAGATATTTTATGTATTCTAGTCATATTCATAGTATACTATTTAGTATATTATTTAATTATTTATTTTAGCTATTTGTAGAGTACATTAATATGATTGATGTATGTATTATTTAAGAAATAGACATAATTAGTATGAGTATATAAATATATACTCTTGTATATAAAACTCGTAATAATGTAATACGTAATAGATACTTAATACTGTGCATTCTTCCGTATTTTATGTTTATATGTCCTTTGTTAATAAATACAATGTTAGTAACATACATGTAATTTATAAATATTCGAATAAATAGCGGATGCGCCAATGATAGTTTAGGTCATTATTTTGTATTGTAATATACTTTATAATAATTATTATATATTTTTATCAGAGCTGCCCCTTTCGAAGTCACTCATTTATACAATTTAAATAATTTTGTGTAAATATAAATAATTTCATTTATAATATAATTTCATAATTTAAAATAGCTTGTTTAAAAATCCGGATTTGCCGAACTAAATATTTGCAGGCTTGCGTGTGTCCCTAGAGTCATATTCGTGAGACGTGTGATGCACCACTGCGGTGACAACATGTTTATATAATATAAAGAAAACGACCCCACATTATCAATTTTTGCTGTAACAACTACAGAAAGAATTACGTTAGTTCTACGTGAATAGTATTATATTGTAACTATTTTGGTGTGAGCTGTTAATGCGTCTAAATCCAAATAACACTTTTGAAACATTTCTGCTGCAAGATGTAATATGTATTAAATTTTTGAAGGAACTACCCGAAAATGTATTCCTTGGCCTATCACTAAGATATAATAACACTTGATGCGTTGAAAGTTGAAATTATTCTAATACGAAAGACGCAGAGATGAGATTGAAATGTAAATATGTACACTGCTACAAAGAAGAAAACAGCAGGTGGTCAAACACGACGGTAAAGCTAAAGTGAATTATTTTTACCTATATTAATTCAAATATCTCAGCTCAATGCAACGGCATTTCGGCCATCCCAAAGTTGCCCAGTAGAACTCTCATTTAAAGCCACTGTTCACTCTTAGTAAGCAGCTTTATTCATGACACTCTATCATTACTTTTTAACCTTTAACCATGATGGTAGATAATCATATATAATTGTTATATTGGGTGGATTATGGATTAAAAGATTAAAAAAAAATATATAATATAATGTAATCCATAGAGGTGTTAAACCGGGGCTGTGGTGACCGGTGACAATATAATTAAATAATTTTAACTACAGCAAAATTTCATACATCACCGTGGCGCCTCCGCCATTTATTTAAAACTATCTTGTCAAGTTGTGTAAAACATATACATATAGACTGTGGAACATCTTTAATTATAGAAAAAACACTGTTTTTTATATATCAAGATATATGATACATATGTTTTTGTTTTTGTCTTTAATATTAAATCTCTAGTGAACACGATAAAGACTTATGATATCAAAAGCATTACAAAATAAATAGTACAGCTAAAGTTAAAAATGGGTTACTCTATGTGTAAGTTTACAAAGATCTAATATGTTTAAATTTTTTGAAATTCTAAGCCACTGGATTTAAATAATAGTCATATAATTTTATAAGTAATTATTTTAATTGATGCTATAGCTTGCTTTGCTTTTAAGGTATTTTTTATTTTTGATTGTTCCATAAAATTTTAAATTTATTTAGGTTCAATATAGGGGTGTAATTATATTCTTATTGTATATTAAGTATTAAATGTTTAAATTCAGCGCAAGATACATTTATTATAGGGCATATTGCTCTATAACAAATTTAATACATTTCATCATATGAAATGAATGGCATCATTCGGTGTCATCAAAAATAAAGTAATTAAGGCCAACTTTTTAAATTCGTTGAATTTAAAAAGTTGGCCTTAATTACTTTATTTTTTGATTTCTTTAATCCACGTTGTTCTCAGTTGTAGAAGTATTTATATTAAATTAAATGAGGCAATTGAACCAAAAGAAAAGCAAGACGATGAGTGGTTTCGGTACATAAATACAGTGGGCTGAAAAGAATCGAATTGAAATAAATGCGTTGTCTATACTATGAATGCTGCAACAATACCCAGTGCAACCTGAATATTATAGTATCATATTAAAGAATCAAAACGTTTTGAGAACGATTTTTTTAAATAAGTTACCCATTATAAATTATTATTAAATGTTAATGGATGAACGTTGAATTCCAGTAATCCCAATTCTAATATACATTCATATAACATCCTTTATACAAGATGTCCCGAAATGTTTTCCTCATTTGTTTGTTGAACATCTCGTAAAGTGGTAGTGGTAAGTGTGCGCTCGCATGTGTTTGTTAAGCACCACGCCGTGGAAATTTAGATGCAATGGGTAGTTTCACCGGTGAGCATCGTGCCATGTGTGTCAGAATATTTTACGAAAACCATCGTTCTTTTATAATAATTCATCACCCGTATCAAACGCATTACTTTCTTCGCAATATTAGTTAAGCTCCTTCAGCAAAATTAATAGAATTGCCAGTCCCTAAATTTGAGAGAGAATGCACTACTATTAATAAACAATCAATGGGTCGACTCAGAAGAGCAAGTCTTGAAAACGTCTAGCGTCGAACAAAAACATGCAGCAAACTTAAATTTTTCGAAACCAGTATCCACGATATCCTGGCAAAGGACTTGAACTTTCATCCTTATAAGATTCAACTGGTTCAAGCTTTGCAGGTTGAAGATTATTCAATTCAATCTGCTTATGGAGAAGAACTAGTCAAAAAATTTAATAACATCCTATTCACCAACGAGGCACGTTTATATTTACATAGATATGTAAATTAACAAAATTTTCATTACTGGTCCGTACAAAACCCTCGAAAGAAGCACCAAAATCCCTTACATTCTTACGAATTAACGATATGGATAGCAATGAATATGATTAGCCCTGGCATAATTGTTCTCTACTTTTATGAAAACGCGAACGTTGTTGCACTTACTGTAACTTCTCTTTAATATAGAGATATGCCAGAGAATTCTTTGACACTAAAACTTCAAAATTTTGCTGGGTTTAATGAGAACACATGGTTTCAGCAAGATAGAGATATAGCCATATCTTGCTGAAACCCATTTTGCAAATTTATCAGTGGAAACCGTTAGATCGATATTCCCTGGAAAAGTGACCTCTAAGTGGGGGAAGCATTAATTGGCCTCCCAGAATTCCCGATTTAACACCGATTGATGTCTTATTATGGGTAATTCAAAATCTAAGGTGTGCACTAATGCTCCTAGAATTGAACCAGCATTATACATTATTGGCGAGCTATCGCAAATTTTAGATCACACCTTGAGAAGTTACAGCGGCATGAAGGAAGGCGCCTTGACGATATTATTTTTCTGACATAACATTCCCCACATTGTAAACTTTAATAAAAAATAGTAAATGTAAATGTACTTTTTTAATAACTGATCATTATTCACTCAAAAATTATAATTCAAGGAGAGGAAAACATTCCATGACGCATGTTATAAAACCTCTATAATTATTATATTTCATAATTCTTCAGAAGTTTCATTTACAATTAACTAATTTTGTTTATTAGATACTATTTGATAACCAAAAAAATTGTAATATTAAATAACATAATATGTTACCATTTTGAAGAATGTGAAAACTGTCAATACTTGATTAATTTATACGTAAACTGTAATATAAAAATGCAAAGTTAATATTGGTAAATAATGAAATTAATAGCTAGTTTCATATTTCAACAAAACAACTGTGATACACAATTTCTAAATAAATCAAGTATATCTATTAATGATATTCTTGTTCACAGATATAGCAGTTGGTGCATATTTATCAGGAAATGCTGTACTATTAAGGAGCAGGCCGGTAATTGTAATTAATTATAAAATGCGGTCTATTCCAAAAGAACTGAAACGTGAATCAAAGAACTTTTTGTTAGAAATTTGTTACGAATATACCCATTTCAATGAAGACACGATAGGTAAATAATTTTATTAGGAAAAAGATCTGCTGAATTAGTTTATAGTACATACAAATAAAAAGTATTTATAAGCCAGTGAAATGTTCACCAAAATATTGTTTTAGATATAAATAGAACGGTAGTGGTAGATGAAGCCTTAGGTAGAGCTACAATAGGTAATAAAGGCCATGAAGTTAAAATAGTTACAATTTCCAAAAAACGGAACATATGTGAAAATATTATAATTTCTGTAAAGGTAAGTAACACTTTGATTTTCTAAACTCTTACTAGTTACTAGTTTCTAATACTATCTACTAGAAATTAGTAGAAAACATAACTATATAGTCACTATATAGTTGCTTTGTTTAAAGTATTATAAGTACTAGAAAACATTCAATGTATCCATTGTCAATGATGAATTTCAAAAATTAGCGGTGCATTTTAGTTTCGCTATCTAAAATTATATTGCTTTGCGAGAACAGAGCAAAAACGAAAGTACAAATTAATAATGAAAGATTGGAGGAAGTTAAAGACTTCACTTATTTAGGAAGTAAAATAAATTGGGATGGAAGAAGCGATAAAGATATAAAACAAAGAATAGCGCAGGGTCGAGTAGCTTTTAACAAAAAGAAAGCACTTTTATGCTCGGGGGTAATAAACCTAGAAATAAAGAAGAGATTTTTGAAAACGTATGTATGGAGCACGTCGCTATACGGTTGCGAAACCTGGACGGTAGGGGAAGCAAGTAGGAAGAAATTAGAAGCTATTGAGATGTTGTGTTACCGAAGAATGATGAAAATACCGTGGACTGATAGGGTTAGAAACGAAGAAGTATTAGAGAAAGTCGGCGAGAAAAGAAGTATGTAGAAAAACATAAAGAAGAGAAGAGATAGAATGGTAGGCCACTTGCTGAGACATGGGGGAATAGTCCGCGATATTTTCGAGTCAGAAATAGGAGTGAAGAAAGGCAGGGGTATGCCTAGATTAGACTACTGCTCGCAAATAGTAAGGGATGTAGGTTGTAGCACAATTAGCGAAATGCGTAGGTTAGCACAAGATGGGAGAAACTGGACGTTAGCGTCCAACCAGTCTTACGACTGATGACCTCATGATGATGATGATCTAAAATTCGCTGTATGTTATTGCTACTTGTATGATATAAGAACAATATATAAAGACATCATGGAATAATAATAAATAAGAATAATTATTGGTTGTCTAGTACTTGAATAAGAAATTAATCTTTATAATTACTTTCAAATATATTTTTTATTATCTAAATTTCTGTATGTAGTGAATTTTTACTTTATGTCCTTAAGTTTTTGTCTTTAAGAGAATTTATTGGCCTTAAGTGTAAATTATATTGTGAATATTATTCAAGATATTATGACATGATTTCAGGAAGTAAACTAATACATTATTTGTACGCTATTACTTTTTTTACTAGTACCAAATGATAGATTTTTTTGTATAAAGTTAATTGTAGAAAAATGTATTTCTTCTACCACATCGATTTGATTGATGTTTTTGAAAAATACACCAATTCAGTTTTTTGAATTCAACTCGATAGTTTTCCATGACGAAATTTTACATGTAAATGACGATCCCAGTAACAAACAGACTTGAAGTCAAAGTATCTTCATCGTTTGCATTCATTCAAACTAATCTAAGCTATTTAATAAAATTTTCACTGCACGGTAGATATTCATTTGCACTGCTCAATGGTGATACTTAAATGTTTCATTTTGTGTCATGTATGTATTCCAAACACTGTTACTTGACATGTATATAGTATATAGAACTATATAGTCACTATATAGTTGATTTGTTTAAAGTATTATAAGTACTAGAAAACATTCAATGTATCTATTGTGAATGATGAATTTCAAAAATTAGCGGTGCATTTTAGTTTCGCTATCTAAAATTATATTGCTCTGTGAAAGTACAAATTAATAATGAAAGATTGGAGGAAGTTAAAAACTTCACTTATTTAGGAAGTAAAATAAATTGGGATGGAGGAAGCGATAAAGATATAAAACAAAGAATAACGCAGGGTCGAGTAGCTTTTAACAAAAAGAAAGCACTTTTATGCTCGGGGGTGATAAACTTAGAAACAAGGAAGAGATTTTTGAAAACGTATGTATGGAGCACGGCACTATACGGCTGCGAAACTTGGACGGTAGGGGAAGCAAGTAGGAAGAAATTAGAAGCTTTTGAGATGTGGTGTTACCGAAGAATGATGAAAATACCGTGGACTGATACGGTTAGAAACGAAGAAGTATTAGAGAAAGTCGGCGAGAAAAGAAGTATGTAGAAAAACATAAAGAAGAGAAAAGATAGAATGGTAGGCCACTTGCTGAGACATGGGGGAATAGTCCGCGATATTTCGGAGGCAGAAATAGGAGTGAAGAAAGGCAGAGGTAGGCCTAGATTAGACTACTGCTCGCAAATAATAAGGGATGTAGGTTGTAGCACTATTAGCGAAATGCGTAGGTTAGCACAAGATGGGAGAAACTGGAGGTTAGCGTCCAACCAGTCTTAGGACTGATGACCTCATGATGATGATGATCTAATATTCGCTGTATGTTATTGCTACTTGTATGATATAAGAACAATATATAAAGACATCATAGAATAATAATAAATAAGAATAATTATTGGTTGTCTAGTACTTGAATAAGAAATTAATCTTTATAATTATTTTCAAATATATTTTTTATTATCTAAATTTCTGTACGTAGAGAATTTTTACTTTTTGTCCTTAAGTTTTTGTCTTTAAGAGAATTTATTGGCCTTAAGTGTAAACTATATTGTGAAGATTATTCAAGATATTATGACATGATTTCAGGAAGTAAACTAATACATTATTTGTACGCTATTACTTTTTTTACTAGTATCAAGTGATAGATTTTTTTTGTAACAAATTAATTGTAGAAAAATGTATTTCTTTTACCACATCAATTTGATTGATGTATTTGAAAAATACACCAATTCAGTTTTTTGAATTCAACTCGACAGTTTTCCGTGACGAAATTTTACATGTAAATGACGATCCGATGAACAGACTTGAAGTCAAAATATCTTCATCGTTTGCATTCATTCAAACTAATCTAAGCTATTTAATAAAATTTTCACTGCACGGTAGATATTCATTTGCACTGCTCAATCAATGGTGATACTTAAATGTTTTATTTTGTGTCATGTATGTATTCCAAACACTGTTACTTGACATGTACCTGTGTACCTGTCATTTCATAGCCCTCATATAGTTAAAATAAACAAATTAGAAAAAACGTATCTTAACAAAGCAAGGTTTGTTAGTCATATATGTTAAATCACTTGTTTGGATTTAAACATTTTAAAAAACAATTTATTTTATTAAATGGACGAACAAGGATTTTGAGTTTGTGAGTATAATTAAAATACGCTACTAAAACTATACTGTCCGTGCAACGAGTTTGCTGCTTATGTCAGCATAAGTTTCATTATGCTGATATCATTGAGAGTAATATTAAATACAATTTGAAAATGATTAATTCAAAGAAAGAACATTATAAGGTTTCAGCAAATCATCATAAACGTTGGTTACAATGTACATAATTATATGATAAAACACATAGCAGTATCGAATTACGTTTGGCTTTCAGATAACATACTGGAGGTTTTATGTTACCTGTTAATAAAGTTATACAAGTGTGGAAGCTACTTTGAATAATAAACGAAATACAATATATTTTATATAACATATATATAGAGGATATTTTTTATGGGTAGATAATTTGTATTATTCATTCGTACATAACTTGTCTATCAACAATAACGTTGAATGGATAATACCAACTCAAAAATTACTGAATGTCCAATTCAAAATATCTACACGTATGTCGGTCAATGTTAGATCGTTCCTGGAGGAGATTTTGAACAACTTTAAAATTTTTGTCAAAAATTAAGTCATATGTGCTTTATTTGTATTTTTGTCAAAAGTCTTATAAACGGTAAATAGGAAATCCTTAATACGGAATACCGTTGTGCTCAAAAACTTAAGGAATTGAATTTTGTTAATAAAGAAAAAGGTTGATCAACCGTTCAAAACCGCTTAAAAAGGTTTAAACATAAAATCAGAACAAAAGTAAATTCTTACGTCAGTTAAATGTCTTTTTAAAAAATAAGGTTGGCATGTTTCGGAATTAAAAAAAAAACAACAAAATTCATTTAATGATATAAATATTATGCGAAATTTTATCGCCATGCCGCAACATTTGATTCTAATCGTGCATCAAAATATAGGAAGGTGTCCTGGTTGATAACTGAATACGACAAGTAATAACTTCATTTATTTCTCGTGGACTTAATAAATTTCAGAATACTACCTATCACTATAATTTTAGAATACTACTAACTATGTAGCTCCCATAACCACCTTCTTAACTTATGAACTGGCCAACAAAACAGGGAAAAAAGAAGTGATGTATATATCTGATAAATCGGTCACGGGAAACGATATGTTTTGTGTTAGATGCCCACTGATGGATGAGTTTCGTTCTAGTCGTCCTTCCTCCATTGACGTTCCATTTACTCTTGATTGCGGAGACGATAATATTTGCCAATCAAATTTGTCAATTGGCGTAAAAATACCAAATTTATGGTAAGTAGCAAGTGTCACCTTACATCTATTCTAATGAAATAAGATAACTAACAAATAATGCAGTTAATTGGTTATGCAATAGCTTTTGGAAATAACAAACAAATATGGAATAAAATGCTAATGCTTTATTCTCATCCATTCCAAAATCTTCTACATCCACCACTCTATATTGTGTCGCTTGCTGGATTATTATGAGTAATCACATGCCCTCTTCAGTTTGTATTTATCCGAGGATTCACTTGTTAATTCTCCTTGATTTAGTAATTCGCATAGAAGTGTGCCGTTTTCTTTATATTCAAAAATATGCCTATAGCTTGACAGGAGTATGCCTATAGCTTAAAGGCCATATGACGATAAGCATAGTGAATCAGCCCCAGAGGGATATCTGGATTATGTTTTGAGAGAAGATCATACCTCTATCTATTTTGGGTTTTGAATAAATCGAAAAAAACAGAAAGTCATAAAGAAAAAAAATTTTCTTAAAAACAGCGTAACCGATTTGAATGAAATTTGGACATATTATAGAGGTATATAAAGGCTATACTCGTAATAAATAACAGCTCATAAGTTTCATAGTAATCATTAGATATAAAAATCAATTTATTTCAATATTTATACCTTTGAAACAGAAGCGAAGCTTATTTGATTAATCTATAAGTACAAAGAATATTAAATATTGAAAACAGGAATATTATAGTAATTCATTTTATTAAAACATTAAAATATTCAATTACATATTTAAAATCGACAATTAATAATTATTAGGTTAGTTTGTTACCAACTAATACACAATGTACAGTCGAAGGTCTGGTAGTTGTTCGTCGTAGACACAACAGTGTCACCAACATTAAATAATAGTGCAATCTTATGGTTGCCAAACGAATTTGTAATCGAGAGGTATTCCTTATATTCCTTAAATTGTAGTTTTATTATATGAAAAATTAAAATTGATTTTGATCAATATATTGATAAATAATATTTATATTGATGTTTTAAAATGCAAAATGGTATTTTAAGTACAATTATTAACATCTAAAGATTTTCAGTATTTAATGTTTTTCGCACTTGTAAATTAATTAAATAAGATTCGTTTCTGTTGTTTCAAAGGCATAAACATTCAAGTAAATCGATTGTTACATCAAAAACTAAGTTTTATTTCTGTTTTTCAATATGGCGTAACTTTTTGATCAATTTAAGGATTTGAGAGGTTATTCTATACCGAAAAAGATATAAAAGAAGTTAGTTTCAAAATTGTTCTAGAACTTTATCATAAAGAAAAAAATAAGAATCGCCTCTTTCCAATGATTATTGTGAAGATTATGCGCTGTTATTTATTTCAAATATAGCCTTTATATACCTCTATAATATGTCCAAATGTCATTCAAATCTGTTACTCTTAATCTGTTAGATAGAGGTCTGAAACTTAGATCAACGTATCTCATTAGTATCAATGCACTCTCAAAAAATAATCCAGATATCCTTCTGCGGCCGATTAACTACTCTTATCGTACTATGGCCTCTAAGTTCTCATTCATAGTTTGAGCTTGAGACAGTATTTAATTTTTTTGCTCTCCTTGGTCTTCTTTAGACTATTCTTATGTAATGTTCTTATTACTGACTAAAAGTTATAAAATTTTCGTAGTTAAGGTAACATTTAAAAGTTATTAACATAGCAACATTTTTTCCCATTATTAATTATAGAAATATTACTTTGTATTTGGAATATTATATTTTATTCCTACTAACATAGGTACCTAGTACAGAAGTGTATCGTTATGAACTAATATAACTAGTTTTATATTCTAGGAATACAAATACGTTTGTAGTGGGATCATCGGACTATGTGAATTTAGAAGTAACAGTAAAAAATACTGGAGAGAAAGCATATTCCACCCAATTGGAAATTACGTTGCCAAATAGTATTTTTTTCAGACAAATACCATCCTCATGTAACGAACACAATATATCTGTGATCATCTGCAGCGTAGACAACCCATTACGTGAAAATAAGGAGGTATCTTTAATTATATAGTACTATGTATTCTTGTTTTCATCCAATAATTTATCTGTCAGTCACCTAATAATTTTAACTATAATTCTAAAAGAAAATGATTTTTTTAGAAACTGACGTCATTGGATCTGGACATGAAGAATGTAAATAAATATAATTACTACGATAAATTGGACATTATTTTGAGAGTGCGAACTACTAGTAATAATGATAATACCAATTGGACTTCATTTACAATAAACTTAGAGAGATTAGCCGATATAACAATCTATGGGTAAGCTAACTTGTTAAATATATTCGTAAACAACAGGGTGTTCAAACTGAAACAATACGAATAAATTGATTTTTATTTTCAACGCGATTAGGCGAACAAATACATGGCGAACACGCAAAAGGTGGAACAAATTCGATAAAACCGTTACAGGACGGTAGGAAAAAATGCATGAATATGTCTATTTAGTTTTTTATATTTTTCTGCATACATATTATTTTGCGCCATCATTACTGGAGCTCTGCCATCATTGACTGTCTTATTATTCTACTCTAAGTACAAAATCTTAGAGTTTGTTTTTATCCTACTTGATGACAGCTCATCAAGATTAGGAACAAGTCTCAAAACCGCGATATCGGATCGCCCACGAGGTGCGTAGTAAATAGCTTGGTCTTTTCTCAGACGAACTGAGACCTTTGCAGAGTGAATATCGATGAATATATATTGAATATGAATGTACACAGAGTTCAATCTGGCCGCGCGTAAAGTGCATTCTTTTACCTTCGAATGCTGCCTCACTCTTTCTTCTACGCATTCCTAGAGAATTTCACACTTTTTCCTATTTGCGATGAGCAGTATTTATGGTAGTTATGCTACACAATAATTTTACATTTCTACTGTCACAAATTTTAATTATGATGCGTTTAAATGGAACACAACAAACTGAAATTGGTGAAATGATGATGTTTTTACTTTTCCGCACTCAACTACACCAGAGCGGAAAAGTAATGTAATCGTGTAAAGAAAACTAAAAAAAAAATATTTACTAGCGTTTATGTTTCGTTTTTCGGCCTAAAAACAAAAGTTTTTATAAAATTTGTGTCTGAGTGTGTGTCGTTGTCGTTGTCGTCGGCATTAAAATTTCTTGTTAGCACGATAACTCATCTAAATTGTGTCAAATCGATCGGGTTTTAACTGATTCTGATCAGAGATGTCTCCCAGATGACACCTGTTGATTTTGAGGTAGATAGAACCCACTCTACCATATTCATAGGTCATAAAAAAGCACAATGGTGGACTATTTGAGAATTTTCTTTTGTTAGCACGATCACTCAATTAAATCGTGTCGGATCGATTGGGTTTTGACTGATTCTGATCGGAGACGTCTCTCAAATGACATCTATTGCTTTTGAGGTGGATAGGATGGACATTCCACTCTATCCATGGGTCATGAGAAAGCACGATGGTGAACTATTTGAAAAAAGTAAAACTCGCATAAAACACATATTCTGCATTTATGTGTTTATTTTTATTTTTTCTCGGCCACTCAATTTCGAGATAGAGTTCTACGTGCGGAAAAGTCCGTTTTAAGGTTTTAAAACTGTTTATTTTTTGTGTTTTTGGTCCCGGTTATTGTGACAGGACCCATATAGTTTGGTCCAGGTTATAGATTTGTGAGTTGTTTAATAATAAAAGTATCCTAAACGACCTATTACACGCTCATTTTAAGTTAAATATGAAAAAAAATTAAATTTTTATACTATGAAACACAATTAGTACTAAAGGTAATCCTGTTGTGCTAAAATATAAAGATATGTTACTAGCTTTGCATAAGCAAATCCTCATAAGTAAAGTATCGGAAGCTTGCAATGTGTTAGTCATTTACTCTGAACTGCCTGAAATACAACGAGTAACACCCATTCAACAACTAAAATTAGTTCACTAACTTCAGGAAAATGATTTTGGCCGCAAAATATAATAATTTTAGAGTTAATGATATAAAAAAAATCCTCAACACCCAAACCAAGTTGTTTTCCCTAACGAGGCCACTTTTGTTTAAATAATTCAGTGAATATGAATTTTCCAAACCGGCTAACTTGTAGGTAGCCTTGATAATACTCATAAGATAATAGCATTTGGGGTTGTTATAACAGCACATAATTTTGTTACTTAAGTCACCGTAGACAAACAAAGAAAATTTCCCAAATCCAAAACAGTCAAATGATATCAATATGATAACGCGCCACCATATTATTCACGAATTGAACGTGATAAATACCGTCTTTCCCAATAAGTAGATCGATAAATTAATAAGCTATTAAATGGCCAGCTAGATTTTCTGATCTAACTGCTCTAAACAACTTTTCTTGGTTCCCTTAAATTTAAGGTATATTTTAATAGAACAAATACTAATGAATCATTAAGAGACATAATTCAGGATCGAGATAGACTAACGATAGAATACTAAATAACATTTTTAAAGAAGTTCAGTTTCGACTTGCATATTGTCAACAATTCAATAGCAAACAGTTTGATTACATACTTTAATGGCTTTTAATAAAAATAAAAACCGTCTTATGGCTTTATGGAAATTATTATATTTCTAACCTATCACAAAACTTGAAACAACATACGTAAAAAATGTGCTCACTTTAATGACCAGATGAGTATTCTCATTAAAAAAACTATCAATAAGGTTATGAATCCCACACTTAAAAGCCTAAGGAAATTAACGTTTGGGTTGGAATAAATAAATCAATAGTTGGATTGCATTTCTTTGATGGCATAACGAATGTTGCTTGGATTTCTTACACAATTTTGTTATTTTCATAATGAAGAAACATTTTCAACGGAATATAGCTAAATAACTTTTTCTTTGGAAATAAAAGTCAAGATTTTAATGAAGCTCACACGCAGTGAAATCAAAGGTCTACTTCAACAGACAAAAGGAGAGCGAGGCAATAAATTAATTAAATCACACCAGAAACGATACAAAATATTTTATGAAAAATTCAATTTAAATTGAGCTATTTAATTTTCAAATTTAGTTTATTTTAAGAATTACTGATATTAAAAATGTAATATTTTTCACTGAAACAAGATTAAGGAAATTCGAAAACCTCATACTTCTACTGATATCTTAAATAATACCTAATATTAATGAATCATGTGTATAGGATGAATTAATAATCAGTGGTCATAGAAAACAGTTATTATTTAACATTATAACATTATGTAAATATGCAATATGTAACTACCATCGCAGATGTATGTAATCTCATACTTTCGAAATATTTCCCTGAAGTATAGACAATTATTAATTATTTTTAGAGTTAGTGCCGTTCCTGGTCTTACAGTTGGCATGTTATTTGTTGACCAATACCATAATTAACCCTACAATTAATTCATTACTGCCTATATTTGACAAGGACATATCAAAAGTGTCTTATTACTTTCCTTGTCAATAATACTGAAATATTTACTTCTTAAATGGTAATAGCCATTTTTCTATGATTACTGATAATTAATAAATATAACAATATTTCATACTATACAAAATATTGTTTATTAATATTATATAATAAATAAGCAGAAATATATCATAAGTTTAGGCATTATATATGTTTCTAATAGTACGAGTATTTTAAACAAGATACGTGGCCTCTTACCAAAATATCATCTGTGAAAATTAAAATCCGTCTTCTTGTACAAGCTAAAATAATATCGTATTCGAGTAGGTTTCAATGAATTTGTGGCTCTTATACAGTGTTTTATTATAGAAATAATTGTTAACTAACACGGTACCGTTACTATTTACGGTAAATTGGGTAATTTTAAATGATTGTGTGGAAAAAAATTCACACTCTCAGTCAGTTATGTCATAAACTTTATTATTGCGTCTTTTAATAGTAGATCTTAAGAGCATCTTTCTTACCGTAAAACTACCGACCATAGGTCAAACTAAATATATGTCTAAAAAAAAATACGTATCTAAAAAAATAGATTTGTCCTAGCATTTTTCCTGCTTGCCAGGTAACGGTTTTATTTAATTTGTTTCAATCTTTACATGCTTACTAATAAATAAAATATTAAGTCTAAGACACTGTATGACTATAAAAAACTATTTTTCTTTGTAATAAAAAGTACTTCAGAAAACTAAAACGAACTCAGTTGGAAGTTTGTTCCAAAATTAAAAAAAAAAAATAAACGTCGTATTTCTTTACGTTAATTAGTATACGTTGTATGAATTAAGGTATTTACGTTAAGTGTAGTCGTGTAAACTTAAATATACTATATTGCTTATTTTTCATGATACTTTATTTCTTATTTTACGTTATACGTGTAGACGTACATACATCGTCACAGACTATGCGTCTGTAACGATGTACTCATATATTTTAATCACCTTAGATTAGATGTTGAATATCTGAACCACATACGAGTATTAGGAGTTACTAAATGTAAAAAGTAAAATTGAAAACATAAAATAAAAAGATTACGTGAATATGAAATTAACACAGGTAAATTTCTTACTATATCGCTACCTGTTTGTTCCTTACTTTTATTTATTTGAATATATATTATACACATTTCAATATCATTCTACCAATAATACACGATGTTTTTCCAGTAACTTATTCCTTAATTTTTTATTCATGTTTCCACGAAGGTAAAATTTTTAAAATTTGGTAGGTAGAGAGGGCTGGCATTTTCAATATTTTTAATAATTCCGGTTACACCGGGAGTACTTCATTATTTTAAAACAATGCCGTTTCTTATTAAACTTTTTAATTCTACGTACTCTGAAAACTTAACTTTTAATAATATTCGAAAAATAAGGTATACCGATTTCTTTCCCAAATATATTTCGATTTTTCAGAAAATCTTTATATTTGCGTTACCATTTTTAATGTCCCATCTATTGGCAAATTATAAAACAATAAACATCATGTGTATGTATACCAGTTGTTCTCCAGATTTTGAGCTTTAATTCAAAATATAGGTAGTGAATAGAACAGATAAAGAGTTTTCATAATTTAACAGCAAATATGGCAATATTCAGAGTGATAAAAATAGTTCGTTCAAATAGAATACTAATAGAAGATAGTATTATTAACAAGACATTGTTAATAGAGAATATTTTGAATAAATTTAAAGGTTCTAATCAGTATAAAGTTGTATTTGCTTGATTTGTATTTTTCTCTCCCCTCTATCTTATAAACAGTAAATAGAAAACCCTTAATATAGGGTACACGGAAAACTTTATGGAATTAATTTTTGATATAAAATAAGAGGTTGCAATTTCAAAAAGTCACAATATGATGACGTCGAAACTCAAATACGACGTCTGAAAAAAATGAAACTGGTACATCAGTCGATATTTAAAAAAAAATAAGATTGACGTATTTTAAAGGTTTTAAAAAACTTAATTTAATGACAATATATAAATATTGTGCTAAACTTTATCCCTAGGTTGTAGTTTTAAATGCCATAATTTAATAGTTTATTTTATGCAGATATCTAATTTTTGGGTATTTATTTCAATTAAATATTAGTTTCTTTTAACGAGAAACGAGTACTTTATGAACACTTGCTCATTTGTGAGAGTACCGTCTGTAATTGTAATTCTGTGGTATTTACCAAATAGCTTGGAAACTATTCAGACGGGATACTATAAATTCATACGGAAAGAAGTTTTTCTAATTTTCAAAATAATTGTGCGTTTAACAATTCAACAATCTACAGGGTGCTCCATTTGAAAACAACTGTTATTGCGACTTAATATTTCCATATTGGTTTCCTAAACTAGCAAAATTCTGTAGGTATTTTATAGACTAACTGAACGTTTCCTTGACTTTTAAATCTGAACTAAATATGACATTTATTGATTTATAATTCATAGAAGCGCAGAAAATTATTATGCAAATGTTAATTGTCAAATAAATCAAAATATCTTAAAAACCGTGAATTGTTGGAATGGAAATATATTAACAACAGTTGTTCAAGAAAATTAGGTAGAGTTCGGAAATAGAAATATTCCTTATAAAATAATTAAGTTGATGAAAAGTCACACAGTATTGAAATATTTTATCTAAATAGACCATACCTACTACACGAAGATTTAAAATTTAATCCGACTCGATTAATATAATTCTTTGATATAGCCTACATTCCTTGACTTTTTTGTAGGAAATCAGAAGAACAAAGTATTCCATTAGGCAACGCTACATATGGATCGCCCAATTTTACACAAATGTATCAGGTAATCATTTTTAAGTGTTTTAAGAATTCTATAATAACTGAATTTATACTCGTATATAAGTTGTATACTCGTATATAAATACTTCCAAAGATTGCTCTCTTGTCCATACTAGTTATAGAGTAAAGTTTTAAATCTTAATAACGTATATATTTAATAATTCACCTTGTTATTATCTTTCCATGGCAAGAAAAAATCTTTTACTCAGAAGATAAACTTTGGCCTTAAAATGCACATGTGTTGACATACCTACATATATTTTTTAATGTCATAATTGTTGTCAGGTATGAGCTGCAAGCCTTCATTGAGAGTGTTCTCTAACAGGCGAGATTAGAACTGTTGTAATTTGAGAATCTGGAATCTTTTACAGTTTTTTAGTTTTCTTTTATTTGGACTTGGTTCATAATGTTGTATTTAAATTTCTGAAATAATGATACATTTAAATGAGGCATAATCAATTAAAATTTTGTTCGATTGTGGAGTCAAATGGACACTGGACTGGACCTTCACTGTGGAGTGAAGTACACTGAGGATAATCAGAAGTTTAGAGTTTACTTAATGATAATGAGTTGTAGTTGTTTGTTTGTATGATAATCGATATATTATATAACCTGTTAGCAAAATTGAGAAGAATTTCGAAATTTATGTTATATGAGAGATCATATTATACTACAGTTCAGTTCCAAAAGATAATCATTTCAGATATGTTACTGTTAAAATTATCAATTAATCAACTAATTGTTGATTAATGTTACATGCAGATGTACTGTGAAATAGTTATGTCGCAAACATTATAATTTATCCCATGGGGGTATAAAATGTAGTACAATGTGCTACATCTATGTAAAGTTTTTTATACCTAAAATGATTCAAAATTGACAATTGTATGCAATAAAATTGTATTAATTAAATAGGGATTAAGTTTAATACGAGACAGTGAAATTTTATACTATTTTCAATTTCATAAGTTTTACTCTGGCAGATGTTCTACGGTGTATTTTTTATTAAAATCACAATAAAAAATTATTTACATTTGGAAATAATCACTGATTTTTTTATTTAAATTCTCTAAGTTCAACCGCAATTCTTTTCATAGGGTTAATCGTAATACCGCAAAACTAAAAAAGTGGAATGTCCAAAACCTTAAGGTATATTCTATTCTATCTATTATTGTATGTATTAATTACAACTATTAAGATATTGGCAATAATTTTACCTATTGAAAACAATGTATCTTTCAAACGTCACTTATCTAATGAAAAACTTTAAATATTAATTTTTTTTAAGGCGAATAAATTTTATATACATCTCATCGTTTTATATTATTACAATTTTTTAGAAATACATAGACCAGCAATTTTTACAATAATTATTTTATACACATAATTATAGTTTACTTACATAAGGTAAATTGATTATTGAATTTCAGGCTTTTACGAACACGCCTCATAAACGTCTCAATGTCGTTTCAAACGATCTATAGCAGAAATTTAGTAAAACATTTCATGAAATGGGATTAGTCATAACGAGATCATAACTTTTAATATAATTTTTTTAACTTAAGCTTATTAAAATTAATAAGCTTAAGTTATATATTATTAAAATTAAATATTTCAGAAGAAATGATTTCTTATTAAATTTTAATAAGGCCAACGAAATATCATTCCATATACACAATTTAATTATAATATTATTAAAAAAATGTTTAATTTGAGTTACCCAGTTTGACCTAATATTTTTTTAATTTAGTTGCTGTAGTCTATGATAACATATTTTTGACAGTCTATAGTTGTCAATTGATAGCAGCTTCTCTAACCAATTAAAGCATATTTTAGCTTTATTGTTACCTGTCTCTAACCTAATTAAATGATCTGGTGTGTACTTTGATAAAAGTAATAACCTTTTGAAAAACTTAACAACCTGAACTTTTTCAATAACATGTATATACCTTAGGCCCCAAAAGGCTACACAAGACATAAGAAAATTAACAGTTATGGAATTGTAAAGCTCCATTCTCTCCTCGCAAATTTATCTTTTAGCCCGAGAATAATATCATAAAAGCCCCAAAAGATTGCTTAGCTTTAATGTTAGCTTTAGGTTTTTCGATCTTGTAAATCCACCTTTAGAAAATTTTGCAGTTTTAGTTTTATTTATATTCAGCTTTAAAAAATTGATTTTAAATAATAGTCAATTTCTGGGTTCAATTACATAATTGAATCCGGAATTTTTAATTAATTTTTTATTTCTGGGTAACATCTATTTCTGTGTCACTTCTAGTATATCTAAGGCATCTTAGATCTAGTATATCTAAGGTATGCATTAGTAAAAATAAATCATTTTTCCCATTTTTGTTAACCTCGGAAACACCTCTGGATTAAATAAAAAATGTTTATATTAGAGACAAACAATGAACAAGGCAAACGTCACAAAGGTTCTGCTTGAAGAACGCTCTCAGTAATTTGAAATTATTTGGTAAAATAGCTTTCAACTTCAATTATACAACTTGTCATATTGTACATATTTCTAATCAAACGAATATATTTAGAGCTCAAACCAAGATTGAATAATTTAGACCTATAATTTAGAATTTTAATTTTTTCAATTCTTAAATGAACTTCAATAAAACTTACATCAATAATATGATTACGAGTGATAACTATCCAAACGTTAACCTTTTAAGAATATGTCTCCCACATTCATCGATGATTCTCCATTGCCGAAGTTCTGTTAGTTTACTCTCCATTCACGTGAAAGTTTATTCATTTGGGAATGGAATGGTTCAAGAGCTGCCTCATTTCTATACAGTTTGTTCATTATTTATTCACAGAAATGACCTCTACGATGTAGATCGTCTTTTATTAGTTTTTAAGAAAGTGGTATTTTATAGGGAAGAAATTTTTCTTAATGAAGATTACTTTAAAATAGTTAGTTAATAGAGTTTTAGACACCATGAGATATTGGACAAATTAGGGTACTATTGATTAAAAACGTTAACAACTTGACAATCGATTTCTATATATACCCCTGTAACCGATTATCACAAATTGTCAATTTGATGAGTTTGTAATAAATATCGCATTGTTTATTAAACGCAAAATAACTTTTTAAGAGATGACTTACTAAAATATCACTATCTCTGTAGACATATATTTACTGACTTTTTATTATTAATAGTTACCTATATTTTCGATAATTACCTATATTTTGATAAGCCAAAAGTTTCTATAAAAACGAGGATGACAAACATCTTAGGCAAATTTATTGCTGGTATGTACTTAAATAGCATACGACAAGGACTCAAAAAATTATCCTGGTTTCAAGAATCTTCATTGACCTACTTTTGTGTTTTACATAAATTTGTCCCTTAGTTATTTATAACATTCAAAATTGTTCCACACAAATTCCATTCAAATGTCTCAAAGCTCTATTGAAGAGAGAACTGGTATTTGTCCTCGTCTTTATATGTAACCTTCCCCTCCGGCGCTCAATGCTTTAGGAGAAAGAAGTCGATAATTTTTTGTTAAAACTAAATAAATCATTCAGTTTTTATAAATTTGACGTTTGATGTACAAAAACGTTTTGAAGTATACGGAAAATGAAAACCATATCCATTAGAAATATCATTAAGATCTTTAAGATGGCAATTTGAACAGGAAATATACTTGCAATTCTTCACTATTTTCAATTTTAGAAAATACCTATTAAAAAAAAAGAAAACTGGATTGCTACTCTTGTCATTATCGTATTAAAAGTGATTGCACGCCATAAATAATGCATACAATCGCTATTTATTCTAGCCAGAGTTAAATAAGCAATATTGTTTTATTTCATGCAAACTTAAAAATACATTTAAATATACAAGGTGTTTCATGTAAGTATATAATTGATAGTCATTCGCTTACGTGAAATTTTTCGTTTAGAAAACGTACATTTTTAAATTAAACATCGACTTGTTCAAGCGTCTTATAAATCTCTACTATAATGCCAAAAATAATTTTATCCGATTTGTGATTTCTGCCCTATATATTATTTAATTACGTGATTTTTAGGTTGAAAAAATTGGAGTAAGTCCTTTAGAAAAAGTTCTAGTAAACATAACAGTACCCTATGGTATACGTACTGCAAATGGTGAAGTAACGTTTATGAAACTTTTTCCACCTAATGGAATTTTTGCTGGGCAACCCGTAATATGTAGAAGCAACTTCAGTTATATCTTAGATGTGAAACCTGCGGAAATTACTGAAAAATTAACATATGATAAAATGGACCTGAAAAGGCGACGAAGGCAGGTAGAAGTGTTTAAAGATGATACAGAAAAATCACAGGAACTTAAGATTGATGACAAGGAATACGAGATAGTACCTAATCGAACGCTGTTTATTAACTGCAGTATGGAGAATATAATATGCTCTAGCATATTTTGTTTCCTTGGCCCATTTGAGAAAAGACAGACTCCAGCCACCATCCAAATAAAAATGATGATTGATTCGCAAGCAATTTCTGGTAAGATATGTATTAATTCGAATTATGCTATAGGAAGGTAATAATTTTAATTGCACAGATATTATTTTGTTTTAAAGATCTAAAATAATTTTGTATTAAGTAAGTCTATTTCTTACTCCTCTTTCCCGATTGTCTTACAAAAACATCTTATTAACAAAAAAAAAAGTAATTTTGACGGTTATCATGTGAATCTCAATACATATTTGTATAGTGGATTTTTGAATATAATTAAAAATTTCTTCGGCATCTGTGAGAAAGTGAATTTAAATTATCATGAAATTTTACGTAAAAATGCATAATAAATTCGAGCATGAAATTCGTTTTTATATATACACAATCGAAAATTTATAATACTTTTACAAAAATACAAAATTTAAAAGGTTATTTAAAGTCTTTAAATAGTCAGGATATTGATATATAGTATGTCTCAGTTGGAAGTATGGAATTTGAAATTGCGCGCCATTTGTGTTCTGTCAAAAATAGAGCATCATTATTTAGCGGTAGTCATCTACAAACCATGCGACGTTAATTAAATATTGCGATTAATAGTTTTAACAATGAATAATTTGTGTATAACTGATCATGAAAGTGAGGGATCATTTACAATTGCATTAAGAAAATTTCGCACAAAATTAGGACAAAATGAAGTGCCTATAGAGTTAACAGTTTGTAATTTTATCAAGAAATTTTAATTTAAAGACGGGATCTGTTATTAATAAGGCCACACCAATACGTCCTTGTTGTGATCGGTCAGATAAAAGTGTTGCTGGTGTGAGAAAGAGTGTACGGAAGTATCCAAACACATCAATTCGATGTCGTGCACAATAATTGAATCAAGAGCCACCACGCACTGGATTTTAATGAAAGATCTGTATCTGTCAGCATACAAAATTTAGTTGGCACAACAATTAAAAGTTACCAACTATTTACAACATCGTACATCTGTTACATACCAAGTTTCCTGATCATGTTTTCTCACTTGCTGGCATCAATTAGCTTTGTAAGATCATGTGATTTAACACCGCTAGACCTTTTTCTTAGGGGTTACCTCAAGGAAAAAATATATGCCACCTAGCTAGTAATAATCAGTTACATCCAAATTAACACTCAACGCGTTATTCGGGAAGTAAAGTCAGTTTTGTATGTCCGTGTTATGGACAATTTTGCTAAACGAATGTTTTCTTTATGTTGAAGAATAAAAAATTTCAGTTTGTCATACTCAATTTCGATCAAAACCCATATAATATAACACTACCAAAATCAGTCGATATTGTTAATTCTATCAAAGGCTTTAGAATAGTCCAACTATACAAGTAATGTTAAATTATTACTATCAACTGATGCCAGGATATGACTCGTATAAGGATATATGTATCTTCTTTCAGTTGCCTGTACATTAATTTCTGAATTAATTTAGATAAAACAGGTAATATAATTATTAGTCTAAAAAAATTACATCGGTAGAATTTATGATTTTTGGCGATGGCATAATGTAAGAAATTTTGCGTTTGGAAGGAAAACTATTGCGTTATAAACAAAAATTAATTACATGTGTTAAAATGGATACTATGTGAGGAGAGCTGTAAATAACCTTATAATAATATTGTTTACACCATTGTCTTCCAATTTTATAGATAATAGGTTTTCATCGTTATATAAAGGAAAAAGAAGAACAGTTATAAAAGAAAATCTAAATGAACTGATATACGGTTTGATTTTGATGTTAGACTATAGGAATAATAACAGTTCCTAGTTTAGTTCATTAAGCATTTGACCTGAATTGATGTAATGTGAATTTTTAACATTAACATCCCCCAGCTTCTAAGGTATATCCTGTTTTGTTTTGGATTTTCTATTAAAATTGTTTGAACAATAGAATTATAATACACAAGTATAGTAGAAACCTGTTTCAGATTTCAACTTCAATTTTAAGGAGAGTTTAGACTCTGTATTAATATTCCTAATAACTTTTGTTTAAAATTTGTTAAACCAAAGCATTTATTTTGTTCCATTTTCCTATTACGGCTGTTTTTATCTTTTTCTGTTTGTTAATTAAACTTGTTTGAAACTTACTTATGTTTATGGTGATAGATGACAAGTTATGCATGTATACCAAGTAACAGACAGACTGTTACACTGTTTTCATTTCTTGATTTCATGTACTGATTTGTGCTGTCAGAAAAAATAATCTACATTAAACATTCAAATAAAATATCGTTAAGGAAAAGTTCCGTAATCATATCTTACAAGGTAAGATTTCTGATACTGAATTAGTATTATGGCGAAGGAGCCGGTGATACGCAGTTCTTGTTTTATTACAATTAGGTATGTAACGTCATTTGAACTTTATTCCATCGCATGTTAAACTATCCTTAACTTGGAAGACTTCAAATAACGAAAATCTTCAAATACTAGAACAGTCTATGTGGTCCCAACATGATGATACACCATTAGTGTTAATAGCTATTTTCAAATCATTGCTAATGTCTCTGTAATAATCTCTATAGTATTCTCAAAATTACATATATTTATATCACATACTTATTTTTAAAGGCGCAATTAAGAAGACCAAGAACTTGAAAAATTCATGTAATATGATAGTAATGCTAAAACTACCCCCTAAAGAGTAAATGGGCTAATTATCATTAAATTGTAATATCTATATGATTGAAATCAAAATATATTAAGACCACTTTTATTATGGTTCCCTTTCTTACTGGTAAGTCCAAAAAATCTGTTTTATTATCTCTCTTCTTGTTATTGCTTTCTATATATTTTTAATTTATAATTTAGAAGAAACATTTAATACCACTTATGGTTATATCATTATATTATCTTAGTTATATTCTCATGTATAAACGAAACCGAAAACTATTTTCGATAGAGATTGGGAATACTATAGAATTTAGAGATATTAAGAATTATTTGAAAACAGTTATCATTAATTAAAAAACCCTATTTACATTTTCAACTACAAAATAACAAGTTTTACGTGGAGAATATTCGATGCAAGAGCAAATCAAAATTGAAATAGCTCTAAAGCGTAGTTTAGCGTTTCAGGATTAATTAGTCTTATTTTGTATCATGAATTTTAAATGCCTTAATAATATTCGATATAGTAAGATGTAACTTTCAATTTAAGATAATCCCACAACAAATATTCCAGCGCGGTCGGATTCGTAATCACGCACATTTTGAGAATGTAATGGTGCATCATCATGTTGGGACTGTTCTAGTATTTGAGGATTTTCGTTATTTGAAGTCTTCCAAATTAGGGATAGTTTACACGCATGGAATAAAGTTCAAATGACGTTACATACCTAATTGCAATAAAGCAAAAATTTCGCGTCACTGGCGCATTCGCCATAATATTAATTTAGTATCAGAAATTTTACTTTGTAAGATATGATTACGGAACTTTTCCTTAAAAATACTTTATTTGAATGTTTAATGTAAATTATTTTTTCTGACAGCACAAATCAGTACATGAAATAAATAAATGAAAACAGTGTAACAGTCTGTATGTTACATATAATAATAATATAATATAATAACTTACATGTAATACATACTATAATAACTTACATATAATAACATACATGTATAATTTGTCATCTATCACCATAGACATAAGTAAGTTTCAAACAACTTTAATTAACAAATAGAAAAAGATAAAAACAGCCGAAATAGGAAAATGGAACAAAATAAATACTTTGGTTTAACAAATTTTAAACAAAAGCTATTAGTTTTATATTATATTAGGCTCTATTAACATAGATCTTAAATACTCATTAATATTGAAATTGAATCCTGAGACAGGTTTCTACTATACTCGTTATAGTTCTATTGTTCAAACAATTTTATTTTAATTAAAATCAATGCAGACGGACATCTTTTACATTTCATAAATAATTTTGTATTAACTTAAGTTTTTGCTAGTTCTACCGAAGCAGGTGTAATAAGAAAAATCATACAGCTATAAAGACCGTAATATTCTATTTGACGAGTTTATGTTCTGTTGAACATATGATATATCGGTAACCGCTAACTAACTTATTGGTTCGAAGGGCAAATGGTCTTAAATTATTAATTATTTCACAAATAAGATAAATTGAGTGAAAAATTGAAATTATTCAGAACTGTTTACTGAATCTGAAAACCAACTGAAGTATAAATAGGAATATCATATATAGACACTACAATTTTGGAAGTTTTAATTATTTAATGATGCAAACTTGGTTGGCAAAGCGCTCATCCAGGTTTCTAGAAAATTCGTCTCTTTCTTTCTTTTGTTCCTGTACCGAAAAGTACAACTCTCTGCTGAGATTATAATTTCCATTATGCAGAAGTTGTGTATTCGTGATATTTTCAACTGTTAGTAATAAAATATGTAATAGTTTAAGAAAATGTAATATAACACCTATATGTGTAAATAAAAATAATCTAGGCTCTTTATTAGTAAATAATGAATTATAAGAAATTGACAAGTCACAAAAAAGTGGCGTTTATGAAATAGGATGTAATGATTGTGACGCTATTTATATCGGCCAATCAGGTTGTTCTATAAAAAAGCGTTATGATGAATACAAAAAATCTATTTTAAATAATAAAAAATGCACTGGTTTTTCAGAACATTGTATAACAAACAATCATTTTTCGGTTTACCAAAAAATAAAACCTTTACACCATGAACGAAAATGCAGAAGATTAGATTTAGTAAAAGTTTCTTATTCTTTGAGAATGGCACAAATGCCGAAACAATTGTTAAACATATAGTCTACAATTTTTGTGAAATCTACCGGAATTTGCGGAAGTATTTTCTTTCATTTACTAGTAAAATAAAAGTACTCTTGATATATTTTTATATTAACCATATATATATATATATATATATATATATATATATATATATATATATATATATATATATATATATATATATATATATATTATAAATCCATAGATATTATAAATTCCACTATCTCTTTAGCGGGTAGTTTTAGCATTAATATAATATTATAATTTGGCTTATTAATTGTGTAATCGTATATAAATGTGATATAAATATGTGTAATATTGAAAATACTATAAAGATTGGGAATACTATTTCCCAATCGAATTTCGTATGTTAAAATATAACTTTGAATTTAAGATAAGTGGTCTTGATGTTGGGACAATATTGACTGTTTTAGTATTTGAGAATTTTCATTATTTGATGTTGCCTTCGAGTGATGCATGGTTTAACACAATGATATAAAATTTAAATGACGTATAATTTGTAATAAAAAAAATATTTTTTTATTAAAAAAAATATATATATTTTTTATTACAAATTATACCCGATCCGATAGGACTTGCACCTTGACGAAGTTCTAGTGCAAACTAGAGCGGGTGGGTCGGCTTGCGCGTTTTAATGATTTAAGGAGCCGTACCATAGGTTTAACCATAGTGGGAGGGTCCTTATTGAAAAACCAGACTAAGACAAGTCCCCGAAGGAGGGCAGCAGCTCTTTCAGTAGTCATAGTGGCAGAAACTGTGGGGGTTGGTGTGGTGCTATGACACACACGACTGCGATGTGGAAGGCAAGAGGAAACCACCACATTATAATCCTCAGAACAGCTAGCAGAAAGCTTATCCCAAATTAATGATGGCGTCTCCTGGGGCAAAAAACTCCGGAGGTAAAATAGTCCTTCGTTCGGATCTCCGGGTGAGGACTGTTCCGGGAGACGTGATCGAGTGCAATAATAGTAAGAAGTGTAGCATTTCACGAGTCGGAGCGTGGAATGTCAGAAGCATGAGACAGGCAGGGAAGCTAGAAAATCTGAAGATAGAAATGGATAGGTTAGAATTAGATATAGTAGGTATAAGTGAGATGCGCTGTCCGGAAGTAGGAGATTTTTGGAGCGGTGACTATAGGGTAATATACACAGGATCGGTAAATGGAAACGCTGGAGTAGGGATCGTTATGCGGAAGAACGCAGGACAGTGTGTAGATAGCTACCTACAATACAGCGAGAGAGTAATGATGGTTAGGTTAGATTCGAAGCCAGTGGAAACACTAATAGTGCAAGTATACATGCCTACTTCTAGCCACAGTGAGGAAGAGTTAGAAGCCGTTTATTCGGACATAGAGCAGGTAATAGGATTTGTGAAGGGTCATGAAAATTTAATAATAGTAGGAGATTTTAACGCAGTCGTAGGTGAGGGGAAAGAAGGAGAATTTGTAGGTCCTTATGGATTAGGAAACAGAAACGAGAGAGGTAGCAGACTGATAGAATTCTGTGAGAAGCACAAGATGGTAGTCGCGAACACATTGTTCAAGAATCACGTTAGGAGGCGGTATACATAGAAAATGCCAGGAGGGATAGACAGGTATCAGATAGACTACATTCTGGTTAGGAAGAGATTTAGAAATCAAGTAAAAGACTGTAAGAGTTATCCAGGAGCAGATGTAGACAGCGACCACAACTTGGTAGTCATGAAAGCTAGATTAAAGTTCAAAAATCTGAAAACCCGGAAGGATAAGAAACGTATAAATGTAGACATATTGAGGGATCAGAATATGAAAGATAAGTTCCAGGAGAAAACAGATCAATTAATAAATAAAACGAGTAAGGACGAAATCAAGAACGCAGAAACTGAGTGGGAGGGTATCAAGAATAGTCTAGCTTCCGCGGCTACGGACGTTTTAGGACACAATAAAAGGGAACCTAGGAAGCCCTGGATAACGGACGAAATCTTAAACTTAATGCAAAAGAGACGAGGCTAAAAAACAGACGAGACGAAGAAGGACTGAAAACTTATAAGTCAATAAAGTGGGAAATCATTAGAAAATGTAGAAAAGCGAAAGAACAATGGATAGAGGATAAATGCAAAGAAGTAGAAGATAAGTTGCAAGTAGGTAAGACTGATGAGGCTTACAGAATAATTAAGAGGAACTTCAGGGATATAGGAACAATAAGTAAAAACGTTAGGAGTCAATCGGGGGACATACTGATCGGAAGAGAGGAGAAAGCGGATAGATGGAAGCAGTACTTAGGAAATTTATACGAGGGTCAGGAATTAGGAGAAATATTAGAGGAAGAATCTAGCATCGATAGGGAAGATGCAGGAAAACCTATATTGAGAGAGGAATTTGAAATAGCCCTAAGGGGGCTAAAGAATAATAGAGCGCCGGGTGTAGATAAAATACAGGCGGAAATTTTGAAATGTGCGGGACAGAAAGTAGTAAATAGGATGTTTGAACTGGTAAAATACATATATGAAACGGGCAAGATGCCGGAGGATTATAAGAGGAAGATTATCGTTACTATACCGAAAAAGAGAGTAGCCGACAAATGCGAGAACTTTAGAACGATTAGCCTAACTTCCCATGCGTCAAAAATCTTAACTAGAATAGTGCAGAAGAGGATGGAAAATAGAACGGAGGAAATACTAGGAGAAGACCAATTCGGGTTTAGGCGATATAGGGGAACTCGCGAAGCTATTCTGGCTCTAAGAGTAATGTTAGAGAAAACAATAGAAAAAGGAAAGAACGCTTATATAGGATTTGTAGATTTAGAAAAAGGTTTTGATAACGTAAGATGGGAAAAATGAAAAGTAGAAGGGGAAAAAAGGGAAGTAGGTATTAGGAAAGGAGTAAGACAAGGATGTACGCTATCACCAGTAATTTTTAATCTGTACATCGAAGAGGCGATTAATGTGGTAAAAGATAGAGTGGATTTCGGGATTAAAGTACAGGGACAGAAACTAAAAATGCTGAGATTCGCGGATGATATAGCAGTATTAGCATCTAGTAAGGAGGAATTAGAATCAGCATTGAACGAAATGGAGGCAGTGTAGACAGAGGAATACGGAATGAGGGTGAATAAAAACAAAACTAAAGTGTTAGTGTGCAGAGGGCGCGAGAGCAGAGCAAAAACGAAAGTACAAATTAATAATGAAAGATTGGAGGAAGTTAAAGACTTCACTTATTTAGGAAGTAAAATAAATTGGGATGGAAGAAGCGATAAAGACATAAAACAAAGAATAGCGCAGGGTCGAGTAGCTTTTAACAAAAAGAAAGCACTTTTATGCTCGGGGGCAATAAACTTAGAAACAAGGAAGAGATTTTTGAAAACATATGTATGGAGCACGGCACTATACAGCTGCGAAACCTGGACGGTAGGGGAAGCAAGTAGGAAGAAATTAGAAGCTTTTGAGATGTGGTGTTACCGAAGAATGATGAAAATACCATGGACTGATAGGGTTAGAAACGAAGAAGTATTGGAGAAAGTCGGCGAGGAAAGAAATATGTGGAAAAACTTAAAGAAGAGAAGAGATAGAATGGTAGGCCACTTGCTGAGATATGGGGGGATAGTCCGCGATATATTGGAGGCAGAAATAGGAGTGAAGAAAGGCAGAGGTAGGCCTAGATTAGACTACTGCTCGCAAATAGTAAGGGATGTAGGTTGTAGCACAATTAGCGAAATGCGTAGGTTAGCACAAGATAGGAGAAGCTGGAGGTTAGCGTCCAACCAGTCTTAGGACTGATGACCTAATGATGATGACAAAGTATACGTCAATTTTAGCTTAAAGATACTTTATTTACAAGTATAAAGTAAATTATTTTTTTCTCGCAGCACAAATTAGTATATGAAACAAGTGAATGAAAACTGTAGCATATGTCATTTTATGCCAAAAAGGACTACCTTGCTTGACAGATTGATGAGATTGGGCATGAGCAATGCCTAATTTCATCAACTTACTTTTTCAATAGTAATAATGTGCTGAAACATATTCCGTTATTATTACCATTGCTTTCGTCATCACATTGGCATTACTATAATTTGCATTAAAAAACAGAAGACACTATTTCTACAAACACCGAAAATGTACATCGATGCGCGTTTCGTCGACCAAGTTGACATCATCAGATGATGATTAAAACTAAATTAAAAATAATTTTAATTCTATAATGTTTAGCATATACTATGAATAAATACAAGGGCCTTTTGCTCAACACACTGTTGTGTTCGTTGATATAGAGCATAGGGACATTAAGAATTCAATAATCCCAAAGTGCATCTTGGTTAGAAATTATAGAATCAGCGGTGTAGTAAATCACAACATATAATCTCATAGTTGACTAAGCATGAAGAACAGGTGAACTGTCTATTAGCTGAATGGTGGATGAAATTGAAGACATTAATCATAATTGTTTACTGAATCTTAAAAACTGAAGTTTAAATAGGAACATCATGCATAGATATTACAATTTTAGAAATTCTAATCATTTGATGACACAAACTTGGTGAGAAAAGCGAATAATTTTTAAGTGTCTTAGAACAGTATCCGACTGTTTTTTTTTTGCTGTATCGAAAGCTACAAATCTCTGCTAAGACTATAATTTGCCCAATGTAGAGATTGTGTATTCGCGATATTCGTTTTAGTGTTTTATTTCTCAAACAATTTTTTTTTCGATTTCGTTTATGGTATGAGAATATAAAATAATTTGTAAAATAAAAGTGGTATTAAATGTCTCTCTAAATTATAAATAAAAATTTATAGACAGTAATAAGGAGATATATGGAAAGATAATAAAACATATTTTTTATACGGGGCTATTAATCCATAACAAAATAAATAGACATTCTTTGATATCAACTATATACTATATATCTAAATACTACAATTTAATGATAATAATAATGATCATTTCTGCTATGTATTTATCTAATATCATCCACCATTCGTGTAATAGATAATTACCCTATAACTACTGTTTTTCATGGTTACTTTGATATTATTGAATTCTTAATATGATTATACTCCATAACAATCAACACAACGTACTGATAAGCACAAGGCCCTTACAGTTATTGGTGTTATATGTTGAGCATTATAGTATAAAAATTAGTTTTAATCATCATCTGATGATTAATAATGTAAAATGTACTTCGAACGACATTTTCGGTGTTTGGGGAAATGTTATCTTTTGTTTTTCTTAAATTAAATGATAGTAATATAAATGTGATAACAAAAGCAGTTGTATTAATAACCGAATATAATAGTTAAGTACGTCATTACTGTCGAAAAAGTAAATTATTGAAATTAGGTATTACTCATGCCTAATCCCATCAATTCACTTTTGTCCATCGCCCCGGTCAAGGAGGGCAGACTTCTTGGCCTAAACAAAAATCGTTTGAGACATTGATTAATACTTCCACTTGATAAGTTTAAATTCATAATACCGAAGACTCACTGCAATTTGTTTAATTTATGAAATAATTTAACACCATTCGTCCATCCTTCTAACCAGTAGCGTAGTTAGCCGTTAACGATAGTTTACATATTCTGCAGAAGATAAATCCAACAAATAAAATATTTTGGTTTTTATAGTTGTGTCTTTTTTTTATAACACCTGCTTCGGTTGCTCAAGCAAAAAAATTTACTTTATAAACTTAGGTTAAAAAACGCAAAATATTTCTATCTGCAATAATTTCATTTAAAAATAAGATTGTTTGAACAATATAACTACAAAGCATATTACAAATCTTTAGAAGAGTTTATGTTCCATGTTCATATTCCTAATAGTTTTTATTCTATTTTCTTGCTACTATTTTATATTTTTTTATTTATTCATTAAAATTATTTGATGCTTAGATATGTTTATAACGATAGATGATGACTTATACATGTGTAGCAAGTAACAGACACTAAAGAAATTATTGTATAAGAGAGGTAGGCGTAGGTTTCTGAATAGTTTAAAAGACTGCCAATTAATTCCAACAAAAATTCCCTTCCATAATTTGTAAAGAGAAAGAACCATACTAGCTGAAGTGTTCATTTTGAAAAGAGTTATGTTGGTCAAACAGGTATTGGTTTTGGATGGAAAATTGTGAAAGATGCAAGGCACACGAAAATAGAACATACAGATAAGTCTTTTGCTACAGAACTTCTGCAGTATAAGAGATTATTATTACTTTCTTCTTATTATTATCCACATATTATTAAATATGAAGATTATAAAGAACAAAAGCCATAGTAATAGAGTGGATCTATAGAGTATCCCATATAAAACGAACTTGTCTTCTCAAGACAAAACGTTAGTGTCCGCTTTAAAACAAGAACTGACGTACTACCGCATTTTCATGTAAAACATGATTTCAACATTAATTCCCGATATTTATTTTTATCGAGAACACCCTGTATATCACCTTAGAATACTTTAAAAATTGCTTTGTCAAGCATCGATAGAGCAAAAAGTTAGGGTCAACTGAGCACGTCTACCACAAGTCACATAACCATAGAAGTGGAGCAGAACCACAATATACAATACATAAAACGAGGCGTAGAATATAGCAACATTAGTCTTTGGGTTTCTTCTGAAGAATTTGAGAGGATTGAATTCATTATTTATATATAATCACGTTGCTTTATTATAACCAAACTACAAAAAAGTATATAACGTTAAATTACTTTTATCCGCGACCACTATATTAGGAAGATTTAATACGTCTGTTTTCGTAGATTAGAGGCCTTCTAATACACTAGTGGATTAAAATTCATAATACCAATATTCTTGATCAAAATAAATTTGTCAAATCTCACATTTTTCAACACCAGAATTTTTCACCTCCCGAGTGCCCATTTTTTCTTGTGGATTAAAGGATTGTTAATTCCCTTATATAATTAATAACTATTATAAATAGTGTCACAAAAATATGTGTAATTGGACTTCTGATTAGAATATAGGCCCGCATTAGATTGGAAATATAGGTTCATGATTTAATTGCTACGTCATTGCTTCGATATTTCTCGGTTTATATTATCCTTAATCGTGTGTAGTTAGCTCATTTCATTTCGCATCATGTGCCAAATTTTATTAAAAATTGTATGCAATTGTACGATGTATTTGCATCATATGATACAGTGCACTATGACATACATCTAGCAGATCTTAATATCGATGGTTGAAAAATATGTAATATTTGCTACACTTGAATCATTAATTATGGAGGCCAGGACCCTTACGGTTTAAACACATTATGATATTACAATGATCGAAACCTTAAAAATTTATTTTAAACTGTTTTCATTTCTTTATTTCATGTACTGATTTGTGCTGCGAGAAAAATTAATTTACTTTCAACTTGCACATAAAGTACCTTCAAGATAAAATTCCATAATCATATCCAAATCATATAAAATTGATATTGAATTAATATTATGGCGGATGCGCTAATGATACGCAATATTTTTTTTATAATTATGCAACGTCATTTAAACTTTATATCATTGTATGTTAAACTATCCCTCACTTGAGACACTTCAAATAATGAAAATTTCAGATACCAGAGCAGTCGACATGCTCCAAACGAATTCAATTCCATTTTTATCTTAAATCCAAAGTTATATCTTTATATCTGTTGAGGCATTAAAAACCAATTCAGAACGAAGTATCAAGTAATTAATCCTAAAACGTTAAACCGCGTTTTATAGAAATTTCAATTTTGTTTTGCACTTGCATCGAATATTTTCCAGGTAAAAATACTACTGTTTTGTTGTTAAAAATGTGAATAATTTTTTTAGCTATTATTAGCTATTTTAACATAATCTCTAATAATATTTATAATATTCCCAGTATTACACATATGATATCACATATTTATTTTCAAAAATACAATTAAGTATCAACATTTAGATAATATTATAATAATGCCGAAAGTACCCCCTAAATATACGGTTGAAATGCTTTAATTATCATTGAATTGTTATACCTGAATATATGCTTGATATCAAAATATGTCAAAATTACGTCTCTTGTTATTTGTAAGTGGTAAGTTCAAAAAATCTGTTTGAAAGTTGACGAAACTAGGCCTGCTTAATCCTATCAATTTACTTTCGTCCACCACCCATTTCAAGGAAAGCAGACTTTTTGGCTTAAAGAGAAATGACCTATTTTATTTTGACTGGTTTCATTTTTTCATTTCGTATACTGATTTGTGCTGCGAGAAAAAAATTACTTTAAACCTGTAAATACAGTATCTTTAAGGTAAAATTCCGTAATCATATTTTACAACAATACTTATCCTACAATAAGGTTCCCGATACTGAATTAATATTGTAGCGGATGCGCCAATGAAACACAGTTGTTTTTTTTTGTTACAATTATGCAACATCATTTAAATTTTATACAATTGTGCGTTAAACTATTCCTCAACTTGAGACACTTCAAATAACAAAAATCCTGAAAACCCAGAACTGTCAATATAGTATATAAAAACCAACATTATAGCGCACCATTACATAATTAACGAATTGTGCGTGATTACGAATCAAATTCCGTTAGATTATTTTTGTAGGATTAAATACAAAGTTACTTATGGTTTGTATAATGATTCTTTGCGTGTGCGTCACAGGTAACAATCGTATGAATCAATCAACTAACATTTTTGAACAGTGTCGTGCCGAAAATATATTTTAGGATAACAGTTAGTACAATACAAATGCCTCAACTTATGACAGAGTAATGAAAAGGTACTCCACAAAAACATTCAATGAAAATGATATTTCCATCAAAATAGTAACTATTGCGGGTGGTGTAGCATGTGATCCGTGCGTCGTCACTAAATTGATGCACGCACAAAGATCTTCCGCAAAGAGACAAATTGTAACTTCGATACATATATACGAGCTCATTTTACCAAATACTATTAAGTCATTAAAAACCAATTTGAAACAAAGTACGACAAATTAATTCTGAAATGCGCTTCACAGAAATTTCAATTTTGATCTGCACTTCGAATATTTTCCACGTAGACTTACTGTTGCTTTGAATTTGCAAATGTAAATAGTTAGTTTTAATTATTGATAGTTATTCTCAAATAATTTCAATTATCTCTACAGTGTTCACAATCTACAATATTCCCAAAAATGACACATATTTACATATATTACATATTTATTTTCAAACATACAATTAAGAAGCCAAATTAATTAAAAAATTTATCTAATATTATAGTAATGCTAAAACTACCCCCAAGAGATAGTCGAAATGCTTTAATTATCATTAAATTGTAGTATCTGCATATATGGTATATACTCGTATATAAAATATGTCAAGATTACTTTTCTTTTGTTATGTATTAATGGTAAATCCTAAAAATCTGTTTTATTATCCTTACATACATCTTATAATTACTTTCTATATCTTTGTAGTTATAAATTAGGGAAACATTTAAAATCGCTTACAAGTATTTTATTATTTTGTATTTTCATACCATAAACGATATTGAATATTAATTTGTTTTGAGGAACAAAATACTATTTTCCGAAATATCACGTATACACAACCTTCACAGTATAGAGATTAGTCCTAGGTGGGAATTGTAGCTTTCAATAAAGCAACAAATAAAAAACAAGAAACCAATTTTCTACATACACTAAAAAATTATACGCCCCCCGACGAGCGCCTTGCCAACCAAGTGTATATTATCAAATGATTAAAACTTCTAAAATTTTAATGTCTGTATATGATGTTCTCATTTATATTTAAGTTTTTTCAAATTCAGTAAAGAGTTATGAATAATTTCTTCGGCTTCATGCACAATTCAAATAATAGACAGTTACACTGTGACTGTTGTTCTTCATGGTTAGTGAACTTGAGATTACATTTTCTGACTTACTACACCAATTTCTGACTAAGGTAAACTGAGATTATTGAATTCTTAATATCGTTATTTTTATACCATCCAATACAACGGACTGCTCAATACAAGGCCCTTGTCTGTATTCTGATATATGCTAAGCATTATACAATGAAAGTTATATTTAATCATTATCTGATAATGTCAACTTAATTGATAAAACGAACTTCGAACGATATTGTCGGTGTGTGTGTGTGTGTGTGTGTGTGTGTGTGTGTGTGTGTGTGTGTGTGTGTGTGTGTGTGTGTGTGTGTGTGTGTGTAAATGGCTTCTTCTGTTTTTTTAAAGCAAATTGGAGTAATAAAAATGTAATAAAAGCAGTGGTATTAATAATATAATGTTTGAGCACATCATTACTATAAAAATAGTTAATTCTTGACATTAGGCATTACTTACGCATAATCCCATCAATTCACTTTTGTCCATCGCCCCTGTCAACAAAGACAGACTTTTTGGCTTAAAGAGAAATGGCCTGTTTTACACTGGTGTAATTTCATTATTTCATGTCCTAATTTGTGCTGCGACGAAAATTAATTTACTTCAAACATCTTACTCTTTAAAATCTTACAACATTACTTATCTTACAATAAGATTCGATATTGAATTAAGATTATGGCGAAGGCGCCAATGATACTTATTTTTTATAACATTTATACAACGTCATTTAAACTTTATACCATTGCTGTTAAATTATTCCTCACTTCGGATAATTCAAATAATGAAAATCCTGAAATACTAGAACATTTAAAATTATCCCAACATGATGGCGCAACATTACATTATTCACGAATTGTTCGTGATTACGAGTACAACTCCACTGAACTATTTTTTGTGGGGTTAATCTTAAATCCAAATTTATATCTTAATATTCCAAATACTATTGGGGTATTAAAATACATTTCGAAAAGAAATGAGACTAATTAATCATGAAACAGTAAACCACGTTTTATAGAAATTTCAATTTTGACTTGCACTTGCATCGAATATTATCCACATAGACCTAATGTTGTTTTGTAGTTGAAAATGACAATAGTTTTTTTTTTTACAAAACAGGCCAATGGGCCCATTTTGTTTGTACTTGATCGGTACCAATTTTATCAATTTTATTCACATGCTTACCGTATAATGATTAATATGAACTACCTCATGTAAAAGTAGATTTTTCTAAGAACATTAATTTGTATAATATTTTACTTGGAATTTACTAAACCTTGTAATTAGGAATAATATAACTTAATCACGTAAATATGAAAGCTTAATTTTATGTATAATCATATTAAACCTTTCAATTTAATAAGCAATATGACCTACAATGAAATGATAATTTGCGAATTACTCAAGAAAAGAATTAGTATTACAAATTAGAATACTATTTAAATTAATATACATGTGAATTGTCTTAATATAATTTAGAAAAATGGAATTTTCTTCTTATAGGTTTACTAGGAACGAAAAATATAATACTCTATTCTACACATGGATCCGTCACTATAGAGAGCCCTTCTGGATTCAATCAAAATGGAAATAGGTAAGAATAAAGAAACATATACCCGAAGACGTTGTATTTTATCATACATATATATTTTCCTATATATAATAAAACAAGATATATGGTGGCATAGATATTTTTATTTAGTTATTTTTTATAATGATATTGGAAAAGAATAGACATATATGTAAGCGAAACTTGCAGATTGTTATTAAAATTAATACTAAAATTTCATTTTATTTTTTATTCATTGATTTTAATTTCAAATATATACATCATCAATACACGGTGGATGATCGATCTACTGAAAATTCGTTAATAGGGATTTTCATAGGTACTTCCCGTTACACTGGAAGTTAGTAAACCTTGTTTTACATAGTATACCATATTTTTTATGCTATATTCGTATTCTGTGCGCAATTTAAATCCTATAGCTCCAACTGAGATACAGTATACTTACTATTCATTTCAACATCATGCCATATATTTAAAGTTTATAATTTCCGAGTCATATCGATTTTAATTAAATCTTATACGAGAAATGGCCCATTTATGAATATTAATAACTTTTACCATGATATAGTTCAATCATTAATTTGTATCCGATATGTCTATAAGATGTGAAGCTTATGCATGTATAAACCATAAATGGTTTCAACTATACAGAGTGTCCAGACAGGAAAGTCGGTTTGAAAGAAATTCGATTACAATTAAATCACTTATTTCAAATAGAACATACGGTATTTTCTATAGCTAATTTTCGAATTGTTTAAAATCAATTAGAAAATTAAATATCGTATATAATATGCCATAGAGAATATTTATGTCGATCAGTTGCAAATTTAAAGAATGTTATTGTTATCCCTTTCTTGAATGTTTTTGTTATTTTTAATGAATATTATTAATTTGTTTTAAATAAAAGTAAATTAACTTGTTATTTTAAATAAAATCACATCAATATTTCCTAATGAAGACTATTTTTATTAAAATTGCGAGTATTGTTAACATTAAATATGTTATTGCATTAGGTTAACTTAGGACAGATTTTTGGCATTGAAATGAGAGAAAATCTCTCTAAAGTAAAGCATCATATATCTTTTATGTTCATGTACTTTTCCTACTTCATTTCGAAAGTCCGCGGACTCGGAGTTTAAAATTGTTTTCTTCAAGGTTTATAATTTTTTCTAATAAAGTATTAAGGACAATGAATCAAATTTTCAAATTCGAGACCTATAGTACCTTTAATAATACGCACGATGAACAATATTAATTTTTTAAATACTCTACAAGGTCCTAATTTAAGCCCCAAAATCAATGATAAATTTAAGCTCCTTACATTTTTCATAATACTAACTAAGTTAACTTTATTACTATTTTTAGTACTAATGGAAAAATCTAAGATGAATCCTATAATGGTATATATAATGTGTCAAATATGATTTCTTTAGCTAGTCATCATAAACAAAGAAATTATTGTTTTTGAACTTGTTGGCTTTTCTGTTGGGCCCTATCGTTTTATTAGTGTAAAAGAAAATTTTATTTATTTTGTTTAAACATTTTATATTGATTATATGCTGTTTTCAATAACAACTCGTTTAAGACAATTAGAAGATGATTTTTTGCATCAAAATTAAAGAAATATCTGTCTAAAATAAAGCATAATATATTTTTTTATGTTCATGTACTTTTCCTTACTTGGGTTTAGATAACCTCTTCCTGATTAGAGATTATAAAATTGACTCGCCATGTCCCTGTGGAAGGCGATTTTGATATGTCCAGTAGGATGCTCTTTTTTCGCTTTTGAGAATGCAAAACACTAACATTCAATAACAAATAATTTGATTTATGGGACTTACTTTACATACTTCGATAGTCATGTTTATTCTCTATGGTACACTATACTCGATATTGATATCAATTTAATCACTTCTCATATTAACTTTTATTAAATCAAATACCGTACATCATAGATACAGCGTATACCTATATCAACGGAAAGGGAATAAAAAAGGAAGCAAATAAAAAATAAAATACAGTATAATTCTCCTTCTTTGGGCACCCTGTATATATTGAAGGATTTGTGGTTTTATAAATATATAGGTAGCAGAAAAAGATAATAATTGAATTTTATATCATAACAGAAGTTATTAATATTCATTTAAGTGTTAGTTTTCACCTAAAATTTCAATATCTTAAACTTATATTATTATAAGTAAGGAGTGACATTGAAAGTTATCGTAAAAGTGAATAGAATGCGGATGTAGCATAAAACATATGGTGAAATTTAAGATAAGGAAGTGTCACATACGTCAAATGAAGCTTGTCTGTCTTGAAATAGAATACATATGAAAACGCCTATTGATAAATTTTCTGCTTTATTTTACAATTAGTCTGATAAAAATTTTATACTGCATAATAGGAATATTATGTAAATACAATTTTAATTCAAAAACAGTGTATACGAAGGAAGCGAATAATAAGAAAAAAAGCAACATAATCTAATTTTATAAAAACATTGCGTTCTTCAAGTTTGAAGTTTTATAATTAATTATTTAAAATCTGCTTTCTCGTGAAATTAAAATACTTTTTAATTTCACGATTTTATTTAACATTGTAGTAACTGTCTCTTATTACTTATTTTCTCTATTTAGGCCAGATTCTGTAGACGTGTCAACTATTTTCGTCAACGAGACTGTGGATGAGGTTGCACTTTGGATTATAATTCTTTCAGTAATTGCTGGGCTATTATTACTTGTGTTAATAGTGTACGGACTTACTAAGGTAATAAGAGTGATAGTGATAAAGAATCTATGGTCGAAGTTCGTAATTTGATAGGTACTTTGAAACAGAAGACCAATTTTCCATGAATACTAAAATATTCCATGCTTCTGGACGCGCGCTTCTCCTACTGACAGTTGAAATCATCTCCCGATTATACCAACTTGGTTAGCGAGGCGTGCGTTGAGAAACGAGTAATTTTCGGTGTTTGTGTAAAACTGGTATTCTGTTTTTTTTTGTGTTTTTAAGTATAAAGAAGTTGAAGAATTCATGTATTTAGTCTACATTTTGAATATATCTGTTATTTATATTCACTTTGATGAGACTTCGTGCTCTACCGATTACGATTTCAAGTTTCAGATACTAGAATGTATAGAGCGTTCAAACATTAAGCAGGATAAAATATAAAATAGTGTCAATAATAATACTTAGTATACAGGGTGTTAATTAAGTACGTAGGCAAACTTTAAGACTGTAGAAATGCAGAGGTTGCTGGGCACATTTTCGACTAGTAAATGAAAGAAAACAGTTGGTAGGTTTCACAAAAATCGCAAATTATATTTCTCACAATTGTTTCGGTTTTATGCCATTCTCAAACAGTAACAAACTTTTACTAAACTTAATAAGTATAAAATTCAGTCTATATAGGCAGGTAACAACATTTAGTGATTTTATACCATGGCTGCTTTTATTATTGAGGAAATTCTAAAATCTGTTTGATCATTAGTTATTACTTTTTTATTAAGCATTATTGTTTTATTTCTAATACTACTAATAAATCTAAGCTTTTGCCTTTCCGTTTATTGTGTGAAATTTTTATTTTTTGGTAGTCCAGAAAATTTTCCAGACTATGATCGAACAGATTTTAGAATTCCCTCAATAATAAAGGCAACCGTAGTATAAAATCACCAAATTTTGTTATCTGCTTATATACTCGTAGACTGAATTCTATACTTTTTAAGTTTATTAAATTTTTTTTACTCTTTAAGAATGGTATAGAAATCGAAATAATTATTAGAAATATAGTTTGCAATTTTTGTGAAACCTACCAAGTGTTTTCTTTCATTTACTAAACTTTAAAACGTTATGTGTCTTAAACATGTAAGTTTTTGAGATTCAGGGCTGGTTTTACTGAAATATTTAATGTGTAAATAGGACATTTTTACTATCTTATTTTTATTATTCCAGACTATTTCTATGTGTCTCTTTTTATACAATATATTATTTCATATATTTCGAGAATTGCCGCTCGGGGTTTAAAATTTTTTTCTTTGAGATTTGCTATTTCTTCTAATAAAGTTTTAAAGACAATTAATTCAAATTCGAGACCTATACTATCTTTAATAGTACGCACGATGAACATTATTAATTTTTTAAATACCATACAAGGTGCTAATGTTTTTTTGGGTCAAACAATTTAAGCCCCTCACATTTTTTATAACTCTAACTAAGTTAGCTTTATTAGCATTTTTAGCACTAACAGAAAAAAGCTAAGATGAAATCGGTAGTCGTACATATAATCTGCCAAATATGATGTATTTAATCAGTAATTATAAAATGAGAACTTATTGTTCTTGAACTTGTTGTTAACTTTATTGCTATCCTTACTTTATTGCTACTTTATTTTATCCTAATAACCTGATATGATAGGTTATTAGGATAAATTGTTACTGAGTTTTCCATTCATTAGATACTTAATATTTATGATAATTTACTTTAAAAAATGACTATTTCAAGAAAGTTACTTTTTGAAGTACTTACTACAAATATTGATTTGGCCATAACGATCAAGACTCGAAATATCGATGTCGACATTTAACATGATGAAGAAGATCGAGTTTTCGTTTAGTAATACGCCAAAACTAATATCTTGCTTGGCATTATAATTTACCTGTATCTACATAATTACGAGTACTAACTTTCTGTATAAAATTTATAGAAGCCTAAGAATAAATGCATTCTTTTGGGCATGAGAGATTTCTCTTTCGGAAAAAATGCAATTTTCTATGAAACATAAATATTTGACAAAACGACGCTGAACGTTTTCAATTCAGTTCATAGAAGTGAAATACAGCGACAACCATAGCAATAACTAGTATTCCATCCTTACAAAGGGATAGTGAGTACTCTACCCAGATATGTATGTACCCCATACAAAAGAATAGTACTACAGCTTAAGTGTTTCTATATTTTTAAACCCCTTAAAATTCCATTTTATATATCCTAGACTTTTCAATGTAGACTTTGACGAGCGGTGGACTGCAAAATCGAGTGTCATCTCGACATTCTTTTCTTATGACTCAAGTTTATATATTTAGAATTATACTGATCGATTCAAAAAATGTTCACCAAATTAACATTATGTATTGACTGACTACTTTTATTATTATAATATTCCATTATCCATTATAAGGCCATTGGTGACCTTCTAATGAATATTTTGTGGTAAAATTAATTTACATGAATATTTTTTGCAAGATTTCCTTTTTCAAAATTTACCTATTGAATAATCATGCCAAATAGATACGAGATGTATATCTTATATAGGGTGGTATTTTCAAACTTACACAGGGCTTGGAACACCGTATCTATAGGATAGTCTTTCTGAACTTAAACTGTAATTGATTTATATTTAAATCATTAAATGCCTATATTTTTTATAACTGTTTTTTGCATTAAGATGAGCTATCTTGATGTGGTATGTTATTTTTAAAATGTTCATGGTATTACATTGAAATTAACATTGATATTTTATAGATCAATAATTTATTGGAGAAAATGGAATAGAAATATAGAAAATTAAAATTTGGATTCGAGATCCCAAATCGAGATTCCAAAGTGATTCTGGAGGGGGTTACAAATAGAAAAAAATCATTACGTGTAATACCATAGATCTATTTATATATAGAGTAAATAAAAAAATTATTATAGACTTATGTATATACTTATTATATACACAACTTAAGTCTACTTATAATATTCAACTCAATCTTGAACCCGGTTAATTAGCCGTTTAAAATCATATTATAAAATAACTCCCATTTAATGGAATATATGATTATAATCTTTTCCTCTTAGACGTCCCCTCGAAATCGTAAGAAAAACAAATACGTATTCGATAAAACTTTTGGTAGAACTACATATTACTACTGAATTCATCTTAAAACAAGACATACTAATGTCTTGGTTTATCCCGTGGTTTAATGCCCTCTTAAAGGCATTTTTGAAACTAAACTATATGTTTCATACATTTACTATTTTGTTTCGCTGTTATCTATTTGTTATATTAGATATACAGCATATACTAATTATAATATGAATATACTACGTAAGATATAAATATATAATAATAAATAATACAGTTGGCAGTGTGCTATATATTCTCACAGTAATTGGATTCGAAACTTTGCTTTGCTCCATTTGTAGAAAATATATATTCTTAAAAACAATTGTTTGATGAAAAAACACCCTCAGTCCCGAACGTAAAATATCAAGACACGTGGCCACCTAGATTTGACATAAAATATATAAAACGAGTAAGCAAATCGCAATAATACTGCGCTGCCCCCTCTCTCATATCGAGGGCACCTTCGGAGCATGCCTCTAGAGGCTTCGGATCAAAAACAAAAGTTTGTTCGCAAGGGTAGATTTACTATTTTGATTTTGTCAAAATGCCGAAATTCGAACGAAAAGCATTTTCTACATCGACCTAAAAATATCGTGACACACACACGAAAACAGCCGTTTGGTAAATATACATAAGTTACCAGGTATTGAGGTAAACAAATTATTTCTTAACATTTTCTAGAACATTCCTTTATATTTACATGATATGAAAAAAATCCTAATGTTTACATTTTGTGATATATGTTAAATGCAACAAAAAGTAATGTTGCATTTAAAACTTATCTTTTATTCCCAGGTAACATAAAACCTTAATATGCTATCTAAATACTAATTGTATATATGCCTTATCTTGGACTCAAAACTTGATTAATATTACATTTATCCATTTATGATGGCTTGCTGAAATTTTATATTGATATTTCCAAATTAATCTTTTGCAGACTTACATGTCAGAACGACAGAGCTTATAAAGTTGGAGTACAGCTATCAGGCATTCGGTATTAGTATTATATTAGTATGATATAGTATACCATTCAAGATTTAAATAAAAATATGTTTGTGTATATTTAAAATAAAAATTGCTTTCAAAAAATTAACTTCACAAAAAATGATTTAACATACATATTTGTTACTATATTCTCAATAACAGTCATTAAGTCATTAAATCAGGGATATTTTATCTACGACAGGCCCTAACTGTTTGATCAATAATTCCTTGTTATGTGCATACATCCAGCTATTATGGTTATTATATATCCAGTTATACTGATACGTGGAATTCTGATGAAAAGATATACAATATATGTTCATTGTTCTGATAAACAATGTCTACTTAATAGCCACAGAAGGGCACCGACATAATTATATGAATGTTGTTGAGGTTATTAGCAAAAATATATGGTCAAAATGTAAACATCAGGAGGATTATTTTCAAATTCTGTATATAATTGTAAAAAATGTTAAAACTTGTCCGTTATTAGTACCACCCTCTTAATTTTTACAATCTTCTAATGCATTTTTCGTCATTATTCTCAGAAATATATTTTTATTCACTGAAAATAATTAAAAGATGTATAGGATATCCATATATGTGAGATGTATCAATTGTCTTGATAAAAAATGATCCGTATATCCCCATTTATTCAAATTTAAAACTGAGAGTGACGTAATCATTTATTATAGTATTTCCGAAAAAATATTTACTGATTGTCTTCATAAAACTTCATAGTACAGAACAAATGTATTACAATGTTTATATAATAACGTAATTACTGTTTAGAAGTCCAAAATAAAGGTATTCTCCAGTAGCTAGGTATGTACCATACACTAATGGTTCCATTATTATAGATATTTGGAATATTATTTGTTATTAAAGTTAAATGTTCTGGAATATGTTGTACTGCTGTTGATGTCATACTACTGTATATTAAAGAGGTTGTCAATCGGTCTCATAGTGAAGAAATATATTTTCTATGGTATTTCATAAGACTTCTCAATATTTAATAAATATTTAACAAAAATTCTACCTTTGAAAGAGAACATCATTACTACTATTGTTGTTAATAAAGATTCAAGATTTGTATATCGTTTTAGAGACTGTGAAAGTGCTACTACCCAACCCCATAAACCCCCGGGAGTCTATTGTTATCACCATCGTTTTTATTACCTATTTCAGACGATCAACAATAAATAACTTCCCTAACCAAAATACTGTGTTTGATCTTATTCTATTACATGTGGCTATGAAAGTTTATTATAACCTTACCTCACATATAATACGACCTTTATAGCATTTAACTGATTTATAGTAACAACAAAGTCAGTTTCAATATATCAGACTAGACTATAACTAGATAGATTGGTTATATTCAATAAGTCACATGTACATGAATTATATTTCTCTGATGTTTTTCATATATATTCATATATTTTTAAATAGACTCATCGTCTAGTCGTTGAATGACGTTTTAACGTTAATTCAGGAAACTGCGAAAATTATTCTTAAAGAGGTCACAGCCCACATCTTATATAGGTGGCTATTAAATATATGCTGTATTTTTTCATATTCATACCCTGAAGATACTAATTTAATTGGCAAAAGGTACATCTATTACTACAGCTATAGAAGTTTCTCTATGTAATACTTTTTATTTATTTTATTACACTACCTATTATAGGAAAAAATCTTACCTTATACAAAAAATGGTGTCCAGCTCGTTCGGAACCTACCTGCAAAGAAACATATATCTTTACTTAATTAACAATTATATATCTACAATTTGTATAATGGATCTTTGCGCGTGTATCAATATAGTTACTAATATGTCACAATTACCAGTGCGGATGTCTAGCGACATATGTTTCAATCAACTACGTACGGCATAGACAGTTAATAATTTGCCGAACAAAATGCAATTATGAAGTCACGTCTAAGCTTTATTGTATAATTTGATTCACTGGCGTCTCAGTATTTCTGTAACATTTATTTAATTTTTGTTTCATTTATTTTGATTTTTGTTGAATTTATTTCATTTATTTTGATGGAAATATCACTTCCATTGAACGTTTTTGTGAAGAACCTTTTCATTACTCTATCATAGGTTGACGGATTTGTATTATACTAACTGTTATCCTAAATTGTGTTTTCAACACGGCACTGTTCAAAAATGTCAGTTGATTGATTCATACGAATGTTATCTGTGACGCACACGCAAAGAATAATTATACAAACTCATATATGTATTTAGTTCATAGACAATATAACACCACTAATATAATTTATTGTTTCGATTGTTGGCGTTTTCTTTATTCATATATTGGTATCATGCCCAACTAAATCAAAGTATTTTTTTACTTACAACAAAGTCTGTCATGACTTTTTATTAACAAAGAAAGTAATTACATTTATTCTCTATGAAATAGTATACGCAATATATGCATCGATATACTCATATGTATTATCCTCAATTTGAAAAATAATAATCCTGTTCGACTGCTAAATTTTTCTTCAAAGACCATTTTGTATTTTAATTAAAACTAAAATACTTAAATACTTAACTTACCTATTTAACTCCTTCCCTAATTCCATTCGTCTAGACCAGTTTCCATCACACTCAAATCACAAAATATGTCTTGTCAGAAAATTGTTTATGCACACCCGCTATATATTTACACTGTACATATTATCGATTTTATTAAAATACAACTTCAATCAAATTGAACACAGAAAAATCACTACTGCACTTCACTTCTCACCTTCACCAACACTGATATTTTAACGACTATTCAATAAAACGTTCGGCAAATTTTAACTTACAGGTTTTTGTACATATAAAATTACATGAGGTGATATCTTTTTCATGTCTTATGAAAAAGGGATGGCGGGAGATCTTAATAAACTGTTATCGGTTGCCTTGCGGTTTATGACTTTTTTTACAGTTTACAAAATTAACAACTTATATCCTCGGGGAGAAAGCGAGAAAAATATATATTCATCTCATTTTCTTGCCATAACTAAGTATTTTTAGAAACCGTTGGGTTTCGTCATGATAATGAATATACATATATTGTATGTAGAATATTTATGCTGTACCCGATAATTGGATATGACACCGTATAGGGTTGTTTTAAATTTTGTAAAATAATTGAAAATACGCTCTAGACAATAATAAAAGCTGGCTTGTTTAAGTGAAATTCTCAGGATCAGTCGGGGTAGTTTTAAATACTTTAAACGACCACGTGTGCTGCCTTAATATTGAATACATTTTTTTACAACCTGCTTGCCTGGTCGTGAGAATATCTTCAAAGTCTGAATACACAAACGGAGCACATCTATATAAGAGAAACCAGATTAATAGTATTTCCAAAATAAGTGCTAGTATCTGTCGTCACTGAACTTTAAATTATGTGTTTATGCCGTTTGAGAATGTTTGCAACTTAACGTCCTGGGGATCGGTATCTTGAATATTATTATAAGTGATATGATTTGGAATTAAGCTACATTTTTTTTACAATTTATGTACTACCGTAGCTTCTTGGGATCACTTCTTGTGTTTTTTTGGGTGTTTAATAAATATATACATACATATGCTTGTTCTATATTTTGTTTAATTATTTCTCTTAGTAGTAACTCAATAAAAATGTGGTCGACTCATTATTTTGTGTTTGTTTATACGTTTTTCAAAAAATATTTTTACTTCGTACTATATTTTTTCCTATCATTTGTAGACCAGGGTGCATATTTAGGCTCTTTAAACATATATGGTATATATTTCTCAAAAATTACAATTTTGTATAAAATAACTGGGCAGCTAAATTTACATCACTACTATTGTCAAAAAAATTTCAATCTGTTTTAAGTAAAAAATTATATAAAAGATGCTGATCAGCCTTTCTGAAGTTAAAGGATATAATTAAGTTAAATGGTAAAAAATACTGTCGAGAAGAATTTATTTCAATATATATGTGTATCCAAAAGTTATATTATCTTCTAGACTATAGATTATATAGTAAAAAATGTACTCTTCTCATCAAAATAAATTCATTAATATTTTCTTTTGTGTTAAATTACTCACGATTAAAACATTCTGAAAAACGTCGTACATAACTGTGCGATTGCTCGTCGACAACTTCATTTTGTAATATTTGGGACTATTAAAATTTCCAATAATAAAAATATTCTCATTATTTAGATACTACGATTCGAACGATTCGACAAATTAAAAAAAGATCTCAAAAAGCATATGGCATTTTAGGCGGAATAAAAATAACAATAATAAAAATATTCTAAAACTGAATGAATAATTAATACTGATAATTTGGTTTCTGAGGTAGACTCTTACGGATAAAAATCAAATTAAGTCCATATGTATCCTCTTTATTCACATCAAGCAGTATCTCTATTATCAGTATAGCTCTGTCTCTATTTTTATTGGTTTATTATCACATCGTATAATATTAAGTTGGAGGACAGAGTTTCTGTATTGAAAATATGTAAATCTAACCAAGACTATGAGAAATCATATAAAACATGATTGTATGTCATTTTAGTTAGAAATAAGGTATGTAATTTAGTAGTCAATCTGTAAACGTTCTGATGATATACGTTCATATAAGCTGCAGAAGAATGTCAAGGGTATGAATGGATAATTATATTCATGGTTGTCACCGACGGACTTCTCTGACAATGAAACTAGTTTTCTATTCTAGTTACGGTAAAAAATAACATTTTTGTCTTAAACTCCTTAATACAAAATAATTAAGATTTCATGCAACGTGGTCAATATTAAGATAAATTTTGTTAGCATTAGAGTAATCTTTACAGTTTACACAATTTAAAATTTCCGAATCTTTCACATAGTATTCTCCTCCACATACTGAACCACATACCTTTGATTTGCATACTTCAAACAATTTAGAATTAATAATTTTTCATTACTTAAATGTTTATTTGAAATATTGTATATTCAAGTAGTGCATCTTCGTAAAGCTTTTCTGGTATGCCTACGAGGCTCACGCCATAGTTAAAGTTCATCACATCTTTAATATTATAATTTTCATTCAATTTATTTTTCGCAGTCGCCCTCAGCTTTAGCACTGGAACATCCTACCACAATATAGACATCTTTTATGTTTTCCACTTTTGAGATGTTAAAGCCATTAACTACTGAGATATCTCACTTAACTATCTCTTAACTTAAGAGGTAACTCACCTAACTCACAATCAGATGTAATTCTTAGATAAGCGAATGTCTTAGAGGGACTGTTCAATGGTCTCTCCGATATTTAGACTTCGAGGTCGAGAGGAAAGATTACACAGCCACACAAAAAAATTGATCTGACGGTCTGCCATGTTTAGTAGATGTTCTTGGGGTCGCTGAATCCGAATCAGAGGTATATTTAACCCCATCACATCAGAATATTGCCATAACCCCAAAAAACGTATAATTTAAGCTATTAAAGGCGTATAACCCTAAGAATTAAGTTGTAATCTGAAAACCCAAGCTCTTAAACCCCATTTTAATAACCGTATAACTCTGGTCATTGCACATTTTCTCGCATAATTTTTGCTTTTTCTCAAGCACCCGAAAAATAGTGTTGTGTCTTAATAACACCTTCACCCTGAAATTATATTTTTACGTTTATTCAACAAATGTTCATTTTTCAAATCATTGTACCGTCGCGTCAGCATTGTCGTTACCCGATGTACACCGCGGGTGGGTTGTATGATCGGGTTTTATATATCATGTAGCCTTTAAAAGGGCTGTTTGGGGAAACTGCGAATAAAAGACATATATTTTAATTGTTCTCTTTTTTCGGGCTGTATCGAGTACTTTTCTCTTCAATAGACCTATGCGAAGCATTTCTGAATAATAGCTGAAATTATGGGTTTTTTGAGGTTATGGCAAAATCCTGATGTGATAGGGTCAAATAGACTTTGGATTCGGATTCAGAAGGATTGATATTCCCAAAAACATATAGTAAACATAGTCAGACCCCCATACCAGAAAAAAAGATTTTGTGAGGCTGTGTTATAAAAATTGATTCAGTAATCCAACTTAAAACTCTTGACCAAAAATTATATTGACCCCTTTGGAAAAAAAAGCTACTACTTCACTGTGCAAAAGTAACATAATTTTTATGTATGTGTATCATTTTTAACATATTATTACATAATATTTATTTTAGTGCAATATATTAACACACTATAGAACCATTATTTCATACTGTTAAAACATCCTTATAAAATATAATCAGGTTCATATTAGTAATCGATAATATATATTTATATATGTATAGTTTATTTCATTGCCATTTGCCAAATAAAGAATTTCAAAAAATTTCCGGTGCCTTGTTTTTATGGCTAGGCTCAGGTAGACTGTTCCGTTTATCGCCAATATGAGAGAGTTTTTTATTTGGCAAATAGCGATAAAATGAATAGCAAATTCCGTAATCTATAATCTATACTTTAAGTCTACTAATAAATAATGTATTCATATTCACGTTAATTTTTTTTTAGGTTGGTTTCTTTAAGAGGGCCAAAAAAGAAGAACTAAAGAACTTAAAGGCTGCAGTGAGTATCCCTAAATATGTCAAACAGTTATTATACTAGAAATTTATTATTAGATATCAGGAAATTTAAATAACATATTTACCAGACATAAACAATGAAATATACAGAGTACTTTCAAAATGTGAGAAAAACTTGGAAACTCCTAAATTAGTTACAAACACACAGGGGTTACTTTTGTCGTTTTATAACAAGAATTGAGTAACGAATTTTTGAATGAGGGATAATTTGAAAAATCACGTGTTTTCCAAGTTATAAGGAAAGTTGATTCAGTATCAACTTATAGACTAAGATGTAATACAGTAAATTAAATAGTTAAAAAACTTTAAGTTAATGGGTACAAATTAGGCATTATTTCGCATAGTATCAAGTATTTCAAAAAATAAAACCCGCCAGAGGTAGGATTCGAAATTTGTCCCGGATCGGAACCGAACGACATACAGCTGTTTCGAACTTGTTAGTTCTCATCAGTGCCGTACACGGTACGCCTATTCAGGACAAATGCCGAATGAACTTTATGGCGTATACATCTTCATCGATACGATCTCTGTCATTGAACAGCTAGCTGTATGTCGTTCGGTTCCGATCCGGGACAAATGTCGAATCCTACCTGTGGCGGGTTTTATTTTTTGAAACCTTATCTGATCGTGCAGAAACACGAGAAAGGGGTCGAGGATCGCTTCTGGGTGTAATTCAATGCCTGGCGGGGCTTTAGCCCGAGGAGTAGTTGTTTCCTAGAGCGATTATGTAATAGCTTTGCTATTCGGGAACTACTTTGATAACCGCTTGGCGGCTTGGTGGTTCCTTTCTCGATTTCCGACTTATATGTTACTGATAGTATGAAGTAATTTAAATTTCTTTATCCTCCTTATCATTTCTATGTAAAAGAACATAAAATTAAGATGGGATAGCTTTTAGTATTTTCTATGGAAAAATGTTAAAATGTTTATACCTAGTAACAAAACAAATATGTATCAAAAGTAAGTTATAATATTTATTTTTAACCATTTTCCTTGAAACCATTTTTGTCTAACTTTTTAGTGGAGGCATATACATGGTATTTCTCCAGCTAATTTAACACATTCTTGACTTATTAGAAGACGCAAGGTCACTTATTTCGACAACAAAAATCTACTGCCAAAATTAGCCCCACAGTGTTCTCAAATTCATGTTCATGAATTCCAATGAAATTCATATACTCTATTATATTGACAATTAATTATTCTCATCAAAACTTAATTTTAGAATAATTTACAGAATTTGCCATAGTAGGATACTCGAAAAAATAATATAATGTATCAAAAATTATTAATGCAAATGCAAAAAATTTTAAAATATTTTTTTCCAGAAAATTTTATAATAACACTTCAGAATTACTTAAAAACACAATTGTGTTCAATGCATTTATACCTTGAATTTGCACATTCATAAAATGCTTAGGAGCATAAAATTATGAGAGATTGAGGGATAATTTTAACGCAAGCTTGTTTCATGTTTTTAGTCATTTTTTATTACTACACTTGATGACCTTGAAATCTTATTAATAAGTCTTTTAAGCTTTCATATTACCATTGTATGGTCAACCATAGGTATAGATCAGTATAAAATTAAAAGTGTATAGATTAAAAGAGAGATTAAGAAAGCGTATATTTATGTATAAATTCTTATACACCAGTTTTTATTCCATTGTACTTTCACTTTGTAACAATATAGAACTTTCTGCATTTAAATTAGTATGAATCAATTACATGTTTATAAAAAAAAAACTCATCACATACTTTCTATCTCAAATTACTAGTGGGATTCACAAATTTCGTGTATTTTGAAAGTAAACTGTGCCACGGTGTTGCATTCGTGACTATATTGTTCTACATATTCTTTATTCTACAAGTCTTCTAATTTTATTTTTAAATACATTTAAAATTACAGATATTTTTCTTCGGGTACATTAAATATCCCCTTATACACAATACTTTATTAACATAATCTTAATTTTTTCTATTTTATTGTACACACACTCTATTCTATTCAATAAATCCTTTATTCGCCAACTTCTTGTATAATCCCTGACTGCTATATAATGATTACCTTTTTATTTCTACCAATTTCGGTAATATTATTAAAAACACACATATACTCGAATAAGAATACTACTTTTGGATAATTTGAAATAACTTCTATTAGGATTAGGATATTAGAATTTTCCGTTAATAAAAATGTTAATATAATTGCCTGACTTCTTCCATCTATTATAATATGACATATAGCATTGTATTTGAAAGGCTGAATGAGCCTTCTGTCTTAAGTATTCTATACGTGATTTATTTAATCACGTTTAATTTAATTAATGTTTAATAATGTAGTTTAATGTAATTAAATTAATGTAGTTGTAATGCTTAATGTAGTAACACTCTTTAAATGGGATAAGCTGCATATTCAATATAAATATTAAAATAAAAAATACATATTTTAGCAGGCGGAACAAGAAAATGTAAATGACATGGAGTATTCCACCGAGGATCGAATAGAATCGCCAACTGTAAATTCGTCCAACGAAGGACTTGTAGAAGATATCGAAGAAAAATAAATGAAATACTGTAAATTTTAAGTACTGCTATGTTTTGAATCAAACATTGTTGACATTAAATTATAATATTAATAAATTGATATTTTATTCTTTTTATTATTTACCACATATTTTCACCTAGAACAGCCATATACTATCATAACTAATTCTTATGTATTTGCGAAAAGAATTCAGCATTTTTAAATGAATACAGATTTATTGTTTCTATCATATTTTATATATATATATATATATATATATATATATATATATATATATATATATATATATATATATATATATAATAATTTTATTTATACATAATAATACCACAAAGGAAGGGGAATAATATAAAGCACCTAGCTTTCTTCGGGCCGAGAATATAGAGGAGAAACATGGAACAGAGAATATGGTAAAATTAAAACTTTGTGAACAAATCAACAACCACAAAATGAAAGTGTCGATCCATTGAAAGTTTCAATTTTCGTTAGTTATGACTAAAGCATCATGAGTACAGCATCAGTAACGGGGTTACTATTATCGGGTAACTCCCTGGCAACCGAGATGCCACCGCGTAGACTTGAGATATTTGCATCGATGTAGGTTTGACCAATTCATTTAAGGCTCTATCGTCGTGTTTCAGACTTCGCCAGACTAAAACATATTTATAACAACACTGACATCACTTAAACAGTTTCAGAAATCATATTGATAAGGCAGATGTTAGATCTCTAGATGCCGAACGGTCGTTTTCTTTATATAAAAATCATTCACTGAAACGGATTTAGAGACAAACGCAATACTGTAGATATTTTGCTAATCCAAATTTTTAATTTTAACTAGGTAAATATTACATACCTGGTGTCCAAAAAGTCTGGAAACGGTCAAATATCTCAAGAAATACACATTGGATCCAAAAAAGAAGCAATACTGCCTTAATAATTTTAAAAGCGCTACCCAATGTAATCACCCACCCCCTCCCCTTGTTATGGGGCGTGGGGAGACTTTAAAATCTTAAATGGGTACCCCTATTTTTTATTGCAGATTCGGATTCTACGATAATAATTATGTCAAGTTTGTCCGAAGCATTTTTTTTCGGCTCGTGGCAGATGGCGCTGTAATCGCAAAAATATTTTCTTTCGTAATTTCTAAAAAATTCTACGGAAGAATGAGAAATAATAAAGTACAAGTTCATTTACTTAAAAATAGCCATTCAATGGTGGTTCATACCCTCCCACCACCGTGGAGGAGGGAAAGTGGAAGGCATTTTTCAAATGCTAAATGGAAACACTCATTTTTTATTAACACTGACTTAGTTTTCCACAAAACATTATACACTACACTCAATGCGCGTTTCGCCAAAAAAGTTGGTATCATCTGGTGAGTATTAAAAATGTTGTACTAAGAGTTTTACTAAACGGTGCCACGAACGATGATAAGAGTTTGGAAGTTTGTGTAAGCGTTGTTGAAATAGTCCATACGTCTGTTAGAATGATTGCCCAACAAACAGGCATAAGCAAATCAAATGTGAATAACATATTGAGATGAGATGAGAATCCTCATTGAATGAGAGATTCCCATACACAATATCCACAAGAATTGAATATTTGAGCTGGAATATCGTGCAACCAAATTGTCGGGCCGTTTTTCATCGATGGTAATTTGATAATTCAAAAGTACGTCGATTTATTTGAACATCTCATTCGGTAGGGGGCTTTGCCGTTATAGCCTTGGCGGTGAAAGGCAAGGGGCCTCGCCTAAAACAAGCATATTGATAGTGAGAGGCAAGAGGACTCACCTAATACAAACACTCCGATGGTGAGAGGCAAATTACGCAAAAAATATTTTTGCGATTACAGCGCCATTTATCACGAATCGGAAGAAACGTTTCAGACAAACTTGACGTACTTATTGCCGTAAAATCCGATTCTGCAAAAAAAAAATAAGGGTTTCCATTTAAGATTTTAAAGTTTTCCCCGCCCCACCTCAAGAGGTGGGGGTGAGGGGTTGCGTTTGATATTATTGGATAGCGCTATTAGTTATTAAAGAAGTGTTTTCTACTTTTTGGATCCAATATGTATTTCTCGAGATATTTGACCGTTTCCAGACTTTTTGGACACCCGGTATACAAATTATTATAATTTATACATAGTTGCTCACATACGGCACCGCCACATTCCAAATTTTTGCTTGCTTTCAAAAGGTCCACTGACTGCAATATATTTTTTACCATTTATTTTCAATGTCAAAGTATCTTAACGAAACGCTGAGAATTTCAAAGTGCTGCGATTTTTTTTTTTTTTTATTATAGGTATTCGGAATAATTGAATTTGTCGTTTTTGCTAAAAATCAATTTAAGGATGCCTTTTACATTTTCTGTTTATTTTTTGAGACTGAAAATGTTTTTTTTAAGCAAAAATCGATATTTTTTTATCAAAAAATGTTATTTATTGAAAGAAAAAAAAAGAAAAAAATTTTAAAAAGTCAAAACTGATTTTTTTGCTTTAAGCTACGATAACACAGCGAAAAATTATCGTACATGACTTTTATACGCTCAAATTAAAGAGGATAAAAGTATCTAAAAACGCTTAATGATGAAATCACTGAAAGTCCGTGCACCTTCTGAAAATTTTGGTAAAAAACTCAATTGGTGGTAAAAAATTTTGAACTCAAGATCTGAGAATTACAAACTAGAGCTACAATTTCCTTTTCTTAAAATTGCTCTGCGACTATTTTCCTCCAAATTACAGTTACAGTCCTTTGAAAATGACCTAAAAACTTTTTTTACATCCCCTAATTTTTGTGCCTAATGTACATATTGGATATATATATATATATATATATATATATATATATATATATATATATATATATATATATATATATATATATTGGTCACATTTAAATGAAACTAATTTGGGTATAATGTTAATACAAAAGGGTTATTTTCCAAAACACAATTTCGCTAATAAACACTATACATGATAAAATAACTCCAAGAAGAAGACATGAAAGTGCAATTTGTATATCATTATATTTTAATGGAGATTTACTCAAGTCAACGTAACTAGTTTGTAACTTTTTTTGCATGATTACGGAGTCTACATAAGAGTTATACCATTTTTCTGTAAAACCGCCTTCCACGAAATGCAGAATCAAATCGTTAATCTTGTTCAGATATGGGGAGCTTTTTGGAACGATATAACCTACGGTGTATGTCATTAAACATTCTTTTACTATATGCAATAGTTCCACGTTATTTTCATCATAATAATCAGTCATATAAAATTCCATATCTCGCTTTCTTTCAAGGGTCGAAATATTTTTATATTTACTTACATACGCAAGTGACTTTTCTGGTACAATGGATAGCTTTTTGTGAAATAGTGTTCGTATCAATCTAGACTCATCGCAATCTAGTACGGTTAAAGACGTGACAATTGGCAGATTACTTTTACGTAAATCCTCAAATGAATCAATATCTTTAGAGAATGTAATAGTACTAAGTGATTTCACTAAGTGACCTTGCAAAATACCTGTAAGTATAATACTGCAAAGCATACAACATGAAAGAAAGGCATAGATTCTTCTCGTATCGACTAGTTTTACAGATATTCCTAATAAAATACCGTACATTTCTAAAAATAAACTAGAACTTGTTACGGTGGGACTATATATCAAATAATGAAAAATGTGACGAAATGTTATACAGATAATGAAAACAGCTAGTACTGCTATCCAAGATATTAAATCGAAACATTTAAGAATAGCCATGCCTCGAGATATACGTTGTGCTTTTGGTACTATAGGGCATATTTGCTCGCTATGTATGGTATGGGTGAACATAATTCGGCCTGTACCATAATCCATCAAAAATCGGCTGTTCCCAGCAAAATCACATCTTTCATATGCAACATCAGCTAAGGAGCCTGATATACTTTTATTGCGGTAGACATATCCAAAATTTTCTCCGTCCTTAGGTGAGGATACTGTTACAGTAAAATTCATTTTTTCTGCTAACAACGCTAAGAGGGCGCCGTCTAAACCAGAATAGCCGCCCGATCTTTTGAACTTAACATATTCCATGTTCGAAATATTTCCCTTCGAAGCTGTTGGCATTCTAACAAACATAGATACGTTTAGGTTATAATCGTTAAGGTTTTCCAAAGATTGTGCCATGAGACCTTTATTTAACGCAACGTCTCGTAGACTATATCTTCTTATCGCTCCATATTCATTTCCTTGTCTAAAAATAATCTTAATTTAATAAATGTTAAAGATAAATTACTATCGATAACATTATGCTAAGTTAAGTACTTTAATAACAAAATTATTAAAAACGAACACAAGATCAGTTTTTCACTAGCACCGAAAAGTTTCACTGGGCACGCGCTTCCTCACCAAATCAGAATGATCAAGAAATTACTGGAACTAACTTCTAAACTGCCTGATACAGCTACTAATACCTAACTTTTGTTTAGATTCAATAACAAAAACAGGAGACCAGTTTTTTGTGAACATATTATACATCGCTCGTCCAGCGCTTCAGCAACCATGCTGGCATTATCAGGAGATGACTAAACTCAATATTAATCAAGATAACTTGGTAAAACGTGCGTGGAGCGACGTATAATCTCGCGGTGTTCATATAAAACTGGTCTCGTGTTTTTGTTGCTACATCGAAGGCCCAGGATCAGGTCAGTTGACCCTTACGAATAATTTTCTAATTTAGTACCATACCCACTAATGTTCTATACTCCATATAACTATCTTCATGGTTAATGAACTATAAAAAGAAATATCTAGTTTTTTATAAATATTTTTATAGTATATTTTTCTTTTACGGTTGATATAAATAGGGACTATATAAATAGCTTTCATTAGCAGGACAGCAATACAACAACAACAAAATTACATATACATACATGCATAAATACATTTCAAAGCATACGAAATACAACATCTTGCTAAAATATCTTGCTAGACCATGATGCCAAAAAGATTAAAGATATGGGTGTCGACTGACATAATTTTTCGGTGTCTGTGAGAAACAGTTACAGTAGTAACAAAAACAGATGTTTTTGTTACTACTGTATTGAAGGTTCCAATTTTTTCCCAAATTATTGATATAAATATTTGATAAGATATAAATTTTGATAGTACGTTAACATTTTGATAGTGAAACTAGATTAATATTTGATAGAAAGTGAATTTTAGGGTTTAAAAATACCCAGGTATACTAATTTTTAAATAAATGCTAAAGGTTTCAGTGTCATTTTAATATGTGTTTAATATGTATAGTTTATTTCATCGCTATTTGCCAAATAAAAAATTCAAATGGCTCATATCTCATACCGTGGCTTGTTTTTATGGATAGGCTCAAGTAGACTGTTCCGTTTATCAGCAAGATAAGAGAGTTTTTTATTTGGCAAATAGCGATGAAATGAATAGTAGCTAGTATCATTTTGTTATTAAGTATTTTTTTAGCTCTGCAAATAAGTTAAACTTATTTTTTATAAAGACATTTACTGGTGTAAATTTCCTTTTTGTCAGATTTTGTGTTACGGCTTCATAATAATAAATTTTTAAATAAATTACAACCCTTCTCCCCCTCTTTAAGAGAAATAAATTCTATATATATTTCCGAATATATCGGCATCCCATATTGGGGTGGTTACTATTTATCGTACGTTTCCGTTTATAAAATGCCTGGTGTTAAAATTTTAAACTACATTAAAAAATGGATATTTTACAACTACAAGGATATCTCGTCTATCTATAAAAACTCGATAAATGAGCGTACAGAAAGGGATTAGGTCTATATGTAACATCATATTTTAAAACTATAAGTACATTGTTAATAGAAAAAAAATTGTATATATATATATATATATATATATATATATATATATATATATATATATATATAAATAAAAATACATATTGAATGAATGTGTAAAAGAGAACTACAAAAAAAAATACATTCCAGTTATTAATTTAATAAATAGAGTAAAGTTTTAGTAACTGTGGAAGAAAACCGCACATTAATTTTGCTTTAAGACTTGTGGTTTTGTTGAGGTTACATATAACTGAAGATTTTTAATATAGTCACAAATCGGACATTGGAATAAATCTGTTCCAAGGTTTCGTAAGGTTCATGTAAGCTCCATTTATAGAGTTTTAAATTAAATAAACAATAATAATATCTCGTGCATCGGATATCTGGTTCATTTTATCATCAAACATCAGTTTCATTTTGTATAGGTACTAATTTTATTTTAAAAATTGAAAACGTAAATAAAATAAGTTAACTGATATCAGTTGAACCAGATGACTGAAAAATGTAAATTAATTTCAAATAAAACATTTTTTGCTCACGAACAAATAAGTAACAAGAACTATTCAAACTATTGAAGGACTATTAGGTCACTATACTGATTAATTATGCTGTTACTGTTATTGTTACTGTCAAATTAACTTTACCAGCTCCTTCTCATTTTGATGTCCTACTACTAAATGGCGACTATATTGACCTGATTTGCTCCCTTTGATTTATTATTGTGGGGTTAATTAAAATCCCAAATATATTTTAATATATCAAATAATTTAGACAATATGATGCAACGAATTTGAATCGAAATGGAAAATATCAACGCGTTAATTATTGAACGTTAAATATGAAGTGTTACACGCATTGTAGCCAATGCCAGATTGTATTTGCAATCTTATATGTACAAGATATTTTGAATGTAAGATTTTTGTGAAAAATGAAGTCGTATTTGTATTTTTCTCGAAAAGCTCTCCCTATTTTTTAGCGGTAAACAGAAAACCCCTAAATATGGGGTACAGTTGTACTTGGAAAACTATAGAGAATTAATTTTTATACAAAAAGAGGGGATTTAAATATGTAAAAATTTATAAGGTTACAGCTCAAAGACAAAACCTGAAAAAAAGTTATTTTCTTTTACCTTCAAATGATACTTCATAATTGTGTTGAAGTCAATAGTTTGTCAAGACGTGTCAAATATTTAACTCGACAAATTATTATTTAGTATATGAGAATATTTGTTTATAGTAAATATTATATTTAATTACTAAACGTGCATTTAACAGCAATAGAATTAAAATAAAATAAAATACCTACCTAGTTATTATTTAAACATTAGGCGGATGCTTTATTCTACTCTAGTTTATTTAGTTAAATGTTTTTAATATTCTTTCTTTTACTCGTCACAAACTCACACAAAAGTTGTATATTGTTACCTCCGCAATAAATCTACTCAATCAGAAACTTTTAAATGTGACGAAGGTGAGGGATATTCTATTCTACTCGAGTTTATTTAAATTTGTTTTTGGTTCGGTTGTATATGGATACCTCCCCGAGGTGATTATAAATTAGATAATGAGACTAAAGTAGCAGTAACGGCATACTTAAATAAATCTATTACAGTAATATATCTAATTAGTTTAAAATAACAATGGCGCCTTCGCCATTTGTTTAAAACTTACTAACTGGATAATTTGGTGGTGAAATATATTACTGACTGCAAATAAACATATTTCTGTAAGGAAATCGTAAATAATTATTTAAACAAAAGTTTGTTTCGTTTAACAAATTGTTTTTCAGTGATACAAAGCGGTCTTTTTCGTAGACTAACCCTCAAGGCTTCAGCAGATTTGAACATATATCTTCCTAGGTGTTTTTAGAGAGGACTTATTTACAAAAATAATGTATATATCAATAATATAACAGGAAATATATATATATATATATATATATATATATATATATATATATATATATACATATATATATATATATATATATATATATATATATATATATATATATATATATATATATATATATATATATATATAAGTTTATGAATATGTTTATTAAAATTTATGAAAATATGTACGAGTATATATAAAATCTTATGAAAACAATTGCTATAAAAATATATAAAATAATTGAAAGAAAGCAAATACGTTTATGTAATTTATTTACATAACACTATAATTTATATATATATATATATATATATATATATATATATATATATATATATATATATATATATATATATATAAGAATTACGCTAAAAAATTGATAATAAACGAGAAAAAATGAAAACGAAATCAAAAGAATAAAAACATTTTTTTAAATGATATTACATAAGGAAGCATCACACATGAACTCTTAATGTTTCCGCTAACTTCATCGGAACATACATAGTATTATTTTAGAGACATAGAGTTAAAAACATTAATAATGAGCTAGAGTTAATTTTTCACATTCACGGATGCAAGGAAAGAAATATATTTTTATAATATATAAAAATATACGAGAACTTTTATAATATATAAAAGTTCTCGTATTCACGCAAATAATTCATTGTTAATTTGAAATACACAACTACATTGTACGTTAAATAACTCATGAATTTCGGACTGCTTGGAAGCAACATTGGTAATGTTCCCACGCATTTAAAATTAAGCGAAGCGGTGAATGAGAATGTTGCCAATGCCGCAACTCTCAAGTTTAGTCAAGGAGAGATAATAAGTGCGTTTCTGCAGGTATAATTTATCAAAAATATGTGATATCTCATCGGGTGGTCAAATTCTGTCAGTATATTTACAAACTAAAGTTCAGTACATTGTTTTATAATAAATACGAATGGTTAATACAAAATTACAAAGTGTTTTATTGACTTTTTAAAGAAATAATAATAAGAAAAACTTCAGATGAACACTAAACAAGTAATCAGTGATTTTTATCGTGAATCAGTGAAGTTCGTGAATTTCTCGTTAATGATTTTTAATGACTTTATTTTTCTGCTTAATTTATTTTCAGATTGTTTCCCTGCATTGACATTTTACTACACTACAAATCTAAACTAACTGATATTGGTTTCTGTGTTCAAACAACACTGACTTCAAAGCAAAATCGATTAGTCAAGAAAAAAGAACAGTTTAAACATTTTCCATGGAGCGGATTCACTTTATTTTCCGTTTTGACTTTTATACTCTTTGGCCTGTCTTGTCAAATTTTATTTTCTATTATATTTCATCACATAAATTTAATTGCACATCACTGGTTTTACATAGAGTATATAACTAATAAGTCTAAATGTGTTCTTGCTTTAAAAAGAATTATGTCATCTATGAACAAAAGATTTGTCGTAAAACTAATTTTAAAATAATGTAGTATAGATACCTTAGATAAAAGGGGTCATACGTATGAATATGTTGCCTTCCAAAACATAGGCGATAAGCTACAACATTCAGCACCTTCAGTTTCATCCAAAATTTCTTTAAAATGCTTGCAACATATATTTCGTCAATAGTCTCATCAACAAAAAGTATTACATATAATATTCGAGGATTATAAATAAATGTAATGTTATTCTCCAAGAATGAAGTGAAAGATACTTTATCCCCTATCATTATACTCGAATTTATTGATTCACACACCAAGTTCCGCATTTTATTAACAATTATTTTATCGTAGCTTAATTGGTTTACTATAGGAGGTAATTTTTCGTCATACAATCTTTTTGTATCAAACGTTTTTTCGTTGGCAACCAATATGTTGTTGATAACAAACGTTTTAATAATCGGTTGAACATGATTTAACCAAACAATAATCTTTGTCGCTATTTCACTTATTTTCGAATGGGTTTCTTTGGTATATACATTTTTTACTATTATCGTATCTGATAATTCGAATAAATATTTATAAACAGGCCAAATCATATCGTCAAAGTTACATTTATGATTTTCTTTAAAAGTTTCAAAAGAAACAACGTTAACTGATAAAACAAAAATGTAGAATGTGCTACTAGGTCGCATGTTCACTCGTCACTTGTGTTCTAAATACATACAAATATAAAGGTACCCTATGTACATTTATGTTTTTTCATATATTATTTATAGATGAAAGACAACTTCAAGAAAATGATACTTTATCAACCTATATTTAGCACAAATGACAACCTCTGTTTATAGAATTTTATGAACACGAATAATTTGTTAGTTTTTATTAACACCAGTCTTATAAAAAATCGAGGACAGAATTGCTGTCTTTTAATTTATTTCTTGCACAAAAATAATCGTTGGAATTTATGGCACGATTTAAGACCTAGAATTATAGTAAATCACACGTTGAGAAATTATATTGTGTCAAGATATACAATACGAAATACGATTGATAATTATATATACATTATCACAGGCACGACTATATTGATATGTAATGACTCGACCACTTATGGTTGAGATCTGAACTTTATTTTCCACATTGTGATTTTAAATACAATTTTCAGTTTTTTTACTTTCTGAATAAATTCAAATTGGAGCTTGAAACTGGAGCTGCCTAAGTTTTGTCATTCATTGCGCATAATTTCCTTAGAGCTATTTCTTGGACAATTACTGCTGGAGTGGAAATCAGTTTTAGCCGTGGGCAAACAGATTCCAGTTTGACACGAGATTCGGAAAATAAGACAAAATAGAGATCGTCCAAGCTGTTGAACGATCTCCACAATGGTTTATTAAATTTTCACTTTTTAGAAAGAAAAATAATGTGTAAATGAAAGTTATAAGAATAAAATGGAAACAAATAACAATATATTTTACTTTTCCGCACTCCACTATACGCGGAAAAGTAAAGTAATCGTGTAAACAAAATTTTTATAGGGTTTATTTTCCATTTTTTGGCCTAAAAACAAAAAAAAAGTGGTTCTTAAACCATTTTGTGTGTGTGTGTCGTTGTCGTTCTCGTTGTCGTCGTTGTCGCCGTTATCGTTGGCATTTATTCTTATTAGCACGATAACTCAACTAAATCGTGTCAGATCGATCGGATTTTGACTGATTATGATCGAGGACGTCTCCCAAACGACACCTATTGATTTTGAGGTCGATAGGACACACCCCACTTTGTCCAAAGGTCATGAGAAAGCACGATGGTGGACTATTTGAGAAATGTTTTTGTTAACACGATAACTCAACTAAATTGTGTCGGATCCATCGGGTTTTGACTGATTCTGATCGAGGACGTCTCCCAAACGACACCTATTGATTTTGAGATGGATAGGACACACCCCACCCTGTCCATGGGTCATGAGAAAGCACGATGGTGGACTATTTGGGAAATTGTTTTTGTTAGCACGATCACTCAATTAGATCGTGTCGGATCGATCGGGATTCGACTGATTCTGATTAGGGACGCCTACCAGACGACATTTGTTGATTTTGAGGTGGATAGGACACACCCCACCCTGTCCATGGGTCATGAGAAAGAACGATGGTGGACTATTTGAAAAAAGTAAAACTGTCGCATAAAACACATATTCTGCATTTATGTGTTGATTTGTTTCTTCTCGGCCACTCAATTTCGAGATGTTTAAAAAGTCCGTTTTGAAGTTTTAAAACTGTTTGTTTATTTAAACATTCAAGATAATCTATTAAGAGAAATACTTAATGGAGAATCAAGAGATATTTCTTGTGTTAATGTTAAAAAGCCCCAAGAGAATGTGCGTACCTCGAATAAATAAAATGAATATTAACGTAGTTAAGTACGTTGGATAAATACAATAGATAAAAATCTTACATTGTTAATGTTATCTTCTGTTTGTCTATTGTATGTATTTATTAAATTCAGTTTATTAAAATAAAGTCTAACTTCACGAGTAAAGTACTATTAAGTTAAAATGAAAACGATATCAAAATCATCCTAAAAATGTATTAAAAATCACGATAATACATTTTATTCACATAAATTTAACCGTACATATTCATCAAATCTAAGACAATTTAAATTATAAAATTAATATATTCAATAATCCGAAGCTCCTCTGATGTGCACATACATACAAAAAAAGAAACAATAAGAATCACTTATTAAGTCTTTTTCTTCGCATAATGTACAACACAAATATACAATTCGTTTGTGGCTTTTGATAGAATTATGTTATGGAAGCGATTACGTTCCGGAAAACATTTTTGGTATATATTATTGGTATAACCGAGCTATTTTTCGAGAGTTCATCCTACGTCCTCCATAGATCAACAACATATCAACGTGCTGCACTACATAATATATTATTATATTAATTAAGTTACAACAGCCAGCCACAATTATTCGGACTCCTATAATTAATATATCTATCTTAAAATAAATTATATAAATGCTCAGTAATGATTTGTGCAATATGGGGTGAAGCACCATCTTGTTGCCAGATCATTAAATTCCGTTGCTAAAAATGAATACCTTCCATAAGTTCCGACAATGTATTTATAACAAAATGTGGGTATATATTGGTCCCGAGAGAGCACCTTCATCAAAACGTGGCTTAAAATTAAATGGCTATTAAACACCAATATTAATTGGCAGGTAAAATGGCTTTGATGGGTTTTGTCGGTAAGTCGAACTAGATTACCCCTCTTTACTCACCCATCGTATAGAACGGAACCGTGGTACGAAGGTGGGCCGAGCTTTCCTTCAGCTTTCGCGGGTCTCTATGCGAGAGGCAAGTGTCGCCCGCAAACAAGACCCGCGCGACTGGCAGCGGTTCGCTCCCCTCGACCTCCTTTCGTCCTGACTCCTTTAAGTCCCGCTGGCAGGGACTTCTTCTCGACTTTTTCTTTGCCGCCTTGTTTTACCGCATCGCTTCGCCAGCGTCAACCCCCCGGGGGATTGGCCATTAAATAATGTGCACCAAACATTTATACTCCAAACTATTTGGAAAGGCGTTTCCTGAATTCAGTGCGGGTTTTCGTTTGATCAATAACGAGTGTTATCTTTAATTTATGGCTTTCATCACTTCAAGAAACTTGATCTAAGACTCCTGGATCCTTCTATATTATAACTTGAATTAAAGGAATAAATTGTAATCGGCGGTTCAAATTTGGGTAGCAATCCATACACTAAATGAAGTTTAAAGGAATAGTATTTGTGATCTTTTAATATCATGAGTACAGTGCATTTACTCGCTCTGATCTGTACAGTTGCCGCTTGAATAGAAATGTATGGATTTATGTCGATATATGTCACAACCTGTAGTGCGATTTCTTTATTTCACAAGTCATAAATAAGCGTAACACTCATTATTGTAAACGCTTTTCCAAATAATTTGGGGTATAAATGTTTGGTGCACATTATTTAATGGTCATTTATTTACTCCATACGTCGATAAAACTGTTTTCAGAAGACAGAGATGCCTAGATTTTCTTATAAAACATTGATATACTTCCACAGCTTATGGAAGATATTCCTTTCTAGGAACAGAATTTAATGATCTGGTAACAACGTTCTCCCCATCATGCACGAATCGTCACTGACTATTTAAATAATGTATTTCAAAATAAATGTATTGATAACAGGAGTCCGATTAATTGGCCTACAAGGTTCCAAGACATTACGCTATTAGATTTCTTCTTGTGGGTTTATTTCAAGGATCTCGTGATCATGTGAGGCAGAACCGGGTATCATCCCATTCCGCCCCACCTATTCTGCCCCAGTATATACTACTGTGAAAAGCAGTGGCGGTTTCTGCATAAGCGTACATGAGCATGTGAACCCCCAAAGCAAATTAGAATTCAAACATTACAATAAATGTAAAATATACTTTGTATTAATACATAAAATCTATTACGAGACCCTAATACAAATATCTAAACGTTATTTTATTAATGTTATTATTTGAAATTCTGGAATGCAGCGCGCCACATGTTTATTTTATTTGGAACTCGGTTTGTTATATTGTATATCTCGTCATGGTGACAACGACGGAGCACGTGCTACAAATGGGCGTGATTTACGTCGAGTTTGTGGCCATATGCTACTTGGCGGGTGGTGGGGGTTATACAATATTTCCTATGAAATGGAGCACAAATTTGGTGTGAACCAGAGGCTAGATTGTCTTGTGAATATTACATTACATCACTATTAGCCGTTCAGTGAACTATGTACGGTTATTATGTAGTATTCTTATGTTATTACGGCATTAAATAAATATCGATATAAATACATATGGACCATAACTAAAATTTAATTAAACATTATAGATACGTACAGTTTTACCGTACAATATTTGAAAGACAATTTTAATTCTTTGAGTTATGAGCAAAAAATTGAAATTAAAAATGCGGACAGACCAAAACCGGAACTTAATTTGAAGCAGACTACAAAGTCCAAATCTAGAGATTTTAACAGAAAGTTTAAAAAGGAAATGTATGAAAAAATGATTGTTCAAAGTTTTTCAACGCTGAACCAAATAAAAACATTTTTACGGAGTTTTATGAATCAAGAAAGGCTGACGGCCTTAGCAATGTTGTCTATTGTTCCATTCCACCCCACTACCCCATTCTGCCCCGCTTTCCCTTAACAGGGAATTATTACAACGTATTTTTGGCAATTATTCCAAAACAATTTGGAACATTGGTTGTCATTCTAGTCCAGTCGTTACTACTAGCAGCGCTTATTTTGAATTTCTTATAAAAGATGTAAAGTACGATTGTTTTTAATTTACGTAACTTACTTATAAAGTATGGAATACTAATATTATTTATAACGAAATTATGTTTCAAGGAACACAAAAAGGTGGGCCGAGTATTCCGAAACAACATTTTGAGACATAACAATAGGAATGCTTAAGAATAATTTTTAAATAAAAATATAAGTAGATTATATGTCTGTATTCAGATTGAAGTGATGATTTATTTTCAGAAAAAAGTAAGGGTACAGTTTGAAAAAAGGAAATGTGGATTATTTCATAAGGGTTGAAAAATACAAAGTTTTAAGTTTATAATCAGCAAGGTTATTTGATATAATTTAAAATAGTTATTGGTTCATCTTTTCACTTCTTCAACTAACGAAGATATTGACTGTAATAGACATTCTGGGACACCCTGCGTATATTAACAGCTAGCATTGAAAAAAATAAATAATATCCAGCCATATTGACTATAGAAGTTAAAAATGCGGATCGAAGTATTAGTAAAGTGAAGTTTTCCGGTACCAAAATCTCACTCAGTAACATGTGTAGGTAAAATTTAGGTTGGATTATTCTGTTGTTATTTTTTCTTGCATATTTTCTCATAAATGTTTCATTAAGCAACATATTTAAGTCCCAATTTCAATTATTAAGAACATCCGTGTGACAAAAACATTGTTATCTAGTGAATATTGTTTGCTATTTTTTTTCCTATACGTTGAATTTACGTATAATAGAAGTAAGAATATTTTACTAATGGGTGAATACTTTTGGGGGTGAAAAGGAGATCGAGACTTGAATTTCTAATAGTACTCTAGACTGGGACAGGAAATGATTCTAATAAAATGTTGGGGAAGTATATTAAACTAATGTTATAACTGATACAAAAAAAAAACTCTAGAATACTATTACAATGTAGTATAACATGAACTAAACATGTTTAGATGTCTACTACAATATAAACATGATTTAAACTTGTCTGCTAGAATATATAACATGATCTAAAATTTTAGATTAAGTTATATATTATAGTTATATATTATATTTAATGTTCTATAAAATGCCAAAAACTAGTGGCAGAATAGTTTCTGCTCTATAAATAAATGCCAAGAACTAGTTCTGCTCTAGAAAATGTCAAGAACTGATTTGTTTACCTCAATGCCGGACGGATTAGTATACACTCTTATATGCAGCACTGGTCTGGTGGTAGAGAGCCAGTTTAAAGTCGGAAGCCAACCGACTTAACAAGCTAAGAGGATTGATCCTAAGAAGTATAACCGGAGCCCCAAGATCAACACCGATCGAGGCTATGGGGATACTGACGGGGATACCACCTCTTGATGTCATCCTGAAAGCGGAAGCCGCAAAGGCAATGCACAGGGTGGGAAATATGAATAGGAAGGTAAGGGACCTGAATAGACTCTCAAGAGAGCTAGCTGAGGAGGCACTCCTATGGATGCCCTCTGACATTACGGGTGTCCACTTCCTGTTTGACAAGAAATATAAAATCACCCTCACCAGTAAAACTAACTGGATGGAGGATCGAACTGGATTACAGCTCAATGGAGACATATGGAATACGGATGGAGCCATGAGTGGGAACAGAGCGGGTGCGGGGTTATATAGGCGACGCGATGGGATAGGTAAAACCTTCCCCCTGGGCAAATACACTGCCGCACTCTAGGCCGAGCTAGTTGCAATTACATACGGTGTTCTGGAGGCCGACCAAAATCGGACCCAGGAGAACGTATGTATCTGTTCGGATAACAGGGCGGTGTTGGCAGCCCTGAATTCAGCAACGACAAAGTCGAAGCTGGTCTATAATTGATATGAAGCATTGAACCACTTGGCAAGGAAGGGACCGGTGGAACTTTTATGGATACCTGGGCATAATGGCATTAAGGGAAATCCAATTTCAGATGATCTTGCCAGACTAAGGACCAGGGAAAACCTCTACGAACCAGAACCTGCAGTGGGAATAAGTCGGAATCTGATCAGAGACCGCATCAATGTCTGGGCAAGAGACCAGCACAATAAAAGATGGAGAGGAGTAACGGGTTGTCGAATAACCAAACTCTTCATCGAATACTCAGAAATTGAGAAATGGGCCCAACAATTCATTAAATTGAACAGGCACAACGCCAGAACCCTGGTGGGAATCATAACGGGCCACCATAGTAGCCTGAATGCATATAAGCACAAGCTGAGGCTGACTTGACAGCCCGGCCTGCAGATACTGTAAAGAAGACGAGGAAACCTCGATTTATCTTCTTTACACCTGCCCCGCACTGGAGGAGAAGAGGTACCTTATATTAGGGACCCCTGTTATCCTAAAGGAGGCGAGGCTTAAGGCGGGGGACGTGCCTAAATTGCTCCTTTTATGGGATAGCATTTTTGGATAATGACTCGGATAAGAGGGGATCGCCAAGGGACTATCCATACAATCAGTGGCTAATGAGGCCCAAACCCATATAACATAATACCCTCTTGTAATAATTGTAATGCCCTCTTAATTTTTATATTGCTCCAATACATTTCTCGTCACTATACATATATGTATCTATTGTACTATATACATATGTAAGATGCATCAATTATCTTGATACAGAATAATTTGTTTTTCGCTCCAGTTATTCGAATTTGAGACGGATATAAGTGACAATATTATTTATTATAGTATTTCCGGAAATATTTACTGATTGTAACTTTGCAAAGAATCTCCGTTGTATTATAACATAATGCGACATATATATAATTTTATTTTATTATCCATCGCATATTACACACGAGAATATCATCTTTGTTCTCTTGTGGATAGTACTCACTAATACAGATACAGATAATATATAATATTATGTAATATATAATAAATAATAATTTGTGACATTCTCTATGCTTGCGTAGAAGACAGAGTGAGGCAGCATTCGGACGGAAAGGGATGCACTTTACGCGCGGCCACACGAACTCTGTGTACATTCACATTCAATTTATATTCATCGATATTCACTCTGCACATCGATATCCAGGTCTCAATTCGACTGAGTAAAGACCAAGCTATTTCCTTATATTTTGTTCCTATTATTTATAAGCTGTATATGTATGTATGACACAATATTTCCCCATCTCTATTATTATAGATGTTTGGAATATTATCTATTAAAGTTAGAAGTCCTGGAATATTATACATACTGCTACTGATGTTATACTATTGAATCTATTGTAGGGGTTACCAATCGTTTTCATAGTGAAGGCTGTGATGGTACTTCAACTACTTATTACTATTTTTAAACCACAAAACAAACCTAATATTAGGCAACAGGAATTAATAAAGTTCATACACTCGTTACAGAAGACCTGATCTTGATTTGAAGGCTTGTAAGAAGATATTTAAATAAAGAAAAAGAATTCCTTGAATATTTTAGACATTGTTCAATGAAGACAATTCTGAATTCCGTTTATAATTTATTCTTACATTAGACGGTTTTCAACTTCAGTTTAAAACTAAATTATTGTCAGCCTGGGTGGATGAATGTAGATATACGTCCCATTATATTATTCATAACGATCGTAATCTTACTGAATTTAGCACTACCAGTGAATTTTATGAATACTGTTAAAATATATTACTTTATATACCTTCCCTCTAATACAGTTCATATTTTACCGCCCGCAGCTATTAGCGTTTTTTAACCTATAAAGTAGTTTTGCGGAGCGCAGGTATGTACAGCTCGTCAATAATAGGAACAAGTCTGAAAATTGCAATATCGGACCGCCCACGAGGTGCGCAGTAAATGGCCTGGTATTACACAGTCGCATTGAGACCTTTGCAGAGAGAATATCGATGTATCTATTTGGGTGCATATAAGTACACCCAATTCGATCTGGCCGCGCGTACATCCTTTCTTCTATGCATGCCTAGAGAATCTCACACTTTTTCCTATTCTTAATGAGCAGTACGCACGAAAACCACATGAGGGGTAAATTCTACAAGAGAATTATTCCTGTCCAATTTATTATCAATAAAGTACAACAGGCATGAAATCTGCATATTGTGATTTCATCCCCATTGGGATTCGTCAGTACGATGCCCATAGTGCTATTGTATAGACTTGCTGTCTAATTTTCTTATAGCATTATGCATATTGCACCAAGAATTTCCAATGATGAAAATTCCATATGCAGTTCTCATGCCCGATGTTCTGTATGGAGAATAAACCTGGTACTGGTCTGGAGTACTTTGCTATTTAACAGACAAATGGCAAATTATATCATAACAGGTGTACCGGAATGTTTTTCTCTTTTTGGGTGAATAGTCGGTTATTAAGAAAGATATTTACATTCACTCCATTTTTCATTTAAATTTACAATATAGGGAAAGTTATGTATGAAAAATAGTATCAAGGTGTCTTCTTTCACGCCGCTGTACCTCCTCAATGCGCTACCTAAAATATACGATAATTCGCTGACATAATGCTGGTTCAATTCTCCGAATTTCCTCACATGTTCTGGCTTTTAACTGAAGCTATAAGGCTGATAAGTCCTAGAAGCATCAAATAACCAATGTTTTCGAATGCCTTTCTGACACACGACACGTTGCTCACTGATGTCGCGATCCATTGCAACTGAATTCCCAAGGTATGGTGTCCAATAAACACATGCGCGCACATGCACATTTACCACTACTATTTTCCGAGATGTTCAACAAAACAAATGAGGAAAACATTTTAGGACACCTTGTATATGTACGTATACATCCAATGTGGTAGAACACTACCATCTAATTTTCAAGACATCTGGTATATCGAGTATGCTGCACCAATTCCTAATAAGGATGAAATCCTGATATGCAGTTATCATATCTGATGTTTATTGAGAATCCATTAGATGAAACGAGAATAGTATTGTCAGGGTATCAAAGGCATCCTGTAAAAATAGGGATCAAAAAGTACCCGTCTTTGGACAGCTGCCTAAAAATAAATCTATTTGTCTCATAATTTGTCTGTGTCCAAAAAATTAGTAAAAGGAAAAAAATAATGAAAGCAGTTATTCCTCCAATGCCGCTCTGCATATCCTAAAATAATACACAGATGTTCGAGCATGTATTGTTTGTTAGAAAATACTTATAAATATTCTGTTTGAAAAAATTACTTCAGCATGTGATAACCGGTAGTCACCCTATACCACCACAGATTCAGAATTGTTATAGTAAGGAAATAACTGGGTAGAATATAAATAAAACAACATAAAGCAGTATTCAGCGTAGTACGTTTTGCTACTCTGTCTACATATTTAATCGTAACATTGTTTAAATTAAATGTAATGTGGTTTTCATACCATGTAAGCATCACATCATCATAACAAAAAAAACTTTAAAATCTTATAGGTCCTACAAATGTTATCACAATAAAATATTTTTCTTTCAGTGCAATAGAAATCTGCTGTGTATAAGTCAAGGCATAAATTAAGAAAGTTAAAAATGAGTTCATGGACAGTAACCGGTTACAAAACAATTCATAATTGGACATTGGATATATGTTCCATGATCATGTAATGCAGGTTTCAACAAATTCCCTAATAATAATACTATAAATAGTAATTCAAAACATGTTAATTACTACTCCATCATTCACATAAACTAAGATTATATTAATGAATTACCCAAGGATAGTCTAAACATTATATTGTTTATTTGTGGAAACTATAACTAATCTATTTATTATAACTTTTGCATTTGATACATATGTATGCATATTATAAAACAAAAATTATGTAGAGTGGACATTTTATTCACATCACACATCTATTTGCCTTATTAAATAAGTCAAGCTGAAATAAAGCCCACATATAAACTTGTAATGTTGTAGTATATTAAAATTCCTGGTTTCACTTTTTTTTCTATGACGCCCATTTCTTGGAAAAATATATATTTTAATTATCACGAAGATATACTCATTCGACAAATACATTTTTCTTATGCGCTATATTTTTGAGGGTTTCTTCATGTTTTTCTTATTTGGTTAGCAACATTTAATAAAGCAGTAAATTTTCAATTTATTTTCATATTACTTTTCGATTATGAAAATTAACATTCCAACTCTAGTCAAGATTATTATATAAAAAGTAGAAAAATAAAATATAGTCATTATTCTTGTTACCCACTCAAAACATATAGGAAAGAGGATTAAGTATTAAACATAATTCTATTAAAAAATTATTATGATGTGAACTCATTTGGAAGTAAACATTTAATATATATTAACATATTGACTTATATTAAATATTTATTGCCAAGGGCATTCATATCCTTTTTTCTACAGATATGTGGATTGTTCATGATCCACATATGTACTTTATGAGTTATATTTGTAATCAATAATCTTTCTCTTTTAAATACATACAAGTATACTTCCCCAAAATTGCTATTTGTATTCCACAACAAAAAATCACAAAAATACTTGTATACTTATTTCTAAAGTGATTCAATACAAATAATACTGTATTAATTCCAACCAAAACAAAATAATATATATTCAGTTCATTATAGAATTGTGTAGAAGGAAACTGTTCTTGAAGTTAAATAACATTTTCATATTTCGATTCAGGTTATTGCCCCACATTCATTTATTATAATAATCTTGAATTAAATGTTAGTAACAAAAGAAAAAATTATACATATTTGTTTATGCACCACTCTGTTTTCTAAGCCATTAAAATACAACTATATATAAGTAGGAGAGTCTTTGAGGCTGGCTCCACAAGCCTCACAAATTTTAAGACTTTTTGAATTAACCAGTGTGCATTTTGAACATTCGGCACCACCAATTTCCATCGGTTGGTCTACAGCTGTGCTGCGACTTTTGCTGCACATATCACATATTTCTTTAGTTTTATCATTTAGATAAGTGCATGCTTTACATTGCCATACCTCCAAATTAGATTTGGCACTTCTATCTCCATATTCCTTGGTTTCGACTAATTTACCCTCTTTCATTTTCCTTACATCTAACGTTTTATTTTGTATAGGTCTATCAGTTAAAATATTTTTATCCTTAGGAAGGGACTTTAACGTTGACATTTTGTTATAGACAGGATTTTTAATAGGATTTATAATTTTTTTTACAGTTTCATTAGGCGATAAATTTTCATAACTACTACTCGGAGATGTTTGCTTTTCAGGTTTATGGATATCTTGAGGTTTCTTCCTTTCTTGATCTAACCTTTTAACAGCCTCACTCATTTTGAGTGGTCTATCGTTAACCATAAGATTGTTTAGGGCTTCATCCAAATTCGTTTCTTTAATTTTTTTATTTTCTTTGACTTGGCTCTGTGAGTTAGGGCTCAGCACATCACCTCGTTCACCAAGATCTTTAGAATAACCTTGACTTTCTAAATTGCGATAAACATAATCCCAATCTTCAAACTGGGAATCTTCCTTGTCAGTTTCTCTATTAATAACACTTTTCTTTGCCTCATTATTATTTTTAACTTTGTGAAGATCATTGTTGATGTATTCCGTTTGCCGTGATTTATGAGTACGCCTATCTACAATATCGTAGCTAGGATTGTGTGAATCAAATTCAATCAGTTGACCAGTTGGTACAGGATAACTCGGAGGAACTGGAGGTGTAGCAAACCCATTTGTGTAATAATAACCATTTGTATTAGCTTTTACAATGGGTTGTGCGTATGGCATATAATTGTAAGCTGGACTATATGTAGCGTAATTGTTAGCGCAGCAACCATTAGTATACAGATACTGGTGCATACCCTGAGGGGGAGGCGGTAATCCAATATGATGATGGCTACTTAAAGGTGGAAATGAATGGTTTACAGGTAAAATAGGAGAAGTGCTAGGAATGGGTATGGGTTGACAGCGAGTGGTACCAAATGGATCAGAACTTTGAGAATAACTTCTATTATGTTCCTGGTATTGACGTTGATGATAACGGTACGTTAGTGCTTTTACAGATTGTTCTGGATTGCACAAATGAGTTTTTCGGAATTCTAAAATTTCCAACCATGATATTTTAAAAGATGGTGATAATTCTTCCCATATTGCTTTCATAATCTAAAATAAAAAAATCTCAATATACAGTCTGACAAGTGTCTGGAAATGACAACTTTGTCGAATATTAAAAGTTTTAGAAAATCATGTTAAAAAGTTTTATAGTTATTAAAACACTGACAGATAAGTTGAGCAATTCTCAATAGGCAATTTGCATGAAACTTCTATACGCCTGAAAATATATTTTTTCTGCCATATAATAAGTACTTAAGAAGAATATTATAGTCATTTTTCATGAAAATCTGTAGTTTTTGCATAATTAATAGAATTAATCCACTCATTTATGTAAACAAAGTCATGTGTTCGAAAACGCTAATCTGATTGGTCCACGTCACTGTATGGGGAAGTATCCCAATCGTCACTGTTTTGATTTGGTTTAGTGCTAACAGTTTGTAAAATCTGTAACAAGTGCGTTTTATAAAGTGCCTAACGGTATGGAGCCGATAAAACACAAATTTTATAAGTATTGCATCGTGTCAATGTGTACAAATACTACGGTATCAACGCCCGAAAAATTGTTCTTCTCGGTTCCCAAAGAGGAAAGAATGCGGAAGAAATGTTGCGTAGCAATGAAAAGGGACGAAAAGAGAAATACAAAGCAATCAAGCTCGACACCACTATGTTGTTGCGAGGATCATTTTATTGTGAGTACCTAATAACATTTATTTGTTTTAGATGTATTTGTACAATAACCCCACTTTCACGTTGTATGCTGTTTTCATATTACTTGCCGCATGGAATATTTAGAAAATGTTTGTTTGGAGGTCATTAGATATAGATACTTAAATAAGATTTACATTTGAATCTTTTTTACAGTTGGAGGAAGACATGGAAAATTACTGGCAATACACACTGGCTGGAAATGTACAGAGGTTAAGTTTGAAAAAGGGCATTCTACCTCATATTTTCAGTTGCCAGAGAGAACCAGTACCTGAGCGACAAACTGGGGGCCATAGTCTACACACAATTGTTCAATATTAATAATAATAAATAGATTCGCACACCGAAAAAGGAATATTTAACGAAATTACACTAAACGCCCATCTATCTCTCAACAAAATAATATACAGTGACGTCACGCGACAACCATTTGCATTTCTTGTGTTTACGTGCGCCGATAATAATTTCAAATTTCATTTATTTATTTTGTGTCTATTATTACACAAAAAGTGGTAAATTTAACGCTGTATAGATGTAATGACCTACAGAATGTTTTGACAACATAACTAAAAATCATGCAAATTGCCTATAGAGCAATTAAATGGCAAACAAAAGTAAATCCTGCATAGAAAACCATAATATATGAATTTCTAAAATGAGTGGTTACTAAGATATTTAAATATTTAAAACTTCTAATATGTTCACCAAAAAGCTTTGTATTATACGTTAAAAATATGAAGTATAACTTTTATGAATTTTATAGATTTTGCAGATGGTATAATTTTTTTGAAATATGGTTACAAGTCACTTGAAAGATAACTTATTTTTAACAGAATAATTATCTAATCTTGAATACAACTACATAAGATATTAAATTTCTAAATCAATATTGTTAATACTCGTGAATGAAAGAATAAAAGGGAAAGTGGAATTGAAAATTTTAAATACTGTGTATGGAGAATAAAAAAGTCGTATCTTTTCCCTTTCTAAAACTGATACAAATAGTTCTAAAAACTATTAAACTATTCAGAATTTTTTTCTTACTTTGAGTAAGTCAAAGATAGATTAACTAGTTATCTTTAGTTAGAAATAGTTATCTCTTTTTCTATAGAATAAAATTCAAACAATTACATGCTTAATAGTTTAGAAATTTTATTAGAGTTAAATAGAAGAAATATATCTGACACTTTCATATACTTACTTGACACTCCACATAAGCAATAAGGCAATCTTTTGAAACTGTTGCTACACGATCAGGGCAGATTGGGCCCTCCAATATTAAAATTCCATCTCCATAATGCTTATATCCCATGACCTCAAACAGCAGTTCTGCTCCAACAAGATTTGCTTCTATTTGATGTTTGTAGAACCCACAATAGGTCTAAAAAATATTAGATCTAAAAAATGACTAGTTATTATTTAGAAAGGTAACATTTTTATCATTACATATTAATTAAATCTGAAATATATAGTTAGACAAAATCGTTGGCAGTATATTTATTGTACATTATCAACTTCCCAAAAAGATTGCCTTTTTGAAGAAGTCATCAGTATAGAGAAAAGAAGTTTCTATTAGATGCACCCGATGAACATTATTAATATGTGCATAATTATTATGCACAGATTTTTAAAAATATATTGGTTAAATCGAAGAAAAAAATTATTTTCGCTCTAGTATGCTCAATCAAACTGCTCTCGTCGCTTCTATTTCTTTTGGTTGCATGTCAAACAGCAACATTCATGTGTAAAGAATGCACTTTCAGATTTTCATATACGATATATTTTAAAATATTTTGACACATTATACTACACTTTATTGAATGCACAAAATATAATGAATAGATTTTAATAATTAAAGTAGTATCCACTACATCATACAAACAATATAATACAACTGATATAATACGAACGACAAATTCGAAATAACATCCATTTCAAATATGACAACAGTTTGCTTCATTTACCTTAATCTGCCTATATTCTTTGCGCCAAGGTTGAGAAAGTAAGTTTCCAGCATAAAGCTGAATAGCATTAAATCCTGTAGCTGCTTTATATCCACTAAAATCTTTCTTGTTGTTAGCCGACTGTTGCAAGACTTCTGCTGTTTCTTGAAATGTGAATTTCTGCAAGTGTGTCGTAACACATAAGAAATTGTGAATATAATCTGTAAAAAAATATTTAAATATTAAATCATAGTTATCATTTTAAATATTTTTGATGAAATTAAATATCAATACATTTTTCAATGTATTTCAAGCGGTTTTAGATTCTCTTTTAAAAATTGTATAATAATCGTAAATATGTTACTAAAAATATTCTGGTATCAAAAACATCACTTCGTATAAAACAATTTAATGAATATATGTGATTCCTATAACATAAAACACATCCCATAAATTACATAATCCCCCCAAAATCAAAGCCAAAGTTGTCTGGATGGAGGAAATACATTGAAAAAACGCGGACAACACCTATTCCCACCGACACTGGTGGTGCCTACGCTTGGAATCGAACCAAAATCACAACCACCTCAGCTACCACGACTGGAATTTATAAATCGTAATTTGCAATTATACGAAATATTATCACAATTTCACAAGAGTTTATGAACTGATTTTAAAGCCTATAATAAAATATATTGTAATAAATTAAATTCAAGTTAGTTAAATTAGCTCCTTAGTAGTTCCCCTAGCCTTCATAAAAAAATATAAGTCACTCAAATATTTGTAAATAACATAAGAACTAATATAAAAATCAATTCACAATTGGTAAAATAAAATGAAAATTTCATAAAGCACAATAATTTAAAGATAAAGTAGGAGAAAATAAATGTTTTTTTTTTCAAGTATCACTCCCATTTGAAAATAAATTTTATACAATTTAGAGGAAGGGAGAAAATTGAGTATTATTACATCATATATACATATACATACTTACAATTTTTAAAATTATTTTAATAATTACAATTTATACAAGAACATGTCAACTATTGAAAGTCCGCTTGAATTAGTCTTTCTCGCAATAATTAGTGGAAAAAATATTATTAACAATAGGTGAATAAGACAGAGTATCAATTAAATTACCAAAATCAAATAGGGGCAAATATTATACAGTCATTGTTTTATCTGTATTATAGTATAAAACAAATAAATGAATATTCAATGAATTGATCTTTTACATGCCCTATTGTTACTTTTCAACAAAGGACAAACTCATTCCATTGGCCAAAACCGACTATCTGTCAACCTGTTAGATTCAATATGGCAGGGTAAAGAATATACGAGATAGAGCAAATATATAACCATAAGCAATTACAAACGTTTCAACCTTTTTGTTGCCTACTATTTGTTGTTCTAATTCCACACTACTAACCACGTATTTGTAGTTAGTTTCATAGTGTTTAAATTCAATAATTCTCTTCAAGCAATTTAGAGTTAAAGGCATCAACATTAATAGCGTATGCATAGCTATTGACTTAGCTACCCATGTTACTAATTAATCCAAGGAACCTGAATATCTTCTGTGAGGCAATTAGGTTATAATTTACCCTTAGAAAATCTACATACATCCATATCAATATTCGAACCAGGCGTCAAGTACCTAGTCCTGTGAAAAGATACCCAACAAATTCTTGGCAGCCCCTGGTTCTATGTCTGGGACACTGGTATGAAAGGGAGTCTATTACACCATTAAGCTAACAAATTTGACATTTGATATTAAAAAATAGTATCATGCTCTACATTACAGTTTCAATTTTAATTTTAACAACGTTTTCAAGTATTAATTAGATTACCTTCCAATTTATTTCTCTGTTCAATTTTCTCTGGGCTTTCCTCCAGTTCCAAATAACTTAAATGGCAATTTTCTATTTCCTGCCATATATCATAAAATTTATCTTGTGAATAAAATGTTTCCATTATGACCATATTACACAAATTGACTTGATAACCAACACCAAGAACTGAAAAACGAGGGTGTATTATGTTAACACAATTCTTAGGGCATACAAAATTGATTTAAGGAAAATTAATACAATTACAATTTCGATATAAATAGTTTTGTTCATGCTAGTAAATACATAGGTATACATATATTTACCTTTCAAAATTTAAACCCACTCGTACAATTGTCAAAAAAAAAGTGTTATAGAGGGTATAGATAACTTAACATTTTAAAACAGTTCTTAATTTATACCTAATTTATTTGTTATATTTTTTCTGGTTAGCAATTTACAATTTTTAGGTTTATATATAAATTTTACGGACAATTACAAGAATAATAAATTGACATTACATTGACAAATGACTCATGGAAGTTTGTCTCACAGAATATTAGTTTGACTCATGAATACCACAGAATAGCAATAACAACTCCACGCGCTCACAATTTAAAAAAATGTATATAAAGGCAGAGAAAAAATTATTTTCAATTTGCAACACCACAAATTTATATAATAGGTATTAGATGAATATTATGAGTAGATTAAATTAATTGCTCCTTAACCGCAAGTTAACGTGATTGTCTATTATATTAATTGTTTTTAAACTAGTAATGTCATATATTTTTTCACATTAAATGAAGTTAACTTATTTGTTATTAGGCGTAAGGTTTTTGATGATTGCTAAATCGCAGTTTTTCATATAGGAAGAGAGATACAATATATCTGTAGTGAATATAAAGACACAACTGTACAATAAACTAAGATTTTAAGAAGTAACACTTGTTTAATCTAATATGTAAATGAATCATAAATCCTCTGCTAGAAAGTTTGAACCACATATAATAATTTTTCATTAATCACATAATTACAGGTTGTGACCTGTAATTGTACTTACTCTTAGGCCAGCCGCGCATGAGCAACTTTTCACTGGCAACTATTTTGTTGCCGAAATAGAACACGCGGGTTTAAATGGAAATCACCCGCACACGGGTGATTTTTTAGTTGAAACACCAAAAAAATTGAGACGTGTTCTATTTCACCGGTTAGTAAATAGTTGCCTACAGTTGCCGAGAAATATACAACACACTTGTTCAAACCAGTCAACGCGCACGGACAATTTTTTCTAGTTGCACAGCCAATTAGTTTTGAAGGTTTCAACAGTCATCGTGGATTCTGTTAATATTGTAAATAAGAATATGTCGTTGGATACAGATGAACTCGTCAAAATTCCCGATGTTTATTCGGAAATAGTTGAAGAATTTTATCGGGTACTCTCTCAATCCCTCAAACAACTAAGGTAATTGTCCCTTGAAAATTTTCTGCTTAAAATCGGATGAACCCAAAATCGTTTTCGGTTTCGTTCAACAAAATCCACTGTGGAACTGACAGGTGTCAGTTTAAAACTTATTTTATTTTATAATGAAGTTTCGTTTCGGCGGTTTAAACTATGAATGATAAAATCCTACATAAGATTTGTAATGAAGGAGTGAATGCAGATCTAATTCATAATGAACATGAAAATAAAATAGTCGAACAATCATATTATCGCTACTAGGTATAAATGTAATTTTAGTCAGTTTTCAATAACTTTTAAGATATATAAGTTTGTGTGTATATACGAAAATCAAGAAGATTGGAGAACTAGTCTTCTTGACGAAAATATCGAATTTTAGAACACTACTAGGGAATTTTATAACGAAAATATTGGCAACACTACTGTTTGTAGCTACTTTCGTTTGTATTAAATATGATTATAAAGATAGCCAATACAGAGTCGGTATTTCAAATTACTAATACTTTATTGGCTTATACCGATAACGCCCTCCACGGACTAATATATGGATTAAAACCGGCGTTCTCTGATAAGATTCGCTGTTCTTCAATATGTTGTTATAGGTGATATTTTGTATATTCTGTGTTTTATATATAGTGGTGGGGTGGTCTTGATGGCGTGTTAAATCGTTGCGTTTTGGATGTTCTGTGCCTCCCATCTTTTGTTTATATAAAAGACTTGTGAATGTTTAATCGTTTGTATTATTGAATATGGATTGTAACTATATCGATATTTAATATTCAAAACAGTGAAGTGTATTTAAGAGATATTATATTCGAAAAATTGCCGTTTTGTGACTTGTGAATATGCCGCCAAGAAATATTGTTTTGTAAGTCATAAATGCTATTTTTGTTTGATAGGTCTCCATCATTTAAAAATTGGTACAAATTGAATGTAAAAGTATTTAAAAAGAGATAGAATGGAAATATCTTTTTCCAAATATTATGGACATAATTCAAGGTGTGAAACTAGTTTTCCATTAACAATGGATCATGATAGTGGTTATATTTCCCACAATGCTGAATCAAATTCCGATTCTTCATTGGAAAATTTGACAGAAGCAATTCCCAATATCACTTGCTCAAAGCCTATATACTTAAGTGAAGATGCTCTGTTAGAGAAACCTAATATTAACGTTAACATTGTTGACCTCGTAAATCTCAGCATGGAAATTGAAAAAGAAAATTATGAAGACACTAGGAAGATTTTCCACTCTCCTGATGAAGTAATTCCTTCTTCTGTTGTAAGCCAAAAATCAAATTACAGTGAATTTGAAAATGATTCTGATTCTGATAAATCTGTAGAAATACACCCGGTAAGACAAATTATTATTGAAAATGTGTATCATAATAATTCTGTAAATAATCCACATGATATAAGTGATATAAATGTTGATGAAATGAATGCTAGGATGCATATGAGTATGGATACCAACAACAAAGTGTATAATGAGGAATCTGACTACAATAATACATTAAGTACGTTAAATGACGGAGATAGGACAGATGAGGATACCTCTATAAACAGTAAGCAAACATTTGAAGAGAACTTACTTACAAGTGTAAACTTTTGTGATAATGAGCTGGTGTCTCATAAAAATGAGGAAGACACTGACTTATCAGCTTTGCATAATAATATAAACCAATGTAATACCTCAAATGAAAATAAAAATAAACAGAAGTTGACTCTTATTTTTTCCAAATGTAATAAGGAAAACATATATAGTGTTAAAAGGAAATATCGTAGTTTAACTCCTGATAAGGGTGATATTTCTAAAAATGTTACAGATTTAGAAAAAAAGATTACTCCTAAAGAATTGGAAATAATACAAACAGTTGATATAATAGAAGATAAAGACAATTTTAATTATGATTCTTTTAAAGAATATGGAGTCAATACACAAAATATTTTAGAAAATGAGCTAGCTGTAGGGGATAAAATTGTTTCCATAGAGCAAAAAGAACAACCTGAAAAGGGAGATACATTAACTTTTCCTAAAAATTATGAAATTGAGACTTCTTTAGAACAAAGGAACGAAAGTTTGATATCTATGACGCCAGAGAAAAAGTATGAAAATTCTGTAGATCCAAATATAAGTCCAGATTTATTTGGCGAAGAAGAAACTATTTGTGAAGAAAGAAATGAAGTATCGCCCCGCGCTTACATCGCCAAAGAAAAATATATTATTAAAAATGATTATAAGATTTTCAAAAATGCTCAAAATAGTTTAAAAGGCGTTTTACCACCTCGCAGTGTGACCGTTATACAAATGTCTATTAATGAAATGTTAAATAGATTAGAAAGTAATAAAAATTATTTTTGGACAAACAATTGCTCTGTTAACAGCACAACTGATACTAAAAATGCAGATAATTTCAACATTAATGCTCAAAGCAGTATTGTTGGTGAATCTACGTCCTTGCTTATTAAAGGAAGTTTTGAAGAGATTATAAATAAACCATGGCCAAAAATTCTTGAAAATCGTTTTCATGGTTTGCAGTAAGTACTAAATATCCCATTTTTTCGTTTTTCACCCATTTTCTTGGAAATAAGCCTACCTTTTTTTTTTAAGGACTTAAGCGACATGAATAAGGATTTTGAAGTAATAAAAAGAATTTTCAACATATTTGTATGATTTATATATTCAATTTGAGTTAAAAACTTGCATTCTTTAATAGGAGAACAATACGATAACTAACTTTAATTGCATTTTTAAAATTCATTTCATCAGTTTTGCCCAGTAAGTGTCAATTCTATCATATATTGAATTTTTATTTGACAACCAAGCACAAAGAGAATAAGTATATTGTAAAAAAAATATGTTACAAATATGAAATAATATCTACTTCTCACTAGTAGATCATGCATATTTAAAAAGTTATCTTCAAACAAATGTTTCTCTTATATAAAGTATCTTTAAAAAAAAACTTGTATTTCTCTAGCTCCTCAATTCATCTAAACTAAGTAGTTTGTGAAATAATAACTATAATTTCACAATTAAATATAATTTCTTTAATTACTAATGTAAGAATATTGTTTGCTTTGGTGTTTGAGTCATAATGCTTTTCAAATAAAGTAAAGATATTTGATATCAATTATAGTATTATATAAAATTATCTTAAATTGTTCATGAGTATTTAATAGGTACATGAGTATTTAATAGATAAATATTAGTGTCTATATAGTTAAAATTCCTTATCATTGTTTAGGCTTTATTTTTCAGGTTCCTTTAACAAAATGAAATTAAAATTGTTCATCACTAAAATAAATACTTAGAAACTATTCCTTATATATAAAATATAATTGTTATTGAATTTTTTTTTTGTCTCTTTTTATGCAAACATCAATACAATGTTGTCTAAAACAAAATTTCGCATAATTTTTATAAAATTGATTCCATTTTACATATAAATAATAAATATTTATAAATAATAAGTTATTTTCAAAGCAACTTGAGACTTATATTTTAATACAATATTTCCCAATAAAATAATTTCCATTCTAAAAAAAATGTTACATTGATAAAACTATCAAGTTCCATAAATAATATGTTATATAGTATTCTTTCCTTATTTATCATATACAGTATTTTTATTATTATCTTTATTGTTTCCAAAAAAATATAATTTTTAGAACAACTATAAACAGTTTTTATATTTGTACATGAAAAGAAAATAAAAAATTTTTTAGATTACTAAATTTAGATAAATTGAATTATGGATATACCTTCATAATAAATCCAAGAAAAATATAAGGTAAAACAGGAAAAGAAGGAGAAATTCTTTTTTATAACCATTTTAAACTTTCACCTCTTTTTAATTTAGCTTTATTATACATGATATATGACAAGGTTAATGTATGATTATAAACAGTGATGGATGGAATTTTTTTTTAGTCATAATCGAAGTAAACTTGCTGAAGAATTTGAAGATTTGTGTGCTAAATATGGACAAAGATATGTTGGTGCTGAAACCCAATCTACATGTACTGTCTTTAAAACTAATTTTGTGAGTCCAGTTAAAAACAAACAATTAAAACAACGTTGGCCAGTAAAATCTCCCGGGCGAAGACTTAGTCATCTCGCCAAGAGAAGAATAACATTTTCAAGCTCAAGTTTACAAGCAGGATCTTCTTCTGTAGCTAATTCCAGGGCAAGGCAAATTTTAGTAGATGCAAGGTAAATAGAAACTTCTAAATTCTGGTGTCATGTGTTAGGTAATTGTTAATATACATAGATTTTAAAATCTTTTTTTTGCTTTGTTTATGTTATATGATGAATTTAAGTATTTAGTTCTGTTTGAATTTTAGAAAATTGGATTTACTGAATAGAAGGAGGAGTCCAAGAAAAAGCCCTCGAAAAACACCTAGAAAAAGCCCTAGAATTAAAAGTCGTACTCCAAGCAGTTCTGCAAAGAAAAAACTTGCAATGCGTTTTCGTGCACTTACTGGTGAAATTGAAAAGACAAATGCCTCATCTAATAACTTACTATCCTCAAAACGGGCTCTGTTTCAAAGCCCTGACCGTGATATAAATTCTACTCTATATCGGCCAAGTAAGAATATTTGTTACAGGTTATAGCTTGATATTAATATTTTATTTTGTTAGTATTTAAAATAAAAACATTACTAATATTTTCAGGTACATCTGGTACATCCAATTTTAAAAATGATTTGAAGAATCCCAATTCAAAGAGAGCTCTTTTTCTATCGCCCAGCAAGAATTCCCCGATAAAGAAATCTCCATTCAAAAGGTCCCCATTCAAACGTTTAGAGTTGGGAATAGATAAAAAAAGAAAACGTAGTGACTCAGAAGATTGTCATCCCTCGAAAATGTCAAAAAACATAAATGTGGACATTCGCCCTTCTGCATATGAAGTAAAGGGAAAATCAAATAAAAGTGATTTAAATATTTCATTAAATAGAAGCAGCGGCGGTCAAAGTGGAGAGTTGAGTGCTATACATAAGAAGGCAAGTCGCTTGTGATGATTTATGCATGTTATTGTTCTCTAACCAAGAATGAAGGATATTTTCCACGGCCTGATTTGAATGATACTTGATGCACCAAGAATTATAAAAACATCTGAAATTACATAATGCTACTTATTCGACTCTTGCTTTTAACTGTTGGAAGTTGAATAAATCTAGTTAGATGGTCATGGTATACAAGTATAAAATCAACTTATGACTGCAAATCTATGAAATCAACTCCACATCCTGATTTCATGTCCATTTCTAATTAGTATTAGTTTAATAATTAAGCTGTTTTTCACAATTAATTTTTCTACTTTGCACTCATAATATTGAATCTATGTAAATGCTGATAATTTTTGGATTTTTTTTATTTACCAGTTTTAAGTGATTTCACCTTTTATATCATCTCCACAGTGATTTTGAAAAAAATTGGGCATTCTATCTAACCTTTTGTAATTCATTCAGCTGTTTGCTGAAACGATGATTCATAACAGGTAACAAATATTCCCTGCAGAATTATAGCACTATTCATAATAAACAAACAATATAATAAATTATTCTAAGCACAAATTTATCAAATTGTCTGATCACAATTCTCATTAATATATAAACATATAAACCATATTTAAGGTACTTTTTTACAATTATCTTTTATTTATCTTCTTTTTTTTAGTTATCTTCCAAAAACAATTTTTTTAAATGAGTTGTATAGAAAATCTTGTCTTTGGTATGATTTACAAAATACAAGAGACTACCCAAAAAAAAATTATTTACTGTAGACAAGTGGGTTAGCAGTGCTGCTAGCACTGCTCTCCAGCTAGATATGTTCACTAGACACACCCTCTGTTTAGTTGGACAAGTATCGTTCATGAGAAACGATCGCAGCGGACAGAATGATTTTTTCTTAAGCCTCTCGCAGCGCTTTTAGCGATTTTGTGATAGTAAACTTTAATCCTTTCACTGCGGCAAGTGTTTTATGGCATCGTATTTCTTGTGCGGCGTTTGTCAGCTCATGCTGATCAACACGGTTCCCGCAGTTAGGCTAAGAAATTATATTGTGTACTAATATGGTTCCCACAATGTATCAATATAGCTTATCCAGAACCGTATTTACTATACTTAAGTGCCTAACCTATAAGTGAAATAATTGATTTATAATCTAGGGGTGAAGCTGACTTGCTACAGTCTCCATAAAAAATAAGTAGCTAGAGTTTAAAATATAAAAAAAAATACTTATGCAAGCTTTATTAAGAATAATAATAAAAAATGCAAACTGGATTAATGAAATATTATCGTCTGGGTAGAATATAAACAAAATAAAAAATATGCATGTAACTAACTAATACAAAAATGAAACATAATGCTTTCTAGTGTTAAAAAAATAATTGCAGTCGAATACAAAATTAAAAATTTTTTAGAGAGATATTTTTCAAAGCATGGTAACACAAAGGCACATCATACTTTATACATGTGTAGCGAGTTTATTTAGTTTTTCGCTCATGGGTGGCATATCTTTTCGTTTTGCTTTTACTGTGCCACATGCATTTGTTTTAGCCTCTAAAACAAATGCATGTGGCTAGAAAACAATACATCTCATCCACATTTTTATTTTTCCATTTTGTGACATGGGACTTTTCTTCAGTGTTTCCATGTTCTACAATGTATCTGTCAAAATTGTTGATTTGAACAACAATTTGTCCAATTAACTCCCCTGAAAAATAATTTTCAAAACTACTTAAAATATTTGGGTTAAGTATCAGGTTCTCATCTAGACACCCCGAATTGTCATCTTGAAAATCATGAATGATGGGATTTAAATTTCCCTCCTCCCAATTAAATTCAGAGACTTTTCGATATTTAGCTTGTGGACTGGAACATCTATCTTTATTGGCACTTAAAGCGGAAGCTACATTCTTTTCATTATCCCGTTCACCATCAGAGGTATCGTTTCCTAAGTCAGATTCGATCAAGCACAACTTCATCTTCACTGCCACTATTCATTAATATTTCATAAAGTTCCTCGTCGGTGTAATATTTGCGAGCCATGTTGTTCAACATTAGGTTAGAAAAACTTCTTGGAACCTAATAAAATGAGGGAAGAATGAGTATAACATTTTTATTGGCTGCTATATGTACTTACCAAGTAGAGTAATATGTAACAACAAAACTAATAATTTCACAACACTTATTTCTCTGAACACAACACAATAGAGTTGACACGATTTAAACTGCAACAAGCCCAATACATAAACCATGAATTAGAATCAAGGGGAACCACAGAGTTTATTGTTCGGCTTTCGGGGAGCCCCGGCTTAATAGAAGTAAACTATTGATAAAGAAATGATGACTAAAAGCAATGATGCAAAATGCTTACTAAATCCAATAAAAAGTGCAAGTCCGCGCCTGGTAAAAAAAAGTGCGGATCCGTACGGTTCCCGCAATGAAGCGCCAAGGATTTCTAAACAGTCCGTAAACATCCGGAAATAAATTCACTACCACGTATAGGCAACACAGAATGCGTAAAAAATATATTTGAATGAGTGCCGCAGTCCATGCGCAAAAAGATCGCGCGTATTTATCCGGTTCCCGTACTACAGTCACAAAATTATTTTACGTATATATCCGGTTCACTCAGCGAAAGGGTTAAGGAGCAACGCGTTAACGTCACATATTTTCTGTTAAAGGAAACAGCAGCAGATACAATTTTAATACTTTGGGAAGCTTATGGAAAAGAAGCTTTAAGCCAGGCAAGAATTTATGAGTGGTTTTCCCGGTTTAGAACTGGTCAAATGTCACTCGAAGATGAACCCCGTCGGGTCGTCGCTTAACGTCCAGAACAGACGAAAATGTTCAAAAAGGACGAAGTGCCATCAAGTCAAGTCGATCGTCGCAGAATAATCGACGGTTTCCTCATCATGACATGTCTACAGTGTTAAAAATCAACCAGTGTTTGACAAAAAATGGCATGTCACTTTCGCACTCCTTGCTTGCCCGACCTAGCTTCCTGCGACTTTTTCTTATTCCCAAGAATGAAGAAAAGCCTAAAAGGAAATCGTTTTCAGGATGTAGAAGAGGTTACGAATAAAAAATCACTGGAGGCACTTATGTTTTGAACAGTGGAAAAACGGTTGGGACAAATGCATATCATCTAATGGACAGTATTTTGAAGGGGGTTGATGTTTGTAAGATGTTATCTTAAATTAAAAAAATTTAAACAATTCGGGTTTTTTTTTTTTGGTACCCCCTTATATTATGTTATATTGTATGTATCTCTTGATGTATGTATCTCGTATTTATAAATGTATGTTATTTATTTTAGAAACTTCAGTGGGCAGTCTATGAAGCTCTACGTTCACAGAATATTACACCTTCTCATGCGCAGTTCAAAATGTTTGCGTCCATCCTTGCACGAGTAACAAGACGATTCCTTCCAAATTTGACAAACAATATGCCTCGCCCCGAAGGAGGCACTAGTGAGAGAATGCTGCGTATCGCTCGTTATCACGTTTATGCTGTCGTCAAAGGCAAATCTCTTGATGAAATTGTTAATGAGTATATAAAAAGCAGATCAAGAAATGCGAAACCTCAAGGATACATAGGAATTGCAGAATTCAATGAAAAAAACAAAACGATTGCAAGCAACAAGGAAAATGTGGTGCAGGGTAGAGTTAACACTATAGAAAGCTTGGAGAAAAAAAAACTGGAGCAGTTGGGAGGAGTTGGGACTGAGGATAAAATTCAGCGAATTCGTAAAGCGATTAATTTTGGTGATGATAATAGTTGACAGTTGAAATGAGTTGAAATTTAGCGGAGTTAGATGTCTTCGATCTATAATGAATTTGTGATCAAACTTGTATTCGTGTGAACAAACATTATGTTATAAAATGTGTGGTGTAAGACTGTTTCAAATACATCAGTATAATAATATTGACAGTAGCGACATTCAAAAAATGATAGTAAATATATCTGGTGAAGGTCTATTATGACAATATGTCAAAACACTCCTTTTTATATAGATCATGGGTTGTCTTGTATCGTAATGCTATTGCAGCTTGAAATTTACATTAATTATTATTTAAGTTGTGACTGGAGTGTACAAAGTAGAGCATTAAGTTGATAAATAAAAAAGCCATGTAATTAGTGTTTTATTCTTCATCTTAATGTCGTTTTAAATTTAAAACGTGATATTTTTATCATTTTCTATATTGTAACGAAGGGAGATCGTAGAGGTTTCATGTGTTTTAAATATAAAATTATTTTAATCGATGAGAAAAACACAAAAGTACATGAATATGTTGTTTTGTTTATTATCAATTATGAATTTTTATTGTCAAAAAAATTTAAAAAGTGAAAATCTGACAATTGAGTATTTTATAATACTATTACATCTAGTCTTGATTTGTTTTATGAAATTTAAGAGGCAATAGTTAGCTGCACTTGTTTTAATTATTTATTGATTGGATATTTGTCTAAGGTATTGTTTAGAGTTTTTAATTTATTTTAATAGGATAGATTACTTTGTATAATGCACTGCCAAATTGTTAAATAAAAATTTTAAGTAAAAGCTTTATTTTAATGAAGTATAACGACTATCAATTTATATTGACCATTGTATCTAGAATCAAATTATGAACAGAAAAGAAGCAATTGTAAATAATGAAACATAATTACATATACATGTATAGGCTATAGGTTTTATTGACTATTTTTTTTTTTGTCTTTAAATACAGTTACATTTAAAAGCAATCATTACTAAGTTTTTTTTTTAGTAAATGTGGAAATGTTTATTAACCTAACCTTTTTAAGATGTATTGGATCATCTAAACTGTTTTCTTTTAAAAATAAATTGATGCGGGGAAAATTCTGAATTTTTGGATTAAGTTATATTTAAAAGCCAATCAACATACATATGGGATATCTTATGCACACTGACCTTAGCAAAATCAACTATTCTACAAATAAAATCTTCAGACAATCAATTTCGGAGTTGTCTTTGTAGTGGAAAATGAAATAAACCCATAGAAATTCATATAACTTTTTTCCAAATTCAACAAAAGTAGATATATAAATTTATACAAAAATTATACAATTAAACAAACTAAATTATACAAATAAAGAAACATACTGGTAGACGTACAAATTTTACTAACCATGTTATTAATTTCTATTTGAGAGAATATTGTTAAGATATCTAACAAATAGAATGAATTGTATCGAAAGAATAAGCAATAAAGGGCAATTAAATTTTAGTACTGCAAATCTCAAGAAACATAACTTTATATTCACTCTTGACCGATGCTATAAAAATATTTGAAAACTGTAAAGATATCAAAATTAAATATAAATTGCTATACGTAATATTGCTTAATAATAAACTCTACTTCAATACAAACCTGAGTTATTACAAATTCTACCATTCGTATTAAAATAAATTTGCAATTAGATCAGTCAGTTTGTTGAATACAGTTCGTGTATTCTGCAAAATGAAATAAAGTGATTAGTTTTTTTTATATTAGTTCTCGTTCATTTTGAATGTTGGGAATATTCCGTGTCTCAAACATTTGTTAAATATATGTTGTACTACATCGATACAGTACCACTACATGAAGGCTATATAGACATTAATTATAGTGTAATAATATCTTTTTTATGATGTATTATTATTTGTCTGACAATACTTCCTATAAGTATATTCCTTTCTTATATAGAGATGTCGCTGGGCACTTGGTGAAATATTTTTGACTAGTCGATGAAAGAAAACCTTGATAGGTTCCACAAAAAATTTTTTTTAAACCTACCAAGTGTTCTTCCATTTACTAATTAATGGAATGCTCCATCTTTATCCCTATCAAGCCTTAAAAGAGTAGATCTTTGAAATACATTAATCATTATTCCTTATAAGCTGATATAAAAAACAAAATAGAAAATTTAAATAAAAAATGTTAACAAATCAAAACTGGTGGTTTGAAGTGGGTAAAAGAATTTAAAACATTTCATTTATTTGCAATGCGTTATTTTTCTACAGATTAGATTATTCTATATCTTATCTTTTATAGTAATTATTTAGATTTATTAGGCCGATATTTGTAGTCAAGATTTAGTATTGATAATAGAAATGGGCTCTTCAAATAGCTCTTTATCTGTTTTAACAGAAGACATATTAGAAGAATATACACTCTTAACATATCTAAGTAAGGCAGAAATATTAAAGTAAGTATAACAGGAATTTACATATATGTATTTAAAAATATTTATATTTTTCTAAATGTCAATATTAAGAGTAATAAAATTATACATAATGGAAGAAGTTTTAGTAATAACAAATCTTAGATATAAGTAGTTTTCTGTTATTTAGGACAACCTTTAATAATTTTACTTATTTCAGTTTATATAAATTATTTGGTTCTTTGGATGAAAAAGGTGTTCTACAAAACTTGGCGTTTCGTTTTCCTTGCTATGTTATTGAACATATATTCCCTCAGATAATGGTAAATTCTTTATTTGAATAATTATTTATAATTAGGTAGACACTGCATTAATGCATTTTTGGTAAAACCAATGCAGTCATAAATAAAAACGTTGTTGCTAGTCTGAAAATGTGCACATGACACCTAAATTAGCAATGGGTATAAAAAAAGATCAACTTTGAATATGCTAAATAAATATTTAATCATAATATGAATGTAATGAGTACAACAATCATTATACGAATATTGGTTACATCTTTATATTAATTTAATTAGAAAATATTTATTTCTAACCTTGGTTGTCATGTAAATAACTTATTTTAAATGTATATCATAGTTATTGCATTATAAGTTAATCACTCGATCCTCATAGGTTCTATTTTTAGCATAATCCTTTTAAAGACAGAATATTCACAGTCTTTTCTTCATTAAAAGACGATATGTTGTCCTTTGAAGATGCATTAGATTTATGTTCAGTAATGTCGGAAAACTGTCCAGATAAAGTGAAGGCAGCATGGGCCTTTAGAATTTTTGGTGGGTAGATAAATTCCGTATACACAGCGCAACTATAACATGTATAATATTTATGTGTATAGATTTTGATGCAGATAATGCAGTTGGGGAAGAGGATTTGGTTGAAGTTATTAATAGATTAACTGGGGGTGCAGGTCGAATTGATGAAGACCACCAGATAAATATTATAAAAATTGTAAGTCAAATATTTTGCCTATAAAGCAAATTCTTAAACCCGCAAGTTTCATCTGTACAAACATTAAATACATGCCACATAAAAGTTCCAATTGTAATGCCTATATTATTAATATCTATTTCTACAGTCATACCTACATTAATTAAATTTCACTTATAGCTACTGGAAGAAATGGATGTGGCGTCAAGTGGCAGTGTAGGTCAACTTGAATTTGTGCATGCTGTTGGGAAAATGTCAGAATTTCCACATTCCTTTTCCTTTCGCGTTTAGATCATACTTATAATTTCATTTTATAAATGCAATATATAGAATACCAAGACCTGAATGTCTATAGTCTAGATTATTTCTAGAATATTGCAGATATAATTTCTTAAAGCGTTTGTTTATACATTGTTTAGTAAATGTATATATCAGTAAAACACTAAGCAATGTTGAGATATATCTGGAAATTCACTTAACCTTTACCAATTAAAATATTATGTAAATACAAGTCGTAATTAAATTTAAAAAATGTAATTTTTGTTTGATAAAATAGATCATAAAGCCAGCCACATTAAACTATGTACCTTATTACTAGACAGTAATTTAGAAATTGTTTATTTCTTATTATTTAACTTTATACTTTGATGTACTTAATAGTATAACGTGATATATTATCAAAATATTCTCATGTAAATAAAAAAGATAAGCTGTATTTTAGAAATAATTTCTGTATTTTTATTTACATACAATGAAAACAGTTATGCAACAGTACAGGTAATGTGCATTACGAAATAAACAAGTAAGAAACTGAAACAAACCAATTATCGCTAAAACAAATAAAAATTATCGCTTATATGAGATGTCACTACTGGGACTGTAAACACCAGTTAGTGCCCGGCTTGGCAATGATGAATGAGTCCTTAACGACCTTTCAAGGGTAAGAGGAAGAACTGTAGGCTGTTTATACTTCACATAATATTCTGGGATTTTCAAATATTTGCTGAAAATCATATATTAAGTTTTGACTTTTTCAAAATTTATTCAAATATATTGACTTATAAAGGAAAGATTATTGTTTATAGAATTTCATAGAAATATATGAGAAAATTTAATTATCCTTGGAATTCCTTAAATACAATTATAAATTATATTTGTAATCACAAATAAAACTATAAAATTTTAATTTCGCTGTTTATTAAATGGTATTAGTCACTTGACTAGTTCTGTAAATTTTTTGTAAAAAAAACCATTGATTTCATCAGAAGAAAAGTATTGACTGTATTTCCTTTGCAAATACAGTCAATTAGCCAAGTACATCTAATGAACATATTTATGTCATACCTTGTTGGGTCAGATGGACACTGATACATATAATCTGCTTTTTTGAAATAATCCAAGGCATGTAATGCCCCTGAATAGTCTCTATATTGATCTCGATGCAACTGACAAGCCTAGAAATAATTTAAGCTAACGATAATGTAAATATTACATAAATATAGCCCTTTTACAGAGATATAAAAGATTTTGTTTTAAAGCAACTAATAGTTTAGTACTTCTTACAGTATAAAAATTATCAACTTCTCGTTGGCGGGCAACGTCTAACATACTAAATTGGGAAGGTGGGAGTTTTAAGTATTTGTCTTGAGACTTCCCAAACGCAGAAATATCAGGATGAGGAGTATATGAAATAGGCAAATCACCCCATTCATAGGAAGGTACCTAGAAATGTATAATAATAAATTATAACAGAGTAATTTAATTTATATTAGATGTAAAATGTAAATAAATTATTGCACAAGATAGGAATAGATAATATTATCTCTCTTCATATCTCATTTTTACAGCAAAAACATGAAAATTTTGGTCATGTGTTAGTACATTACTCTTACATCTGTACAGAAAAGGGAAATATATGATTATACCTGATTTTTGGTTGAAATTAATAGTTAATATCATATCATAGCTTTATAATTTTTGTAAAACCACTTTGTTTAAACTTTCATACCTTCATCCGCGCTATCGTTTCATTTCGATACTGTTGGAAATAATCATTCCTTGTATTTCCATATTCAACTTTTAAGGGGGGAGGGGCTCCCATAAAAATTGCTTCTACTTTTGGTGATTGAGACATAATTTTTTTTACTTGAATTTTGAAACACTAACAATTTTATATAAGTTGACAATTGTATGACATTTTTGCCTATTCACTCATCCATGACTGGGACATGATTAGATATGCTATGCCATGGCTGATACAAGATTAGATATGCTATTATTAAACAAAATTGCTTATTCGAATGCATCACATTAAATACCTAGAAGACATACGAAACCATATTAAACACTTATTTCTTATCAGAAAACTGTTGGTATTCATATATTTTGTTAAGAGTTACCTAAAAAACTCAAATTTTAAGTTTGTGATAGTGATAGTAATTGTGTTTCCAATAAAATTTTCAAATAACTTTCAGTAATGATTCTGATTCAGGTTTTTAATTTTCCTTCCTCTAAACAAGACATGCTGACAAATTAAATTTTATTGCAATTTTTAAAACAATTTTATTTCCTAATTGGAACACGAGCAATTTTTGAAGACACATTTATAGGCAACGACTTCTATATTTGAAGAAGAAATGGGAGATTGATTTGATACTGTATCTGTACTTGATCAAAAAAATACGAATTATTCTTTAGTTTGAATTTACCTAGGCTATGACTAGGCCCTAATTCTAATATTAAAGAATTGTATAAAAAGCAGAAAATAACTGCAGAACAAGAGCTGCTGCAACAAATGAAATACCCAGCTGATAAAATGTTATTTAATAGTTACTACTCTGTAAGAAATGCTGAAGGACATAAATAATCAGGCCTCTATCACTATACATCCAGAAAGTTTGGGTAAGAATGAAGACTACTCTTCATGGAAAGCCATCAGAAAATTGAAAAGCCCACATAAATCTATCTCTCATTAAATATGAAAGAAATAATAAATATACCAAAAAGAACAAGACAAAATTCAGTAGTTTTGTTAATCACATAACCTTTCAACTTCACCATCTCACAACCAATGAAAGAAATGAAATACACGAACACCAAATTGCTTAATTTCCAATGGACAGAATTCAATTCTAGAATTTTAACCAATAAAGGTCCAATGAATAACTATCGAAAGAATTAAGTAGTCCCAAAAAGTCTCTGCTTTTAATTTGACCACTGGGCAAGTATGGCAAGAGGCATCTGCCAAGTTAAAGGAATCAATAAGTATTGAGGAGGCTTCTGTAGTATCATTGAAATATATTGTTGATATTCTTAATATTCATAAGCTCTGGATAAGGTTGTATCATCAATACGAGCATAACTGGACTCCGGAGGATACGTTGTCGGCACCTTCCTTGATATTGAAGGAGCCTTCAACTTTACATCCAGGGCGGTGATTAGCGGAGCACTAGCTATATGCTATACCCCAGAATAATCGCTGAATGGATAGACCATATGTTGGGAAACAGACAGCTTATTGCCAACAAAGGCAAGACAACCATCAAGGGCCGTGTCGACTCGGGCTGTCCTCAGGAGGGGTATTGTCCCCCCTTCTATGGTGCCTGGTAGTGGATGAGCTGCTTGAAAGGTTAAAGGATTACCAAGTAATTGGCTATGCTGATGACTTAGTAATAATAACGAAGAGTCCTTTCCTAGAGCCGATTCTTGATATAATGCAGGGAGCATTAAATAAGGTTGGGAATTGGTGCAGGGATAAGGGACTCTCGGTCAATCCCTCTAATACTGAGGTGATGGTGTTCACCAAGAAATATAAGTAGAATAGACCATGTCCGCTGAAACTTAGTGGTCAAGAACTAAGCTATAATAGCAAAGTGAAATACTTAGGAGTAATCCTGGACGGGAAACGGTCATGGGAAAAACATCTAAGTCACATATGTTCCAAGATCACAGAAACACTTTGGCAACTGAAAAGGGCCATTGGTAATAGCAGGGGCGTGAAACTGGAGACCATGAAATGGATGTATGAGGCAATTCTCAAACCCAAACCGACTTATGGAGCACTGGTCTGGTGGGAGAGAGCCTGTTTAAAGTCGGAAATCAATCGACAAGCTAAGAGGATTGATTATTGAAGTATAACGGGAGCCTCAAGATCGACACCGATCGAAGCGATGGGGATACTGACGGGAATACCACCTCTTGATGTCACCCTGAAAGCGGAAGTTGCAAAGGCAATGCACAGGGTCGGAAACATGAACAGGAAGGTAGCGGACCTGAATAGACTCTCAAGAGAGCTAGCTGAGGACGGGCTCCTATGGATGCCCTCTGACAGTACGGGTGTCCACTTCCTATTTGACAAGAAATATAAGATCACCCTCACTAGTAAGACCGACTGGATAGAGGGTCGAGCTGGATTACCGCTCAATAATACCGCTCATCTGGTACACGGATGGAGCCAAGAGTGGGAACAGAGCGGGCGCGGGGGTGTATAGGCGACGCGACGAGATAGGTAAAACCGTCCCCCTGGGTAAATACACTACCGCACTCCAGGCCGAGCTAGTTGCAATTACATACGGTGTTCTGGGGGCCGACCAAAATCGGACCCAGGAGAGGGTATGTATCTGCTCGGATAGCAGGGCGGCGTTGGCAGCCCTCAATTCAGCAACGATAAAGTCGAAGCTGGTCTATAATTGCTATGAAGCATTGAACCACTAGGTAGGGAAGGGACCGGTGGAACTCTTGTGGATACCTGGGCATAATGGCATTAAGGGAAATCTAATTGCAGATGACCTTGCCAGACTAGGGACCAGGGAAAACCTCTATGGATCTGAACCTGCAGTGGGAATAAGTCAGAATTTGATCAGAGACCGCATCAATGACTGGGCAAGAGACCAGCACAGAGAAAGATGGAAAGGAGTAACGGGTTGTTGAATAACTAAACTTTTCATCGAATACTCAGAGATTGAGAAATGGCTCAAGAATTCATTAAATTGAACAGGCACAATGCCAGAACCCTGGTGGGAATCATAACAGGCCACCATAGTAGTCTGAATGCATACAAGCACAAGCTGAGGCTGACTGACAGCCCGGCATGCAGATACTGTAGAGAAGACGAGGAAACCTCGATTCTTCTTTTTCACACCTGCCCCGCACTGGAGGAGAGGAGATGCCTTATATTAGGGACACCTGTTATTCTAGAGGATGTGAGGCTTAAAGCGAGGGACGTGCCCAAATTTCTCCTTTTATGGGATAGCATTTTTGGATAATGACCCGGATAAGAGGGGATCGCCAAGGGACTACCCATGCGATCAGTGGCTGATGAGGCCCAAACCTACAGAACATAATAATAATAATAATATTCATAGAAAACGTTTAACATCATTTCTGCCATAAACTACTTTAGTCTTAAGTGACTATCAATTTTGGATGTCTTCCTTACATATACGATACAAAATAAATAATACTTAATTGTAAAGTTTTACAATTCAAGATTTACAATTATTATATGTATAAAAATGAAGTAAAATTCTAAAACTATTGTCACCAGTATAGGAGCAAATCAAATTCTGTTAACAAATTAAAATACATTGATAAAAATATTGTGCTAACAAAATACCAACAGCTTTATTCATGTTTTAAAGGATTCCATATAATCAGAATTAGCTTGCATCAATTCTGATGTTCAGAACTTAAGAGATGTTTACTCTCAAATAGTTATTACCATTAACAGTGAAAAATTACAGGAAGTCTGTGTTTTAGTGTTATCACTTTATTTTTGTAATTATTATACTTTATACTTGCATCAGTTTACATTACCTATCCGATTCAAAGAAAATAAATATTCAAAATTCTGTATTTTGATCTTGTTATTAAAGTCTATGTTACTTTAATTGAAATAATTAACTGATATCCTTAGAATCTATTAATAATTGTACTTACCGTTTAGTATATTTTTAACCCAGAAAAATAATGAAGTATCATGCCTATATGCAAACAATTTTAGGTAATGACTTGTCCATTCCCATGTTTCTTCCATGATGTTCCAAAACTGGTGTAATACTTACCTTTTATTTTGAAAATAATATATCTAATTTATCATTAAGTTTGCCAAGAATCCTAGGTAAAGAATTTCCACCAATTGTACACACTTCGAAATAAATATCTGATTTCTTCCTCTTATTTATTGGTAGTTTATTATAATAACCTAATAAAATTATTTTTGTACACAAAACATATGTATACATATATATATATATATATATATATATATATATATATATATATATATATATATATATATATATATATATATATAATATATAACACTTCTATTAACATAAATCCTAATTCTGCGTCATCACAGATTTTCCAATAGATATAACATGGTAAATTAATACATTATATGGTAGTACTTCTTACATTAAATAGTAATAGTTACATTAAGACTGATAAATTGAGGCTACAAAAGTACAGATTAACAAAAATAACTATTATATTATATACATACTGTAGATTTATTTGTACTGCATACAAATTTATAACACATTAATATACCTATGTCATTATTTCATATTTCAGAATAAGATAATAGTATATAAAAAAAAGGTAATTTTGTTTATGGCAAATTGTCATCTAGCTCTATACATCTATAAACATGGTTTTCTAAGGCCTGTTGTGTGTGAAATCCAAAATTGCACTTTGGGCACTTCAATGAATGCTGAAACAGGAATACTTTGTGAATGGAATTTTTTCCATAGATCTAAGGCTGCTAAAACGTATGCATAAGTCAAGTCTTAAACAAGTATTGATTGGCTTAAATAAATAATAATAAGTGAAGTAAATACTACAGGCGACTGTTATATAAAAAAAAAATCATTTTAATTCATTCAAACAAATGATTCATGATTTATATAATATTTGTTAATATTATATATTAACATAAATATACATAAATATTATGATATAAATCTAAACATATAAAGTTAGGAAACATTGTAATAAATGGTGTTTTTTTTTTGAGAGCTTGAAAAGAAAGAGTTGTATTTTGACTTTTTTCAAATTCTAGGTGTGAAGAATTGTTGAGGTATTTTATTATATATTGCTTAAATTCCAACTTTATGGCTATACAAATTCACCAAAAATACAATGTAAGAAAATTAATTTTTAAAAAAATGTAAATGTAAAAAAGGTAGTCTCTCCAAAAACTCACTTTTTTTATAAAATTTCATAAAATTTCGGGTACACAAAGAATAAACTACCCGAAGGAAATTGCTTTCAATAAAAATTTTTTGCCCGTACAATAAAGGAGATATTCACCATGAAAGTTGAAACTTTTTGCATGGTTTGAATGTATCACTTGATTAAAAGTTACACATTTTACCAGTGGCGGCTGGTGCAGAGAGGACAATGGGGCAGTGCCCCCCCCCTCCAACTAATTCCTCAAGTTCTTAAAGTTCTATATTTTATTAATAATTTAATTCAGGTTCTGCGTAAATTTTATCATTATGTCAATTGAAGTTCTATTTTTTTTATAATCATTTTAATTGAAATTGAATTGGTCGCTTTGCTGGAACCGCGCAATTTGTTAATGAGGGTGTACTACTGGTTACAGCGAATGTACAGCGACGGTTACCTACGAAGTAGTCCCGCGCCACCCGTGATGGTGGGGGGTGAGAAGCGTAGCGCATGTTGTTAAAGTCCGTCGAATTATGTCATCATTTGGGCTAAAACCAAGTTGCCCTAAGCCAAGAATGTATTTAATGCGACACACGACACGCTCTCTGAAAGCCGCTTAGAGAGTGTGTCGCATTAGATACATTCTTAAACCTACTACATAGTTTCAATTATTGTTGTACACGAGTTTAAAGGACTATTTATTCATGATGAATAATTCAGTAAACAATACTTTAAAATTAATAGATAAACAAAATACTTTATTTAAAATTAATAGATAATAAAAATTTTAGATGTCCTCAGCCAAATGACAATTTTGTAGTAAATATCAGAAGCCAAAAATTATATGAGAAAATCTAATAACAGTATGTACGATTAGGAGATTTATTGTGTGGATGTAGTGTTCGAAATGCATTTTTTTGTTTCGTTTGTTTAATTCGAAATTCTCTACAAAGAGATCCTTCTTGGACCACTAAGGGAATTTGTGACTTGAAACAACCTATGAAAAAATTAAAAGGCATAAAATTGGTGAAAAATATTTAAATAATATGATTGAATATGATTTTAGGAAAAGTGAATATCATGTTTCAATTAAATAGTGCATATCGATTAAATATTATCCAACAAAATGAACAGGTAGCTAAGAATCGACATATTCTCAGCAAGTTAATTGATTGTATTAAATTTTGTGGAATGTTTGAAATAGGGGTCACGATGAGAAAGAAGACAGTGCGAACCCCGCAATTTTTCGTGGATTGGCAAATTTGCTTGCGGAAATTGACGGAAGGAGTATATAAAAAAATCTAATAGAGTGTTTATGGGTTTGTCAAAGACTATACAAAATGAATTATTGGATTATATTTACGATGTTTGCCGTCATTTAATACTGAATGAAATCAACAAAACGCAATATATAGCCATTCAAGCAGACAAAACTCAGATGCTGCTACAATTCTCCCATTAGTTTTTATAGTTTGCTATGAGTTAAATGGAAAAATATATGAATATCTTATGGCTTTTCTTGAAACACAGGATCGCACTGCTGATGGCATAAGCAACATTATTTTGAAGGAACTTGAAAAAATTAATATAAACCATACTCCCCATAAATTAATTTTCCAAAGCTACGATGGTGCATCTACAATGAGTGGTGAAACAACGGGGTCCAGGTAAAATTAAAAAATATATATAATAATGCTAATTACATTCACTGCTACGCACACCAGTTGAACTTAATTATTGAACAAAATAAACAAGTTCGAGATTTTTTTCAAACCTAGATTTCAAACCTAGAGGCTTTCCTGCCTTTGTTTCAAGATCTCCAAAACGTACTGATGTTCTGGATGAAGTAGTGAAAAAACGACTTCCGCGATCTGCGCCAACCAGGTGGAATTTTAAATCACGATGTGTAGTGATTGTTTTTAAATAGAAAATGGGTCTTATTCGATGCCTGGAGCAAATTTTAAACAATGATACTAGTGACTCATCAACCGTAAGAAAAGCTAGTGGTTTAAAAATACTTGAAAGGATTATGATTTTAATTATTGGTTACACTTTTTTAATAAAATTATGCCAAATTGCGATATTCTTTTTAATCTACTACAGCAACGAGATGTTGACAGTCTTAAAATTCAGTCCTACATGACATCATTCAAAACATCAATTCAGCATGTGAGAAGTACAATTGATTACGATTATTACCGAGAAAATGAAAACAATGATGATGAAGACCACAAGGGACCTACCCACTGTAAAAAGTAGCATTTTGAAGATAAACATGCAATGGTTGCTAAAGAAGCGTGTGATGTTATTATCTATATTTACTAAACGGCTGTTTTCGTATATCACGAAATTTTTAGGTGGATGTACAAAATGCTTTTCGTTCGAATTTCGGCATTTAGACAAAACCAACATAATAAATCGACCCTTGCGAACAATGTAACTTTTGTTTTTTAATCCGAAGGCTCTAGAGGCATGCACCGGAGGTGTCTTCGATATGAGCGAGGGGGCGCGGGCGGCGCAATATTATTGCGATTATTGCGATATTGCTTACTCGTTTCTAATATTAATGACCGATTTAAGTTTAATGATTACTTCTCTATAGTTCATCTTTTTCAACCTCAGTTGTTTTCCATGTTTCAAGTAAATTTTCCCGAAACCGAATTTCAGAAAGTTATTAACATTTACGATTTGGATCCAATTGCATTTAAACATGAACTAATAGTGCTTTATAATAGACCAAATTTTGCAACTGCTGCGAATGCCTTAACATTAACACAATGTTTTTATGAAAATAACTCAACATCTTTGTGGAGACTAAAATTATTAAAAATTTTGTGTAGAATGCCAATGATGACAGCCGAGAGTGAGCGATGTTTTTCTACTTAAAAACATTTTCAAGAAATACCATGAAAGAAAGTAGACTGTGTATTAGCAATGTATTCAATTGAAAAAGAACTAATAACGTCGACCACAAATTTCAATGAACTTGTTATCGACAATTTCGCCCAACGCAAAGAAAGGCATATGGATTTTGTTTTGAAGAAAATTAAAGTTAAATAGGTATGTACCTAATTTAATAACTTTATTCTATTTAAAACCTGGCTTAAAACACTGATATACCTACCTAAAAATGTAACCATGTAGGTGCCTAAAAATATACATAAATTAATATTTATTTATTGCCCCCTCAGTTGTAAAACTCACGAGCCGCCACTGAATTTTACATCATAACTTAAAAACTTTTCTATACATGGTTTCCAAACTCATCTATACATTAGTTTATTACGAATATTTTAAATAAAAAAACTCGGTTGTTGCCCGAGATTTGTTGAAAAGACAAACATTTTTAAAATATTCCAGTTTACGCTTTGGTCGGAAAGTCGAGAACTAGTCAATTAGCATCTGGCAATGCAGCGGCATGCATTTTACCAGTCGACACTTATGTTATTACCGCACATTCATCACAATGTTTAAAATTGAATTTAGTCCTAAACGACTTTCCTTTTTTATTTTTTTAAGTGAGAGAACATTTTTATATTCATAAATTGAAAATAACTGCCTGAAATGATTCTTGATGACTTTCATTGGTTTCTTTACAATATTCTTAGGAAATTTACTTTGGAGATATGCTATAAGATGGTTAAAAAAAATTAGCTTCAAATATTATTTACATATTTTATTCAAATCTAAAACATATTGGCATATATTTAATAATTGCAAAAAAAAATGTTAATTTTAGAAAGATATTAAAATGTAAATGTATAAGTATAATGTGTTGGTTTACTTTGGGGTGTTTAATATTAATGCAGATTATATACACTGCAGACAGCACTTAATTATAATAAGGAGTAAAATCAAATCCATTCAGTAAAATTTCCTTTCATTTCACATAGTTTTAAAAGTAAATTAGTATTTTAGTTACTGAAAATGTAGATGTATAAAGGGGCCAGGTGGTCAACATGCAACCATTCCTAAATATTTCTACAATTTTTGACCCAAATTTTAAATAATATAAGAGAAAATTTTTACTTATATAGATTTAAAAAAATTGTAATATGTGTTGTAGTTTCTGTTACATGTTAATATTGCCGTACCTGTTAATCAATTTTAACCAAACCATAATTATTATTCATTCAGCATCACTTAAAAAAAAACTATCTCATACCAATCAATCCCGTTGACAAATGCATGTTTCAACGTGATCTTCAATAAGCTTCAAAGATCGAAACTGTAAGTTGCAAATTGGGCATGCAAATCTTCTTAAAGGTGGGGACTATGAATAACATAAACTTAAGTTTATTGCATAGTTTAAAAATTATATAAAAAATAATAATTGAGTAAAGAACAAAACCACGTTTAGCTCTCTGTGTTTCAATAAAATGGAAGGGATATTTTTTACAACTTTGCTCAATTTTTTTTAAATTACATTCATAAAAGTTGCAATGAATCATTTATCAAAAATTATTTACAAACATTTTCTTGAAACGGTTTAGTAAAATGAAATCAAAGTCACGATTTCTAACATCAATTACACAACCTAATATCAAAGTATTTAATTTAAAACAAGTTGTGTATTTGTTCCCTAGTGATTTAATCGGAAATTAGAGGTCATAATTTATTTTTAATGCAACTATTGCAAGACAATATTATAAACATAAAATAGATTTTCGTGCATGTTAAAACTTACTTCGTTGGAAGAAGCAGATGATGATTGGTACTCTCTCCTATCGGTAGGGTAAACATAGTCCCGAAGTTCTCGGATCGTTTCAATTTCTTCTTGAAGTTGTTGATTTCGTCTCTGCAAATTTTGCATATCCTCGGAATACTTTTCATTCTCCGACTTGATTGTTTCTTTAGCATTCCTTTCAGCTTCAAAATCTGCTTTATATACATCCAACTACAGAAAAACAAAACATTTAATCAAATTTCCAATACATAAGTGTGAAGAATCTAAGACACTACCAATAACTAATTTCATAACAAAATAACCTGTGTTTGAAGAGCATATATTTCATCTCGGTGAGCCTGAGCAACTTGTAGTTGCTTCTGTTGTTCCAATATTTCATTATTCAAACCCTCAATTCGAGCATAAGCAGCGGCTCTACTATGTTCAACTTGTGTTAGCACAATTTGAGTATTAGTAAGTTGCTGTCGAAGATTTGTCATTTCTTCAAGGGGTACAGTATGTTGTGTTACCACTGAAAGCTGAGACCGTAAGTTTTCTATAACATCGTTCAGAGATTTTTGCTTTTCTTCTTCCAGCGATTTGAGTTTCAGTAGTTCCATTTTACTCTAAAGAAATACTAATCATGTAAAAATATTTATCTTTATTAATTTAATACTGTTATAAAATGTATTTCCATCGAATCTTAATATGTATAATGGCATCCTAGATTCTATACTGCCTATACTTAGTAATAGTAATACTTTATATTTTTATGTTTACTTAAAAATTTAAAGTAAATGAAAGCCAGTTAAAATTATGATATTATAAAAATTAAAACTGATTTATTTTTTATTTTTGTCGTCATTCATCATAATGATAATGGCAACAGCGATGGATGTTTTTTAGTCTTCATCAACTGAGATTATAGCTGATAATCTCTACAAGTCATTACCAAATAATCCCAAATTAGTCTTTATAATTGTTTCTCAGTCACTTTGGAGCCTTTTTCTAAATTTTACGTAGACTTGACCGAAATTTTTACATTACATAGACCAGATTCAATTTCACATATAATACTCAGTAATGTCTATGATAAATGGCGTTGTTAGATTAAATGCATGATTTTGCATTGTCGAACAAGTTTTACAGTTAAATCTAATTATTTTGACTATTCTGGCAACTTTTACATATTTCTTTGTGTGTGGAGGATGGCTATATTCATGGCAAAAATTTTTGGGAATGGCAAAAGATCAAAATTAAATACAGCAGACCTTCTTTAGAAGATGTAAATAATAGAGTAAACAATTTTACCCTATTGATTTATACGAGTTCAGTTTACAATGCTGGACTATACTTTAATTTGCTTTGGGCGCATGTATTATTCTACAAGGTAAATAATAAATTTAACATTAAAATTATATTTAACCAATTCCTAACCATAAGCTGGTTAAGGAATATAGCTAATGATGCAATTCTGCTGAGTACTTGGTTTTCACATATTTACTATAATATATAAATTGATACTTTTGTACAATCATCATAGTGTACAGGTATAATATAAACATCAGTTTTAATTTACTTACTCTGTAAAATGTCAATATATTTTTTTGATGTTTTGCCAAGCCGGGACCGAGATCTAACATTTTTTTTTCTTTGTAATATAGAACATATTTTTTCTTAATCTGTTAGGTTTTTCTTCCAATACCAATAATTTATAGCATATTCAGTTGTTAAAATGTCATTTCGATAGAATTAAATTCAGAGATAAATAAGGCATATATTTGAAAAAATAATAAATATCGTTCTAGCAGGACATATAGAAATATAGTATGTTGGTATTTTAAATAGGCTAAAAATGAATTATTTGAGCATATTTGTGTAAAATAATACTTAATACTTATACACTGCATATCGAATACATTAATTACATACCTCTTCAACTTGCATTTTACTAACATGTAAATCATGCATTAACTTTTCAACATCCTTTTCATATATATAAATCTTATTTACATCTTCTGTTAACTTGGTTTTATCTTCCTTAAGATTATTATTTTCCAGAGTCATGTTTTGAACTGCTAACTCCAATTCCTTTACCTTCTTATTAACAATATCTAATTCAAATTCTTTCATGTTAGTTTGAGCGCTTTTTAAGAGTTTTTCATTTGTCTGATGTTCTTTTTCTTTTAACGTTCCCCTCAAATAATTTAACTCTTTTTCCTGTAGGGCTGATATTTCCCTGAGTTTCTCTAAGTCATGAGTTAAATTGTAATTTTCTTTTTTTAACTAAAAAGAATATAAAAAAATAATTGACAAAAAAAAAAATAAACAGCATTTACTCTTTCAATGAATTCCTTAGCCTCTATAATTTTTTCCTTATGAGCTTGATGTACTTTTTGGACATCTTCTTGCCAAGCTACAATTCTCTCATACTGTGATTTCATGCTCATATTATTATGAAGAATGGTATCTAAAGAAAAAGAAAAAAGAAGTTTAAGAGATTCATCTCTTTGTTCATGTCTTTAGAATAACTACTAGACAAGACACAATCTTTTACATATAATTGGATATGTACTCATTGAGGGGCGCTTATTAAAAAGAGGTACACAAAGTACTTAATTTATTATTCACATTTAACGATATGTATCTGAATCCATATATTTTCAAATTGTAGTCTCGAAAAAAAGATTTTGTATTTCTTTAGATTTTTATTCATTTTATACTCTCTCTCTCTCTCTCTTGGTAAGTGGTTTTTGCCACCCAAATTATAGTCAATTGTTAACCATCTCTTCAAATTGATGTACACATTTATTTACAAATGATACAGCATTTCCAGATATTTTTATATCACTTTTATATTAACATGCGTTTTCTTTTGCCGATTTTGACAACCAAGACTGTTCCACAATGTGACATAGGCATGGAGTGTATCTACCTGGTTTTTTCTAATACATGTTAAAAACAATATATCCTGACACTTAAATTTGGTATGTAAACAGGCAAGCAAAACATCTTTAATGCAATGAATATTTCATAATTTTAAAATATTTAATTTCCATATTGCTTATAACTACAATATGGTCAAAACACTATATTCCAATAAACATCATATTGTTGATATATGAAATACAAACAAGAAAATGACTAAAAAATAAATATCCAGTTTGGAGAAAATACTACTTTTAACAACAATCAATGAAGAATTAAAGCATATTACCTTTGAGACGAATATTTTCTTCAATAATTTGTGAAATTTTTCTCTGTA